>FR990053.1:17206197-18443148 GCA_905404095.1 Glaucopsyche alexis
TATTATGTTTCCATTGTTTGTTGCACGTAAATTTAACGCTGACTTCATTAACTAAAGTACATCCTTTATCTACAATGTACACAAAGTTCAATTCACAATAGGTTTGATATGTTATGACGACTTTATTAAGTTTTTAAGTACCTATTATGAATTTTTCAAAGAAAATAAAATAGGTTTTAGTTCAATCAACCTACAATAACACGCAAAGCTTTCTCGCCTTTTGTGAAATTTCTAAAGGAATGATACAGGGCATTGATATAGGTTTCATTATTATTTTCCTCTACTCTAATAAAATCCTAGAGTTGTTCTATTTTTAGATTAATACATTATATCTAAAAAATGTGTATATTCTTATAACAAAGTAAAAATACATAAAAAAGTATGAAATAAAACTTATTTTCTAAATAAGTCATGCAACTTTTAAATTCGGCTAAAATTTTAACTACTTGTCTGCTCAATTTTCTTAGTTTTGAAGTCTATACCTGCCCAAACAACATCCTACAATATTTTATAAAACTCGCATTCAAAAGAGATGTTTGATTTTGGGCCAGTTCTATGTACACTACATAGGTAAATAGGAAAAAAATATGGGAATATCATAAAAATACGAAAAAATGAATTTGAAGAAGGGTACATGCGTACAAAAATGATTATTTGAAGAGTTTTTTATTGCGAGAACACTATTTTTAGGGCCATGACAGTTGTTTTGACTTGACTTTTGACGTAGTAGACAGTTTTACGAAGAGACGTCGTCTTGAATGTCATACGTCTTTCTTTGTCAAAAGTCATGTCATTGACAAAATGACATTCTTTAGTTTACTTTGTAGGTATGTAACGTAGTATTCATGTATAAAATTTAAATATAAATTCAATGGTCATTATAATATTAAATGCCACAGGCAAACGCCCATTATGTTTAGCTAATGATACATATTAGTACAATTGGCATAAACAAATCCGCGAGCAAAACTAGCGATTAAATTAAATAGTCCAATCGAGTCCGGCATGCGTTCCCAGCACAAATACCATTAATCTACACAGGAGCTCTCAGTTACTGACCATACATTAATTACATTTACCAGAGTATACGCCACTGTATAAAAACACAAATAAGGTAGGCAGCAGTGGCATAGCGTGAGATCTGCGGTAAGGTAAGTCGCGTAAGCTAATATCTATTGCACTACAGAACAACGATATTTTATTTTGAAAACTGCGCCATCTATTAAGTCATATTTATAAGGAAATCCGATAAAATGACGCCGAGTTGTATATGTCACCGTAAAATTGTAAAAACCGTTACATTGTAAAATAACTAACGAGATTGTATAAAAATATGTCGAAAGACTAAAAACTTTAAATTTATAATCTAACGAAAGATAATGTTTGAAATTATAGGCAGCATATTCGCGTCGGAAGTCTATGAACATTTTACAATTTCACTAGTTTTATTATAATCTAACGGTTTTTACAATTTTACAGTGACATATGCACGCCTCGCTACTGGTAAGCGCGCGTTCTATGGCTCTCGGGTACCCAAAAATTACCCTATATTAATTATTAACACTTTTTTTCTGATTGTAGAGATTTGTATACAATCATATTTGCTGATTGTATAGTCACGAGCATAGAATTGTGATGGGAATTCCCTTCACATGAGACATAAGGTCCCGTTATAGAGATCCTGAAAAAAACCGATACCACATTTCGTTGATGTATTGGCTTTTTTCAGGACTTCCTGCGACCTACGACCTTCGGGTCGCATTAACAATATCAACGTTAATATTTTACGAATTCCCATCAAAATTGTGTAATTAATAACTGTCCGCTTATAATCTATAATTAACGATCTGTTATTACTTATAACAAATGACCAACGATTGTTCCAGCGTTTCGTTTCAAAACAAAAATTAACTATTCGCCATTGAATAGATGGCAATAATTTGTAATCCATTTTAGATATCACGCTTCCTAAATTTGTGAAACGTCACAAAATAATATCGCACAGTTATGTAAATAATACTGTTAAATTAACGCGCGTGTTTACTTGTTTTGTGGTGATACTAATCATAACATAAATTCACACAAATCCATATTATACTATTATACTTAGTAAAGTAGATTTCACTAGTAGTGAAATGTATACGCCATGAATATAAATTATAAAATATTTGTGAGGATGGATGGATAGTATATATTTGTTACTTATTTACGTAAACTTACTTAACGGATTTCGTTGACATTTGGTATGGTAACGTAGTAGTCTCAGAATACAGAAACATCCAGAATGAGTGTTCGATCACATTTGTACGCAGCGGACTGTGTCCAAAACCATGGCGAAACACCGCCCCGCCCGATCTTCACCTCCCCGCGTAGGGTTACCAGCGCAAACCAACATTACCTCTTTATGGGGTAAATTAAAATTTTATGTATGACTACAAATAGTGAATTATTACAAATAGAAATTTTAAACAATAGATTTCCGCCTGCGGGTTCATTCGCGAGGAATGTAATAAAGCAATTGTTTATAAAACTAACCAATAACAACTTACACTTAAAGTGTAAGTTTTAAGACTTTAACTATGTGCTATGTAAGTACCTATGTAATTATAAAGAAGAATTTCCCATCAAGGTCATGAAGAAAGTTTCCTCCGTGTCAGTAAAATTTCGCTTATGTGCAATAAAGTAGGTACATACATATACATATATTGTATAATTATTGTTAAATCTAATATTAACTGATTACGAAAAATTGGGTAAAATGTTCTTTTTTTTATGGCAACACTTACAAAAAAACGCGGTATTGTATTACGACAATAAGGTATTCAATAAAAATTTATTGAAAAAAAGTTAGCCAAAATATTCCGTTATTCTGTGGCAACACTTACAATATGAAGACATGATTTTCTATGACAATTACGACACGCACTTTAAATTCGATATTTTATTCAAATGAATTGCAAATGTGCTACTTATAGATGGAATATGATCCCATGTGATTTATTCGCAGTCTCAGCAGCATTTTTACTTGTGGGAACGACACAAGTCGGCATAATTAATTATTAAAAACTGACAATTTCAAACAAAGTTGACGGTGTGCGCGTCGGCCTTCGACTGACAGACTGAATATCTAACCATTCCAATTTGGAATGGTCGTGATGGCTTCACTTTCAAGCACGTTGACGGTTTCTGTATTTTTCTGTAATTCTGTAGTAGTTTAGGCTCTGGATTAAAACATAGGCTACTTTCTTACAGTATTTCCATAGGATATTTACGCGGGCTGAGTCGTGGTCAAAAATTATTATACTTATAAAACAAAACTTTTGTATGTACAAGCGTTCTGGAAAAAAATCAACACGATTATTCAGTTGAAATAGGGATCCTCTTCTTTCGCATAATTTTATTTGTCATAATTTCATTTGGCATACATCACTTGGCATAATTTTACTACGCATAATAATACTTTGGCATAATGGTTTCTTGGCATACTACATCATTAGGCATAAATATCATTTAGACTAATATTGTTTGTCCTAATTTAATGAGGCATAACTCGTCAGGCATAATTTTTCTTGTCATAATAATACTTTGGCATAATTGTTTTTCGGCATAAACTCGTTAGGCATATTTTTTTGTCATAATAAATTCAAGGCATTCTGTCACAAGGCACAAATTTGCATAAAATGGAACGACATAATGAAAACACGGTTAAGGTAATTAAAGGCATAATTATAAAACATTCAAAGCAGGTATTACACTCATATACCTAGTGTAACATCTGTAACAGTAGGTTAAGTTGCGGCGGGGTGGCCCTTGGGCCACCCGTAAGCCGCTAACATGTTTAAAATAATTAGCTCGACATGTTCTTAGATAGCAGTTCGTGTTTTTTGTCCGAGTTTAATTTCGTAATCAGTCAAAAATTACAACTATAATTGTTATTTCGTCTTAACTCGCACACCCAGTAGAATTTATCATTCATTAGTATGTGAAAAAAATGCTACAAAGATGTATGCGTAAATATAATAATATGCTTATATATAATTATGCGTAAATATATTTATGCTTTTTAATATTATGCATAAAAATATTATTCTTAATGAATATTATGCGTAAAAAAATATATGCCTTACAATAAGTATGCCTACCAATTATTATGCTTTTAGTAATTATGCGAAAAAAAATTATGCTAAGAAAGTTATGACAAATGAATATTATGCGAAACTACTATTAGGTCAAATGAAATTATGCCAAGTAAAATTATGACATATAATTTTATGCGAAAAAATAGGGAACCGTTGAAATATGCTATCGAATGTATCATATTAGCACACCAGCAGGTTGACCTTTAGAACTAAATCACCAAGGTATTCGAGGTTTTTGGGGGTCAAGGATTATTTTATTGGCAACTTGCCAGTAAAGAATAGCCAACCGCTTTGGTACGTTTTAGGCATCCGTGCGCTGTTAGACAGTAGTAAATTGACATGTTTGCATAAGTATTATGGCTATCCAAGATAATGAAGTGTCCGTTTGATACAGGAATTTAGTTTCTAGAATAAAATATCGTCATGGATATAAACAGACGTTTGTAAGAAATAAGAAATAGAGACACTTCGAAAGCGTGTTTGTTTGTTGCTTAAATAATATTTCAAAACCCCATTTTGGTTTTGAAATAAATAGTTGAAAGTCGGTACTTTTAGCTGAAATAATATCATATTCCGGAACTAAAGATTTCAAGAGCAGGTAACACCTAAACATTGTTAATTTACTATATAAAAAAGTTACATGAACACCTTGTAGAACAAAGTTCTTCGACTTTCATGTGAGTGACATTTATGCAAAATTCCCTCGAGCTTGTGGCATTAGCGGCATGAATAGTAAATAGTAATCGATAGGACTTAGTAAAGAAGGTTTTTAATAAACTAAATTAAAGTGGATTAAATCTTAGGGTAAATTCATACTGAAACGAAACGATATGCAACGCATGGATGCACTTTTAAGACTGCTATTTAAATTTGAACTTCGTCTTAAGTTTTGTAAAGACTAAAATACTTTGAACGAGTTACTAAAACAAATATTATGCTTAAAATCAATTTTTATTATTCTTCACTCTATACATACCTATTAATTATCTAAGCATAGTATTTTAATTATAATTCAAGAAACAATACTGCATTGCTACTAAATGAACATAATGCTAATGTTACAAAATTAATTGATTAGTGCAAACATGTCTAAACGAATCAAACAATTTCAATTAGGTAATTATATGAAGCGATGATATGGTTTATGTAATTATTAGCTAAGTACACATTTGGCCTTTATACAGTAATGCTTGTACCATATTATGACAATTATTGTTTGATGCAGTATACAAATATAAGATTACAGTGAAGTGTTATGCAATAACTCTACTTGTTTAACTCAAATAAAGACCTGCTGTAAAATATACTTAAAAGGAATTATGGAAGGTGAAAAGCTGTTTCAAGCGCGCTTTAATACAATAACTATAAGACTTTTGTTTACTAAATTGTGTAGGTATATGTATTATTATAGACGCTTACAAAGGAATAGCACAAAAAAAATCTTAATTTTCAAGGAAACTGCGTATTTTTGGTGAGTCTTGTGAAAACGCCCCATACAGAGTCGTACTGCAATGTGACGTCATACGCTTGTGAGTTGCTACGAAATGTATGGTCACATGCACAAAATTTAAAATATCTCCGAAGTTTGTGCATCTATGTTCATACTAAATCTTTGTACTTAACTAAAGTAATTGTTGGTATTGTTAAGGACAGCGGCCTCGCCTCAACAAAAGTGAATTTAAAGACAATGAACGCTTATCAGTGCTCTAAAACGTTTCTAAAAACTGTGAGTAAATAGTACATAAACTCTTAAGAGTGAAAATAGTGAATATAAGTGTTGTATATAAGTGTTAAATTCATTAAAATAATGGTAAATAATTGCTTTAAAGTCACGAGTTTATTTTCGTTATAATTTCTTAACCGTAGCTTATTTAACTTGGAAAATTAGTGTTGTACATAGGGAAAATTAGTGGCTAAAGTAAATAACGTTTAGGTAAATTGAAATGTAAATGGTTTTAGAGAAAATGAGATTATAATGGTGAAAAATATATGGTTTTCTTATACTTGTAACTTTAAGTTGTGTATTACTAAGTATATATGTAAACTGTGTGATTATGTATTGTTTTATGGTAAATAAAGGATTTCACGTTATGCGTTTCACTTATCCTGGCTCAGGGGAAATAAAGGGAAATTAGGGAAAATTACGGAAAATTAGCCGTATAGAGAAATAAGAGAGAGATAGCTAATATGTAAGTTAGAAGAGTACATTTGTGCTCCCTATACGGCATTGCCCTGAGCCAGGTAAGCTAACGACTTATCGTGCCAAATGTTCTCCTCAAATCAGTGGTTTCATTTATACGCCCCAGCTCTGCCCGAATCGGTGTAACCTTGCTATCTTCGAGTCTGATCAGAGCCGGCGGTGAAAACCTAGTGGAAAAATACAGTCCCATACAGGTATTTTATACTAATGTTGTAAGAGAAATTTTAACTTTGACTTAACATATTTTTTTATCTCTTATCAAGTTGTACTACCACAATAATACTGAATGTAATAAAGAAAAAATATACATATTGTCAAATACCCAATTGCAAAGTACCAACCAAAATACTAACTTAATATCATCGCACCCGTTTAGTTGCATACATACTCTCAAGACGTAAACAAGGGCGTGCGCTAGGCCGATAAGCTGAACACTAACACAGTCAAACCTCCGCCTGGCACGCCATCTCGTGTTACCCCGCCCGCACTATCGGCCTATTGTCTTTTATTTATGTCAGGTCGAGTGAGCTGAGGAGATTACGTAAAATGGAGCATAAACTTTAATCGTCATTTAAAGCTTATCGATCAGGGGATGAACAAATTGGAGATTTTCAAAATGGCCGCGTTGAGATAATGTCGTTCGTTTGAATGGAGGCTGGTCTTTTATAATTATTAGGTAACTACGTCGTTTTTTACCTCGACTATGCCGTGTTTCTTGTATGCACATGGACTGCAGGTAGGCGCGTGAAGTTTCGGAGTGTTTATCGACTTGTCGACAAAACAGAGGCAGACCCAAAAAAGGTGGCACGATGGACTGGATGCGTTCGATAAAGAGTGGCCAAATACAGAATAGGATCGGAATTTGTGGAAACAAGAGGGGGCTTTGGCTAACCAATGGATAATTATAATACTACCTTGCTAGCTTACAGCACAGATATCGCCTCTAGAGTACAGGCATGATATCCGCTTAAAATGTACCAATTCGTATCACATTATCAAAAGTTTATTGCACACTAGATGTTTCTTGCGACATCGTGCGCGCAAAAGTTAATTTCGCAGAAACAGTACATTTTTCCGCAATTAAAAGTAACCTATGTCCTTTCCCGTGGTCTACTCTACATCTGTGCCAAATTTCATCAAAATCGATCCAGTAGTTTCGGAGCCTATTCAATGCAATGCGATCATTAGTAAATATTTTAGAATACGTTGAGTAAATATTTTTAATAGTAAGGGGGGTAAAGGATAGAAATCGAAGAACTACGTCTCAGTTGAACAAGTTTATGGTGAAATACGTATATTTCACCATACACTTGTTCAACTGAGACGTAGTTGCAACTGAAACTTATCGAGTTGTGTAACTTGATATAATTGATCAATAGCCTTCAGCCAATCAAAGAGTTTCCTCTTAGTTAATTAAGCTGGATGTGGCGCCATCTTTCGGCATGAGTTGTGATCGATGACACTTGTTGTTTGGGTTTGTTCTCAATGTCACTAGTCAGCAGTCGGCATACCGTAACCAATTACGGATAAATCAACTAACATTTCAAAGTCAACTACGCCTATCTTATAATTTCAACGAGACGTTTTGATATTAGTGCAGTAGTAGAATAGCAAAGAGTAACTTTGGGTTTACAGAGACGAGTTTACTAAAGTGAGAACGTTATTTGAGAACGTTGAATCCAAGACCTTTCGGATAAAAGTCGTAGTTTCCATAGGGTCGGACCCTAGCTAGAGGTCCGGGCTCGAATCCCGCTAGGTAGCAAGAGAATTTTCATGTTACTGGGTCATGAATGTGTATTAAATATGTCATAATAAATAATAAAAATCCTAAATATATATAAACATAGTATAAAACTATTAAATATAATATTTTCTTGTCTTGTACCTGTAACACGAGTACTTCGAGAATTACCACGGGACCAGATTGATACCGCGTCAATCTGGTCGCATCCATAAAAAAGGTAAAAATCGTCCATAAAAGTTATTATTATTATTACACCAAAACGAAACGATACGCGACTTGGCGCTCATTTTGAAGATATCTATTCAAAATTGACCTTTATTTACCTATTACACAAGAAGATACACGTTTCATTGTAAGGGTTTGAATGTCAAGTTGCACCGCGCTGTACAGCGCATGTGCAGTACGATGACGTATTACTGATGTCATGTATAGTACCTATTGTGTGAGAATAAAGTTCAATTTTGAATAGCTTTCTTAAAAATGCCGCACCATTTCGCGTCATGTCTCGTAGCGGTATGAACTGACGTTTAGTAGACACTAACGTTATGTGAGTAATAATATAATATTCTTTGCTCAAAAATTACGTCAATTTATTTTTCGAGTTACTCTCAACATTCAATTTCATTTGACACCTATATTGTAGAAATGCATTAAAAATAACTATTCGGCCATCTTGTGTGGTCCGACATATTGGATTTAGAATGACATCACACAGCTTATCGTGTATTGTCATCTAAACTAAACGTGTGTACCAAATTTCAGCTCAATCGGTTGAATAGTTGAGTCGGCTCAATAAAAGTTTTTAATAAAATGCAGCGCCTTTTTGTGTCACGTCTCGTGGTGGTATGAACTGACCCTCAGTAGACACTAACGTTCCGTTAGTAATAATATACATATTCTCTGCTAACGTATAAAATTACCCAATATTCGCTCTGTAAGCAATTAGCCCGAAAGTCAGAGATCGTGATTTATGAAAGTATGTTATTAAGTGGTTAAATAAAGTAATCGGGAGCTAGACACGTTATTTTTCACGAGGCTTTATTTTTATGGGGCCACACCGACGGCCGGCATCGAACGGGATTCTAATCAATTTAATTTATCAGGGATCCCCGGAGGCGGCCATTCACTTCATTTAATGCGCGTATTTTGCGGCAAGGCTGATTGTTTTGAACCATTCGGTTGTACGGTCCATTTAGATTAATTATTGGATTACTTAATTTTGCAGTAAATTATATCAGGGCTTCGCTATGTTGCGGCCTAATTGCGAATTAAAAAATGGCTCTTTACAAAATTGTCTTATTAGAAGCGTTTCGTCTTTTCCATATTTTGCATAATTTACTGTTAAGCAACTTTACACCTCAGTTGCCAAGCCTGTCGTTAATCTGGCTGAAGATCCTAGAGCTAGACTAACCCGACATCACACGGAAGATATCCCGGACATCAGCCTGTACGAGATTAGTATGGCTCTTAAACAGCTTAAAAACAACAGGGCGCCGGGCGAGGATGGGATCACCTCGGAGCTGCTGAGGTCTGGTGGAACACCAACACTCAAAATGCTCCAGAGACTTTTTAATTCCGCCTTGTTCGAGGGCAAAACGCCAGAGGCATGGAGCAGGGGCGTGGCAGTCTTGTTCTTCAAAAAAGGAGGTAAGACTTTGCTGAAGAATTACAGACCCATTACGCTGCTGAGCCATGTCTATAAGCTGTTTTCAAGAGTCATAACGAATCGTCTCGAACGGAAGCTTGATGACTTCCAGCCTCCCGAACAAGCCGGTTTCCGAAGAGGCTTTAATACCATAGACCACATACATACGCTACGGCAGGTTATACAGAAAACTGAGGAGTATAATCTGCCACTATGCTTGGCGTTTGTGGACTATGAGAAAGCCTTTGATTCGATTGAGACCTGGGCGGTGTTACAGTCTCTTCAGAGATGCCGGATCGACTACCGGTACATCGAAGTGTTGAAGTGTTTGTATAGTAAAGCCACCATGTCCGTGCGAGTACAGGAGCATAGCACAAAGGCGATTCCATTGCAGCGCGGCGTCAGACAGGGAGACGTCATCTCTCCGAAACTGTTTTCCGCTGCATTGGAGGATGCGTTCAAACTCCTGGACTGGCAAGGACTTGGGATCAATATAAATGGTGACTACATCACTCACCTTCGATTTGCCGATGACATCGTGGTTATGGCAGAAACTCTGGAAGACCTTAACACTATGCTAGAAGACCTCCGTAGAGTTTCACAACAGGTGGGACTTAGTATGAACATGGATAAGACGAAAATTATGTTTAATGCCCATGTTGTACCCACCCAAGTGACCGTTGGAAATTCTACGCTCGAAGTTGTTGACGACTATATATACCTAGGGCACAAAGTCCAGTTAGGTAGGTCCAACTTGGAAAAAGAGGTCAACCGTCGAATCCAGCTCGGCTGGGCAGCGTTCGGGAAACTCAGAAACATCTTCTCGTCAAAAATTCCTCAGTGCCTGAAGACAAAAGTTTTCGAGCAGTGTGTGTTACCGGTGATGACATATGGAGCCGAAACGTGGTCATTCACAACGGGGCTTATTCAAAAGCTTCGTGTCGCTCAAAGAGCTATGGAGAGGGCTATGCTTGGAGTCTCTCTACGTGATAGAATCAGAAATGAGGAAATCCGTAGCAGAACTAAAGTTACCGACATAGCCCAGCGCATTAGCAAGTTAAAGTGGCAATGGGCTGGACATATAGCCCGTAGAACCGATGCCCGCTGGGGCCGAAAGGTTCTTGAGTGGAGACCACGAACTGGACGCCGAAGCGTAGGACGGCCTTCCACCAGGTGGACAGATGACCTGAGAAAAGTCGCAGGAAGTCGGTGGATACAGGCCGCGAGCGACCGGTCGCACTGGAAATCTATGGGGGAGGCCTATGTCCTGCAGTGGACGTCACCAGGCTGAAACGGTACTGTTAAGTTAAATGTGTGTGTATATCGTATAATTATTAAGAAACGTGATTTAATTGCATGTTAATTTCATGTGAATTAACCGCGAAACTTATGCGATTTTCGATATCACTCTGTAGTTTATTTCACTCTAAGATCTTATAATTTTCCGATACCTATATTTTAAAATAATTTTAAATGAATTTTAATTGCTTAACGAGTTACAACAAAATTATACTCTCCTGAAATAAATATCGAAAAAAAAACAAACAATTTGTTATTTGATGTTATAGTGGCAAGAGAAATATATAATATCACCTGTGAAAATTTCGGGGATACAGCTTGGTTGACCGACAGTTGGACAGACGGACACACAGACAGCAGTCTCACTAATAGGGTCCCATTTTTACCCTCCGTACGGAACCCTAAAAATCAACATACTATACATACTAAGTTTCTAAGTGTCGATTCCCGTATACTGTCGTTTCGTTCGCTTCAGGGAAAGCTAATCGCGGTCAGGCGTGATTGGGGCAGTTCGCTTGGGGTAATGTTAATCTCCAGTGACAGTGACTTAATTTGTTACTGCTCGAAACATTACACTTGTTCTCTGGACCCTCGCCGTGAATAAAATTGAAACGGAACAGAGCCTCTAGTCAAGATGCATTCGCTATTTTCGACGGCGAAGTTCGTAAATAAAATGCATGGGATTTGACATAAAGCATCGCAAGCGACACGTCACCTAACGATGACTAATGTCAAATCCCATACATTTTTGTTTTCGAACTTCGCCGTCGAAATTATCGAATGCATCTTGACTAGAGGCCCTGTGTATTGTAGCGAAATAGACCACACAGTTGACAATGCGAGCAATCGAGCTGGAGAAACAGAATTCGATCCAAACGAGGCGATAATAAGAAGTATTAATTATCGTCAAGATTAAATAAGAAAGACGATCGAAATGAGGGTAGAATTACGACAGAGCGGCATTTGTCCGGGCAACTAATAACGGAGACAATATTGCACTCGATACGTATAAATGTGCGAGCAACATTTGGGGCGCGATATTAATTCCGCCAGTAATTGCTATCGGTTTCCACCCGGGGCTGCAGCCATGAGCCATGAATACGGGAGTTACCGCTATTTGTTCCTGACGTTGCGGTTTAGGGTTTTACCTCGATCCCTTCCTATATTTATTTTCTTTGAGTTCTGTCCATGGCGGAGTGGATTATCGCGCTGTTTCGTTCGAGCTTAGCTGTAAATCAACAGGCTTTAAGCTGAAGCGAAACAGTGTGATCATTACAAATAGCAGCGATATTATTTCTGTAATAATATGAGATAGAGAGATAAAGAGGAAAGGTTCGTTCATTGAATATAATATGTTAATGGGAACTACTGGACCAATTTAGAAGCGATTTGGAGCAAATAGGTATAGAGTAGACCACGAGAAAACCTAATTTTTATTGCGGTAAAGTGTACGGTTCTTGCATAATTTCCTTTTACGCGCGTGAAGTCGGGGGCAGAATCTAATCGTAAATAATAGTATAGAATAGTAAAGCAATAAAATATATATCAAATATCAAAATATATTATACAGTGACTATACAATATTAAGCAAAAGCTTCTAACTAATGCAGGAAACCATTTTCATATACCCACGTAAATCTTATAAGTACGCTCATTAAATTTTGGTTTCGTTAATATAAAATTGAATATTGTATGAATTAGCATTTGGTTAGACTCGGTACCATCTAAGCTCTGTTAACGTCATTATGCATAAGCAAAGAGATTCAGAAACCAACATCGTGGCTTACGCTAAAGAGCGGTAGAGAAAAGCTGAGCGTTATTAATATCTTAAAGAAGCAAAAACTTAGAACGTGTTCATAATATGACGCTTCTAATAAAACACAACATGTTGCATTTTCATCATCAACATGATTCAACTACAGATATTTTTTTAAATGATATGAAAATTATTAAAATGGAAAATTTACTTCACTGATCATTATACTTTTTTTCCAAATTCAAAAAGTAAATAAAAATTATTAATAGATAATATTAATTATGTGTTATTTATTTCTGACAAACTTCTTATAAAAAGGAAAAAATATTTATAAATATGATTCGAAGCTGATCTGTATAGAAAAAGAGGCATCGACTTAAATATAAGAAGAAAGTAACTCCATTTGGTAAAGAGCCTCTCATCTTCACGCCACTATAATGCTACCAAGATGTAGAGAACTGTCGCGTCTCTTGTATCGGTGTAAAGACTACCGGGAAGCGTGTGTAGTAAAAGTATGCGGAGGGTCGATTACTGGTGGTCGTGTTATACGCAGTCAGCTCGAATGTATGAACGGAGGCCCTCAATATTTTCAATCTCCACATACGAGCGCCCTTACTATGCTCTCATTTACAGGGTGTATTATGCCATGAATCTTATAAAGACTCTACCTGATTTAATACGCTTTGAGGAAGAAATTAGATTCTATGGAAATTTTCGCCCAAGATTTACTTTTTTATTGGATTCGTGGCAGTAAACATACAAGACTTTTTTGATATAAGTTGATAACGACTATCATTAAATTAACTAGTAAAATAAAATATGTACCATATAGAAGCTATGAATTCAGTATATTATAGTATTACTACTTACGTTTTTAAGGTTAAATTGGCTAAAACATAGGTCTTAAAATTTAAATACCAACTAAGTCTCCATAGAATAACAGAAATATAACTTTTTTAAGGGAACTTTAAGATAATAGTAGTCTAAATTACACCTTAAATTCTCAGGTATCTGCCAGTCCCATGAATATCGGTCCAGCCGTTTCAGAGATTAGCCGGAACAGACAGACAGACAGAAAAGCGGAGAAAAATTTAAAAACTCGTTTTTAATGAATGTTCCATGTATACTTTCATGTGGATTTAGTGAAAAGCTGTTCATTAATTATTTTTAAACAAAAAATTAAACCGACTTCCAAAGTAAAAATACACAAAAAAGTATGAAATAAAACTTAATCTCTAAATAATTCCCCTTTCAAATTCGGCTAAATTTTTTACTATTTCTCTACTCAATCTTCTTATTTTTGAAATCGGCACCAGCCCAAACAATATTCTACAATATTTTATACAACTTACGTTCATATTTGCTGGTACCGACTTCAAAATTAATAAGATTGAGTAGAGAAATAGTAAAAATTTTAGCCGAATTTGAAAGGGGAATTATTTAGAGATTAAGTTTTATTTCATACTTTTTTGTGTATTTTTACTTTGGAAGTCGGTTTAATTTTTTGTTTAAAAATAATAATTTCACCCTTTTTAGTGATATATTTTGTTAAGTTATTAACACGTCTTAAGAACGTCTAAACTAAACGATCGAATGTATAATTAAATACTCGCCAAGCTTCCATTAGGTATTGCTATTAAGATGATGATGATGATTACTGTAAGTTATAAAGTGGCATATGCTTGCAGTTCTTTAAACAATGCCGAAATTTCCAAACGCACATCTTTAAAGACTGAGGAGTTCTGTACAGTGCTTTTGGATCCAGGGTATACCTAGGTACAATATCTTATTTTTTTTGTAGTATATGCTTGTGTTACTTCAGTAAAAGTCAAAATCACTATATGTGTGGATATAAATTTTGAGGAGTTCCCTCGATTCCTCATGGTTCGCATCATCAGGTTTCCACTTTAGTGACTAAAGGACTAATTTCGAATTAAACCCTTTACAACAACAAAAGAATTTTGCAAATAGGTTCATAAACGGCAGAGTAATGTTCAATGATCTCCGTGTTAGTGTAAAATACTATGAGAAATACCTTTTATATCATCATAATCTGATGATGTATGGTGTGATAGTGGTGATGATGATGATGATTACTCTAACTGACAAGGTGGCATATGCTTGCAGTTCTTTAAACAACGCCGAAATCCCCAAACATGTATCTATAAGGAGTCAGGAGTTCTATTCTGTACTTTTGGATCCAGGGTATACCTTGGAGCAAAATCTTACTTTTTGGTAGCATATGCTTGAACTACTTCAGAAAAAGTCAAAATCACCATATGTGTCCATATAAATTTCGAGGAGTTCCCTCGATTCCTCATGGATCCCATCATCAGGTCACCACTTTGATATCAAAAGGACCAATTTGGGATTACACCCTATACATCACAGAAAAAATTTTGAAAATCGGTCCACAGGCGGCGGAGTAATCGATGAACATACAAAAAAAATAAAAAAATAAAAAATATATACAGCCGAACGTATAACCGCCTCCTTTTTTGGGAAGTCGGTTAAAAATTACAAAGAGACACTTGTTTTGACTTTTGTTTATCTGTATAGGTATATATATATCTATATGAATAAATGGGCAGTAGAATAGCAAAAATTCACGTGAATCAACTACACACGAACGTTGTTAAAATACAAAATAAAAGGGCGATGAAAGTTTGAGAAATAGCCACATAGACTTTTAATCCGGGAAATATTCATGCAAAAAACATTCGGGAATTTAAAGTGGCCGGAGTGGCGCGCGGGAAATGTGATATTCAAATTCATCCAGTAATATTGTTAACATTACATATTTCTGGCAAAGCAGCACGATTGCAAGGTAATGCGGGCACGGTACAATGAAAACGGTACCTATTTCCATTTTTACAATTTCAATTTAGTATTAATTCGAGTCCGCGGCCCGGTCGAGCTCCACATGTAAAATATGGATCGGCTAAGTGAAATTAAAATGCTCTATAAATTGTGATTTTTGCAAGTCCTAAAGTGGAGAAGGCTTTTTATTATTTATCGCCCGAGCGCTCGTGGCCGGAGTCGACTTACTGAAAATCGCTATTATTATTCAATTTACTTGTTAAGATTTTTTAGTCCAAGTTTCTCATTTTCATTCTATTTTGTATTATCTTTTGTGTCATTCTAGTTGTATGTTTTAGAAAACTATTGGATTTTATTATTTAAATCAATATTATAAGTTCATAGTGGATCCCCAACGAAGCACGCATCACGTCTCCGAAAAAAGACAGTACGTGATATGTTTTATAGTGTGTGTAACAGTGAATATGTATAATATAGAAAATAAGATTTATGTAATATATAGCCGTTGTCTGATATCCGTAACACAAGTTCAACTTAGCACGGGATCAGATTGACGTGATATATTAATATATAATTTGCATAATAATGTATATTTGTTCTGTATAATATATTTATATGTGTGTTTTAATAAATTGATTTGATTTTATTTGATTTGAATGTATTATTATAGAAAATCGATTAAATTAAATACATCGTTGTAGCATTATTACTCAATAGTCAATTCCCATAATAAAGCAAAAAAAAAATATACAAAAAGTCCCGTACCATTTGCGGATTACGAGAGGAATCGTGTTAGTCATCTTACGCGATTCACGGAAAGTCTTTCCGATATAAATATTAATAAAAAACTTTTGTTTCAGGGGCTTTGGGTTCATCACATTCGCCGACCCATCTAGCGTAGACAAAGTTTTAGCGCAAGGAACACACGAATTAGACGGTAAAAAGGTAACTGAACTTTTCATATTTAACTTTGCTTGCTAAGAATTTTCTCTTGTGTTTTATCACTTACACTTAGCTGATGTTAAGTATTTAAAGCGTGTTTTCATATTTTCACTTATTTATAATATAATACTACATACGTCGGACTTATTTCTGAAATACTACAATCATTATATTAACCCAGCGAGCGTAAGGTTGGGTGTAATACACCCAGCCTGTGCCCACCCAACCAGAATTCAGGTACATACGGATCAGTGAGAAAATTTGGCACGTTTAAAACTTAAGTAGAGGAAGGTCTGCCGAAAGCTGATCATTTTAAAATAAAGCTTAGAAATACACACTTTACAACAACACAAACATATAAAGCAAACAACAAATACAACACACACTACCTCACTTATTACTACTACACTAGCATTTTTTTTTATATTACAGTAGGTTTGACACAATTGTCAATCAAATCTTTCTTTCACAATCCATATACACCATTTACATAATTATTTTTATTACATACCTAAGATGCTAAAGAAACCTAAAAAAGTTGGAACTTTTAAATTATAACATGAATTACGGTCGAATTTTGACCACAGGGCGGACCTCTAGTATTATTATAGAGCCCCAAAAGCAATATGAATCTTCTGGTGCTGTAGGAAGAGTTAGGGTTAGCTTACACCGAAAAGAGAGAATACGCAACGCGCGTAATTTTAAAATAGTGATTCAAAATTGAACCTTATTCAGTACACAAGAAATCAGTAGAAGAGACCAATGTATAATTACCCGGCTGAGAATAGGTTACACCAATGCCTCTCACTCTCATATTTTCGCCAACAGCACTCCTCAAACTTGTCTTAGGTGTAATTTACCATTTACTTTATGTAAGGCATGTCTTAATCGATTGTTTTAGCTATAATTCTGAAAGACAATTATTTAACCTTTTTTTTTTTTACGTGCGGAAAATTCTTTGCGAATACCCTACGACGCCGGGGGATCATCGTAGGTGTTGTGAATCTAATGTGGCTATTACTTATTCTTTATTAACACTAAAAGACTCACGGTGGTTAGAACCATTTATTTTAATTATTTTACATTGGTATGGATAGAATATTCATACTAAAGTCTATGTGACAAGTATGTCACATAGAAAAATAATACATTTTTAAACTTATCGAAACTTTTTATAAAACGTGTGGACAAATCCACCACATCCTCCCCGCCTTGCGACGTGCCTTAAGTTGCAAAAGGAACACAAAACAAATTTAAATACATTACACATAGAAAATACAACAAGGCATACAAAAAATTCAAAAAATTGCAAGGCAGAGTAAAAACAAGAAACAACGCAACAGAAACAAAAATAAATCAATCAAAAGTATTGTCTGCTGTGCATGTCAGAAGTATAATAGGAGGTAGAACATTTTCTTGACTGCCAACAATTCCCGAAATCCTCCCCACCATGGCGCTGATGGGACTATAAAGCGTCATAAAATCCTTTGTTTTAAGCTGCTTTTCTCTAGTTCAAATAGGCTAACGAGCCGTGAAATCGGACTCTTCGATGTCACCAATTTATTCAACCCTGGCACCCATTTAGTTACTCTGGCGCAAAACTCCTTCTGAATTGATAGGCCATAGTTTTTATTTAAAATCCAAATCTTGTCATAACTGTTCCCTTTAAACATAAAGGGTATCTCAACCTCCACCTCCTCCTTTCTACTCATTGTATTGAGGTCCTTACAGCCTTTAATACTCCATTGCACCTTACTTGATAAGTTCACCGCAGAGCTATTTTGAATAATATCTGCAGTCATGAAGCGTGAAACCGAGGGTGCAGCAGTTGGATCAGCAGAAAACGTTTTTGCTATACATCCTTGGTTACTGGCCAATACTTCACGAGCATTCTCTTTGCTCAGCTCATCTTTTGCTAAACGTTTGAATTTCTCTACTCTTTCCTCATAATTGCTATCATACGGCGGAAAAGTATCTACTAGTTCTTTGACTTCTAACTCTATCATGTAGAACTTTACACTATATTCTATATCCGCCTCCAACTCTAATACCCATTTGCACTAAACGTAAGTTAGGCCTGTCCCAGTTAAGATACACTTAAACATAAGAACAGCCTAGCTAAACATTTTGTTTGCACTAACAGATATAACTTAAATATGTCGTAGCTTAGGCATTGCCTAGATAAGTGAATGATTGAACGAATGTAAAGATTGGTTGTTTATGGTTTTATAAACAGGCTAAGTAATGTAGTCCATAGAAAATATTTTGTCCTTCTTTTTACATTGATTCCGTCGTGTGTTAAAAAGTTACAAAAGATAAGACCTTGGTTTATTTTGTTTGGTAACGTAAATTCACCAAAAGGCTGTCAATTGTCTTGTCATTACACGTCAAACAGATATTTACTATACGTGTTTACTGTTGACTAAAATTATACATTACGATTAATACATTACGATTTATTTGGAATCGTTATTGATATACCTACTATGGAAAATAAATTAAAATAAAAAGTAAAAATCGCAAACTTTACGGCGGAGGAAAAAATAAATTTTGTGCGATTGTTGTGCGACGAAGGCCCGTGCATCCTATCGAAAGTCTTCTCACGAAGCCACGACAAATAAAGATAATTGATATAGTTACAAATAATCTACAGACAACTTGATAAAACACCCGACTTATGTGTTGCCTACGCTTACGCACTTCCTAATCGGGCTCATAAAGTTAAGAATATCCTAAGTGGACTTAGGAATGGCCTAAGGTTAGTGCAATAGTATTTTTTGCTAGGTGCAGCCTAAACAAGTTAGGAAAGAACTTAGGCGATCCTTAAGTTTAGTGCAAATGGGCATAAGTCTTCCATACCTTCGTCGTCGTCGTCGGTAAATATATTATTATTAACCGCCCTCAGATTTGAAACATTTTCTTGTGCGACACATAACTCTTCATAATATTCACGTAGTAGGTTAAGGTCTTCTTTTATAGCAAGCACATTAATTACGGGATCTTTTGATTGTTCAGAAATTCTATTGACTACCAAAGTGAATTTGTGGCGGCAATGTCTTCTTTCGGACTTCGCTATATCCATTTTAACTATCACGTCCGCTTGGTTGTGAATATAATGTGGCTATTACTTAATATTATATTTTCCACAAAATTCGACAATAGCTTAAAACGTGTAGTTTTAATATTATTATTTATCACGGTCGCCAGATGTTGTGAATATAATGTGGCTAGTACTTAATATTATATTTTCCACAAAATTCGACAATAGCTTGAAACGTGTAGTTTTAATATTATTATTTATCACGGTCGCCAGATGTTGTGAATATAATGTGGCTAGTAGGTACTTAATATTATATTTTCCACAAAATTCGACAATAGCTTGAAACGTGTAGTTTTAATATTATTATTTAGCACGGTCGCCAGATGTTGCGAATCTTCTTAGTGCTATTACTTACTGTATTTACTCTAAGGTCACTAAAAGACTCGCGTAGTTATTTTAACGTATATTTAAAGTATTTTACATTTATTATTAATTATACACGTTGTATGGAATAGAAATTATATAGCAAAAGTCTTTTGTGACAACTACGTCGACTCTTAAAAAACAATAAAAATAGACAAAAATATAAACTCTTCATAAAATGTGTGGACAAATCCACCACAGTAGGGTTATGTGAGACTCCCCAACGCCTGTGACTGGTGCCGGGTTTACCCACTAAAAACCGCACGATGCCCTCCTTCAGCGCTATTGGCGGGGTCATGGGAACTGATACTACTACCACAACCCCGCAGCGCGTGCCGCAGCCGGCTCACTACAAATGCGGCGGACATGCCGCCGCCTGCCTTCTCCGACAGCTCCCCAGGCATAGGGGAGCTTTATGTCTCGGAACCCATAGTGTGAGCGGCGATCCCCCGATCGCCGCCCACGGGTCTAACACTCCATCACATCGGCGGGGGCGGGCGGAACCACCGTTGCGCCGGAGGCCTTAGGTTTTTTAAACCGGGCCTTTTTTGTGGGAGCTTTTCCCTTTTTGCTGGGGGGCGGCTTGGCAGCTGCTACGCAGCCACTGCTCCCCAGTATGTGCTCCTTTGGCCTTTCGACCGCCTCGCACACGAGGCAGTTTGGGACGGCCTCGCATTGGTCTACCCTGTGGCCCGGTTTCCCACACCGGAAACACCTCCGGCTGAGGTCCACCGAGCTACTTTGCGGCCAGGTGACCGGTAGTCAGGCACCGGTAGCACCGCTGTGGCCTTGGGGCCAGCAGCGCCACCTTCGCCAGAACCCAGCCAACAAGCAGCTGCCCAGAGCTGGCCAGCTTCTTGGCAGCCGCTATGGGGACGCTCAGCCATAGTGACCTGGCGCCCCTCGGACCCACTACTATTTTGCCCGACCGGATGTTGGTGGCCGGGCAACCTACTTCTTTGACGACCGCCGCAATGACGTCGGCGGCCGTCGTTGCATCGTCCAGCCCGGTGATGCGCACTTCTGCGCATTTCACCGGGCGGGCGATTCGGACAACCCTTGGATCGAGCACCTCTTGTAGCCGGGTGGCAAAGGCGTCGGCCTTCTCCTGCGCGCCCTCTCCTGACAGTAGCAAGACTCGGGCGCCGGTCTGAGCCTGGCGGAATCCGAGTTTGGGTATCCCGAACTCCGCCAGGTCGACTTTGCTCCTAGCCTCTGAACAATTATTTAACCTTACCGATGATAGATATATTTTGTTGACTGAGCCAAATATGTGTAATAATGTGCTTAAATTTCTAAAACATTGTAATATATACAGTTTAATCTAGTTTTTAAAATTGTGGTCGCTGGTAACCTCAGTTGTTCCAAGCGACCTTAAATAAATTATTAAAAAAAAAAGAAGATACCTACACGTTTCATTGCAAGAATCGACGCTGCACTATCCAGAGCGGTCTAGTTTGACATTCCAACTCTTTCATTTAAATATATATCTTCTTGTGTAGTGCATAAAGTTCAATTTTGAATCGCTTAAACGTCACGTTTCTGTGTGAGCCGACGTTAAACTTTCCTAATGGCTGCTTAAATGTAAGCAGTTAATTTTTCCGAAGCAACCGCATTTTTCATTTCCTTTATTGGTATAATTGGCACTTCAATAATCGCAGATGACGGTAAATTCGAATTTATTACAAAAAAGCAAATTTTATTGCAAAGTTATAAAATTAATCAAGGGCGATTTGAAACTGTGGATTTATTGCACACGCAGATGCTTTATTTTATTGAATTCGATGTCCATTTATCTTAGTTTCAAATGTATTACTGCAAACGACGAATCGCTCAACTATTGGAGTGTTTTATTAACAAGCACAACTATTCCGATGGCCCGAATAGTTTGTCAATCTGTAACAAGACACCATGTTTTTGCAAGACAATATTGGAGAAGCTCGCTGAACAGACGATGAGCACACTAATTTCGTATATAATGTTACATTTTGCTTTTCTGTCATATATTTCGAGGATTTACGATAACTGTGGCTCAAGCCGGGGTCGCGGTTTTGAATCCCGTAGAAGGAATAAAAGAAATCTGTATTCCTGGGTCATTAATGTGTTTTGTAATTGTATTGTAAAAATCTTACATATTATTATGTATAGTTATAAAAGTATTAAATACATTTCCGCTTTCTGGTACCCGTAATACAAGTACTTCGAGAACTTAATACGGGACCAGATTAACGTGGTGTGAAAGCGTCCATTATAGATATTATTATTTTTATTTTAAAATGCCTTTTGAATATCCAAAGAGTAGTAGTAATATTTCAATTTACCTGAGTACTTGATATAAATTCCAACTTGATACTTACCTACACGCATCCCTGAGAAAAAGGATCTTGACAGACGGACGACGGAAAACAAAGTGATCCTATAAGGGTCCCGTTTTTTCCTTTCGAGGTACGGAACCCTAAAACTCACCAATGAACAAGCTGGAACTGGAACGGAATAATATTTTGTAGCGCCACTCAATTGAGTAGCTTTCTATCTAAATAATCTTCGCTCAAAAAGTTAGAAATGTAAATAAAAATCCGAAAAGCGTAGTCGCAAAAACGACTTCGTCCCTTAAATTGGAGGATTTATTGCCTATTATTTTTAGCATTCTTTCTATAAATGGAGTAAAAAAGTCAGTTTCTATCACTCGCCGCGAAATAATCTAGATAAATTACCGTGCCTTCGTTGTTTACTTTGATTAAATTGTAGTCGACTGGCGGAAGATTAGCCGAAGCCTCGCAAATCGAGCGAGAAGAGTATTTTCTCAATTTACATAAAACGGAGAATCGTGATAGTGTTTACATCCAATACTTCTTATTTCATTGCTGTTTTTAATGAATCTCATAGTATTTGTATTTGTTAAACATTTACATTCTCACCTAGCAGCTTTTAAACCTGCAAGAATATCAGGTGGGATTACGATTTATTTTCCTATTGTATTTCTCATTCTCTCCATATCGCATTTAGGTCGCTGACCATATCACTTCATTGCTTTTTTAAATTAATCTCATAGTATTTGTATTTGATAAACATTTATATTCTCACCTAGCCGCTTTTAAACCTGCAAGAATATCAGGTGGGATTACGTTTTATTTTCCTACTGTATTTCTCATCCTTTCATATCATTTAAGTCGCTTACCATATCATTTAAATTTCGTAATTTTGTTTACACCATCCAAAAGGAAAAACAAATGTATGTCACGTGAATTAAATTCCTTCGAAAAAGGTTAAAAAATAACACTCGTTCTAAAATTGCATGCGCATCTACAAGCGATACGTATTGATCTAAAAAAGAGAGAATGAAGCCCAAATTTAATTGTCCCAAATAAAAGACTTTCAAGTTTCGACGCTTGAGTCAATTTTGTACAATCATTGTGTTATTTCGATACCGTTCCAAAACAGAAGTTAATCGCATGTCTTTTCATCGTAAATTGCCGGTAGTAGGTAAACGTTTTTCGGCTATACGTCGGAACATAATAGCTTTCTGCATCATCAATATTTATAGATATTATGTTCACGAAACGTATGTACACATACTATTATATATTATTTACATGTATTCCCATAGTGATTTGTTTGAGCTACGCGAATGTTATGTTCTTTGCTACAATGTTGCTATTGATGAAGAATTATAAAGGACTTGAGACATTTTACTATGGTACAGAAAATCAACTACAGATACTTCGTGCACATGATTTACTGCTTAAGTAGAGACGTTTAGGTGAAAAAATTATTGTCATACTGAAAGTAAAATAATTGTGTCATGTGGTAACTCTCCGCGAAACGCAAACTCTGGGTAAATTACCCAGAGTTTGCGTTAGTTGATTTTCGGAGATTATATATTTTCCTACTAGTCTCAACATTAAATTGAAATTGACTTCTACTAATTCACGGAAAACTCTTCGATCTACTACTCGTAATACATGTTATTCACTATAGGTATCAAATATCAACAATACAAATTGTAATGTTTGCTACGAAAGCTATTAGATGGTAAAAGATTTTGAATATTGTGTATGTGACACAAATACCTTTCCCCGTCTCAGCTAAATGGCATTTACGATCTTCTAATAAATCATGTCGACTTTTAAAACATGAAGCGGCGGAATTTCGCGGAAAAATTAAAATTTCCTATACGATGGAAACTTTCGATATTTTACGTGGTCTCATATCGCCATGTTAAAATGTTAAGTACGCTGTACTTTTAAGAACATTTTAATACATTTTATCATTCATCGTCATCATTTGTTAGGAGTCTAAATAAGATTGAAAATATATTTGTCCTACTCTAGGGTAAGATGTCCCATTGTTGGCATCCCCCCCCCCCCAATTATTGGCCCTCTGGCATTGTAAATATTTATATTACATACTTTGTATTGGCCTTTTATTTATAAACAAACTAGTCGTTGCCCGCGGCTCCGCCCGCGTAAATGCATTATCCCACGAGAACACTGTCATTTTTTGAGAAAAAATGTAGCCTTTGTTTTAATCCAAAGTCTCAACTTCTACCATTCCAAATTTCTGTAAAATTCGTTCAGTAGTTTTTGCGTGAAAGAGTCACATATGTAAGTTACTAATATTTATAAGAAAAAACATAATTCAGTATCGAGGAGTATTAAAGATAAACTAAACGCAACCTGTATTTTAGATGATGAACAATTAGTTGTTTTAGCGAATCATTACTACTACATTAATATGACAACTAAGTACACATTGTATTTATTTATTACTTGAGATAATTTAATACATTAGAGTAATTAAAATACTAGCACTAATGACAAGTGACGTAATTAAACACGTACGTGATACCTCACGAAATACGTTCATTTGATACTTCAATTATGAGTTCTAGATGTTATTTTAAATGCGAAGCATTATAGACAGGGATATCGGAAGAGCACGCAGCGAGGCCCGCATGGCCCAGTCAAGTGTGAAAAGCGCTTAATTACATTTCGATGCGTATTTCGCCGAATCACGCCCGACTTTGGACGCATTTAATGTAATTAATACACTACAGAAATGACCCGTGAGTTAATTGTAAGATTTTCATTATCATCATCATCATAATTAGACCGATGTCCAAAATGTTTATCTGACTTTATCTTCTACTAGATGTTCCTCACGACTTCTCTACACGAAACAAATCTTACCTCTTTTTAAATATATTATTACTTCAATTAAAACTTATTATAAGAGTGCAAACTGACGTCAAACTCTAAATAAATATTTTGTCTACGTGGTGAACACATACAGATATAGACTCATAGTCAAACTCAAGTCGATTATCTCAATGAACATATTACCAACACGTCCCACAGTCTGAATCTGGAAAATATGAGTTGGGTAGTCACCAAGCGCCGCGTCCATGAAAATAAAATGCTTTTCAATGCAGCCATTGAAGTATGTTACCGTGCAGCTGCATAAATTTGCTGTAGTACGCTATTTGAATTATTGCATAACTTGTAAACACGCCTGAGACGCTACGCAGACTTCATTTTTTTACTCGGCGTTACCTTAAGAACGTCACGTTCGCGACGTGAAGGGCCATTGTGTTGCGGCTGGTACATGTACTCGTAAAATAAAATCTTGTCTAAAATCTTTCCGTTAATTATTGCGGAAAATAGTATATTACGCATTATCTAAGAGAGATCACTTTTTGGAATTAGCTGAAAGAGACATTCACAGTCAAAAGATGATGATTTCCTAAAATAAATTCGGGGAAATTTAAATTCGAAAAGGAACACAATAATATGTCTTCAATTGGTCATGTTACCATAGATTAAAGAAAAACAGATAAATAACTACATATTAAGCTCTTAATTTGATTTCACTACTACAAGCACAAATCTCCTACCGCGGCAACAGTGGAAAAATCCGGTAAAGTTTGTGGACTGTGAAAGGGTCAAACTGGCAAACGTTTTTTACAGTACCTACATTATAATATAGGTATATTTTATAGTAGGTACTAGCTTTTGCTCGCTTTGGCTTCGCTCGCGTAAATAAAGTATCCTACGGGAGTTTTTATAGTTAAAAAAAGCATTTGTTTTAATCCAGAGCCTAAAGTACTTCGCATAGCATACGCAATTTCACCAGAATCTGTTCAGTAGTTTTTGCGTGAAGAACTCCTGCAAGCTTTCAGATTTATAATAGTAGGATTTTATAAGCTGACCATTTTCTATTTTCTCTCCTCACCTACAGACACATATTACGGACTACCATTACCTACAGAATATTATTCTTCCTAGATCCGGCATCTCGGTTATGTTCAATTAGTCGCCGGTAACGACTCTCTCGATCGTGATAATATGTTCCATAAGTCCATTCCAGTGTCACAAACTATCCGTGTGTTAAATTCACGGGACTTAAGATTACAGAACTTGGACTTATTGAATCAATTAAGGTCAATGTTTGATTTGATCGAAACTGTTCAGTGATACATTTGCAGATAAGACAGCTAATACTTAAATGGGATATTAGTTTGTTGGTATATTTGTTATGCTGTCACACATTTTTGATTATTAGTAAAGCTTAAAGAAAGCTTGAGTGTGTCCTGAACGTAATGAGTATTAGGGTCGCCCGCCCACTTCCGATAATCGGTGACTGATTTTTGTAGGAGAAAAATAGAACGTACTGATTACAATAGTGCAACGCACACGTCATACAAAAAGTCGGTTAGAAATAAAATTGGTGTATTTCGATCGATCGATTGTCGGTGAAAAATGAAACGTCCAGAAATGTATGCGTTAACGCACACTGCTCACCGACAGTGGGCCGTTTGCACTCTACTATTCCCTCGAAAGCTACAGGCAAAGTGACGGCCATGTGCGTTGAGTCGGTCACAAAATTGGTCATAAGAATAGGAGGAAAAATCAGCCCGATTATCGGTCCTACAAAAAGTATGACGCGGGCAGGCACCCTTAGGTTAGACTTCCGCGGTTTGGCATTGTTCACCGGCTTTTGCAGATACGCAGGTTTCCTCGTGTTTTCTTCTACCATTCGAACGTTCGTTTAAAGTAAATCAACAGTCAAAGAGTATTTATAAGTCACTATAGTATAGCTACATACAATAAAGCTTTTTAATTTGTTTACGTTTCGCCGGTACGTTGTAGGAGAAAATTACATTTTTTGCGTGAAAGTGTAGTAAACATTGTACCGTTGAATTGCTGCGTGTCCAAGCGTCATCCGTTTGTATAGCTTCTGAATTTTCAATTCAACTAAAACATTTCAACGGCTATTAATGTATCGATGTGCTAAACATTGAATATGGGGTGTCAAAATGATGTGATTTTATGAGGCTGAAAAGGATTATTTGATTAATATTTCAATCAACTAGCTTTTAAACTGCAGTGTATCTAATGGCGCCCGCACATGCTAGGCAAGTATATTGGCAAGCAGGGATATTGGAAGTGGTGAGAGTTGGAGGGACATTTTACGTGTTATTGTATGTTTTATATTACTTAAATATCAACAAAAGCTAATTATCATAAACGCAGAGCAATTTCATTATTATTAAAATAACTTTTATCACGCTAATTGTAAAGCAAATACACTTTTATACTTTATCATGTAGACGTGTTTTCGTTGGATTAACCGTTTAAGCGGCGGCATTCCAAATAAAGGGAAACACTAACCGCCGCTCCCGTTATTCTTCCAAAATTAACTCATAACGCCAAGAGTTGTTTTTTTAACCGTAATCTGCTTTAACGGGCACAGGGCCAGTGGCTTGGCCGCGAAACTGGGATCTTTAAATGGTGGCCGTACATTTTTAATGTCGCTTTAATGCCACGCGCGCCCGATTGCGGCAACAATTAACGTTATAACGAGTTTATTAATGATGGATGGTTTTAGGCGGTTGTAAAATGCGCTTTATACATCACATCCGTTTTGATTTATGTTTCATGACGCGTCCGGAAAAATCGCGCATTTCACGATAATTCGAAAGCGATTCAGCTTTAAATTGTGTTTTATATTATCAAGTTTATATTGCGTGAAATTAAAACTGTAATGAATTTAAATAATTATACACGTATTGCAAATTATTAGCATTGTTTCATCTAGATATTTTAAAGCAAGCCAACTTAACATTTAGATATCAATATGTAAATAATTATGAGCCCAAGAAATTTAGTAATAAAATGGAGATATATGTAAAAACAACATAAAATATATTAGTACAGAAAAACAAAGTTCAGAACGCGGCCCAAATATAATAAGTTTGAAGATGAACATATTCTGCCCCCACCTGGAGACATTTGGGAACAAAAATGCTTAATATAGCCTATTTTACTACCAAGGATGCCTCCAATAACATAGCTAGGTAAATGAGATTCTAGTTGAATTCAAATCACATAAAGTAAAATTGCTATCATTTCTATATATAAAATACGTTAAATGTTATCTATATTAAATATAAACCCTCTTATCAATTAAAGTATTTACTCCACGGATACGCTAATCCATGTTTATGTCTTTGTCTGTTAAGTGATAGGTTGGAAAAGCCACTTGACAGACAAATACAGCATGGACTTGTGTATCAGTGGTGTATATATTTTTATTAATAACCCCTTTATTAGAGAAATAAGTCTTAAGCTGATTTTCTGAGAACCGACTTTATGGCACCCATAATAAGATTTAATATGTGGGATGAGGAACGATAATACAGATTTCTTCTCTTAGCCGGGTAATAATAAATGCTATAGTTATTATAGTATAAATTGAACTCGAAAACAAATAACCTAACCAAGAGCATGTCAGGACATGTCAAAGGAGGGTTCCGTAACTATAAACGCGTTATATATCTTTTTTTTAATTTCTTCAAAAGATACTGTCCGATTTGGTTTAAAATAATTTTCCTAAAGAGTTTTGAGCATGATCTATCAGCATAGACAATTGCAAGTTTCTAAGTTTTATAGTTTAGAAATGCCAGGGGGGACCAACTAATAAATCACTTTGGAGGTCGATTACTCGAAAATGGTTGACTTTATAAAAAAGTTATGTATGAAACCTAGCCTTTATTTTAAAATACCTATTCAACGATACTCCATTATACCGAAATTATACCAAAACTATAAGGGTTCCTCAAGTATTACGGAACCCTTAAAAATGCGAAATTTATATCAATAATACTAACTTGTTATATAAAAGGCTTACAATATAGAAATTCATACAATGGTATCCATAAAAAGACAAAGGACGTCCAATCAAATAAGTCCCGCTTCGCCATAGCATATCAAATACTTCGCTTCCGTGTTTACATTTAGCTGACAGGCATATTCATTCTATGCACGAAAAGTTTCCCGGAGTCGTGTCAGTTGGATGCGAACTTCCTCGGACATCAGGAACCGGGGGTAGATACAGTTACACAATAGAATAAAGTAGCATCGGATGCTCGTTGGAGTTAATAAATAATACACAAACTGAATGACATGCGCAGAGTGCAGTTTGGAGCGCCCTAAGTCTGTTTTGACTGCAAATATCTGCGCCGGATGTCTATCTGTACTTTTAGACGTGGATCGTGACTACGCTTTAGATAAGCTATTATCGAAATTCAAAACCGTATTTGAACAATTTCAGCCAGCGCCATACTAAACGTTTGTTTTTGAAAGTTATACTTCGCAATATGATATCTAATTCAATAAACATTTTCAAAGTTGTATTATTCTGTTGCTGCGTTGAATATAGTTATTATATTCTCTTAGCTTACTTTTATATCACCTTCTCTTATTATCATAAACATTTTCTTGCAAAATGCTGCACCATCTTTGGCTGTTTTAGAAAACGTCCTACATAGAAAAAAAATGTTGTGAAGAAATACAAACGTAATTAAATTATGTCTATCAAATACACGTTAGTTTGGTCAATATTCTGAGGTAGTGTGTGGTGTTGTTATTTTTTTTTTTTTTTTTTTTTTTATGAAATAAGGGGGCAAACGAGCAAACGGGTCACCTGATGGAAAGCAACTTCCGTCGCCCATGGACACTCGCAGCATCAGAAGAGCTGCAAGTGCGTTGCCGGCCTTTTAAGAGGGAATAGGGTAATAGGGGAGGGTAGGGAAGGGAATAGGGTAGGGGATTGGGCCTCCGGTAAACTCACTCACTCGGCGAAACACAGCGCAAACGCTGTTTCACGCCGGTTTTCTGTGAGCCCGTGGTATTTCTCCGGTCGAGCCGGCCCATTCGTGCCGAAGCATGGCTCTACCACGTAAAATTTAATAAATTGTATGTATTTTAAGCATTGTTTAAAAATATCTTTCCGCACATACATTTTAACTGTGCCAAATAACATACTCCACGGTTCGTACAATTCTCCTAAGACCATACTGAAAGTTTTAACTTCACATATTATTAATCTACTAGCGACCCGCCTCGGCTTCGCACGGGTACAATAGTGATATACTTATACTACGGAACGTCTTTAAACCTCTACCAAACGGGCGAAATTTAGTCAAAAGCTCAAAACAAAAACAAAACAGACACACAAACAAATTAATGTAAGTACCTACTAAAACTCAATGAAATAAGTAGGTGGGTATACTTTTATCGTATGAAATACCTATACTCTTCAAGCTAACAATACAACAAACACTAAATAAATAGGAATTCAAGTATCTATCCATCATAGTTACAACGAACACAAAACAAAAAAATTACCCAATAATCTAAACTCCGCACGCGCACCCCCGCCTTGGTGACACCCACTTCGCAACGGGCCGTGCAGCAGAAATCGTAATATTTTAATTTCGCCATAACTTCAAAACCAAACATCCAATTTAAACCTTTAAAGACCAAATATTATGTACATAAACTGTACTTAGTGATGAAATAATTTATTTTGATAAGGGTTAATAGCATGAGTAAAATAAACGCGTTTAAATATAGTCCAAAAAAATTCAAGATTTCTAAATAAAAAAATGGTTGTTGTGCCTCACTCGACATAGATAGGTATAGTGTGTCGCGGACTTTTTTGTAGATATTTATAAGATCTACAATTAATTAGAACATTTTATGGTTCTATCTTTTATAGTTTAGGCAGCGTATGCAAAATAAGTAACTTTTCTGGTTGATTTTTTACACCTTGTGTCCGAAAAACCCAAATATCTTACGGAACCCTATTTTTTTCCAAAATAAAATTTAGCCTATGTTACTCGTAGATAATGTAGCTTTCGAATGGTGAAAGAATTTTTGAAATCGGTCCAGTACTTTTTGAGCCTATTCATTACAAACAAACAAACAAACAAACAAACAAACAAACATACAAACAAAGTTTTCCTCTTTATAATATTAGTGTAGATAGGTACTTACATTAAAGAGAGGAAGGATTTGTTTGTATGTTTGTTTGCAGTGAATAGACTCCGAAACTACAGGACCAATTTTGATGAAATAAAGTAGTAAAAATATAAAGTAGACCACGGGGAAGGGCATAATATGCTGCAAAACTAACGGTTCCGCGAGATTTCGAAAGAAGTGGCGGGAAACTCTAGTTTTAAATATTATGTCACCTCTAGATTTTATTGAACAGGATTTTAACCATTAAAACGAATTCGATGTCAATCCAGTTCAACAGTGCGTAATCTTCGTCTCATGAGGGTCTCCCGTAACCGTCGCCACATTCAACAGCTTTCGGGTTTCCAAAGTCGCTAAGCTTCAACTTCCAACTCGATTCATCCTGTCTGTTGTAATAAACTGCACCTAAGAGGATTAGCCGGCGAACCGAAATACAAGCGGCAGTAAAAGTACTCTGATGTTTAGTTAAAACGAATCCATTGGGTAAATATAAGTACAGCTAATAGACTAATAAGAGAAACAAATTAAGTCGTTAAGTATCTCTGTAAATACCCAGCGCGGAACATATTACGGTGGAAAAGTGTGATGAATAAAACACACGTAAATACAAGGGCGGAGGCTCCACTAACCACCGCATTAACGTCTAACGTTATACTGATGGATAAGATTACGTTTTCACTTTCGACAGCCGTATTTAGGCGAAAGTAATATCTTCCGAGAGAGTATACTTTAGCTGCACTTAGACATGAGCCTAAGGCCTTCGAAAGTGTGTCGGTTCCCACGACCGTCTATCTCCTATTACGCTGACAAGAAACTCATTTTTCTTTCTGAATTAAACAAGCGATAAAATTCATGCGACGTCGCATGAAAATGTGCGTTACCTGCCTTGCATATTTATGCGTTCCACGGTAATGACGTTTGCCGAGCCGCCTGGCGAACTTTCATTACGGCTCGTCTCCGCGGCGTTAAAACCGACCCTACTTTATAAAATCTGTGTCGAACGCCCGTCGATCGTTCCGCAGTTTGTACCTTAAGGTATTCTCGGCAATAAAATCTTCAAACAATTCCGGGCGACCGGCAAGATTGTAGAGTATTTAATTAAAAACGACAAATAGTTTCATAAAAATGTCCGCGTACCATAATTTATTTTAAACGAGCATTTAAATAAAGCTTCTGCTCGCGTTAAGTTTACCGTGTAAGAACATCGTACGGGTCGACACCGAACATTATCTCCGGCTCTGCCGTGCAATATCATATATCTCGAGTCTGGAGGGTAAATATTGTTCTTAATTTAATTCTAGTTAGTGTAAGTGCGCACGTGGGTGACGGGGCGTGCGGGTCGGAGCCGCAAGTCGCGCGTTGCACATCAAATATTTCAGAGGAAATAGTCCGAAATATACTCGCAATAGCTCGCCCTAATCTTGAGCCAGCTCGAGAGCTGCACCTGCAGCCAAATTCGTTCCAATTAGAAGGAATTAGAGTTCGCGCAGCTGACTGAGCAGCAAATGATGCGGTCCCACTTGACGCGCGCGACACTTACCCCGTCTGCACGTAAATAAATTTAGTTACCGCCTGCATAAGTGCACCTCATTAAACATTCTTGTCTTTATACGTTTTAAATTAAATTCCTATTTTTCCTTTCATTGTTCACTTGAGAGTTGTTAGTTAGATACTAACAGTATACAACTAAAGAGTTATTTATCACATACTACGTGTATTTTGAAATACCTTCTACTTATTTAAATAAGTGTGTGGCATTTTAATTCTTTACTTCCAAACAGATGGACCTATTTTGATATAGTTTTTTTTATTTGAAAGCTGAAGTTATCGAAAGTCTTAGCTAATATTCCTCATCATTATCACCCGCTTTTATTTTGACGGGGGTTACTCAAAATTTTTATTATTGTTTATCAATCTCATATTAATATTACCTACACAATATTATTATATATCCATGTAGGTACTACGTTCCAGACGCGTATGTAATCCGTGAATGTTATAGCTACTTAGTATATCAAATGGCATATATCAGTACGAGATCATCGAATATATTCGTACCATGTTCGAATAACACCGACACCGGACCCGATAGTAATCCAGTTCGCGTTACAATGGGTGTTATCGCAGTTGACTACGTTGCAACTGTAGGTACACTGTACAGTACTATACAAAATGTATTCAACTTTATTTCTAGTTCCTACTAGGATAGCGGAGTAGGTGCAGACATCACTACTGTTTTGAATTGACTCTATACTAATATAATAAAGAGGAAAAGTTTGTTTGTTTGCATCGAATAGGCTCCGAAACTACCGGACCGATTTTGATGAAATTTGGCACATATATAGAATAGACTACGGGGAAGAACATAGGCCACTTTTTATCGTGCCAAAATGTACGGTTACCGCGGAATTTCCTTTTGTCGCGCACGAAGTCGCACGCAACATCTAGTCACAAAATATAGAAGATTATTTTTCAACACTTTATGCAACAATTGTACAAAGGTGGGCTTAATGACTGGTAGCATTCTATACCAGCCAACCTTAGGATGATAGAATTTATTGTTATACTAGCTTTTGCCCACGGGTCCGCTCGCATAAATACAGTATCCCACGGGAATACAATACAATGCATAGGTTATATTATGTTGATATTATGTTTCTTTTATCTTTAACCCTAGATAACTAAACATTCGTCCGTTCGACGACCCACCTACTCGCGATTCTCGTGTTCGTGTACTTCTAGGTGGCCCCTCCCCGTGCCGCTTTGTTTACCTTCCTAAAACATGTAAAGAGTGCACCGTATAATGTGAAAGTGATCGCATGATAATTAGAACAGGAGATGTGACCATAGCGTCGTCAGCTCGACGAAAGTTTAGTAAAAACGACGTATGTATGTGGTGATATTTGTATTATATTTTTATGAAATATTTGTTCATTGTATTGTTTATTTTTCTAAATTGTTTTTATTTATTAGTATTTATGAATAATATTTATTTTATAAATAAAAAGACCAAGTGTCAACACATTTATGTATAGAAATTCAATTTTGTACGTCTATAATATTAACTTCACGTATGATTTTATATGTTACGTATAGTTACGATTTTTTTCTATTATTTTAACTTGGACTTACCGACACTAAGCGACACTGACAAGACGATGAAGAAACTCGGGGTACGGAATCAGAAACTGAGGATATTTTGGAATAAGAAATGGCTGTTGGTAGACCGGTAGGTACCCGGTCTAACAGTAGCGATTCTGATTCATTTCACGAATCTTCTGTGTCAGAAGAAGAAAAAATACGACCAAGTAAGAGACATAGAACAAGAATTATATGTTCCAGCGACTCTTTTGAGGATGAACGAAATGTTTCCACACCCAGCACCCAAAAATATGTATCAACCGTAAAACCAACAGATAGTCCATGTGCATTTGTTATAATCTGCTAAACTTATATTATATTATCAATGCATATCCTATCAACATAATATCTAATTCCTTGCGGAAAAAGAAAAACCTTTGCATCGGCGTGATTTTGTGCTGAAGTTAGCTGACGAACTTATGTAGCTCTGGTCGAGGCAAAAATTTCAAACTGTTACTTTGAGGCGGGACATCAAGGTCATGCTTCAGGACATTCTCGGTATAACTCTGCCTGTAAATGCTCCAGTTCCTTCTGCGTCAAATGTGCCCAAAATTTTCTACTTTAGTACATCTAAGACCCGCAGAATGACCAAACACCGCTGCATCGCATTCAAGCAATACATTTGCGGACCTCATAACATGGATTTACGCTGTGGCTGTGTGGAATAGTTTTTAGTTACTGTTTTGATTATGTTTTGTTTAATTATGACCCATATAATGTACCAATGTCAGAAGTTCATACGATTAATAAATACTTTTTCCAAAAAATGCATTTTACTTGGCGTAGTCTGTTCGACGAATGTTTAGTAACCATGTAACAACAAAAATAGTTTAGTTATCTAGGGTTAACACCTTTATAAGTTTTGGTAAACTTGTACTAATATAATCAATATAATATTGAGAATAAAAAAATATTAAAAGTTTTAAGTAACCCACGATTTGTCAAGTAGCGAGTGAGTTGAGGATGATAAATTAGCGTTAATAGCACTTTCAATCATATCAGCTTTCAAACGAAAAAAAATATCAAAATTGGTTCATTCGTTTGGGTGTTACGATGCTAAACTAGACACAGACACGTCAAACTTATAACATCCCTCTGGTTTCGTCGTGGGTTTTAGTAAGCGAAATCTGAAAATCTAATACAATACAGTAAAAAATAGTATTCTCAATATACCACGAAAAAAAAATGAAAATTACAAATTGTACGTCAGTCTGAATTTGGCAAGGTACTACACTGCGCGGATTATCTCAAATCGAATGGCAAATACTAGGAGGGAATAGTTAGCAATACGTTTTCCGGTTAAAATAAATGCTGTATCAATTTTTTCTATATTTCCACTGTTGGATTTCAATAAAAATAATTAGTTTATGTCTAGATGGAATCTGAAACTGTCGTATGGATAAAAATACTATTTTTAGGGATCCGTAGTTTACGTCTCAGAACACAGTTTTCGTCCGTCCGTTTGGCTCACCTTCCCAATCGTCCAGTGACCTTCCATTGTATTAAAGGAGATTAATCATCATGGACGAGCCGGAGATCCCCGTATCCCTACCTCCCTACTAAGCTCATGTGTCAGAGCCATTGTGAAGATTTGATGTTTGAAGCCATCTTCAAAAAAAAAATATGAAAAAACATCCCCACTGTTATAGACCGCTGCAGAGCCTAGCAGTGGTATTAGCCCTTCAGTCTGCTAGTTCCGCTCATATCGAACTTGCCCTAGTACCATTACTAGGGCAAGTTCGTTAAAAAACATAGAAAAAGTTGCTATGACGATTTTTAGATTAAGGTATCCACTATCCATTTATCGAGAATTGAACTTTAAAGCATAATTTCTTGTTAAAATAATGTCCCCCCATCTAAAAGTTAAACCGCTGGCTCAAAAACTCTAAACAAATTTGTGATGGTAGTCCATGTGATGAACTTTAAAGGAAAACTATATAACGGCTTACCTATGTAACTTTGTTAGTTCAGGAATTATAGAGGCCTAACTTGTAAAATGCGCTTACTTGGAAAACTTCGTACAAAAATAATGAAAATATAATAAACTAGATGTTGCCCGCAACTTAGAGCGCACAAAAGGAAATCTCGCGAGTGCTTCCCCGTGGTATATTCTATATCTGTGTCAAATTACATGAAAATCGGTCCAGTAGCTTTGAAGCCTATTCAATGCAAACAAACAAACATACATACAAACAAATAAACTTTTCCTCTTTATTATATTAGTATAGATATGTCAAATATTTGTATAATGGTACGGAACCCTTGTTCCATGAAACGAAGTACATTTTTTAACTCAAAACTTTTTTTATCTGTCCATTCGTTTGCGGTATTGTAACTTTTACAAATAAACCGATTTTGATGGTATTTTCACTTTGATTGGATTTTGCTGTTTTTGTTTCCCTAATTTTACACCGTTATTCTTCTAACATAATAATAAACTAAAGCTCTATAGTACATAAAGTAAGCGTAGTTGAACAAACATCGTAGCTTAGAACTACATAAAGCTTCGTGCTATTTTTCAACCAGAAGTGATATCCCACTAATGTGCTTTCTCCTGTAATCTTTTCTTGCGATGACACGCTTGAATTTGCTCCTATGTTACTGCATTTTGTATTCTAACTCTACGGATTAGGGTGTATTTTTCTACGCTGAAAGGGGTTCGACTTAGGCTAATTTGAAATTTAAATGGCGATGTCAATCTTTATCGTAAGGGAAGTCGAAGGGTAGGGAGGGGTGAGGGCGCGCCACTGCGTCGATTGTAATCACGCTAATGGCCCCGTATCAAAACGTCACATTCATATCATATCGATGTTTCGATGTCAATTTTGCGGTGCGGTGGTGTCATTTTTTGCCATTATGACTGCACAAATCTGACGTTCACGGTATTTTAAACGCGGAATTATTACGACTTATATTTGATATGTCACAGTATTGTCCCTTCCCGATACTCTCTTGTTGATACTGTCAGCCTCCGTGTTCTAGTGGTTAGAGCATTGGCTCTCGACTCGGAGCTCGTGGGTTTGATTCCCGAATTGGAACAACAAAAAATATTGTTTCCAAGTTTGGTTAGCTGGGTTAGGACAATGCAAGCTGATCACCTGATTGTCTGACAAGAAAGATGATCCATGTGTCGGATGGGCATGTAAAACGTCGGACCTGCGCCTGATCTCTCGTCAGTCGTGTCGGTTATCCGTCCCACTGGATTACGATAATAAAGGAAGAGAGAGTGCCCTTGTGTAGGTATGCGCCTCATCTCTCGTCAGTCGTGTCGGTTATCCGTCCCACTGGATTACGAGAGTAAAGGAAGAGAGAGTACCCTTGTGTACTGCGCACACACTTGGGCACTATAAAAATTACTCCTGCGTAACTGGCCTGGTTTCAATGAAACTTGTCACCGTCTCCGAAATCGGTGTGGGGACTTTATATTAAATAGTGTCTCTTATCGAGTAAATTATAATATTATTGCTCCTAACACTTTATGTTGATTTTTTATGTGTACGCGATTATTCATTGTTTTAAACGCTTACGGATATCGTGGTTCATGACTACTGGAAAGGGGCCGAAACGTAAAAAAAGCAAAGTGCACAGCCCCACATTCCGTAAGTGTTTTAAAACTTTACTGAGCTGTCAGATTTCAAACTCTAGAGCTATTTTTAGAAATGTATTGTTAAAAAGTAGGTAAATGAAATTTAGAAGTTACATAATACGCCAAGCAACGTAATTTTTTGCGCTACGTTAAAAACTTCAATAAGTAACGATACGCAAAAAAGTTATGCCTCCGAAAAATGCTATTAAATTTAATGAAATTGCTATTACAAAATCGTTATAGCAATTGAAGTTTTATTGCAAACATTTCCAAAGATATTAGGAAGCACAGCGTCTACCATTTATTTATCAGAAAAACTTAATAAGATTGTTTAAAGCCGGGGTCGTTATTATGGAACTTCTTAAAGTATTTCAAAATAAAAACGCGTGGAATCACGAATTGAGCAGTCTCCCGACTCTTCGTTTTATTTTTCTATCGGTACAGGCTGCCGGCTAGCCACTGACTGCGATCGTTCCCATTAAAATAACTCGTTAAAATTTATCATCGAACCCGCTTAATCGCTTTAACGCCACCATCTGGGGTTTTATGATTTTTCTGCTGGTTGTACACTTGGCGGTTTTTACAACAACCGCCGAAATTATATGTTTGATAATATGATTTTTATAACATTTTATTTCATTTTTTAATCCCTTGAAGATTTCTACAAAACCTTTTAAATCTAGATTTTGCGTAGCCCCAATAAACTAGTTTTAGTGTAGCTAGGGGGCCACGGAAGATCAGGCACTGCCCCACATGTAATGTGGGGATTTGATTCTGTTTTTTGATTTGATTATTTTTTAGCTTTTGGCGAAAACATCAAAAAAATGTTTTTAATTTTAGTTTAAATAAAGGACGTGATTCGTTGAACACGTTCAAATTAACATTTATTATCAGTTTTCTCTAATTAAAAACTTTAAATTTCTCTAATTAAAAACTTGAATAGTGTGAAAGCACTATTAAACATAAGGCACATCATAGGCAATGCGTAACAAGGAAAAGGTAATTTACCTAATTATTAAAGTAAAAATGGCTATCAAGCGAGAGAATCCAATTTAATCAAATTTCCTGTAGATTTTCTTTATCAAGATCCTGTGGCGTACTCAAAAGATAATTAAATAATTAAGAATGTATGAATGACGCTGTAAAACCGTTTGTCTGATATTGTAATAATGCAGTCCTCTTGGGCGGGATCCTGTATATTATTCACTCACGCCTGCCTCATGATTACGGGCGTGAAATACTTTGCGATTTTAAACAACTTAAAATAATATCTATGGACGCTTCACATCACATCAATCTGGCTATCAAAAAATCATCAAGTATCCGTAGAACTTAATTATAAGATAGGGACAACGAGAAGTATATTTTATATTTTACTTAAACTTATGATTTTTTATATTATTATATACATATTAGATACACATCCATGACCCACGAACATTGAAAACTTTTTGCCCTGGCCTCGGCGGGATTCGAGTCCACGACCTTCGAATTGAGCGCCAACTGCTAACCACTGAGCCACAGGGGTCGTCAATAACATGAAATGAATGTGTCTAAGATATTTCGTGGAATAGACACGATTGTACAGACCGATATAGTATGTCTTTATGTCGGTCTGTACAATCGTGTCTACTTGGTAGAGGTACAGAGAGCTCTAATTGTCTACGTAACATCATAGTGTGTAGGCATTGTACTTATTTGCCTATTTTTTACTTTAATATTATACTGCATACCTATTTAGTAACTTGATCGTTGTTAAATATTTTAAAATTTTTTGAAGGATTTACTTATCTATAATAGATCAGATGAAGTATAGCAATCATCTTTTGCCAATTCTTTCATGATAGACAGGTGTCGGGCACACAATATTATAAAATATGCTAGTGCTATATTTCATGCATCACGGTATTACTAATAAATCTAATTTGTAGGCCATGATTACCTTCTGCATAAACTTACAAACTACCATTAATCATCCTTATCACCGTCTTCATAGATAAAACCTTAATGTGTGCAAATATTAGCGAGCTTCCTCAATGTTCACTTTCAAAACATAATTATACACGCGTAAATTAAATTGTTTTAATTACAAATTACTATATTAAGGCGTATGCGGAAACTATGATATTTACTTTATTTATAATAATATTTTTATGGGGCTAACTTACAATAACGTAAACAAGAGAATGTCTAAGGAGGGTTCCGCATATAGTAACGCGCTAAAAGGGTTCCTTGTAGTACCTACTACAGTACCCTAAAAACCTATTAACCCTTTAACCCGTATGTCTATCTGACTGTCCAAAACCATATAAAATAATTAGTATTCTATAAAGCATTAACTTTTGAGCATCAAATTCAATTTCCATTCAACAGCGTTAGAATAAAACGCATTATGGTAATTTAACATCGCGACATCGAAAAAGACCAACGGGAGTCGAAACGAAACGGTTTACCCCTGAAATGTCAAAGGTACTTTCGGGTTTATATTTTGCGTTTATAACGGTCAGCGGCGCGGCGAGATACGAGAAAAAAGTGGACTCGTCGCCGGGAGAAAATCTGAGGGCTTAAACAGTGCCACGTATGAAATAGTGGGGGCTCGGTTACATGAAAAAGACGAGAGGAGAAATCGAGTGACAGGACCACGGCGGAGGATTTTCGGTCCGATGCTTTTTTGCAGGCGGGATTTTAGAGCGGGCCGAATTTATCGCTCCGTCTCGCTCTATGCGGTCCATGATTAGTTGGGGGCGGGCTTGAGTGATTTTTTTTCGTGGCCGAGTCATTAACTTAAAATTAGCTATCCGGTTTCTTAGTATAATGTTTTCTCGTTACGTTTCGGAAATATTCTTTTATAAAAATGTAAAAGTCCGACGCAAAATTTTCCGTATTTTTGCTGAGTTTTATGATGAGCGTGTACTGAAATTCGCAAGGGTATTGTCGATACTTACGATTTTAAAACGCATGTAACTTACTTATTTTGGACTTTGTTACAACGAACATTTAATTGGTTAATAATGCATTGTAGCTTATTATTTTTAGCAGAAATATAATCACATTAATTTTGTTTCAGATTGATCCAAAAGTGGCCTTTCCGAGAAGAGCACATCCAAAGGTAAGCTAAAGTTTATATCAACAAATAACTTAGATTTACTTAGGTAATTCAAATATTATATAGCCACACTCCAGCGGGGTAGGACTTACGACGCTCACACAAACGGGTCTGCTTGTTTATTTCCAAACATTTACACAAAATATTATTTTAGGCTGGACATAACTCTCCCGCCATTAAGTTGTTGGTTCACGGTGCATAAATAATGGGAGGCTAATGATTTACTATGCGGCCTGCGATCTTAACCCGGTGATACTTTGTGAGTTGATTGAATCCAGTTATAAATACAAATAGTTTATTTCCAATAAAACGTCAGCAAAAATTACAGAAGTAAAATCTCCCAAACTAGGCGTCGCCTGTCCTGGGGGACTTACTGGAGTACAAAGTTATAGATTGCGGCTGAAAACAAAACAGTTTTTATTTAAAATTTGCAACGTTATAATAAGTACCTAGATAACCGAGCTTTGCTCGGAGTTGTAGTAGATTAAAAAAAAATTAAAGAATTACAAAAATATTTATCTGACCAGGATTCGAACCCATCATATTCCGAATAACTCTTTTCGAAAAACGCAAAAATTGTACATATGCATACCAGTCGGACTCATAAGAGCGTTGATTGGCGCGAGACTCAGATTTCACGAAAAACGCTACTTTTCAAATGCGTCTATATCTAACAAAAACTGGTTATTCTGATTTTTACATGTAAAAGACACTAGAAAATATTGTATTCTAATTTTTCACTTATCATTTATTTTAAAATAATTTCAAACTTTTGAATAAAACTGACAAAACTAACCAGAAGTTTTTACAACTTTAGGTTCAGGGGCAATTTCAAAAGATATAATAGCTAAAACCGCTTACATTTTTTAAAAACAAAAAATCTTTACAAACTTGTTGGATCCTCTTCTAGATTATCTACTTATATTATTTTATTTTATTCTACTTAGATTATTACTATATAAATCGAGGCGCACGAGCGTTTACAAATACTGTTGTAAACGCTCGTGCGCCTCGATTTATTTAGTAGTTTTAAAAATTCATATAAAATTCGTCAAACTAATTTAGTTAAAAATTTAAATATAATATTAAAGATAAAAGGTTCTTCTCATAGATTATGTAAGTAAGAAACAAAAGGAGCAAGTAAAATACATAAATATCATCATTTTAAATAACTATAATTCCTGATAATTTCGCATTCTTTAAATTTTATTTTTATGAGATAGAAACCTATATAAAAATAATCTGACAAATAGATAATCTAGAAGAGGATCCAATAAGTTTGTAAAGATTTTTTTTTTTTTTAAATGTAAGCGGTTTTAGCTATTATATGTTTTGAAATTGCCCCTGAACCTAAAGTTGTAAAAACTTCTGGTTAGTTTTGTCAGTTTTATTCAATAGTTTGAAATTATTTTAAAATAAATGATAAGTGAAAAATTAGAATATAATATTTTCTAGTGTTTTTCTACATGTAAAAATCAGAATAACCAGTTTTTGTTAGATATAGACGCATTTGAAAAGTAGCGTTTTTCGTGAAATCTGAGTCGCGCGCCGATCAATGCTCATAATAGTGTCGAAATTATGAATATATTAATGCAGGACGAAAGAAAAAATAAAATGTACTATAATACTTGCAGCCGTTTCCGAGTTTCCGATTATGTATATACAAGATTAGCTCGTGTAAAGTATAAGTATAAGATATTTAATATATTTGGCCCCGTGCTTCTTCACGGCAAAATAAAAGTAGATATACCAGCTGGTATCTAATCAGAGGAAGCATTTTCTTTTATTTTCCTCATTTAGTCCTACGTTTTCTTTCTTTACTTTTGAAGGCGTTAATGAAAAAATATGGTTAAATCCTAAAAATTACGTTAGGTGGAAGTGAAGCAGTCGGCTTTTAAACTTTAAAATTAAAGTTAATAAGATTCAGTTTTTATATTCATTTTATACGTAGAATAACGGCTTCTCTTGATTTAAATTAAATATTGCTTGTCACAGCGAACGTTTTGAAAGTTAAATCTGCACTTTTTAATACTTTAGTAATATTAAAGTTAAGTTTGTTTGATGTTTAAATGCATGTTACAATTAGTAAAACAAACTTATGACTATATAATGGACTGAGATCCCAGGCTCGCCAGGGTACCCTTATCTATACTAATAGGTGTAGGAGTAGGTGTTATCATTTATTCAATCCAGTTCAAATTTAAGACAGAACAACGTCTGTTGAGGTCAGCTAGTTCACTAATAAAACTTATAATATCATTTATAATTAGTATGAACAATAAGCGTAACATGTATACCCACTAAATTGTGCTGTATGCCCACTGACCAGCACTTAATTTTATGTCAGAGGAAACAGGATGAAGCGGAGTGGGAAAAAAACAGGAAAAAAAGGAAACCTCATAATATGTGCTTGAAATGGTAAGGTGAGGGAAATACCAACATTTTGGATATAATTTTTCCGTAAACAAAATACTGACGGCGCACCTACTCACTGTTATAAAAGCAGATAATTGTTATTATAATATAGTGCCCGATTTTTTAATGAAGGAAAGTGAAATGTACTGATAAAAATTACAGTTCAACGTAGATGTCCAAAACCAATTAATTTATAAGCTCGATTACAATCGGATAAACAGTATATCGTGTTATCCTTAAAATCATGTAATATCGTGGCCCGACGTTAAACAAGTATCAATTTTCAGGTAACGCTAGCAAATTGGTTGTTCCCAGCAGAAAGTGCATAATTTCCGTTCCAGACAATTATATTTCACGTATTTCCTCTGTGCCAGGTACTAGGGACGCCCCCTCCATCAGCTATCGCAGCTGCTAATATTAAATTTTGGTTATGTGTTCATTATAAAATGTAGTACCTGGGACACCGAGCTTTGCTCGTAGTTTTATTAGAGTGATAATGTAAATCTAAATAATTAAAAACATGATAAGATAAATGTATAAGAAATAAAATAGTCACAAAAATATTCGCCCGGGATTTGAATCTGAGATACCAATTTGCCAAGAATTCGAAAAGTCTGATGTATTAACCAAGCCGCAAACCAGATTTAATATTTAGAAATCACTTACCACAGGGCCAGATTGACGTGGTGTGAAACATTCATAGATATTATTATTATGTTATTAACTCTACGCGAATACTCATGAAATTTTCTTAAAAACAACCTATAACACTATTATTCTACAAAAATATAACTTGGGCAAGTTGGCTTGGCTAGCACTACCAACCAACATATTACATTACCAAGTTTAGTTCTAGTAGAGAATAATTTAATTCTAACCGAACTCAAAGGCGGTTATTTTTAAGATTATAATCGGCTACTAGCTTTGAGAATTCAAAGTAGCAGGTATCAGTGAAGCGGCCGCATTTAATGTAAATTGGTTTCTGACGCGCTGCTTCATCCGCATAGCTGATTTAAGGGTTCCTTGCTTCAAATGTTAAAACCTAAAGTTTTCTGTAGGGCATATTTATGATAATTTATGTAATAAATGATATATTATGAATATATAAAGACCGAGGTAAACCTATGTCTTCAGTCTTTATTTTTATTATACCAAAAAATTATAAATAATATTGAATATTATACTATGTACACTAAATTTTTTGTGTAGTTATTTGGTTGTAAAACAGATTTGTAAAAAAAACGGGATACCTATGTCATGTAAAGTGTCAAATGCAAGGGCGTTCTTGTGTAAAGGTGAATGTATTAGCTAAGATGTTTTTTGGTTAAAAAAAATATATGTTGGAAATACACAACAGATTTTATTTAAATTGGAGCTTACATACATATTTTATTTTAAATCAGCGAAAGTCCCATACTTTTTAAAAGAGAATATAAAATACGGACTTAATAATGCAAGAAGTACAGTAATCAGTCGCCAAAATAAAAAGTTACAGGACTAAGAAGGAGTAAAAAACGTTATTTTTTACTATAATTGAAAAACGAAAATTACCGTTCATCAACAAATCATTGTGACATTTGTTATGACAATCATAAACGCATTAGTTAATTTAGTAAAATCAATTTTGTATTAATCACCATACATTTTTAACTGCGGTTGTGACCAGGGATGTCATATTTTTTCATGTATTTTTTGTATAGGGCATTTTTAATGTTCTCCAACGAATGTTCTCCGACGATCTCACTTTTGTTATAACTGTTTTAATTCATCTACGGTTGATCGTAGATATACCATTGCAAGAACAATATTTTCTAGCTAATTATGTACTAGCTGTTGCCCGCGGCTCCGCCCGCGTAAATATAGTTTCCCTCGGAAACACTACGTTTGCGGGATAAAAAGTAGCCTATGTAAATCCAGGGCCTTAACTACTACCATACTAAATTTCATCGAAATCCGTTCAGTAGTTTTTGCGTGAAAGTGGAACAAACATCCATCCTCACAAACTTTCACATTTATAATATTAGTAGGACTTTTTGAAATGAATAGAATATCTCAATTAGGTATAATTATAGCGAGAACGTTTCTTAATATAATATTTACGAGCACTTTTATTTGGACATTAAACATGATGGATCGCTTTAAACCGTGACGTACGATATTACTATCGTAGGCTTATTACGTGTTGCGATTGATTATATTTTTGTTTTTTATATTCTTGTAATATATAGGCCAAACTATTTTAAAACTGTATTAGAATTAGTGAAAATCTGAGGTCTGTAAATAATAGAAAAATTGAAGTAACCAATATTTTAACAAAATCTGTACTTATTTGCAACTGGAATTTGATTTGATTTGAGCGGACCATGGAGAGACGCTTGGCTACGTTGAATGTAAGAGGAGGAATGGATGATAAGAATAAAAGTGGACGAAGCGAAAGAAGTATGTAAGGATCGTAGCAAGTGGAAAGAAGTGGTCTCTGCCTACCCCTACGGGAAAAAGGCGTGATTATATGTATGTACTTATTTCTATAACATTTTTAGATTACATCATAAAAATTCATACAACCTAGCATGGTATTTTCGTATTCTATCGCAAAGTTGATTTCTATTTTTAACTTAATTGTTTTTTTATGTTTTTTTGTAATAATATACAGGGCAAAAATTTAATTAATACTTCTATTGAAATTAGTGAAAATGTGATGTCTGTAAATATTTTAAAAAAATCAGAAGTTACCAAGATTTTAACAAAACCTGTAAAGTTTTTATAATTTTTTTATGGTTAATAGTGTATATTACGCAAATATAATTTTACCTTGAATGGTGCGTTATAAAAAATCATCAACCTAGCATGGTATTTGTATTAAAAAGCAATCTTTCGCGAAGTTGATTGCTATTTTTACCTAATAAGACTACAGCCATGCGTGGTCAAAGGGGATGCCAGCTATGCGAATTACATGAATATATTAAGGCACTGCCCGATACGTGTACTATAATACGAATAAATTTGGAGCATGCTCCTTCATCATAGTATCTAATATCAAATAGCAACTATGTAAATTCAGGCATTCTATTGACGTATCGATTATGTTGGACTGCCATTGATTGTCTAGTGGCTTTATTCCGTGTCGAATTAACGAATGTTAGGGTCAGATCACACCAAAATGAGATGATACGCGATGCGGCGCTGCATGTTTAAGATATCTATTCAAAATTCATTTTTTTTTATTATGCAATAAGGGGGCAAACGAGCAAACGGGTCACCTGATGGAAAGCAACTTCCGTCGCCCATGGACACTCGCAGCATCAGAAGAGCTGCAAGTGCATTGCCGGCCTTTTAAGAGGGAATAGGGTAATAGGGGAGGGTAGGGAAGGGAATAGGGTAGGGGATTGGGCCTCCGGTAAACTCACTCACTCGGCGAAACACAGCGCAAACGATGTTTCACGCCGGTTTTCTGTGAGCCCGTGGTATTTCTCCGGTCGAGCCGGCCCATTCGTGCCGAAGCATGGCTCTACCACGTAAATTTGATTCACTACACAAATAATACACGACATCAGCCATACACTGCACATGCGCTGTATAGCGCAGTGCAACTTGACGTTCGAACTCTTTCAATGAAACGTATAACTTGCGTAATTACGAATAAAGTTCAATTTCAAATAGCTGTTACAAAATTCAGCTCCGCGTCGAATATCGTTTCTTGGAAACTTAGAAGGAAAATCTGTTCCATAAAACTTATGCCTACATGTATTTTCTAATATCCTAACCAGGTATGTTATGGAGCTCTGTAACCTTAACCGAAAAATAAAACTATCCGTAACCTTAACCGGATCCTATATAAAAGCATAGGATAATTTCGGATATACCTATATAACTCGCAGTAATGACATGTTTATTTTTGCGGGCCGAGCCAACTCACTAGCATTATAAGCCAAATGGTTACTACCTATAGTTATAAAATGCAAATTATTATTTACATGCATTTTTCATAAACCTAATATCTGTGGCCCTAGTGAAAAGGGGTACAAGTCCGATTTTGTCGAAAATGAGTTTATTATACCAAAATGATGAGAAATAAATGCTCTATCGATTGGTGTAAACGGATCTGAGCTATCTTTAAAAACAACAAAGTTTCTTGGTGTATATGGGTCTAACTAACACGAAAAAAACTACAAAAGTCGGATCCAAGTACATCTGTATTGTTTTAAACTGAAAAATAAAAAAAATATCTTGTGTTTTTTAATCTAAATTAACATAAACTACCTTCCTTTTTATAAAATTGGTGTTTACCAATACAACAAGAGTTGGTCCTTAAAAATGACTTAGTGAGTAATGATGTTACTGGACATCAATCTGTTTTCACCAAAATAAATGACAAAAGTCTAGTATAACTCAGTTTAGATCAGTATTCACAATACGCTATTGTGAAATCAATAAATGTAATGTAGTACTACTCTAGTTGTATCCTACGAATGGTATTCATTTTACGTGTAAAACGATATAAATCGTCGATGCGGGGGACTGGTGCGGGTGTGTGGAGGGCGCATTGCGCCCGCGCCCCTTCAGTTTGAAATTATGAAAAAGCCAAATAAACTTTTTACTTAAGTTATAACAGTCATATTTGACTGTTGTAACTTTAAAAGTCAAATATGACAACAAAATATTGTTAATATTGTTGTTAACAAAATAAAAATATTAGGAAATCTCATCTGAACAGTCATCATTAAGAAGAGGATGCTGATCATCGTTATCATCACTTATTAGATTAGTATAAAAAGATCTGACACTGGGGTTTATTAATGGGAGAAGACTAAGTCTCGCTTTTTCTCATTAGAAATTGCAATCGGCCCATCGTAAGACTTGGGTATAAATTTAGTTTCAAAAATACTTGGAAGCGGTGATTTTCCGCGTTTTCTTTGCGTTCTGGTCAAAATAAAAATATTCACGTTGTATGTATATTGTATGTTCCTGTTAGCTATGCATAATAATACAAATGTGGAAACCATAACGCATAATTTTTTAGTACCAGATCATACCCACATGGATTGTGACGTGGATCATGCATTAATTGAAAGGCCAAGAAAAAAACTCAAATGGACATTCATCATCCGCGGGATTGGTTCCTATCAACTTGTCCGAACATGCAGTAAGAAGAAACCATTTACATACATACATACATACATATAATCACGCCTCTTTCCCACAGGGGTAGGCAGATACCGCCTCTTTCCCGTAGGGATAGGCAGAGCCCACTTCTTTCCACTTGCTACGATCCTTACATACTTGTTTCGCTTCTTCCACTTGCATTCTCACCATCCATTCCTCCTCTTACATTCAACGTAGCGAAGCGGCTCTCCATGGGCCACTTTTCGCCCCCGCGAGAAACGAGACGTGATGGGTGGCGAACCACATCGCCGCCATTTTGGATAATTAAATTATTCATATGATTATCCATTGCGTTTCCACGGATTGGCGGAGAGGGTAGGAATAGGGAAGGGGAAGGATAGGTGGTGTGGAAAGGAAGATTGGTAAGTTAGAGTGGGAAATAGGAAATGTAGGATATTACCGCCCAGGAGGGCACGGGATAGGACAGTAATAGCTAGGGAAGCCGGGGTCGCGTACCCGTATACTATACCACAACTACCGGACAGGTAAGTTGGGATGAGTATCCCATGACATAACCATTTACTGTTATAGAAACCATTTACTGTTATAGAAATGCATTCAAAATTATTTCTAGATTTTGCGAGTTATTTAAAAGGGCCACTCCAACAAAGGAAAATGGATGAAAATAAAAAGAAGTTCAACTTATCTGAGTGTGCAGCTTTTAAATATAAAAAAGGAGAATTTCCTCAATTCCATTACAAAATACATGGCGAAGATGAATGGTATATAGTAAATTTGCAAAGAAAACGCGGAAAATCACCGCTCCCAAGTATCTTTGAAACTAAATTTATACCCAAGTCTTACGATGGGCCGATTGCAATTTATAATGAGAAAAAGCGAGACTTATTTAGTCTTCTCCCATTAATAAGCCCCAGTGTCAGATCTTTTTATACTAATCTAATAAGTGATGATAACGATGATCAGCATCCTCTTCTTAATGATGACTGTTCAGATGAGATTTCCTTAATTTTTATTTTGTTAACAACAATATTAACAATATTTTGTTGTCATGTTTGACTTTTAAAGTTACAACAGTCAAATATGACTGTTATAACTCAAGTAAAAAGTTTATTTAGCTTTTTCATAATTTCAAACATTATCCTAATTACACGGATCGTTTCTATACTAAGCGGTTATAGATAAGTACTTAAATTTTCAGGAGCATTTTTTCTGATGTTTTCGACTCAATTTATGATTTTGTGAGTGTGAATCTACATAACATTGATTTTATTTTTAGTTGAGAGAAATGTGAGTTTCTCTCAAATTATTTTTGTATTGTACTACAAAAGATATTGTTACTTAGCTACGTTATCTTAACTCTTATTTTGTACAAAAATAAAAAAATATATTAATTTTGTATTCTTTTCGTTTTATTTTTGTTAAAATAATGGATATAAGTTGCACAAAGTAGTTCATATAAGTCTAGATATACCACATGCCACGTATAAAATCTTTGTGAAAAAGACGCTAAGATATATTTTTTTCATAATTTTGACTTTTTTTTTTGAGTCGAATTAAAGTACACAGTCAAACACATACTTTTTATTAAGTGAGCCATTAAATATCTCTTTTAATTACTTACTTATCATAAAAGTTATTGCAAATGCGTATTCCTTTTCACATAACAGAATTCACAATTTACTTATGTGATAAAGGGTATAAGTTATTTTATACCCTTGAGGAATTTATTTTTTCGTGGGTATAAGTCATTATCTTAAAAAATATTAAATTTACAGAAAAACCAACTTAATAATAATAAAGAGCATACACTGTTTACCTACAAAAATATCACATGTATTATTTAGCTAGCAGTTTAAAGAAGCTACACGAGGACAAACACGAAATTTCTGCGCGCTGAGTGTTTTTTGCCTCTCCTGTAAACTTGTAATTTTAGACTTAAACCCCTTTTCACTAGGGCCACAGATATATGCGAAATAATTTGATATACGTACCTAACCATATTCGGTATCCGTGTCCGTAACCAGATCCAAAATATTAAAATATTTTATAATTTCTTGTATTGTAATTTATTGCATAAAATATTGTCAGTATTACAATTAAATATCAGTAATTAATACATTTTACCACACGACATATTATCTATTCTATTATGTGAATAAATAAATAAGAAGTAAATCAATTATTGTCACAAAATAAGACAAGAGAGGCAATGTAAGTATCAGTAGCAATTGACGCCAGAAAAAGTAGATAGTCGGTGAGACTTCCAGTATCTGCACGACAGGGTACTCATCTGGGATAAAGTGGAAAAATCGTTCAACGTCACTAGCGTCCACTCAATAGTACGATTGACAATCTGCCCCCACCGGCCAATTACGCACAGATTTCTTTTGCAGGACAAAAAGCCTTTAGACGGTCTAAACAATGGCGGGAAAACCGAGCTTAATTATAAAGGACTAGCTTTTGTCCGCGGCTTCGCCAGTGTAAGTACAGTATCCCACGGAAACATTGTACTTTTTCGGGATAAAAAGTAGCCTATGTTTTAATCCAGAGCTTAAACTACTAACGTACCAAATTTCATCGACATTGATTTAGTAGTTTTTGCGTGAAAGAGTAACAAACATCCATCCGTCCATCCTCACAAACTTTAACAGCTGTAGTGAGAAGTACAAAATATATCGATGTTACTAACTTTAGGATAAATAATAAAAATATGATAGATGATAAATCATTTAGTTATTTAAGATTTTTCTTATAATGTACTATAATCCTAATACGTATAATTTCTGATAATATATTATTTTCACAACGATTAACTGAACTTTAAAAAATATATATTGTGGGACTTTTTCCTTATATGTAGCGAAGCTTCAATACGACTGTTGATAGTTAGCAAAAAAAAAGTTATAATTCAAATATTTCCTTGATGGGATCAAACCAAGAGTTACAAAAAGAAATAATGGAAAGAAACAAGAAAGAATATTATTATCTTCCAAATTTTGTAATAAAAGAATGCAAAAACTCAATTTAATGTTGTAATATGTTGATTACTTATCGACGCCACCGTTTGCTCGCCTTAACAAACAATAGACAGCGGGGAACCCCCGGCGGACGGCCGAGAACAAAACAAACGAATTTTTAATATCGTCTTTATCGATAATTGAGACTCTCGCAAAAACCCCTTATTTTCAAAACTTTAAGACTGAAAGAGGAATCGTGAAGAAAATGGAATCGAGAAAAAACTTTTTTCATCTTCTTTGTTTAACTTGACATTGACAGTCACCGAACTTTTTTATTTTCACAGTGGATCTATTTAATTTAGCATCAATTCACGGGAATTTAATTGTTTGACATCTGGCAGAGGGCGCCACCGAAATTGAATAATTTCGATGAAATTTCCGTTTTAATATCAGGAATATTGTGCTGTCGCACAACATAATCTCGGGATTGGTATTTTCTCTTTGTTTTGCTCGTGATTTACTTTTAATTCTAGCCGCCTATGTGCGGGAACAAAGGTTATATGTCATAGAGACGAAGTTAATTGACGCGGTTTCCGTACCGGCGCGGCGGAAAGAAGACGTCAGCGTTTCCTCCGCTTACATATTGGCTGTGTTCCGCGGAAAATAGCGCTAACAAAAAAACGTAAGCAAAATGGCGACCGCTGGCATTAAATAAGCAAAATGGCGGATTATGTTAGCAGTATTGAAGTTCGCAAACGTGTCCTGGCCGATAATCTGTTTTTTTTTTGCACTAGCAAGCGCTAACAAGCGCGGAACACATCCATTTATAGGTAAGGATCGCGACTCGTTCGGAATGTAATAAACATTTTAAAATTTTATAATAAGAATTTACTGTTCGTATGTAAATTTGAATATTAGTCAGGTCAGTTCACAATGCGATGAGATTTTTTAGATAGCTATTTAAAATTGAACTTTATTCATTACAAATCAAATCAAATCAAATAAGTTTTATTTCCATATGGGTTACAAAGTACCTAACGCTTAAAGAATTGTCCCTACTTGATGCCTACCACCGGTTCGGGAACTAACCCGGCGAGAAGAACCGGCGTAAGAAACTCGCACGGGGCCATCTTTTAGCAAAAATATGGAAAATTGTTCTTTTTAAAAAAAATGAAGTTGTTTACAATGTGAAAACTTAGGTCTATATAATATTGACAAAAGTCAGATACATATTATAGTACATAGAAGTAGCCTTGCAGGTGGTCATCCTATTCCCAAGGTGTGCGATCGTCAATAAAATCATTGACCTTATAATAGGCTTTTGCACACAAACGTTCTTTAACTACTTTTTTAAATTTATTAATGGAAAGATTTTGAACGTTTTCTGGGATTCTATTGTATAGGCGTATACATTGACCTTTAAATGATTTGCTTACTTTACTTAGTCTGATCACCGGTATATCTAGCTTGTGCTTATTTCTAGTGTTTCTACAGTGATTGTCGCTTTTAGTTTTAAAATTACTAATATTCTTTCTAACATATAAAACATTATCCAAAATGTATTGAGAAGCGACGGTCAGAGTACCTATTTCTTTAAACTTTTCTCTCAGAGATTCAAATCAATGTCGAAGATGTTCTTGCAATGAAACTTATATCTTTTTGTGTTGTGAATAACATTCAATTTTGAATAGCTATCTCAAAAATGAAACGTCGTGTAACGTCGCGTATTGTCGCGGTGTGAACTACCTACCATAGTTTTAAAATATTACTAGCTGATTCACAAATAATGTTTAACGTAACATACGTCTTCTTAATTATTATTATTATACAAATTAATCGTTAAAAAATGACACTTTGAAATCGATTTGCTCTGATGACTTACTAGTAAATAATATATTATTAAGTGTTCAAGTTTCATTTCACTATTTATGAGTTGAACATTATTGTATACTATTATAAATTAATTTTTATATGAAAATAAATCCAATAACTGATGATTATATTGTACCTAGTCACAAAAATATGTAGCTTTCATCAATTTATACGACAAAGTCAAACAAACATAATAACAATTTACAACGGCAGTGATATAAATGTTTATAATAGAATATTAGGAGGGAAAGTTTTTACTGCACGAAATGGTTCACGTGATCGATCGTAAGGAACTAGGATATCTATAAATAAAATAAATCAATCATACACGCTTTCACCCTTATTAATAAAAATATTTACACCATGGATAAGCAAATCCAAATCGCTCTCTTTGTCTATCAAGTGACTGTTCCAAAGTATCTGACAGAGACAGCCATGTTGGATTAGCTAATCCGTGGTGTAAATAATTTTATTAATAAGCAAAATGGCGGATTATGTTAGCAGTATTGAAGTTCGCAAACGTGTCCTGGCCGATAATCTGTTTTTTTTTTGCACTAGCAAGCGCTAACAAGCGCGGAACACATCCATTTATAGGTAAGGATCGCGACTCGTTCGGAATGTAATAAACATTTTAAAATTTTATAATAAGAATTTACTGTTCGTATGTAAATTTGAATATTAGTCAGGTCAGTTCACAATGCGATGAGATTTTTTAGATAGCTATTTAAAATTGAACTTTATTCATTACAAATCAAATCAAATCAAATAAGTTTTATTTCCATATGGGTTACAAAGTACCTAACGCTTAAAGAATTGTCCCTACTTGATGCCTACCACCGGTTCGGGAACTAACCCGGCGAGAAGAACCGGCGTAAGAAACTCGCACGGGGCCATCTTTTAGCAAAAATATGGAAAATTGTTCTTTTTAAAAAAAATGAAGTTGTTTACAATGTGAAAACTTAGGTCTATATAATATTGACAAAAGTCAGATACATATTATAGTACATAGAAGTAGCCTTGCAGGTGGTCATCCTATTCCCAAGGTGTGCGATCGTCAATAAAATCATTGACCTTATAATAGGCTTTTGCACACAAACGTTCTTTAACTACTTTTTTAAATTTATTAATGGAAAGATTTTGAACGTTTTCTGGGATTCTATTGTATAGGCGTATACATTGACCTTTAAATGATTTGCTTACTTTACTTAGTCTGATCACCGGTATATCTAGCTTGTGCTTATTTCTAGTGTTTCTACAGTGATTGTCGCTTTTAGTTTTAAAATTACTAATATTCTTTCTAACATATAAAACATTATCCAAAATGTATTGAGAAGCGACGGTCAGAGTACCTATTTCTTTAAACTTTTCTCTCAGAGATTCAAATCAATGTCGAAGATGTTCTTGCAATGAAACTTATATCTTTTTGTGTTGTGAATAACATTCAATTTTGAATAGCTATCTCAAAAATGAAACGTCGTGTAACGTCGCGTATTGTCGCGGTGTGAACTACCTACCATAGTTTTAAAATATTACTAGCTGATTCACAAATAATGTTTAACGTAACATACGTCTTCTTAATTATTATTATTATACAAATTAATCGTTAAAAAATGACACTTTGAAATCGATTTGCTCTGATGACTTACTAGTAAATAATATATTATTAAGTGTTCAAGTTTCATTTCACTATTTATGAGTTGAACATTATTGTATACTATTATAAATTAATTTTTATATGAAAATAAATCCAATAACTGATGATTATATTGTACCTAGTCACAAAAATATGTAGCTTTCATCAATTTATACGACAAAGTCAAACAAACATAATAACAATTTACAACGGCAGTGATATAAATGTTTATAATAGAATATTAGGAGGGAAAGTTTTTACTGCACGAAATGGTTCACGTGATCGATCGTAAGGAACTAGGATATCTATAAATAAAATAAATCAATCATACACGCTTTCACCCTTATTAATAAAAATATTTACACCATGGATAAGCAAATCCAAATCGCTCTCTTTGTCTATCAAGTGACTGTTCCAAAGTATCTGACAGAGACAGCCATGTTGGATTAGCTAATCCGTGGTGTAAATAATTTTATTAATAAGACTGTTTAAGTTCTACCATACTGCATTGTTGAAAGGGTTGAACGAACCACATTGTTGGTTCTGAGAAGCCAGCAATGTAATAACTTTAGGAAACCAGAAATCTCTAGATTATATAGAAAGACGCTACACTTGTTTTTAAGAGAGTTCCGATTTGAAGATTTTCATTTACTTAGTTGTATGTATAAATAAACCTAATTTCGATCACCTTTGTAGATATGAAAAGACTTTTTTTTCAGTTTATAATATTATATATTATGCAACTGATAGTTTCAATGAGCTTCTATAACAACTAGCCTGCGACTTCATCCGCGTGTTCGGTTTCCATACAATTTTTTAACCCCTTTTTACCCCTTTAGGGGGCGAATTTTCAAAAATCCTTTCTTAGCGGATGCCTACGTCATTACAACTATCTGTACGCTAAATTTCAGCAAAATCCGTTCTGTAGTTTCGGCTGTGTGTTGTTAGATGAGCCAGTCAGATTTGCCTTTTATAATATATTTAAGATTTAATAAGATGAAGAAGTTACGATCTGCTCCTAAAATTGGATATTCACACAGTAAAAAAAAGACTGTTATAAAGTCAAGTGTATTAGAATGTCTGACTATTATGATAACTCAAAGTTTGAGTTAGGATTTAATTAAAAAGCGGTAATCGAGCCATAACTGAAATCGGTAGCATTCGTAATCAGCGTGGCGTGAGTTTATACTCTTTAATGGACTTTGCTGAAGTTGTTCCAACTCTCCTTACGGGCAAGATATTTGTGTAAAAACCCGCCACCTACCGCAGCGAGTGTAGTTGGCAAACTATGGCATGGCGTGGCGGGCCCAGTTGGCGCGATTTAACGTGTTCCATTAAACGTTTTGTCGGTGTAATCGCAAGTAATTTAAGCGAAGAGAGCCCGGCTTCCGACTTCCTAAGTATTTTGTGTTTTCTTTTTTAATTACTTCGTTTTAACTTTGTTCGACTTTTAAAGCTGACTGACAGCCAAATAACAAAGTTCTTTGCAACTATTTAGGGTGGTTTAATGAAAACGTAAGTAACACTCGCTCGAGTGGACGATTTGCACTATAAATTAAAACGGTTTATAACTTTCTAGTTCCTCTTTAACTTTGGTACACGTTTTGTGGGGTAGGTACGTTGTTAGCGAGATTTAATTTTTGTACATTTACATTTTAGACGAGTATTTTTTAAAATAGTGTGAATTATTTTAAATGTTTATTTATACATCGCAAGCTTTACATTTCTCTTGGTTCAATATTTCACTTGTTTCAACTCAGTGCGACTGTACATTTCGCAATAGTGTTTAATTCTTGTTCCTTCGCTAAAACATTTCGTGTTCCTGTGCCTGCGATAAAACGCAGCTAAGTCCAATGTAAGGTCGTTAATTAAAGGTAAAGTACGACATATAACATAGCCGTGAATAATGCCGCCGTCGGCTGCAGCTTCACTGCGGTCGCGGGACTTATGCGCCGTTGGACGCTAGTTATGAGCTCCGACCTGCCCGTAACTCACTGCTACATTTGTTCCATCATTCTTCGAGTCTTCCACGTTGAATACGTCATATTGCATGATTAGCAAAGGATTTAGTTCCCTATCTTATATTTGCATGATTAGCAAAGGATTTAGCTACCAGTGGCGAAGGCTGGTTCTCCTTCATAGGGAAGCCCTAGCCCGTATCCCGACAGGGATTTAGATGAGGGTCTTCAAAAGGTAAGTGGTAAGTGAAACCGATAGGAATGGAGTTATAGGAACCCCTCGCCACTATTAGCTACCTACCTTATATTTTTTTTACTAAGTGTTTATTGGATATTGAGACGCATGCGCCGCTTGACACAAGTTTTATGTATTAAATTGAAAGTCTAAGTTAAATACAAGAGTTGGGGTTCATGTTTCTAAAACTAGTTAAAACTCATAATATTTTCTATAAAACATTTTGTTTATCTACATAGAATATCAGGATTCTATAGTTGAAAAAAATTTAATGTGTATTACTTTCTTTCGAAGGCATGTGTTGTTTTTGCAGTTAAGTTATTACATATAACTAATATTTTATACATAACTTTAAGTGGATATTATCGGTATCTGGATAATCGTGAGTATTCGAGAGCGTATATTGTATGAATTAGTTATCCCTGCGTTCGTTATCGAGGTACTACTCCGTTTGATTAGAGACTCGATATTAAACATCATAGATACGGTTTGTTAACTGATTTACAAGCTGATCAAACTGCTCAAATTATGGTTCAAATGTTGTAGTTAGATAATCATAATAATATATTCAACCAATATTTAGGCTATGTGGCATATAAGTATAGCTTAATATGCCAAAAATATTGTAAAGAAAGTTAATATAATATTTCATTTTTGAGCATTTTAAAATATCGTCAAACAGCTTTCATAGAACGATCTAAAATGTTGATGTCCCCTTCAACGGCCTATAAAATTATAGCAAATGCTAGTAGCAGAGATAATTTGCAATAAAATCGAAAGCTAACCATGATGTTTATCTGTTTCTCTTTCTGTGATATGAGTATAGTACAATTTGTCTAAAATATTAGATAGGAATTGAATTTTACTATACATTATTTTTGATCGAGCTGAGAATGTTGCGACATCGTCGTAACTTGTAGCTCGTAGCTCGTAGCTGAACGTGCTACGAAACGCGCTACGGGCTACGACAATTAGTAGTGTCCGATCGAATATTATATGACACGATTTGACATAAGACCTCTTAAGCGACATGTCACTTAGCGATGACTTATGTCAAATCCCATACATTTTTGATTTCGAAGTTCGTCGTCGATATTATCGAATGCATCTTGACTGGAGGCCCTGGTTTTTATGACCATAACCGAAATTTAATTTCAGCAACGGTCTCAGTTTCGGCCGAAACCGAAACCGAAACTGCCTTACAGGGGTCAAGTTTTGAGAGAAAAATAAAGAAAACGAACAGTTTTTTTTTAACCCGACAAGAGTGTGGCTTAACGCATTTAATAAGAAGTACCTATGTGATGGGGTGGTGATCCATCCCAATACAAATTTGGCTGTAAAAGTTGTTCCTTAGGGAAAAGCACAATATTTACTATTGTTTACTGTAAAATACTATAATATATAAGATATACCCCTAAAATCCTTTACGCTTGGCATACCAAATTCACAACATGACTAACTCGCGTTAAGCCAAAATGAAATCACGAAATAGTCAAAACGAGAGCTAGCCTTATTACCCGCGTAGCTTAAGCTATCCCACAGTTATGAGGAAATAGAATATCGTAAAAGTATAATTGTCGTGTGACAGGTAAATATGGTCAAACGTTACATGAATCATTGTCATCTATATACAGAACAGGCAAGCGGACTGATTATTTTTATTGCATAAGTGAATAGTACTCTTAAATATGAGTAACTTCTCAGAAGAAACCGTATATCAAAAATCAATATTTTCAAAGGTACAGCGATTTGTATAGAAAATTTCGCAAGTCTCGTAAAAACGCTCCATACTAAACTTAACCTACAAGTGACGTCACTTATACGGCCGCAGGAATATATTTGTAAATATCTACGATATTTGTGGGTTTAAGTTCATACTTACCATAATTAATGTTTTTGTATATGATGTAAGTAAACTAATGATGGAGGTTTTGTTAATCAATTTCGCAAAAAAAAAATTAAATGAATTTAATTAATAAACTACACATAAAATAATATATTATTTTACATTTACCAGGTAGTAATCCCTCAATATTTCTGAATATATTAATGAAACTAAATATTTCAGATGTAGTCCGATGGGGGGACGACAATAGGGGTGTTGGCATAACGCGAGTTACTCCATATACGATTTAGGTGTACAGCGCAATAGTAACTACAATGAGTTTTTTCAAAAGAATTACTTCAAAAGTTACTGTCCGATTTCGTTCAAAATAATTTTCCTAAAGTGTTTTTAGCATGGTCCATCTACTTGGAAACTTACAAGTTTCTATCTTCTTAGAAATGCTAGGGGGAGAGGACCAACTTAATAACCACTTTCGAGGCCGATTACTAGAAAATGGTTGAAATTATAAAAATTCATGTATCAAACCTTACCTTTATTTTAAAAGATCTATTCAACGATATCCCACACGATGGGGTAAAATGAAAAAATATTTTTCATCTCCACTTCACATGTATGGGTTACCACCCCTAAAATATAAAATTATTATTAATTTAAGACGCCAAAACCGAGAGCTATACACAATCTTTAACTTAGAATAGCGGACAGACAGACAGACGGACAGAGCGAAACTATAAGGATTCCTTGAGTATTTCGGAACACACACAAACAAACTTACCACATGAAAATATTATTTTAATTCTATAATTTATTAAGTCTGAACCGTTAACAAGAATCGCGCTCACTTGAAAACTCACAATCGCTCGAATATCGCCCGAGTTTAGAAAACAGTCTTGAAAGGAAAAGTTCTACATAGAACGAGCGCATACTTTGTAAAGAAATTGCATTTAATCATGTTAGGACCTCCTCGTAACTCCAGTTTCTGCCGTTTATTTTATGAATTCTTTACATACTTCCTGTCAACAATTACTTTAATACCTACGTTGTATGGAGCTTTATATTCCTTTAACTATTTTAATAAAAATTATTCGATATTCACGTCATAATCTTATGAGGTGGTTGTAAAAATTATAATTTTATTATGGACATTGGACGTATACGGAATAGTTTAAGTTTACGAGGGAATTTTGTGTGACGACGCAGATTTTTGTCGTTTATGATGTATTTATTTAAATAGTTTTTTTATTCACTTTCAGATGCAAATGCGATACATTGTTCATACTTAGATATTATATCGTGGAAAAGTAGTTACAATAATAATAACTCTAATAGCTCCCCAACTAACCAAAAGCATGCCAGGACAACAAAAGTTACTGTCTGATTTAGTTCAAAATAATTTTCTTAAAGAATTTTTAGCATGATCTATCAGCATAGAAAATTGCAAGTTTCTAAGTCTTATAGTTTAGAAATGCCAAGGGGGACCAACTTATAAATCACTTTGGAGGCCGATTACTTGAAAATATACTTGACTTTAGTAAAAATTTAAGTATGAAATCTTGCCTTTATTTTAAAATACCTATTCAACGATACCCCACACGATGGGGTGGAAAGTAAAAAAATTTTTCATCCCTACTTCACAAAATATTGTATGGAGAGCCACCCCTAGAATATAAGATTATTATTATATATGATGTCAAATCTGAGATCTATACACCTATTTGACTATATTACCAAATTTCATTTCTGCGCTAGAAGCGCAGACAGACAGACGGACGGACAGAGCGAAACTATAAGGGTTCTTCAAGTATTACGGAACCTTAAAATGCAGCACCGCATAGCGTTGCGTGTCGTCGCGATGTGAACTAACCCTAAGTCCGAACAATTCTTTGGAGCACTCCCCGTTACAGGTAGAAAATACAGAGCGAGACCTACATACAATATATACATTTATACTTATAGACTTGAAACTCAATTACGTTACAAAATTACAATTCAAATGTACCTAAAATCGCGTAGGCGAACGTAGGCCTTTCCCGAATTCTTGGGCGGCTGCGGTCAAAACATTACCTGTGTGTTACGTCGGAATTTGATGCGTGTTCCATTATTAATTTATTGACCAATCCAAGCTCATATTAAACTTGTTTTATCTATGCGCTCTAATCCGATGAAGTTATAGTGTGGCTTTTTCAAAAGCAAAATAGTAGTTTTGTCCAATAATTTCAAAACTAAGGACGACGATATAAGAAAAAGTTACGCCATTTTAATTTCGTATTCCTCAAATATCAAAATGGCCACAAACAACGCCAAAAGTAAGGACAGTTTTTGCCAATATTATAAAGAGGAAAAGTTTGTTTGCATGGAATAGGCTCCGGAACTACTGGACCTATTTCAAATAACGCTTGGGTTGTACTTCACCGAGTGAGTGAGATTACCGAAGACCCAAGGGGGTTGAAGATTTTAAGAACAAGAAACTGAAGTGCGTAACACCAGAGGTACAAGTGTAACTAAGTCATGGACGGCGGTAATCACATGCCATCGGGTGATCTCTCAGCTCGTTTTCTGGTCTATTTAATAAAAAAATATCCTTATATAAAAGTTACAGTGCAATGTTTCAACTCGGACATTTCGAAAACAAAGTCAACTCGCCACACCATCTCAATAAACATACTCAATTACTTGCAGTCCCTATGATTTGGCGATATTTTTTGCAATTAGTCTGCATACATGGGCACATGTTCTAAATAATAGCGTTATTAATTAATAACCAAAGTAAACAGTACCCTGTCATTAGTTGGGGTACGTATCAATCACGCCTTATCGTCTCACACCCGACGCGAACTTACTCTACTTGTTTGTGTTATTTGCCGGTTTTCATATAAAGTGATGTATTTATTAAAATTGATATTAGGTTCAGATTGACCAAATAAATCTCAATTATAGGGCAAATTAAATGTTAGTTTTATAGTATGTATTTATGATATTATTATCTGTAAATAATAGGCTAATAAACTAGTAAATACAAGTGATTCAACATATTTTATTTTTCCTTTTTTTTTAATTACATCCCTTAATAGGGTGAAATGGGGATCAAAAGTTTTTATGGTAAAATATCAACCATTGGACGAAGTATGCTGAAATATGGCTAAGATATAGTTATGAAGATTTTTTTAGAAATTTCTTGCCCACGTGAAATCGCGTGAATAAGCTAGCTTAAAAGGTGTCACAATTATACACGTACTACATATACATATAGTTAAAGTTAATTGAAAAATTTAAGATATAAATTGAATTTTTTCACTATGGCGGAAACCCAAAAATAAAAATTATTGTACATGGAGGTTTTATACGTGTTGACTTGTGATATTATTATTGGATCGGGTACTTATAATTATCTGTGTAAATATTATAAAAGCCATTTCAGTAAAATAAAAATAAAATTTTACATTAAATATTAAGCGTTATCAAAACTTTAAAACCATCGCAACCGCTGCAATCAGGCAGGCGCCTATAATTATAGTCATAATATAAATAATACATTTTAAAGCCTCGCTGTGGTTCTGTAATGGTTTGGCATAGAATGAAGCATGATATTTTTCGGCTCCTAAATTCCAGGCCCTGAATTTAATATTTAATCGCACCCTTGTCTAGTACATTTACCGGTCCCGAAATTCCCCATTAAAGGTGCGTTCACAGTAGGCGATACGAAAAAAAAAATGTATGAAACATCACTAGGCGGGAGCGAATCTATGCGCCGTGATCTTTTTCATTTTTTAAATGGAGAGAGACGATTGGCTGTCAAAAGCTGTTACATGGCTGTCCCACGGTGTGTACATACCTTTAGGGCCACATTGGTACAGTTTTTTAATCGCCTGGACACCACTTGTCGTGGCACCGTGATGGATGGCGGGCGGCTGGGTCACGTTTTGTTATTTTATTAATACTAAATTGGTTCACAATGACGAAGGGAGAATAAATCTCAACCAACTTTATATACTAAGGTGGCTGTTGAAATATGTCTTTAGACTAGTTAATAAATTTATCTAAACCCTGATTCACGTATCCAACTTAGACTTTAATGAATTATAAACTTATTAGTATCATTAGGTTTTTGAAGTTGGACCAATCAAAACACGTTAAACGTAAGTTTAACGTTTATGAGAGTACGACGTATATAATAATAATATAAATTATTTTTGTCAAGGTTTATGTTGAGGTAGATGCGTAGAAAGCTATTACTTTTTTAAATAATGCATAGAAATATACAAAATTATTAAAAAGTAGATGTTGCCCACGACTTCGTGCGCGCAAAAGTTAATGTCGCAGAAACTGTACATTTTTCCGCAATAAAAAGTGGCCTATGTCTACTCTACATCTGTGCCAGATTTCATCAAAATCGGTCCAGTAGTTTCGGAGTCTATTCAATGCAAACAAACAAACAAACTTTTCCTCTTTATAAGAATATTAATAATAACAACACACACTATCAGATTATTCATTTATTATTTATATGATTATTCGCCCCGTGCGAGTTTCTTACGCCGGTTCTTCTCGCCGGGTTAGTTCCCGAACCGGTGGTAGGCATCAAGTAGGGACAATTCTTTAAGCGTTACTTTGTAACCCATATGGAAATAAAACTTTTTTGATTTTGATTTTTTTGATTTTTGATTTTTTCACATACCGTGCGTTCGTTCGATAGATATCATGATATCTAATATACATAACTTGACATTTGTCAATCTGTCACATTTAATTTTTTTTATATCTAAGAGGCAAAAGAACCCTTATAAATTTTAAACTATAATAATATTATGTATAAAATAATAAGTATAAATTATGATAATATTATGAATTATTATAGGCGAATTTCAACCACAGGGCAACCTCCAGTTGATATTATTTCAGCAAACCTAAAGCCTTAATAACCGGTGGGTGGTGTCTCAAAACATTTTAGCGGTGAGCTCTAGCTGGGTTAATGGGGTGTCATCGTATGATAGGTCCGCCTTACGAGTTACAACCTCATCAGTACTTCGGACACCCACCTTATTGACAGTCATTTAACAATATGGCGGCGAAAATTGCATTTCACGTCTTGAGTGTGTTTTACGACGTCATGCGCTGTCTCGCTCTAATTGTTTATTATGGACATTGACGCTAAGTTTAAGTACAGTTTTAAGTTGATGACGTAATATAAAGTAATGGAGATTAAATTAAATACTGAAAAAAAATATGACACGTCTATCTTAAAAGCCCTTATAATTAACGCAATCAAAATAAATGCTGTATTTTTTTAACACGCTTATATTAACTTCACCTGTATGTAAGCTTGTTTGCTTGCTTGTATGTAACTCTCTCTTGCGCGCCTGCTGCCATCCTCGGCTCTGGTAGTTTTAAAACACGCTGTTAAAGAATATCGAACTAAAAAGTTGAAAATAAATATAGTTTAAAAAAACTAAAAAAACACGCCTTTAATCGAACTAAAATGTTGAAAATAATTTTAATTTTTTTAAAAATAAACTTAAAACAGTAGTAGGTATATAAAAAATACTAGTATAATTGAGGGAAAAGCGTGGGTCGCTCGATATACGAAAATTATGGCACAAAGCGCCTCACGCTTTTCCCTCAATTATTTAACTTTTTAGTTCGAAATTCTTTAAAAGCGTGTTTTTTTAGTTTTTTTAAACTATATTTTTATATTCTTTCTTGTTATATATTGGAAAACATTATACATTTTTAATATTAACTGCTACATAGTTCAATTATAGATAATAATTAGGTGATTGGGTAATTTAAAATAAACACAACAGTAAATATCAAAAACGGCATTGTTTATTATTTTAATGGTTAATTTCAACAAACAGTAACAAAGGTAAATATTTATTCAAAATGGCTATTCTGTCGAAACCCCAAATATGCTGTTTAATAATTATACTAAAATTCTTCTACAAAAACTGATTCCAAATAAAACGTACATTTATAAAATTAGCTTAAATTAAAATTAAATCTCCGTTTTTAAATTAAGTTTACAAAATCCTAAGCAATTAATACGACCGCTTTTATTATTTTAAATCAACGGGAGATATTTTTTCTCCTCAATCCTTGTTCACTTTTGCGAGGCGAGAAATCTGTGCGTTTTTGTTTTATTTCTTAACACAATTTAGTTAAAGACTTTAAGATTTGGCAAGGGGCCCGACTCCTATATAAACTTATTCTGCGATTGTAGCACAAAAAGAAATAATATTTTTATGTTCCTTGTATGACTATTCCATTTCTTCTGATGTTTAATATTATCCGTATTGCACAAAACTTACACGTAATATTTTATTTTGAGGTAGTAAACTCCTGTGTTCAAACCAGATGCTTTTACCAATACAAAACTAAATACGAAGTAGCCTCCGAAGTTTTCGAAACTTTCTCAAATCCATTTCTATCAGAGTAAAAATATCCAACATAACATGAAGCAACTAATACCTTCTACTTCGAATAAACATCGAACAATAGCGAGGCATTGTTTCAAAATATACAACTTTGACAACTGACAAACCGTACAAACACAATCTAACGGAAGGCAGCGCTACACGCGACTTAAATCAAATAACTGTATCGCTTCTAGGTCTGCGAGGCTTCAAGTGCAGTGGCGTTCTTGCTCCGTCTCTGTAGTCTATAATATTGCTCCACGCCTTTTTCGTGTCCGCCGGAGCCCGGGCACGCACGTCGTCGGGAGCTCACGGCGCTCCGTAAGATACCGCCGGCCTAACTGCTCTAGTTTATCCCTTTAATTGCCTTTTTTCTGCGCGGCAGCTTAAGCCCGTATCTCCTCACGTCGCAATTACCAAGACGTTTTATGATAAATCTGCCGTAATTTGCATGATAGCGTACGCTCTCAACTTTCACGCGCAGCTTCCTGTCGTTCATAAAGTTAGGGATTATTCTCAAGAATGAGAATGAGCTATTTAACTAGCTCCCGCCACTCATTGGTGTTATTAACGCTTTATTTTATCAAACTCGAGAGATTACACCTACCCGCCGTGTAGAAAAGCCTTAGTATACTTTAATGTGGCGAAAAATAAATGAATGTCTACGGAGAGTTTAATTGTTGCCGTGAGAGCGTGTCAATTTTGTAACAATTTAAAGAAGTTGCCGCCATTTCGTTGTAATGTAATTTAGCCCTCGACTAGACTCACTCGCTCGAGTGTCCTATTTTTTTCCTATTTGTACGGGAACGGTAATACGCTTTGTAAACTAAGGAGATGCAATATATGAAACAATTTGCTAGGAACAATTTGGTCTTCATACAATTTTTGTATGCGGAAATAAGACGCGAAGAGGCAAACAGAGCAGGCACAATATCCGCGCGGCGAATCGTCAGACGACAGACACCCTAAGGCCTTGCTGTTCTTTTCGCCAATCTCGACATTTTTTGTAGACACCGGTGTCGGTAAAGTGTAGCGTCAGCGGCCGCCTTGCGGACTGCGACGGGGTTGTTTGTCGACGTGCGCCAAAACATCGGACTGCAATCACACGGAAAAATTACACCGGATTGCTACTCTTGGAGGAAAATTTACGTTTCTAGGTTTTATAATATGTCGCGCAAGATGGAATTTGTGTTATCTTGTTGGCAAGCGAGTTGATGGACAATTTTATTTCGTTTTAGTTACGCGAGGATTTGGATAAAGATATCTGAATATACAAACGCTATTATGAAATTTTCATTGTTAATATTATCTTCCTGGTCCTCTTTCTACATAAAATAAAAAAAACAGCAATAAAATCTCAGAACTCCATAAATTTTTACTTTTTACTTTCTAGAAAAAGTTACTACTGTAAAAAAACTTGGAATATTTTGCTCACCATCTTGTACCAGTACCTTTTACCTTCTAATTAAAAATGAAACCTTCACTCACTTTTTTAATCCTTAAGAAGCTGAATTAAAAAATATGCATAAGTAAAATTTCTTAATAATTATACCAATAGTAGTATAGACTGAAAATTTTAGTAACAGCAATACTAAGTACCTGGGTAATCGAGCCTTGCTCAGAGCTCTAGTAGATTAAAAAAAAATATCAGGGACCTACCACATTCCGAATTTCCGAATAACATAGGAAATATTAAAATATATGCTTACCAAACTTCGCAGGGATAACACCTAGGTGGATTTTTCTCCCACAAAACTCTCTGCATACTTTTCATAGAAATACTTGCAGCAGTTTCCGAGATTCCGAATACAATATATACACAAGATTAACTTATTTAAAGTATAAAATAAATCCTTCTATAGACGTAAACAATATATTTAGGCGCACTATGTGGACTTTAGGCCGTTTTCGTGTCATAAATCTGTAACTTTTTTGTTTTTCAAGATATTTTCATGATTTTTTTTATATTTTACTCTTGAATACATACACTTTCAAATGACGTACACTTTGATTTTATTATTATTATTTTAAATTCGGTCAATAATACGCCAAAATAATAAAGTGAAATTTTGAATAATCTCATACTTATTTTTAAGCTTATTTTAGATAGTTTCACAAAAAAATTATAAAAATAAATATTAAAAGGTACTTTAGGTATGAAGTGATAAAAAATTATACTATTTTGAAAAAAAAAATCATGATAACATGAAAAAACATAAAGTCTTTGTGGCAATGTTTTTCGAGTTTAATACAATAATTCCTAGTAAATATGAAATTATTTAAATTTTCTACGATATTCTAAGACATAAATATAACAAAATAGCTGCTCAAAATTTATCTAAGAGTTCTACAACTTCATCTAGAACTCTGAGTCTTCCTATAAATAGGATTCTTTAAACTCGATGTATAAATATCCAAAGTACAGTAAAGTATGTGTAAAACGATTTCGTTAGTGGCTTATTTCTTACATTCTCTTGTGTGGTAAAGTTCAGACTTTAGTTTAGCCCAATTTAATATTTTTTTTCCTTAACTCCCTGGGCGCCTTAGGAGAGTTGCCCAAAGGGCAACACAGCAAAATTTAGTATTACACTTTCGTCGTTAATTAAGATTTTATGCATAGAAGAAGCCTATTTACCATTTATATACATAAAGCATACAATTGTGTTATTTCTAATGCGTAATGGCCAAAATTTGGTAGGACTGATATTTTTTTCATACATACATTCACATTTTAAAGTATAATATTATAGTTTACGCACTGAAACTGAAAAAATATTTTATTCTGTAAATCTGCATTACATTTACTACAAAATAAGACTATTATCAGAACTGTAGTGTATGTGATTTACTAATAAATAAATAATATATACATAATACAACAATTACTACACACGTACATACATACATACAAACAGACATAACACTGTCTTGATCGCACCACGTCAGTCACACGAGAGTCGTAGACGAGAGTGGACGTGTAATAGTTATTGCTGCTAAGTGCGAGATCAAGCCTGTGAATTACAACACAAACACAGGGTATTACAAGTGGCGACGAGGAAAAAGGTACAATAATCAAATTACTTTCAAAATAAGACTGTTAAAAGCGTATAGGTTAAAAAAAAAAAAAGAAGGAAAAAGATTCAATACGTCATTATGAAAATGGATCATAACCCTGTTGTGGTTGTCGTTTGATATATTTAAATTTTATTTATTGGTTAAAAAACTATTATAATCTATTAATTGTTTCTCAGTAAGTTATTCATATCTACCTACATTATTTATTGCTATACCAAATATGACTTGTGCGCGCGTGTCAGATTAGGGTATAGATTAAAAGAATAAAAGTGTATAATATGGAATTTAAGGGATTGATTCTCGAATGGTTGCTTAATCTAAAGGTCAATCTAACAAAACAATGTGCAAGTAAATTATTGTCAAGACAAGATACCGACATAATTTTAATAGTTTTAAGTAAAGTAAAATTTAGATAATAACCGATATATATCTATTAAGTATCAGTAATCTATTTACTGATATTTCAATTCGAATATGTAATAATTATAGCAAATAAATCTCAACCTACCCCAGAAATTAAAGGAAGGTAGATATAAATATATTATACCATTTTCTATGAGGATCTTCATCACGGTTCAAAATACAAAACAAAGAGATAAATCAAAATTGTTTATTAATTCGGAAATAACAAAAACACGTGGATAGCTGTGATATAAAATACTCATTTTCTATTTGCAATAAACTGTTAATCTAATGTTACATTTCCGAACTATAATTTATAACTATTCAGATTTGTCTAACATTGTTTATTAATTCGGAAATAACAAAACATGTAGGTAGCTATGTTATTTAATATAAGACTCGCTTTCTGTTAGCAACTACACTACTATTATAAGGTCACATTTACGAACTGTAATTTATAACTATTTAGATTCAAAAGTATGTGGTAGCAACTAGAAATAAACCATACATCAATTAAGGGAGGTGATGTCGTGAACAATACTAACTTTCACAATTGTATTGTAGTAATTAATATTATTAGAAAGCAATGTGATACCAGGGGCTGCAGCCACGGAATATCGAATGGTATTAAACACAATATTTTGAGATTGGAGCGGTGACAAAACAATGGGTAAGTAACATCGCCGGGTAAGTAGCTTCGCCTGAATGTTTCAGCTTCCCGTGTGGGAGACCCACTGGGTGTGGTTTGCTCTTCTACAGGCTAGCAAGACTAGCCAGAGTGGCCGTGGACAAATACTTTTATGGTTGTGAATAGTTTGTAGATGGTTGACAAATACTTTTATACATTTCGTTTACACAGTTATACAGTCCTTTAGTGGTAATATGGTTATTCATTACATCAATGACACATAGACAACAATGTTACAGGTGTTTAATATTTGACATAGTAGATAGTAGTATGCAACGGCATTAGTATTGGTGTTGCCAAATGTTCAATATGGTATATAACATAACCATATCTAATACGCGCGTTATCTCGCCATAGGTATAGGTACGTATGAATAGTTCAAGCTTATTGAGTTTGAGAGATATGAATGATAAAAAACAAACCAGTCTTATTCTGAAACTACAGTAAGATGTAAATTTTCTTTTGAAGATTTGTAGCAAGTTATTTGAGATATTAAGTAGGTTCTTAAATTTGGTCTTTGTTTAATTCTATTTCTTAAACAATTGATGTTCTTTGGCGCATAACTTTTACAAAATATGTCGGTATTATGTTTATTTAAACAAAATAAATTCTGATTCTTGTTGTATGTTGAGCTTGTAATTATTATAAGATCAAAAGCAGTAAAATAAAGAATATATTTGCTTCATATGCATTATAATATAAAATTAATTTCGTTAAATTAATAAATAATATAGGTAATAATAAACAATGCTTTTTAACTATACTGAATCTTTCACAGGGAACCTGAAAATAGGTACCTACTACAATTAAATTGGCTTTTGGGTATGAAATAATACCTCCATTAAATTGGCTATTGGGTATGAAATAATACCTCCATTAAATTGGCTTTTGGGTATGAAATATTACCTCCATTAAATTGGATTTTGGGTATGAAATATTACCTCCATTAAATTGGCTATTGGGTATGAAATATTACCTCCATTAAATTGGCTTTTGGGTATGAAATATTACCTCCATTAAATTGGCTATTGGGTATGAAATAATACCTCCATTAAATTGGCTTTTGGGTATGAAATATTACCTCCATTAAATTGGCTTTTGGGTATGAAATATTACCTACATTAAATTGGCTATTGGGTATGAAATATTACCTCCATTAAATTGGCTTTTGGGTATGAAATAATACCTCCATTAAATTGGCTTTTGGGTATGAAATATTACCTCCATTAAATTGGCTATTGGGTATGAAATATTACCTCCATTAAATTGGCTTTTGGGTATGAAATATTACCTCCATTAAATTGGCTATTGGGTATGAAATAATACCTCCATTAAATTGGCTTTTGGGTATGTAATAATACCTCCATTAAATTGGCTATTGGGTATGAAATAATACCTCCATTAAATTGGCTTTTGGGTATGAAATATTACCTCCATTAAATTGGCTATTGTGTATGAAATAATACCTCCATTAAATTGGTTATTGGATATGAAACAATATCTTCACTGATAGTATAAAAATGACTGGTAGTATAAAGGGTACAAATTGATACCATAATTAAATTGATAGTTTTTGGAATTATTGTCCCGCTAAGGGTAAAGAATGTCAACAGTGTGGTAAAATAGGACACTTTAAGTCTTATTGTAAGTCGAGATTAAAAGTTTCAAACAATAAAAGGAAACGTGAAAGTTTTTCTAATAAAGGAAATAATACACAGGTTTGAAAAAAGCTAGAATGGAAAATACAAACGAAGTCGATTTAGTAGAAGATGATGAAGTTGATTACGTTTTGTAAGTTGACAATGATGCTACAACAGGGGATCGGACTACATCTGGAATGTTTGGTTTCGTTGATATGTTCGGAAATGTTGAGGCAGTGCTGCTTGGTAAATGTAAAAAAATTATACTGTTTTGTTTGTAGTTTACTAATTAAATACATTTAAAAAGTACAAAAGAAATCATATACAAAAACATTCATTACGGTAAGTGTGAGCTTGAACGCGCAGGGATCGGAGATATTTACAAATATGATCCTGCGGCCGTATGCTACATACCTGCTTCATGCGCTTTAACCCAAGAGTGACGTTATTTATAGGTCGACTTTAGTATGGAGCTTTTTTACGAGACTTGCGAAGTTTTGTATACAAGTCGCTGTACCTTTGAAGGCGTTGACTTTTGATATACTGTTTTTTCTGAGAATTTTCTTATACTTGAGAGTGTATGGTAATACCATTTATGTAATGGGGGGAAGTCAGTCCGCTTGCCTATTACTTGCAAATTAGGTGGAATTAAAATAAATATGCTAATTGACTCTGAATGTAAACCAAATCTAATTGGACAAAACATGGAAGGAATTGAAGGATAAGAAAGTTCAGATTAGGAATATAATTAAGGGGCCAAACAAAATATTAAATGTTGCTTCTTAATACATTCTGGACAAAGTGTTGTATGTTAGAAAAATTTAAGTATGTTCAATACGAAGAGCAATAATCACTGTAGAAACACTAGAAATAAGCACAAACTAGAGCTACCGGTGATCAGTCTGAGTAAAGTTAGTAAATCTTTTATACGCCTATAGAATAGAATCCCAGAAAATGTTCAAAATCTGTCTATTAATAAATTTAAAATAGTAGTTAAAGAGCGTTTGTGTACTAAAGCTTATTATAGGGTAAATGATTTTATTGAGGATCGCACACCGTGGAAATAAGATGGCCGCCTTAAAACGTTCTTCTATTTACTATTGTAATCTTGTTATGTAGTTTTGGTCATGTCATTGTAATATGATATTTTATTTTAAAATAAAACTTTCCATATTTTTGTAAAAGATGACCCCGTGCGAGTTTCTAACGCCGGTTCTTCTTACCGGGTTAGTTCCCGAACCGGTGGTAAGCACCATGTAAAATGACGTTCAAAAAAGAGTATAAAAATACCAATTTTAAATAAAATTGTGGTTCTATGAGAGTATTTTGCTGAGAGGAAACGGAATTGTTATACCTGTCTGGTGGCCATGCATTGACAAGGATGTAGAAAACTTAATCAGATCTTGTAAAGGTTACACGTTAGTAGGGTTGCCAATAGCACCAGCGCCTATGAAAGGACGTGACTTACCTTTGGCCCCATGACTAGACATTGCGATGGATCTTTTAGGTCCCATCGCCGAACAATGACTATTTACTTGTTCTTATTGACTACTACAGCCGTAATAAAGAAGTAAAAAACACTAAGACATTCATAAGTTAACAAATAATAAAACTTTTGAAGGAAATTTTAAGCAAATTGGGTTACGCAATTTCTATGGTAGACAGTTTGTGAGTGAGGAGTTTCGAATATTTTGCAAAGAACGTAACATTCGTCTTTTTTATACAGTTCCATATTGGCCACATATGAATGGAGAGGTTAAAATACAGAATTAAGACATTTTAAAGCATTTGCGTATTAGTCAGATTGGAAAAAGAGACCTTAAAGATGTACAATAGTACACCACACAGTGTAACTGGTAAAACTCTATCTAAATTATTTTTCAATAGACTTAACCGAGATAAAATTATATCTCTAGAAACTAGGCAAGCTAGTAGTAGTAGCAAGCTAAAATTATTCTGAATTAAGGGATAGGGATAAGAAAAAAAAAAAAAAATGGAAAAGAGTATGGGGACGCTGCACGCAGAGTTGAAGAACCAAAAATGTTGGAAGGAGATAAAGTTTATTTACAAAACATTAGAAATAGCAAATTAACACGGCAATAAGCACCTAAAGAAGGTCCAAGGGGAGAAGAGGGCAGTTTCTGAAATAAACAATAAAAGTAACAATAAGGAAATGAAAACAGAAGAATTATAAATAAGATTGCAATGAGATAGATTTAATTGTCAAACAAAAAACTTAATAAGGAAGGGATGTAGTGTATGTGATTTACTAATAAATAAATAATATATACATAATACAACAATTACTACACACGTACATACATACATACAAACAGACATAACACTGTCTTGATCGCACCACGTCAGTCACACGAGAGTCGTAGACGAGAGTGGACGTGTAATAGTTATTGCTGCTAAGTGCGAGATCAAGCCTGTGAATTACAACACAAACACAGGGTATTACAAGAACTTTAACAAATTTCATTAAATGTCAAGTCGAAAATTGAAGAGAAGGCTAAACGATACAGTACATACGTCTCTAGAGGTGTTTTTGAAGTATGAAGAATTTGAAGAATTGAAGAAAAAGATATTGATCCTATCTACCGTAAATAACATATTTCAAGCATTCTAAAATTGTATATACTTATATGATTCTCTTAAATTAATTAGACGATAAACAAAAACTCATCATTTGCACCCTATAAAGTAGAAGAACATACCTTCACATTTTTACATATTACGCCGTGTTGCGCACTGATGCCGCAACAAAAAAATTTACCATCTAAATCTACATTAAATTTGCTATAAAATAAGTTTAATTACAGAACTTCGGCAAATTTCGATAACTGTCAAAACTCCAATCGAAAATGAAACATAAGAAAAAATGGCATACTACTGGATGTACGTCTCTAGTGGTGTCATATATGCAAAAACCCAATATTTAATTAATTTATAATAAAGAACATATTTTAAGCTTTCTAAAATGGTATAACACTTATATATTCCATAGAGGAAAGTTATTATAAAATCAAAGTAAAATTTCTACATTTCACGAATAGTTTTCCACAAATTTCCATTCAGCAGTTTTAAGCATATTTTTTTTTCAAAAATAGGAATAAACAGAAGTGTTTATCGTTTGTATTTAGATAGATTGGTCCTTTGTCTACAATTTGAGGTATAATAAATGTACCTCTGCCGACTTTTGGAAAAAGCATTTATGGCACGGCTTTCTTAGGAGTGACCACATAGTGAGGCGGTTCAACGGAGAGGAATGGTCTCGATCGGACGAGAGCGCAACGGCGCATATTTAGCTAGCTTACATGCAACCATGACAATTAAATTATCGTCAGATAAAAACGCATAAGCGGTACGCATCCGCACTTGATAGCAGAATCCGCGCCATCGCGTTCCAGTGCGCCTTAAAATATAGCTAAACTAATTATAATAATAACTCCCCCACACCGATTTCGGTGACGGTGGCCTGTTTCATTGAAACCAGGCCAGTTACGCAGGTGTAATTCTATAGTGCCCAAGTGTATGCGCAGTACACAAGAACACTCTCTCTTCCTTTACTCTCATAATCCAGTGGGACGGATAACCGACACGACTGGCGAGAGATCAGGCGCAGGTCCGACTTTTTACATGCCCATCCGACGCATGGATCATCTTTCTTGGCAGACAATCAGGTGATCAGCCTGCATTGTCCTATCCAAATTTGAAAATAACATTGTTTGTAGTTCTAATGCGGGAATCGAACCCACGACCTCCGAGTCGAGAGCCAATGCTCGAACCACTAGACCACGGAGGCTGTGTACTGTAAGAGTGTAGGCTAAACTAATACTATATACAGTAAAACATAGTTTACCCACCTAATTCAGAATTGTTTGCTTGACTAAAAGCTTTCGGATTTTCGATCATAATCAAACGCGAAGTCCATCAAAATAATGATTTACGGCGATATGTGACATTCGGTGCGGTAATTAATGCAAATCAATAGTGGGCCTGCGATTGATTTTGGCCTGAGCCGATCAATTAAGTTAATGAGCCCCAGGATCCGTATCGCTGACGCTTCCATATGCAAATACTGCTTCCGTATGGCTCTTTGCTGATTATTTTTTTGTGGTTTCCACAGAACCGGTGGTTCTTCAATATGAAGATGTAATGCTTTAGAAGTTTAGAGCGTATTACTATTACTTAAGGTGCATGAATTTATACAGACCGGCAAAATAATAAAAAATAAATTAACAACGGGTTGCACTCTGGGAGTGCCGGCAAAAGGGAAAACTTGAACATTAAATTGTAAAAACCGCCATCCAGGTTAAAAGATACGAACTAAAATAGTTTTTATGCTCGTGTGAGGGAACTAAGAAAAACCATAATCTAGGTTAAAAGACACAAACTTAAATAGTTTATTGCTATGCTCGCGTAATATAAGGGAACTAAGACAGCAAACAGTAGCATCTTACGAATTTTCGATCAGGTCATGTGTCCTGACGCGAGTTTAATATTTTTAACACATCCCAAGAAAAGTGCACAATGCCGCTAAAGCGGTTTTCACTTCAAAAATAGTGTGTCTAGTTACGATGCGATAGAAATGAAACTGTTAAAAATACTTACATTGAAGCTGTATTTTTATGCCCTATTAGGTTGTCTCTTCAGAATCAGCTCACATCCATACAAGACGATACGCAACGCGGTTCTTCGCTGCATTTTTGAAACGTTTAATTGCAAGAGTTTGAATATTAATTCACCAACGCCGCTGTTGCATCGAAATATGTTTCTTCTTGTGTAGTGAATAAAGTTCAATTTAGAATCGCTATTCTCTGTTCGGTGTGAATTGACGCTTATGGTGTCTACAAACACACGAATTTGGTACGGAGCGTACAGCGGATCTGGTACGCTCCGTACCAGATCCGAGCGTGTGTAGGGCAGTCCGGCGGTTAGGCTGTACAACGGTATCAGTGTTGCCAACTTAGGGATGTACCCCCCAAAATTATGGGAAAATATCTACGGGGGTTTACTAGGGGACAAGATGTTTAGAGTTTACTCCTTATGAATCAATTTGTATGTAATAATAAAAAAAAAAATGTATGTATATAGCCAGGGATATGAAAATGTATTGGGAGCGAAATCAGATTAAGACAAGTTAGTTTTATGTTATTCACGCGTAAGTCTTTATGTTAAACACATAACTTTCCTTTCTAGCTTATTATCTCTTAAACCTGTCAATGGTACAAATAATCAGTGGTAAAATTTGGGGAGAAATATTTTTTAAAGTGTTGGTATCACTGCCCGTTATCAATGAATTGCGGGAATCATCGTCGTTGTTTAAAAACAACACTGTAAATAGAACTCTGTGCTAATGTAATAGAGCATAAAATCGAACACACGAGTGTCGAGCTTTACGGTCCACTGCACCGTACCAAATCCGTGCGTGTGTAGCGACACCGGATTTGGTCTCCGGATATGGTCCGCTGTACGCTCCGTACCAAATTCGTGTGTATGTAGATAGCATTATATCGACACTTTTTCGTTGCAACAAGTTTCAAACGATAACGTTGCTAAATTAGTTTTTACTGCAGTAAATTGCACAGGTAGGTACGACTTATTTTTAGGAAAGCTTTACTTCAACTTAAACGTATCTAAAACTCAAGGAGCCAATGTGAATAACGGATTTCTATAGATTCGTCAATGTAAGCGAAAACAGCTGTTTAGATCGCTCTTCGATTGCGCCATCGAGCAACAAGTTTTTACTGTGGTCTAAATAGTTAAACAAGTAACTATTTAGATGACCGTAAGTTAAACAAGTAAATATGGTGGAGTAAGAAAATATGAATTACGAAAAATAATATGAAATAACAATTTCGAGAATGTGTGAAAATGGCTTCTCGTTAGAACAATCCATCCACGCCCTCCAAATTTACATAGGCGTTAGCATTGATAGTATAACAAATAGGCTGATATTTCATCAGAAATAACCGAAATCAAGTTTCAGTGCAGCTTTTGTGTATGGCAGGTGAAAAAGTGAGGGACTTGATTTATTCCTATATCGTCGATAGATGATTGAACACGTTTATATATTGGGAAAAACATGACAACTCTACAATATCAACCTACATTTTACACTGGGTTTTTAAATTAAAAATATTCATTACATTTTTTTTTCTTACATTAAGGGTCTGTTGCACAATCTTCTAATAAGTATACCTTATTCGGAAGTTTTGTCACTGTTTACTTTATACTGAGCGATAAAGATAAAACATGGAAATAAGCTAGCATACACTGATAAATAAATTTTAAAATAGGTCCTAAATTTAATAGCAGCTCAGCAGTGTTAGTACATTCTTTATTAATTTCATGTAAGTTATATAAACACTAAGTTACTAACAAAGATACTACTTACAGACGAAATCAAATGGAGGAAAATTAAAAAATATATGTATGTTCGCTAGTGGCATCGTGTTTCTTTTTTGTCGCATCTTTTGTTTGTTAATATTTTTACACGATACCTTTGGTATAAACTACAGTCACAAACGCGCTAAATTCTTCTTAAGTTTTCGCTAAGAATTTTGCATTCTATATTGAAAATATCAGAGCTAGAAAAAATTGATTTATGTCACTATCGCATGTTGTATTGTTCCATACAATATCGAGTTTAGGTACTCTGTTTATGTCAAATATGTTCGTAATATTTTAGCAGATTGTTCTTTGTTTCCTATTTAATTCCTTTGTAATAAACGTTCCTATATTGTAAATTGAAATATCAGCATGTCTAAATGGTTATTTCGAGTGATTCATATTACGTTAATAACAATTGTATATAGTCTATACCAAACTTGTATTTCATTCTGTGAATACCATATTTTAAGAATGTATATTGCATAATATATGGGGTAGTCTACAATACTATCATAACTACGAAAGTTATGATAGATTATAGATGGATGGATGTTTGTTACTCTTTCAGACAAAAATTAACGTTACGTTTATGTGAAGGAAGGCATGCAGAAAGCAAATATTTTTAAAAATAATGCTTAGAAATACATAATAATATGAAGTTTCACACACTACCTCACTCGCACAACCATGCGTTTATATAATATCAGTAAATGTTGGTTTAATAGAATAATGAGGGTGTTTGATATTTTTTCTGCCGACCCGGGCAGACTCAACGCACATAAAGCGTCATCTGGTGGCGTACGTGGTATCAAAAACGGTCAATAATAATTTTTCGATTACTTTTCAGTCACCAGGCGGCGCGGCGTTTGGTAGCCCGACGGTCCTTGTCGTGTCAAAAAGCTGACAGATGTCACGAATTTAATAACCCTCATTGCGATGATACACTGGCAAACTTTACCGGCGAACCGCAAGACCTGTTGCCCAAGCAGGAACAATTGACGACTAAGCATTCGTCACGTTACCGAATGTCAATTGTATGGCGCTGTCATAATTTTCATAGAATTATCTTTTGATAAAACGTTACGAATATATAGTTGTCAATTGGTCCAGTGAGCTTAGTGTAAACGTAAGAAAATTGTACGAAAATCTGTCAAAATCATGACAGAGTATTACAAATTTTATTCGATAACGCAACGTATCTAAATATATAAAAGGCAAACCTGACTGACTCATCTATCAACGCACAGCCAAAACTACTGAACGGATTTTGCTGAAATTTGGCATACAGATAATTGTAATGACGTAGGCATCCGCTAATTAAGGATTTTTTAAAATTCGCCCCTAAGGGTTAAATTTTTGTATGGAAACCGAACTCCACGCGGACGAAGTCGGGCAAAAGCTAGTACATTATACGCCGCTGTCAAATGTTCCTGCTAGGCCTACTACTCACCCCACTGAACCCTAAACGACAAGTAGTAGGACCGTAACTCCTACTAGTCGATCAGGGTACTTTACGCCATATTGGGAAATTTTGACCGTCCCGTTGGACCACAGAGCGTTGCAGATGTTGTGAATACTGTGCAGCGATGATCCTATACAAAATGATGATCACAATCGTAACACTCATCTATCATTGCAACAATGAACGCCGTTTACCGTTAGTGTGCCTTTACACAATGTAATAGGCGGTTGCTAATACATGAGAGCTGTAACCCCATAAGCACTAAATACGGTTATTAACATGTCAAATGGTAATTCGTTGAAACGGCTTAGTACTTGAATAATGAAAAATTTATGTTTTAAGTAAACCTGTTAATTTTTGAAGTTACCGAACAAATTGTTACATTATTTAAAATTAGTATTAATAGTGACTTTATCATAGCAGGCACGCGATGCCACTTAAAAATTATTTAGGTCTTGTGTTAACTTTGTTTCAAAAATGGCCAGGAGTCGAGGGGTGAAAGATTTTCATTTTAATTTACAAATAATTACGTGTTTCTATATTTGCTTTTATCTTGATGAGCTTTTTTCATTTCACTTCTTTTTGAAAGTCGTTATAACAATATTTTTATTTCCTTTTTTATTTTATTGTTACTATTTTTAATACGGATCCCTACAATAATTTTCAGACCTCTAGAGTAAAAATTTGCATAGGTACGTCCATTACAAAATTTCATCGCCTAATTTAAGGGGTTGGAGGATAAAAGTTCCAAGTTTGGAAACTTTTATGTAAACTAGCTTACATACCAAATTTCAGCTTTCGAAGTACATTCGAAAGTACCCTATAATTTTGTTGATCATCAGTGAGTCAGTGATGAAATCAGGGGTTTTTAGATATCAATAAATTCTAAAGTATAAGACCAATGCAATCAAAACCTGTTTAATTAGTCTACTACTGGGAACATAATATCCTGAGAATTTCGTTTATCTGGTATAATCCAAACCTATTTTATTAGGGTTCAAAATATCGACGAAACGCTTCGAGAAAAGTTAGTCTGGTAGTGCCCTTGCGCTTCGCTTAGCTCGTCTAGGTCTCGCACTACCGTGCTCCCAGATTATGGATTTTGATAGTTCGTAAAATATATATTATGGATTTTTGAAATTTACTCCTTACGAATCGATTTTCATATACAGCCTGGACTATGAAAATTTATGGGGAGTAAAATCAGAAGTGCGCGTTACGCGTTTTTATGTCATTTTATAAGTATTATAAAAACTAACTTGACAATTTGAATCTATACTCGTTGTGTGTACATAAGTAATTACTCTGAGATGTGTACTACTGATAAGTGTTGTTTGTCATGACGACAAATAATTATTTTTTGAAGTAAAACTTCTTTACGTACGCTTGACTTGGGGAGGCTGACGAACGCGTGACGAGAGCGTTACTAAAAGTGTGATTAGGCGAGGCGAACGGAAGTTGAGAGGGAGATATAAGTTAGTGAAGATGAATGGAGAGAGAGTTACGTTTCGTACATTACTATAGGAACAAGAGAGAGTAGTGCGTGCGCAAATATTCTTTCTCTCTTTCGTTTTAGTTTGTGAGTTTTACTTCAGTTATGTGGTCTAAAGCGTACTCGTTTTTTTTAAATATTATACTTATTTGTTTCTAATGAATTTTAAAACCTACCCGTTGTACCTATAGTATTAAATTAAAACAATATGAAACAAAAAATATTTATAATATTATATTGTACTGCGTGTATGAAAGATTATAATTTAAATCTATGTATTTTGAATTTGTTTGTAGGGAGTAAACTCCCGTCGCGCGTTTGAGCTGACACGCACACTATTATTTTTTTTAAATCTGATTTCAATATCATGAAATTATATAACCAGCCTGTCCATTGTAATATGCGGGGTGGTCGACCTATCATATTTGCCTCACATTAACTTAACGTCGTCGTAAACACCACCTCAGCTCAGGCCTCAGAGTGAGTAATAATTCAATTACGGCATAAAAGCGCGTCGTATCGGTGGTGATAGCACAATCTTCGAGTACGATCTAGCTGGAGCGAGGTTCATTGCGGTGTCGGTAAGTGCCTATTTTGAGGCTATAGCACTTACGCCGTGGGCCGATAGCATAATCCGCAGTGTATTGTGCGTTGCGATACTGCACAGGGTTATGCAAAGAGGGTTATTCTTGAAGTGAATTGTAAAAATCAAGGAGGATTTATCCACCTAAAATTGTAGTTGTACAGTATTCATATTACAAGTAAAGTTTTGTTAACGATTTGTACTTTGATAATTTTGTAGTTTTGTACCTTTTTTTCTAATGCCTAAAAGTTAATATGGGTATTGTGGCCGGGACTATAATGTCCTAAATCCGTAGAGCTGGACAAAATTCAGAGCATTAAAATAGAACTCGGGATTAATGCAATAGAGCCTAAGATCGAACACATGAGTGTTGAGTTATCAGATTTGATATTGGCATTTGACTGTACACTCGTATGTTCGATTTTCAGCTTTATTATACAAGCGTAGATTTCTATCTATGTTCAGTGCTCTGAATTTTCCCTGACCTTAAGGATTCCTAGCCTCAGCTCTTCGGTTGTTACCTCGCCTTACCTATTAATTTATACAGTATACAGTATACTTCACCTTATCTACTAACATTCTACACAATTTTACTATTCTTATCCCAATTTGGTACAAAGCATATGGATTATAAAAATATACGTAAACTAAATAGCGAACATTCTAGAACATGTTTTTACTGTGTCATTATTTTTTAAAACACTCCCGTCCACTAGAAAATGATATTCAGTTGTTCAGCACGAGGTTCAATAGCAGTTTTTTTAGAGAATGACGTAGTTTTACCTTCTATAAAATTCTATTGTGCGTTGTTAGGAGATCTCCAGAGTTTACAGGCGATTTGATATGTCCTCTATATCGTCATGTCAGACTTTTACAGCGCTTGAGCCATATAAGTTTATCTGGAATTCTTTTAGAAATGTGAAACACGTAAGAAATAAAACATTTTAAATGATAATAAAACAAAGCCTTTTTTGCTCTAATTTGGTACTTTAAGACTCATCAAAAGTAGAGTATGTAGTTGAGATAAAGTAATAAAAAGTATAAAATTCCATGACATTCATTTCATTCTTTTATATTGTGATTCAGTTAAAAATTTGTTAACATTATTATTTTCCTACTCATATTATAAATGTATGGAAGGGTTGATGGATGGATGTTTGTTACTCTTTCACGGAAAAACTGCTGGACCTGAGAGGCATAAGGTCGAATGTCGAGATCAGTATCCCAAGCAAAAACATTTTGCGGTATCGTCACGTGTACGTTAGTGAGAAATATTGTATGAAAACCATGAAAGCGCCACTAGCGGATGTAAAATTAACAAAATTTTCATACAAAATTCCTCAAAATTTTCGTTTACGTCTCGTTTTTGCTTCGGGGTACATGTCGACATTCGACCTTATGCGTCTCAGGTCGAGTTACTACTGAATGGATTTCGATAAAATTTGGTATCTTAGTAGTTTAGGCTCTGCATTAAAACATATGCTACTTTTTATCCCGAAAAAATACAGTGTTCCCGTGGGATACTGTATTTACGCGGGCGGAGCCGCCGGCAACAGCAAGTTTTAAAATAATGCAATGCAGCACAGTAAATTCTCATAGTAAATGCTAAACTAGTATGTTACTATAGTGCAAATAGTGGGTTAGAAAACTCAAAACAGCTAGAATTAGTAATCAACGACAAGTCACAGGATCGGGGTGTCACAATCGCGTCGCCTGACAGACTCCTGCCATTAATCTTATCTATTCACGGCGGGCTTCAACTCCGACGGATAGAATTTGAATACTGCCGATGTGGTGAAGGGAGCCCGACCTATGTACAAGAACGTGTTTGCAATGCGTAAATAGAAGACTGAATTACGATACACATTTATGAAATAAATCGCAACAACACTAATAAATACTCGTAACGATCTCCGTAAACTAATTTCGCTGTTTATTCAAATAGTAAATACGCTTAGTGTTAACTGATTCAGTCTCCTGAATTCAAGTGTAGGTAAAATATTCAGTGCAAAGAAAGATGGTAGTGCAGCGAGCGGAGAGAGCCAATCAGATGTATTTGCATTTCTGTATTCGCCATTATAACGAATCTCCCGCCGCATTTGATGCCGTGGCTCGATTTTGATTCAAATTACCTAGGAATGTATTTAAAGCTTATCCGTGGATTTAATTAAATATTTGAATAGCTAGAATTAGAGTTAATTGATTTATGTGATGTAAAAGATTATAACTACCTAAAACATGAAACTACCATTAGGATCACTGTTAAAATTTGTATCTTTAATTATAAATATAAAACTGAAAAGTGTAAAATCCTTTGAAAACAGCTGCAAATTAACTGTTTACAAGCGGGCATCCCGTCTAATGATTTTAATTTTAATGATGATATATAATCATCTATAACGTAAAGAATCACTATCATTAATCCACACTAAATTGTTAATTATAATGAAACGCTCACAGTTCGCATCATTAGAATTAATTGATGACATTATTAACGGGACAAAGGGAATTTATTCTCTCTTGTTTCCAAATGACGATTCCGAAGGATTCAGATTAATTCTGAAAACATCGCATAAATATCTCGAGTAATTACAATAAGAAGTGGGATTGTGGAGAACCGTGGCAATTAGTGGGCAACACCCAGCGGAAATAAATAAGGATATTAGCTCCTCAGCCCATGTCGAGGGGATAAAAACTATATTAAGGAATTGAGGCTAACCTATTCAACTCTTTTATTTCTACTAATCTCGTTATGGGAAACGTCGAAGCTGCAATTTGAATCTGATTCGAGATTAATATAGTTATTGTCTGGGTTGCGATTTATATTTTTAATATGATTTATAGTTCTTTTGAGGCAGTAAAATAATGCTTGTTTAATTCGTGAATAATTTCTTCTCTTCACCTTCAACAACATTATAAAATAACAAACGCTTTCTCATCCTAAACGCATAATAGGTATACCATCTCCGTTCAGTCGCGAGTAAAAATTAATAAAGTTGAAAATAAAAAGAAAGCAAAAGGTATTAGTATCACTTTGATTTAAAAATATCATGAAAGGTTAGAATAATATATAACTTACCAAGAGCATGTCAGAGCATGTCGAAGAAGGGTTCCGTAAGTATCAACGTGCAATATATATTTTTTAATTATTTAAAAAGTTATCCGAGTTCGTTTAAAATAATTTTCCTAAGAGTATCTGTCAGCAGGGAAACCATCAAGTATCGACCTCTTATAGTTACATGCCATTGATGGGGATCAACTTGTTAGTCGCTTTGGAGGTCGATAAAAACCTTGATGACAACCTTTATTGAAGAGGACCTATTTGAAAGACCCAAACATTGAAAAATATTTGGAATTATTTATCATCCCTACTTCACATGTAGCCACTCTAAAACAATTTTTTTCTAAATTTATGCCGCAAAAGATAAAATATATCTACAAATATAATATGCAGATGCAATCAATAAGTAAAAAGGTTAAAAATTGTATGCAGAACTTTTAGCGGCAGTGCAAAAGTTTCCAGCGTCGCTGTTATCAGCCAAATGACACTTGGGACTCAATTATGATTGGTTCTGGGACTGCATTTATACGTTAGCTCCTTTATTAGAAAACTAAAAACATAAATCGACGATAAATTATTGCTGCTCCCAGTCAATATACAGTAAACAGATGAATGTCAATTTTCCTGTGATAATATTTTTCAAAAGAACTTTTTCCATTAACTTTTTCCAATTAGTATAATATTGTTTTGGTCTGTGCTTTGCGAACTTATAAGGTTTCCAAATTTAAGTTTAAATACAGTTTAAGTAAAAACACAAAATAAACAATTCTTACCGCAAGATATTCTGATATACGTAGGTATCTTAACATTTTAACATTAACCGTATTTTACATTTTTTTTACTTTAATAACGTAACCAACAGCATGTCAGGACAGAGTTCTGTAACGCGCAATAGATTTTATTTATTTTTTATTTTATTTCAAAATATAATATTTTCCGATTTTGTTCAAAATAATTATCTTGAAGCGTATTTATACTAATTAGCATGACTTTTGTAGTTTAGCAAGGAAAGGAGTGGACCTAATTAATACTGTTTACGCCACTTTGGATTTGAGCCGATTAGTCTAAAAATATGGTTCCCTTCATAAAAATTTAATATATGAAAAAATGAATTCGCTTCTTCGTCCCATTAGGACGAAACTTTGTGAGACGAACAAACGAACGACTCTAAAATCTCGCCTATATTTAAAATGACATATTATTTGACGATACCGATATAATGAGGTTCAAAAAAATTCATTTGCTCTTTACATAATATATTATAATACAAACAAAATCTATACATAAATATATAACTACAAAATTTTACTAATTTATAATCATAATTACAGAAGTAAGAAGGACAGACAGACAGACGGACGGACGGACGGACAGAGCGAAACTAAGAGTTCATTGTAACACTACGGAACCCTACGGGTTATAGTGCGGTTCAAATGAGAATAGGATCGAGTCGGCGCCATATTGTTTCGAATTTAGACTGTTATGATAGTTAAATTTATGTTTAGTTAATTAATTACTATTTAACAATCTTATTTAAATTCGATGCAATACTATTAATATTTATATGCACATTAGTTTTTCTGAAAATCACACTTTCCAAGTGATATTTGACAGATAAAGGTCATTGACGTTCCTATTCTCATTTGAAACGCGTTATACCCCTACAGGTAAAGAAATAATATTGATAGAAGTAATTGCAGTGGATGCGTCAGTCGTCAGTCAGTCTGCGATGCGACTTAGACTGAAAATTGACTACTCATACTGTGGCAAGTAACCATTACTATCGCGCAGTGCTCCGGTTTTATTCAGCACATCGGTGGCTGATGCGCCGCCTCGCTAAAACCGATTCCTTGTTACTTGATTTCTGCTATTCGAAAAAGCGTAAATATTTTCCTCTCGAGTGCTCCCAAAGAATTCATAGCTGCATATATAAGGTCTCCGAAAATCAATAACAGATACTTTAGGCACAGGATCCACAGCTTATGTAAAGACGTTTGGGCAGAAAAATAATTGTCAGACTCAAACTAAAAAATCATCTCATGTATGGCAAAACACAAACTCGCCCATATAAATAAAACATTTTTTTATCTAGTATGACAATTATTTTTCTGCTTAAACGTCTTTACTTAAGCAGTAGATTATATGCCCGAAGTATTCGTAATTGATTTTACCAAACCTTATATAATTGTTAAAACAAGTGTTTGCGTAGTTTAAGTTCAACCAATTCATATTTATTGTTTATGTTTCAACTTCATTATTCGTAAGCCTCTTAAATTATACGAAAAAAAAAAGTTTATGTTGTTTAAGGAATGTGAAAGAAAGATTGACGATTGTGTCAAACGTGTCGAAACAACACTTAACACGTCCATTTATTTTACAAACCCATGGTAGTGTAAGTTATTATAAATGTGTGGTAGTCTGTGTACTATATTTTTACTAATATTATGTATTTCTAAGCATTCATTTACAAATATATTAGGATTCTACTTCCTTACTCTACATAAACATTAACTATGCAACATTTCATACTCCTCCGTTTGAATAATTATCTCAAAACGCGGTAAGAGGTTTTCACTTCACGTAGGTACTAACATATATGATGATAAGTCCCGTTCGAATGTAATCTTTTATTTATTGTGTGCGATATGAGCAATTTGACAGTGACCTATTCGCGATGATAAACTACAAAAAGTACGTGTTGGATATAATCCAACGATAGTCAAAAATATTTTTAAAAATATGTCGCAACGACAATGATAAACTGTGGTGTTACGGTCATATTTACAGGTTATTTTCATGTTGCAAATAATAAAGTAATTAATATTGCGATTCTTTTACACGAATGACGTAAAACTGTGATCGATAGGAACATTATATTACAATATTGTATAATCCATCGCTTTCAACATCTATGGATATAGAGGAGGTATCCGTAAAATCCATGTAATAACTGTAATAAATTATATTTTATAAGGAGTAATAGCTCACGTATAATGAGAGCGGAAATAAAACTTCTCTCTATATTTTATAAATAATTGAGAATCGAATAAAATATATTAATATATTAAAGTGATAAATTATAAAAGCATAAAATACAAAAATTACAGAATAGAAATATTCACTTCTAAATATATGAATTTTACAGCCAATGTTGAATCGGATTGAAATGCTATCCGTGTTGTTTGCTTTACACTGAATAAAAAATTCAGAACATATATTTCTACTAATAGCCCGCACACATTTGGGGCTTTTTTCTGATATATTTTTTTCTTTTGTACGAGATTGCGCTAAGTGATCACATTTCGATATTAAACCATTTACCGAAGGCCGGTGCCCGCTACGTATTTCATTTTACTGAGTGTCTGACGTAAGTTTTGGAGATTTGCTTTTTGTCAGAATTATTTTCCAATTCCTTTATAATATTCCGTGAAGGTGTTGTCCCACAGTCCATATCGTAACTATCACAAATAATTCTAATAGAACCTTTATTCAATAGAAATCAATAAGCTATTAATCTTATTACAATCGGATTTTAGGAAAAATATTATATTATTTTGCTAAAATTAATTGTACTTTATTACACATGTGTGATTTATCAGAGATATTTAATTATTTCAATTCGAATGCTGTGTTAATTTTATATATATATATGTGTTACTATTTTATTTCAATTAGAGTAAACAAAGTGTGTGAGAGAGTGAGTGAGTGGGTGAAAGAGTTTTTGCCTAGTGAAAAGCGGGTGCGTCCGTTTCCTGCACAGCAGTGCAGCGCACTCAAGACTACGGATACAATCATCTGCAAATTGCTCTACTTTGTACCGGACACTTACCTTAAAACTTTATAGAATAAAATATAATATTAATAGATGATAATTTAAATCTTGTACATTTTTCATATCTTACAGAAGGATCATTGTCGTTGAATTCGATAAATCAAGTTTCAAGCTAACATAAATTCAGTATATACAAAATTATTAATGTTCCGTATAAAGAAACGAAACCACCCGTTACAGATTATTTTAGTATGTCATCAAATTAGTACGTGCAACAAGAAAGTATACTCGAATTCACATAAACGATATTAAGACGTATTTATTTTACGATGCATTCATTTTGTTCTCCAAAAGTTGTGCGAATGTTGCCACAGCGTTGTAATAACAGCATTCTAAAACTGAAACTCGCAAGATGGTTGCGAAGTTTCTTTCCCTACACAACTTCCAGTTTGTTCTCTCATTAAGTTCATTAACAAGATCTGAGGTCAGTATTTTTGATGCTCTCAGCTCGTACTCAATATTTTCTATTCGTAATTCACTTTGTTGATGTCTGCGTTAGCGAAAATATTCAGGGAACGCTTTGAATTTCGATGTTTTATGTTTAAGGCAAATAATTTAAGCACTCGCGAAAACTTCGCTCTCTTGATTAACAGAGCTCAATTAGGTGATTCGAGTTTAACATTTTCGACGGCGCCTCTTTAATTGTTTAGCGATGTTTTGTTGACGCGGGATTTCAGATGCCGAAAAATAGTATTGTTTAAAACAATAACATAAATTGGTGTACAGATTTCTCCGTCCCGTAAGTACGGGCGTTCTCGAGACCCGCCGAGTAAATAAAGCGAACGACATAGACTCAAATTTTCGGATTTTAAATATTACATTGTACTTCGTCGAACTGCAGTGCGGGCTTTGTAAATTCCATTTAGCTAAATAGCTTTCCAGAGAGATAAGAATCTAGCCATACAATACTACCCTGCTTCGAGCGGGAAACTAAGAAAATTGAAAAGAGTCGCCTAGCAATACGGCGATGTCGATGGTCCTATTTCAAGAAACCTGAGATTTCGAATTACCTACGTAATAAAAATTTAGCGGCGATAAACAGTCGAGTTTCCTCGGACCGAGTTTTTCTGATACAATCCCTTCGGTCTCGCAATCTTGGTTTTAATAAGTATATAACGTTCTCGAGATGTACCTGTGAGGAGTGGATTTACATAATCATTACCATATCTGGCGCACTGGCGCGTATTATGCCCGGGAGGTTAATAATGCTATTTTCTCGCCACGTTTTCACGTTGCTATTTCACGTTATCGACCCACTTTATCTGCCTCGTCATTCTAACTAGCCACTCAAGGAACGGCTCCACCTCGCCCGTCGAATGAGCTCTACGATAACACTCACTTTTAATATCGAATAAACCGTACACGCTCCGGATTCCCGAAGGGTCCGAATCTAGAAAAAAAATATTTAAGAAAGTTTGTAGAACGAGTTAATACCTGGAGATAAATGTAGACTATAACATAGGATTTGTTTGCGCGAGAGCTTTAAGCGGATATTTCTTAGGTTACGGTCATACTGGTGATGTATTGTTCCGCAAATCTGTGGAGAATTCTAATGCTACCTACATCCGCCGGCTACACGTTTTACAACTGGAAGTGGGAAAAAGGTTTTTAGTGGATCTAGTAGTTTCCAATAAAATGTTTTAAGCTATTTGATAATGTTTTCCAAGAAAAAGTTTAAGTGGAAATAAAATACTGGATTACTACTTTTATTCCAGAATATTTGTATTATTAGAACGAAGTCGCGGACAACATAAAGTGATTAGATATAGTAAAATATAAACCAATCCAATGCGGCACAAAAATAGTCTGCATTACAAATTTCATCATAATGCGCAGCGAAGAAAATAAAATTTTTAGCAAGTTTATATAATGCTTATTTTCATAATCTCAAAACAACACGTGACATGTCACATACGACGTGACATTTCACGGAAGTTAGCTTTACTCACATGGTCTTATTTAACGGATCACGAAATCCTTGGAAATACCATACAAAATGCCATTTCCATATGCTCGGTGCTCGTTCGTGAGCGAAAGATTTCATATTCGCGCTTATCAATATGCATAATAATAAGGGTTTTTGTATACTTTTAACGTTCGAAATATACCTAATTTGATTTTGAAGTTTTTACTCGTAGTAGGTGTGTAGTGTAGTAGGTGCAGATAAAATTTGTCTATGATATTTTATAGCAACTAGAATAACTAGAAAGCACCTGGGTAACCGAGCTTCGCTTGGAGTTCTGTTTTATTTAAATAAATAAAGAATGTTAAAAATATTTAACTGACCGGGATTCGAATCCACCATATTCCGAATATTCAATCTGTGAATCGGACTGACATAATAGAGCTGTATTAATTTTTGATATTATAATATTGTTGCAAGACAAAAGAATAACATAGGTATGAAGCTAAAAAAGGCGCAGTTTCCAGGAATAAGACCTAGATATATTGACCAAAAGTCCCTGCATATTAAATTTCATATAATACTTGCAGCCGTTTTCGAGATTACGATTTTATATATACAAGATTGTATTGTGTAATATATAAGATAAGAATATCTTGACGTAGGCACTGTACTACACTAGATTATGTTAGCACAATGTAAATAATAAATAATTTACACGATTTTTTACGGTATTCCAGTAATGTATAATAATACAAAGTGTAATGTTGTAATTAGTTCATTACAATGGTTAAAACAATATCGTGTAAAAGTTTAAACCGCACACGATACTTGTTTTAAAACCACCTCATTATGTTCTATACCGACAAAGCCGTGAAATTAGTGGAATTTTTACACCTACCCGCTAATTAATTGAATATTTTCACAACATTTTATTATCAAGTAATTGGCTCATTTCATTCCTGTATACGGCGTAAACGCGTTTTATTGTTTGAAACACGCAAAATTCACTTGTAAAATATATTCATAAAGCATTTCGGTATCAGAATTAAATACTAAGCCTACAATATTATAATACACAGTTTTTATTGATCTATGAATTTCAATGCATTTGTGTTTTATACATTATAATATTATTTAAATAATGAATTATTTCGTGGGGTCAAAATATAATAAGAATAAAAATCATATTTTACTCCTCCCCTCTGAAAAAAATATACAACTATAAATTAATATAATTATGTAAAAAACAATAGTAATATATAACAAAATAGAGCTAATTAAACAAAAAATTAAAACATTTTGATTTTTTTTAAATTTTTTTTTGTGGGATCTGTGAACCTCTATACTGGGGGATATAGCATTACAGTGAAATTGTAGAAAAAAACCGACCAAGTGCGAGTCGAACTCGCGCACCGAGGGTTCCGTACAAATCTGTATGTATATAAATAAAAGTTCACCCATCACGACAATCGAGTCATAGTAGGGGTAGGTAAGTTTAAAATTATTAAAAATATTTTTATTATATGATGTAACTAAAAATTTACAGTTTTAGAAATTTTTCCTTTATCTGTGCTATAAGACGTTGCTTTGTACCAAATTTCAAGATTCTGAGTTCACGGGAAGTATGCTGTAGGTTTGAGTTGAAAATTTGCGGATATTTGCGGCATAAATGGTTGTATCTTTTGATTTCGTTGGCTAAGAAGTTTGTTTTTTCACAGCTCCAAGGACCCTCCAAGACCTGAGTATTTGGTATAAATTTCAGCTTGATACCTTTACGCGTTCCTGAGAAAAAGGGTCTTGACAGACAGACGGACGGACAACAGAGTGATCCTATAAGGGTTCCAGTTTTTCCTTTCGAGGTACGGAACCCTAAAAATATGCATAATATGGCATTACCAAAGAATCAAATGGAATAAAAAAATCTCACAAATACGGTTAAAGGTTTGATAATTTTAAAAGTGCTCCTATTGTCGTACAAAATATAGTCGTATCCTTACTTCAAAAAATTTCAACAACACTTTTTAAGAAAAAAATAATATTTAAAGTCTATGGGACGCACGAGATTCGTATTCCAGATAAAAAATATCATTCAATTTTAATCTAAAAGTCTTGTGATGTCACAACCAAAGAATTCGGGAGTTTGGGCGCTTGATGCCGGTAGATACTTCAAATTAAATTTCTTCATGGCGGAATGAATCAAAAAATTAAGATTGAATATAGCCCTCCGATATAGCATTAATAAAATTTTATTTCTCTTGCGTCACCTAAAATTGAATTAGAGAAAGCGTTTTAGAGGAATTACTGTTATGATAAATTATAGTTTTAGGGATTGTCCATTTTTTCTAGATTGTATCAAAGTCTATCCTAAAATAATTGTTTGCTTGTATTTTTGTTTATTTTGTTTGCCATGCAATCGGTCTCACTGGTTTCGGACCCTATTATTGAATTAATAGGGTTCCAAAACTAGTAAGACCGATTTTGATGAAATTTGATTCAGACAAAGAGTTAGACTATGAAGAAGGAATACTTTTTATCGCAAGAAAATGTAGCCCCACCTAGTCCGTAAATAAACTATTCGACAATACTGAACTATTGTTATAATTATTATTAAGTGAGCTCTGTGGCCTAGTAGGTAGACCATTTGGTTCGCACTAGAGATAATGCAGGTTCGAATCCCAGGTTGTGGCATATACCAAAGAGACTTTTTCAGATCTCAAGTACATTATATGGACGCTATTAAGGTAAAGAAAAACATCGTGAGGAAACCCGCATATGGTTTGGCCCCAGACGTATTGACCAATCATTCCTCTGGACTAGGCTGACTATATTGTGAGAATGCCGTATGTTCTTGGGCAACCATACGACATTTAAAAACCAACTGTCCCAAGCACTGCAGTATTTCAAGTGTGATTACTTCGCTCGGAGAATACTGTATAAATCATCCATTAACAGATGAAAAGGCCCTAAGTTATGTTATTGTTAAAATTATATATACCTAACTTAAGTCTAAATAATTTCTGTTTACTTATATCAAAACCTCAATAAGCATCTAGTAAGTTCGATACACTAATATTTTTATTCAATACATTATTACCCCGCAACTTCTTTATAACCGTACTTTATTTCTAATCCTATTACGCAAAGTGGGCTTATAAGAAAGTACTCTATTAACTTTATTGTTTACATAAGAAACATGCAAAAATTATAGCGAATTTGTGAGTTAATATTGTGGTTATAAGAAAGTTTTGTGATACAGATAATGTGGGGTGAACGAAACCTATAGGACTGGAATAAACAACATTAGTCAATTTCTTTCGAAATCAAACTAGTACTTTATTTATTGATGTTTTTTTTATACTAGTTTAAATAAGTACTAAGTGTAGTAGTGTAATTTAATTATTAATTGATCTAGTGAGATCAATTAATAATTAAATTAAATAACGCTATTTTAATTTTGTTTTTCATATTTTTTACCCGACTACAGCGAAGCGAAAAGGAAAGGTAATAATTTTCGCAGTCTATGTATCTATGTTTGTTCCCCGTAGTACCTAAATCAAATTTAAATAAATTAGGTGTCAATAGATTCCTAATATAACAGGTAACATAAGTTAATTTACGTAGTTAGGTTATATTTTTTATAAAAAAAATATCTACGATAGAATACTAAGTAGACGTTCTTTAAACTTAGGCCAAAACATCCGTTATTCACGTTCTCAATCATGAGCATAGAATACAGAACCATGCGCACTGTGTCCAAAACCATGGCGAAACACCGCCCCGCCCGCTCTTTACTTTACTCTTTATACTTACAAAACAATCGCGTTATTATGTTACGAGAATAGGCAATCGGACAATTATTTTTTATTGCATAAATGAATAGTACTCTTAAATATGAGTAACTTCTCAGAAGAAACTGTATATCAAAAGTCAATATTTTCAAAGGTACAGCGATTTTTATACAAAATTTCGCGAGCCTCCTAAAAACGCTCCATACTAAAATCGCCACACAAATGACGTCACTATTGGATTAAAGTGTATTAAGTAGGTATAAAGTATACGGCCGCAGGAATATAATTATTTGTAAATATCTCCGATATTTGTGCGTTTAAGTTCATACTTGCCATAATGAATGTTTTTGTATATGATGTGAGTTAACTAATGATGTAGGTTTTGTTTACCAATTTCGCAAAAAAAAAATTTTTTTTGGTATAGACTCGCGAAATTTTGTATACAAATCGCTGTACCTTTGAAAATATTTACTTTTGATATACGGTTTCTTCTGAGAAGTTACTCATATTTAAGAGTACTATTCATTTATGTAATAAAAAAAAACAGTCCGCTTGCCTATTAGGTATTCAATAAAAAATAATTGAAAAAAAGTTGGGCAAAACATTCCGTTATTCTGTGGCAACATATTATGTGTGGATAGCCACTCCAATTTGGAGTAGCCGTGACGGCTTTACTTTCAAGCGCGTTGGCGGTTTCTGGATGTTTTGTATTCTGTGATCATGACCAATCTAACTTCATCACTGAAATCCGTCAAACTGTTTTTAAATCTTTATCTAAAATCCATCAATAGACTCCCATAAAATACAATTTATATGCATAAATTATATGTAGGTACACAAATTAAAAAAAAATATTCTATAAGTTGCATGCATTTCTCTAAAATCTAATATAAGTTCTCCTTACTTTTATTGTTAGTTTAAATCTTGAAGTCCATATCATCAGTATCTAAAACGTACAAGAAAATATCGTTTAATTAATGAATGGGTATCGATTTTCCCGTATCAATGCTACTTAATAGTTTTTATGATTTAGTAGCCGCGTGGGGAGTGGTGATGTAAAGTATGGGTTTTATGATGATTAAAATATGTTCCGCATCAAATGTAAGGCGGGAAAACGTAATATATCTTTGATTTATATTATTGTTATGATAAAAAAATATGAGGCATCGCGGGCACAGTGAAAATCTATGTTTTTTTTTATAATTCTGAAAATTGCAATATATGTAATTATGAGATATAATAAACCTACGTTTTCTACGACGATTTTTTTTATATTTTAACAGAAAACAACACTTAATATTACGTAGTTCATTTCAATTTATGTGATACAGTAAGAAAAAAATCAAGAAAGTATCGCGTCCTGACTTCATTCGGGCAAAATGTCCTAAAATAGAAAATGCAGTAAAACGCGACACATATGTAGGTACCTACACAAATAAATGTATTAAAATATAAACAAATTTTATATAACTCATCATTTTATGTGTATGTTTCGATCTTATTAGTATATCAGCAAGGTTCAAAAGTGTAACACTAGGTTTGTCTGTAATCCGCAGGTGGTTTTAGTGGGTAATCTTTAGGTCAGAGTCCCACATATCCCCGGTTGCAATCTAACCTAATAAGCCATGGATGCCTATCAACGGTTGCAGACAAATCTTTTTTTTTTCTTGCAGGGGAAAGGCTTTATGTCATTCCCGGGTTGGGTGAATGACATAAAGCCTTTCCCCTGCAAGAAAATAAAAGGTTTGTCTGCAACCGTTGATAGGCATCCATGGCTTATTAGGTTAGATTGCAATCGATAGTGATCTAATATTCGATCCCCGGTTGTGATCGAGTAAATTATTTGTCATATTGTCATATTAATACAGATGCTCAAACGGTACAATAAAGTATCTCTAGAAAACATGGCTATTTAAGAAGACGTTCGTAGTCGGTGATGATGATTATACCTGCCACAATACGGACGCTTTTATTTCTAAAAAATTATAACATGAAAATATTTAAAATAGAAAATCTCCCCTTTTAAATTACGACGTCGATTAGCGAGTTTTAGTTGTATTTCACAAAGGAAGCAGTTTTGATAAGACGAAAATTTTCACTTGGGTGGCTAAAAGTGTGCTTTGTCAAGGGAATAGGAGTTTTTTCAGTAAAATCAGTTACCTTTAAGGACTTAACGTCGTAGGAAACGGCCGAGTGAGTATACGAGCGCTGATAACGGAATTATCCCAATTGTTCCATCTATCTCTTAAATGTTCATACTTTTGTTGCTTTAGGCTTTGATAGCGGTATTAGGCGGCTTAGTTCTATGGTACCTTAAAATAAATAGTACTAAGATATCATGAAATTTCTCTAGGAATAGATACCTGTTCGGGAATTTTCTTGAAGACATCGATTTTTGTCCCTTAAATTTACATACTCTAATACTTTTCTCTTTCTAATCTTTCAAATATCCTCCATAATATTGTAGTTATGTTCCTATCACAGGAGAGGTGTACATACAAGCCGGCTTCCCTTATGAATATTACCACAGATTCATAGATTTATCATATTAAAAAGGGATAGATATGGCATTGTGCGTAAAACGTGAAGACTTAAATTGGTCCGACGTCGGGCCGATTTTGGTGAGTGTGCTCCGCGAGTAATAAAGTTGTGTGTTAGTGTGCAATGAACCGGTTGACGAGTAGCACGTATAATGCGTCCCGTGTCAATGTGTGTCGCGGCACAGAAATACTCGTATTGTCAGTTTTGTAAGGATATAACGCATCTAAGCACAGATTACTAAAAAGTTACTACGTAAATATTACTTTAATTATTTCGCCCGCGATAAATTAGGTTTTAAACTTTCATCTCCTATTTTATCCCCTTGGGGTTCGAATTTGTGGATGCCTACGTCATAATAATTGTAAGCAATTCCTGTGCAAATTTTTAAAGTCGTCTTAAGGGTTTGTCTGTGCGTTGATACATCAGTCAATCAGCGTTGCCTTTCATAATATTATAATATATAGATATATTAAGTTTTAAAATACAGAATTGGTTCGTCACGTTTTGTTAGCGCAATGTTTTGGGTGCATTTGGCGCAAAATATTGTTTTGGTTTAGTACCTTATTAAAAAAAAAACTTTATTAAAAAACAAGTCATTGAATGAAATCTACACTAATATTATAAAGAGGAAAACTTTGTTTGTATGTTTGTTTGTTTGTTTGTTTGTAATGAATAGGCTCAAAAAGTACTGGACCGATTTCAAAAATTCTTTCACCATTCGAAAGCTACATTATTCACGAGTAACATAGGCTAAATTTTATTTTGGAAAAAAATAGGGTACCGTAAGATATTTGGGTTTTTCGGACACAAGGTGTAAAAAATCAACCAGAAAAGTTACTTATTTTGCATACGCTGCCTAAACTATAAAAGATAGAACCATAAAACGTTCTAATTAATTGTAGATCTTATAAATATCTACCTATCTATGTCGAGTGAGGCACAAAAACCATTTTTTTATTTAGAAATCTTGAATTTTGTTTGGACTACATTTAAACGCGTTTATTTTACTCATGTTATTAATCCTTATCAAAATAAATTATTTCATCACTAAGTACAGTTTATGTAGATAATATTTGGTCTTTGAATGATTAAAATTGGACGTTTGGTTTTGAAGTTATGGCGAAATTAAAATATTACGATTTCTGCTACACGGCCCGTTGCGAAGTGGGCGTCACCAAGGCGGGGTGCGCGTGCGGGTTAATGTTTAGTTTAGTTTAGTTTAGTTTAGTTTAGTTTAGTTTAGTTTAGTTTAGTTAAGTTAAATAGTTTAGTTATTTTATAAACATCAAATTGATAATATCTTAAAATATAATATACATTATAATATCTATACATCTATACAGTTAAATACAATTTAAGTGTCTGTTTGTAACTTCAAATTAACAGCTTTTTACAATATAATGAATCTGAAAGTATATTCGGTACTTACAATAAAATACTTTTTTTTTGTCTGTCCGTCTGTCTGTCTGTCAGTCGGTCTGTCTGTCTGTTTGTTCCGACTAATCTCTGAAACGGCTGGACCGATTTTCACGGGACTTTCACTAGCAGATAGCTGATGTTATAGGGTCTAACATAGGCTACTTTTATTTTAGGGTTCCGTTTAAAAAAATAGGATTCCGCTTTCGTTAGTCATAAATAAAGTCGCGGGTAAATTTCAGCGATATCCCAAAGTATTGTTCCACGCGGACGAAGTCGCGGGCAAAAGCTAGTAATATAATATATTGTTTGTCGCTACTGCTGTCGGCTGCACTACCCGCCGCCGCGCCGCTGCCGCGCCATAACACCGACACCATAGTGCGGCGGCCTAAAAATATATATAAAAAAAGAGATTTATATCAACAAATGTCTTTATTAAATTTACAGTCTCATCCGGCTCAGCTAGAGCTTAATACGGATCATTAAATTGCAGAACATTATTGCGTCAATTTTTCAATGGCGATAAAATTTTATATTCAGCAATGTCATGATTATTTCTGCATATAGTATTATCCACGCATTTATGCATTAATTACTATTTGGACATCGCCATTGTCAGCTTATTTCGTCTCTTGAACATCAATTAATTACATGCTAAAGGTAATTTTAATTCTGCTAATTTAAAACGAAAGTGGATCCCATGTAGAGTGTGCAATTTAATGACGAGAAAAATTACTGAACTATATTCCTTCCACTAAGCTATAAAACTTTATGTATATGGCGATTGGATTAGAGAAAAATTACAGCCGATTTTTCGTTCTTACTTAATTTACTTATTTATTTTAAACTTTGTTAATCATATTATATTATTATATTAATACACGAAGAAAAAACTTTCTGCACAGTTTTACGAGAGTTTATGTTGAAAAATTGGTGCTTTGTGCTAATATTTTTTTAGATATTTGTCAGTGTGTCACTACTCACATTTATTTTTACTTTTCTATCTAAGAGATAAAGGAACCCGTATAAAGTTTAAAATTAAAGATTATATTTAAATTATTATAAGCGAGATTCGGCCACGGTCCGACTATACTCTAGTAGGTAGGTATATTTCAAATTCCTCCAAAAATCTTAAGGCAATAGCGGATTAAGCTCCATCGAAGAAATATTTATAACACTTTCGTTCATAGACAAATAATAATTAATGACTGAACGAAGAAACCGATTTGTATTTTGCCCCTCCCTGAAGGGAAATAAAACCGTCAGGAATAGGTCCACCTAATAAAACCATCGGAAATTAACGTAGAAATAAAAGTGAGGGAAAATATGACGGCAATCTCATAACGATTCCTAACTTCGAGATCACATTGATTTCTCGAGAGACATCACGAGCAGCATCTGCCCCAGTCGCATGTTTATCGAGAAATTGCCTAATCCCAAAGAGCTACAAAACAAAACCACATCGGGAATGTTGTGCCAAAGTATTTCTTCTCTCCGAGGAGACTAGCGGTTGCCCTCGTCTCCGCTAACCGATCACACCCCAAGGCTACCTCTCCCCTCCCCGCGTCAACTACTATTTGTGTTTCTTAATAATTGGTAAGAAAACTTCGACAAACAGTCGTTTTATTAAATGTAAGGAAACTTCTGCTCAACTTTTGTACTGCGCTCTGGGATCATTCATTAATGCGGTTACTCGATCCTAAAGTTGATCAAATTCGACATCTGCGGTTCTCGAGTAATATTGTTCAGATTTAGCCAACCCTAGGAATGTTCCTTATTTAAATTAAATTGAATAGTAATTAAAAAGCTTTTTGTTACAAGCTATTGGTGTATGTAAAGTATCAAATTTATGTTGTCGTACACTAATCGTAGGTACAATAATTATAGACTTATATACCTATTTAATCAAAATGAAAAGCTGTATGTTTTATTTGTAGCAAACTAACTTTTAGAACACACATTGAGATTGTACAATTTTCGGAAGTACCTCAGTATTTGTAGTACAAGAGATCACAACAAACGGATAGATAGAACAAGTCGCACTGCAAACGGAACTGACACGGTGGGCCGTCCGATGGCAGACGCCGGACGCATCGGGAGATGGATCGCGGGTAATCAGTTAATGCATTATGCGGCTGGACTGGACGGAAAGTGCTGTTACGCGCATATTGATACAAATTCAATTGAATCGCATAAAATGCTAACACACACATTATTTTTATTCTTACATGAGATTCGGTTTTCTTGAGTATTGGACTTAGCCTAACCTAATAGTGGGATACTGAAAAAATATGATTTTTACTAGCTCCTACTACACGATTATCCTTTTGAGTATATCTATCATATTTTGATGTTCAAAGAAAAAACGAAAATGATTTTCAAAACAGAAAATATCCAGAAAATTCGGGATAGAATATTTTCGCGTATAAGCAAAAATAAGTCTCCTTATCCAAATTAATTTTCTTTTGAATATCTAACACGAAGTGAGAAAGAAGAAAGGCGGGGTACGCACTCATCGACGCTGAGTGCGCGGCCGACCACTGGAGAGCACTCCAAGCCCCTAGTCTTCGGATATCTTTACGCCTTAATTACACTCCGCTGAAAGAACGACACGTCTCAAATACTGTTTCCAAAAAACGAGCGATTTTTTTTTGAAGATCAACCCTCTTTGTGAGCGAAAACGAACGCAAACGCAAAGATGAATGGATGAATTTTGAGATTTAAAATTTTTACTTGTTGATTTTTCAATGGCTTCTGGTTTTGGTTCATTAATGTTTTCGAAATTATCAAAACCTTCACTGAAATTTTTCGCTTATATTTCTACAAACATAGCTTTTGGTGGCTGGTTTCATGGAAACTACGCGCGAGTTATTTAAAAGTGCCCAAGTGTGTGCGCAGTACACAAGAGGAAGGGAGAGTTCCCTTCCTTTACTTTCATGACCCATGGGACGAATGATCGACACGACAGGCGCATGAATCATGTTTCTTGTCAGATAATCAGGTGATCAGCCTGCATTGAAAACAACATTTTTTGTTGTTTCAATGCTTGAATTGAACCCGTGACATCAAATGCTATGAACCAAGCCTTAAACAAGTGGACCATGGAGGTGTTCAGATGGAGATATATTTCTATAATGTAGAGTTAAACGTATCTAGAAGAAAAGGGTATGTATTATATAGTTCGTTCGCTTTATAGGTATATTAATAAAATATATATTTATTTTGAATTTGCGTAACTTCTATAAATAATATCAAAAAGAATTGTTAACTTTTATATATGAATAATAGGAGACTTACGTAAATATTATTGATACAATGAAAAACTGTTTTCTTCGCTTAAAAGTTAAAACACAATAAGGACATAAGAAATGACGATTACATCGATTAGAATACTACATTTTCTCCTGAAACGTGTTTCCTTCGACATGAAAAAAAAACTTGCATTTTTACGGAAAAGGCATGTTATTTTTATTGCAAAATATTTAATTTAAAAAAATCAGAATAAGTAAGAAGTATAAAATCCTGTATCTAAAGAATCTAAATATTTAAAAGGCAAACCTGACTGATTCATCTATCAACGCATAACCGAAACTACTGAACGGATTTTGCTGAAATTTGGCACACAGATTTGTAATGACGTGGGCATCCGCTAAGAAAGGATTTTTGTAAATTCGCCCCCTAAAAGGGTGAAACAGGGGTTAAAACTTTGTATGAAAACCGAACTCCACGCGGGCACTCCGAAGTCGCGGGCAAAAGCTAGTACCTGATAAATCGGCGTAGTTGACTAGCTATTAAAGCTCTGAATAAAACATAAGAATATACTGCACTCAAACAAAAATAAATTTACATCTACATTCATTGAGATTGTAAGAAACATACTAAGGATCAGTTCCCACCGAGGTGCGACACCTAATCCGTAATCGCACTCAGCGACGCGAGACGCATGACGTTGCGCTGCATATTACTCATATTATTACAGCATTATCAAACATCGTTGCGTTGTGTGACGTCGCGTCTCGGTATGAACTTACCTTAACGCTCCAACTTTAGCATTATCTCGCAACTTGTCCCGGCACTAAAGCTTATCAAGTCAGAACTACCAAAGTGTATATTTATTTGTTTCTATTTTCTCCTTGATTGACTCGACAAGTTTATAAGAAAGCCGGGCTAGCCTACCTTCGCAACTTCGCCCTGATTCAAAATCAGTTAATGCAAAAGTTATTTTTGTAAGTAAGATTACACGGGGAGTTTGGATAGGAGTTATTTGAAGCTTTCCAAATCCTACGACGCTTCTTAGTACATTCATGCATTAATGTTTTATATTACGTTTTTTTTTTGTTTCTGAGTGTCGCAAAGACCCAGGATTTATTTGATACTAGCTGTCCCGACACACATTGTTTTGTCTTAAATATGAACTGGAATAAAAAAATGACTACACCTACAATACAACTTACATCCTAGTCCTACACCTAATACTACAACCTACAAACTACTTTTCCCATATTTCTCCCTGCTTAACCTTTACCTGGGCCTCTAGTCAAGATGTATTCGATATTTTCGACGGCGAACTTCGAAATCAAAAATGTATGGGATTTGACATAAGTCATCGCTAAGTGACATGTCGCTTGCGAGGACTTATGTCAAATCCCATACATTTTTGTTTTCGAACTTCGCCGTCGAAATTATCGAATGCATCTTGACTAGAGGCTCTGAACTTCTCCAATTATTTCAAGATCAAATGAGCCAGATCGTCCCAGCCGTTCTCACGTTTTGAGTCCCTCGGGAATGGGATAAAAAGTATCCTATGTCCTTCTACTGGTTTTAAGATACCTCCCACCAATTTTCAGCCAAATCGGTTCAGCCGTTCTTGAGTTATAAATAGTGTACTAACACGACTTTATTTTATAAAATTATATAGATACGTGACTTACGTGTATATCTTATGTTAAATATGAGAAGCATCCATTATTGCGTATATTTTATATAATCAGGGGGCTTAGCATGAACATTTGACAGTGATGTAAATGTAACGAAATTTGTTGAGCGCTGTCATTATTTTGACAGATTTCCATACAATTCTCATTCGATAACATTACGTTTAACCGCTGTCAAATGTTTCTGCTAGGCTTATTACTTGTACGTTTACGCAGTAATTAACAACTAGGTAGGTATGTTTCATTTTGCTGTAGCAGGTCATCATACAGGTTAAATTAAATTTTAAGCTGAAATATTTTTTAAACTTATCCGTTTTATATACCACTCGCAACAGTATCATCCGCTTATCTGTAAAGGATTTTTAAAACCGAGCATCGTTTTAATTTCATTGTAACATTTTGCGCGGGCGATAGTATTTATGTACGCTTCCCTATGGAACTCATAAACATTGCAAAACTTCCGGCATATGGCGGCCGATTATTTTGCCCCCGACCGCGAAATCCTGTACGATGATATGTAAAATTAAAAACGCTAATTTATTTAACAAACAAATTACATTCGAAAAATGCTTTGTTGTATAATGGTGGCTCCATTTTAGATACGTTTTTTGGGTACATTTTATACGTCATAGGTATACATTATAAAATTGTATTAAGTACTTAATTGTAACGGAAAGTAATGAATCTGAAAAATTGCTTAGATGATACTCTTAAGCTTCTCAATATCTACCTAACAGATTAATCTGATTGTAAGCAGAGAAGATGATTAGAAAAAAAATCATAGACAAATTATGTAGGTACTATTTTTTACTTTTTGCTTACGTTACAAGTCATAGCAATCGATGTTATCCGACGCTTTACATTTTATTTTCTATACCTATAGACGCCCCCAGTGGTTTAGATTTTGGCTGGCCATAACATATTAACCACTAAAACTATGAACATGTCCGAATGAAAAATTGGACATTAATTATTATGGGACAAAATTATAAAGTGGCCAAAATGCTATTTTGTAAGCGACGGCCGCTCAGTCATAATACACCATTACCGGCTAAGCGACGTGGCCTGTAATTCACGGGTAAAAGCGTGCACTCAAAGTCACCAGTAATTTCGTCTTAGCAATACCAAGCGAAAAACTAATTTGTCAAGAATTGCAACGTTACTTTTCATTAGATATTATGAAAAATCAAGGATGTCAAGCACAATTTATTCTCGCTAAAAGGATTACTAATCAAATTTGTATAAAATTTATTTTGTATTATAGTTGAAAAAAAAAATTGTAGAGTTAAAATATTAATGAGTGTTTGTAATATGAAATGATTATTTTCATTTATTATATTGAATAATAAACGTTTATAAAAGTATGTTTATTATTGAAAGTATGTTAAAATATGCAGTCAATAACTAATCTAGTTTTAAGATAATTACCTGAGTAACCGAGCTTTGCTCACAGCTCTAGTAGATTTAAAAAAAAGAATCACAAAAATATTTTACCGGGGCTGAACCCTCCACATTCCGAATTTCCAAATAACGAAAAAATAAGCAAATAATAATTGCCTTAATGTTTATGAGTATATTAATAAAACTATAATTAATATTTTAGATGTAGTCATCTCGCCTATTACAGAAGCCAGAAAGGCGTACTGACATGTATACAGATAAGCAGTCAGACGGACGGATACAGCGAAAGTACAAGGGTTTCTTGAGTATTACGGAACCCTAAAAACGAAATGGTACTTATTAGTTACGAATAGTTTCCCCGGCTGTCAAAAGCAGGCTCGGGTCATCCACGGGTGCTTACACGCCGCTGCCCTGAGGGTCTGCCGATTGGACCATACAGTGATTGTTTAGGAACAATGTAAGATACTTGTCATAAAAACGAATTGTGCCCTTATTTTATTCGACTATAACTCCTTAAACGGCTCTCGTATGATTTTTTAGTGATAACGCAGTAAAACCTTTTTTTATTTTATGTCAATTTTAGTTCATTCAATATCATAAAGTTGGACTTGGAATTAAAATATTTATGTATCTATTTTACGACGTAAAAAGGCTTCTGAAATGTATTTTGTTACCTAATGTAATCATACTTAAAAATACATACTCGTGGTATTGTATTAATTTAATTCCAATCTTATACTTTGAGCGAGCTAATCTTTATCTAATATATGAAATTTCCATGTCACAACCGTACTCCTCCGAAACGGCTTTACCGATTTTTACCAAATTTTATATGCGTTTTCAGTAGGTCTGAGAATCGGCTACTATCTTTTTTCCATACCCCTAAGTGATAAGGGTGAACAACCCAACCCAACCCAACAACCCTTAATTTTTTTTTTTTAATTTTTGGGCGAATTTTTTTTTATTATTTTTTTATAATGTGGCATTAAAAAATGCACATACAAATAATTTATAAGGCAAAACAACGTTTGCCGGGTCAGCTAGTATTATATTAAAATTACGTGTCACAATGTATTTTCGCGATAAACTCCGAAACTACTCAACGGATTTTTATCAAATTTTGTAAGCATATGTAATTTAGTCCAATTTGGGAAATTGGGTAGTTTTTATGTGAATTAAGTAATGGTCTCAATATATTTTGTTGTTGCAAATTAAATGTTTATTAAACGACTTTATGGCTGATTTACACACGTTAAGTTGATAAGTAGGTAACTAAATTTTAACTTAATTTTAAGTGACTTATATTTAAGTGTATGTCCAAACGTATTTAAGAAGTTAAGCTCATTAGTTCACTCAAGATGAACGCGCAACAACGTATTGAAGTCGTAAATTCTGTACTTGAATTTGTTATTAGTGAGGTTTTGGACGAAGTCAAAGATGAAATTATTAGGGAAATAACTATAACTATACCCAAAAGACTGTAGGTGAGAAATTGGATAAATAGAAGAGATCAGTATGGCGCAAGTGTCACTTTATTTGATATTATAATATTTTAATGCGCTACGGATGATAGAAGACTCCTTTAATTACTTGTTTAATCCAAGGGCGCCACTACACTTATGCACTTAACTAATTTTGTGCATGTCCAAACGTGTCAAGTAGCAAGCCCCGCCCACCAACTTTATCGCAAAATAGAAAAAAATCTAATTATTTAGTTAAGTTGTTAACTAAATTTTAACTTGCAACTTACTACTAAATTTTGTGTTTACATGTAATTAATCACTTAAAATTAAGTTAAAATTTAGTTACCTACTTATCAACTTAACGTGTGTAAATCGGCCTTAGTGTGTATTTATCGGTTAGTTCTATAAAATCCTAATAGATGGCGGTTTGACATCTAAGTTGCACACTTATCTGGTAGATAGCGCCGTGTATACGATAGAATACGATAGATTTTATAATCACACACACACTCCTCCGAAATGGCTTGACCGATTTTTATAATTTTTTATTTTATTTTCGGTAGTTCCAAATTGAGTTGCAGGATTCCACCCGAACAAAAGACATATTACAAGTTAAATAAAAGCTTGTTAAAAAGCTTGTCATAATAATAAAAAGAATCACAAAAATATTTATCTGGCCGGGATTAGAATCCACCACTATCCATATTTTGAACAAAGCAAAAATTATATATACGCATACCAAACTGCCGTACCAATCAGTCAATGGGACTGATTGGTACGGCAGTTTGGTATGCGTATGCGTTGGTATACTGACTTATTTAGTCAAATAGAAGAATTGGAGTCGTTTTTTTTTGGTATATTGCACTACGAAAGAAAAAACACGTATAGCGCATATTATATAAAATGCGCAGTTTCCCAGGGATTCCCTGCATACTAAATTTAATGGAAACACTTGCAGCCGTTTTCGAAAAAGTATACCGGTTATACTTTATTGAGCCCTACATGGCTCTAACGGTTATTCACAAACACCTTCACACACAAACACCACACACACACACAAAAAATATTCACAAACACTTCCGCATTGCCTTAGCCATGTATGCCTGTTATATTTTATTGAGCCCTAACATGGCCCTAACGGTTATTCACAAACACCTTCACACACAAACACCACACACACACATAAAAAATATTCACAAACACTTCCGCATTGCCTTCGCCGTGTATGCCGCTTATACTTTATTGAGCCCTAACATGGCCCTAACGGTTATTCACTAACACTTTCACACACAAACACCATACACATAAACAAAATATTCACATACACTTCCGCATTGCCTTCGCCATGTATGCCGGTTATATTTTATTGAGCCCCAATGTGGCCCTAACGGTTATTCACTAACACTTTCACACACAAACACCACACACACACACAAAAAATATTCACAAACACTTGCCTTCGCCATGTATGCCGGTTATATTTTATTGAGCCCTAACATGGCCCTGACGGTTAACAACTTGTGTGATATTCAAACATCGCGTTATGAACTACGTCACAGCTAATAACGCCAATAATATATGTCAAACCTAGCATTTAGAGTAATAAAAGCATAGTATACGTGTACTTAACGTCGAATGCGGTGACTTAGCCTAATAACACTTACAATTACGGCGTGTTGGCAGATTTTCGTTATTTTGAGTGAACTTTGTAAGGCAATTGTGGTTTATAACTAGGATGCCGCGCTGTTCTGTCCACCAAAAGGGTCTGGTGTCTGGTTTGACAGAATTAAAAGTGTTTATTGGTAATTAATACAGTTGAAAAAATTGAACGCTGACTTGAATACCAAATGAGGAAATATGAACAAATAAATAATATGATAATAAATATTATTATTAATGCTAAACTTTATTTTTTTCTGACTATAAATACAGACATTTCTTTTATAAAGTCTATCCGATATTGGACTAGTGACTTTCCATCAGGTTTTTCTGACCATTCATTTATAAAAAGGTCTCAAATGCTAAAACATTTCACCGATATTCAAATAGGAATTTTTGGGATGGATATTGGCCGTATTTTATCCAGGTGCAACTCTATTTCGCAGATACGAAATGGCAGTGTTTTGTGAATGAAATTGTGCGGGGCAACTAGTAGGATATGGGATAAAACACGTACTTTTACTTTTTTCACAGTCGAAAAAGCTGAAAATTTGTAAATGTTACATCAATTAAACTGTTTGAAGCACATTTTTTTATATTTTTCTTCACAGAAGATTCAACAGTAAAATATAACAATAAATTACAATTCAAAGCATTTACGTCCAAATTACACAATCTCACTTTTAAATGACCTAACCAAGAGCATGTTAGAATATGTCTGATGAGGGTTCCGTTACTACCAATGCGCAATAGTTTTTTTTTTAATTACTTCAGAGGTTACTGTGTTACCTACAATATTTTTTATTACAAGCCTTGTATAGGTAGTTTAAAAACACTAGAGGAATACTCGAAAATGTTTCACTTTATAAAAAAAAAATCATAGGTAGGTTAGGTTATAAAATATATGAAACTTCGCCTTAATTTAAAAAGTTGTATTCGTAAATATGACAATGAAATTTTTTTTACTCTACTTCATATAAATGGGTAAAGGAACTACTACTACATTTTTTTTATTTTATGTTGCCAAAGTAGTCTGTCTGCAATCTATAACTGCACTTAAATTCGTTAACTTATATTCATAATTACAAAAAATATCAGGGTTGGACAGATATACAGACGGAAAGAGGGAAACTATAAGGGGTGTTTTTCTTTGTAGTACTATGGAGCCCTAAAAATAGATTTTATTTATGAAAGTGTGAGCTATATTATAGTGCATACGATAAACTTTTTATATATTACAAAACATTAAATTAGTTATTAGCAAAAATTGTGATTCCGAAAGGGATAAAAGCAAAGTTATTAATTATTTTCTTTTTTTGTTTCAGGTAATTGCACACTGCTGTAAACTATTTCAAATGGAAGTAAGAGTTTATTGTAATACAACCTTTGCTACTTCGTATAATACACGTTTTAAAATAAAATAAATTAAACTTCTCTAAATTCAGCATGCTAAAAAGCCGGAACAAAATGTCATACGATAAAACCTCATCGATTTAAGAAATTTCGGTTTAAAATATTTTTTTGAATTCCACAAAATATAAATTATTTAAATTTATCTACTTCATGTCTTCGCATAAAGTTCGTGGAATCAGCAAAAACGCGAAAACAAAAAAGTGGAAAATTTGCAATTTGTTCTAAATACGCGGTGAATATGTAAATTAATTATTCATTAGCTTGTAATTTTCTACCTCTATTTACAGAAAAAACATTTAGTCTTAAAGATATTATCAAAAATCTGAGTTTATTAGAAATTAAATTAAAAAAAAAACGGTCACATGCGAGTCGGACTTGCACACGAAGGGTTCCGTACCAAACGGCAAAAAGCACGTTTGTTGTATCTGAGCCGCACTTTAACATTTATTTTATTCTATTTTTAGTATTTATTATTATAGCGGTAACACAAATACATAATTCGTTAAAATTTCTATTAATACTATCTAGCTATCACAGTTAATGAAATACAGCCTGGTGACAGACAGACAGCGGAGTTTTAGATATAGACAATAGTGTCCCGTTTGTACCCCAAAAATACAATAAAATGTATCACGTCACTGAATCGTATTGTAATAAACGCATGCGCTCGACGAAGTCCTTATCCGTAAGAATTATAACCGTCACCTTTAAAATGGATTCCTAAGAAGGGAAGCAATTTCATTTGTGAACCCGCTCTGTTTATAATCCATCCGAGCTAATAACATTTCATATTCGTAATAGAATCATTCCGCCCCGAAACTTTATTGTCTCATTTTCATTGGAAGCGTTTAAAGACAAACTTTTTGAGATATTTCATGCCTATGTGCGAAATTTTTTCATCTACCCACGCACATTATTTAAATTTATCGTATTCTTGAATATAAAATTCAAATTGTATTTAATGAAATTTTTAAGTTAAGAAAGTTATGAAATAATTTAATTTATTTTTAGATATCTACCGGACCATATTAATAAAGTTAATAAATGTAAAAAATTAAATTGAAAATATAAATAATTTTGTTTAAACATAATTCAGAAAGAATTTTACTTAAGTTTTCTTTATAATATGATTTAATCTAAATATATAGAAGGCAAACCTGACTAACCCATCTATCAACGCACAGCCAAAACTACTGAACGGATTTTGCTGAAATTTGGCTTACAGATATGTAGTTGTAATGACGTAAGCATCCGCTAAGAAATTATTTTTGAAAATTCGCCCCCTAAGTTGGTAAAAAAGGAGTTAAAATTTTTTATGGAAACCGAACTCCACGTGGATGAAGTCGCGGACAAAAGCAAATTTATAAATATAATAAACGAGATGTTGCCCGCGATATAAATATGTGTATAATATAATAAAAATCTTAAATATATGTATAGAATTAAAGTATTAAATATACTTCCCGTTTTCTGGTACCTGTAACACAAGTTCTTCGGACACTTAGCACCAGATTGACGTGGTATGAAGCGTCCATAGATATTAGATTAGACTTCGTGCGCGCAAAAGTTAATTTCGCAGAAACCGTATATTTTTCCGCAATAAAAAGTAGTCTATGTCCTTTCCCGTAGTCTACTCTACATCTGTGCCAAATTTCATCAAAATTGGTCCAGTAGTTTCGGAGCCTATTTAATGCAAACAAACAAACAAACTTTTCTTCTATATTATATTAGTATACATTAGTATGTTAGTATATTAGTATTAGTATAGATATACATAACGTCACACGTAATTTGGAACGTAATCTGTTACAATCCAGTTGCATGAGTATTGCTTCAGAGGCACCAGAGGTGAACTCAAGATGTATGTAAAGACTTTTGTTTGTGCTAGCAGTTAGGGGAGCTCATCTACATTTACTCTTGAGATACCTAGAGGCTTTGTCTCGCATATAGTTTTCTTTAACGACAAGAAAAACTCTCGTTTTAACGTACATATGTGGAACTTTTTTGAATTTCGCCATAGACGTGACTTGTCGGGACGGAGGAAGTGCTTTTGTCTTCGAGTCAGAACTATAAGGAATATTCAGCTCTCCGGAGACTGTATAGGCATTGTTTCGAGAAAAATCTACACTCACACTTCTGTGCGGCGCATCTACTTGAGCAACACGTGGCTCCAGTAAGTAATGAATTCGAGCTCTCGCAATTATATTTTTAAATATCAACATTTTTGCAAGATAATTTTCATCCATTTTTATGCTTGACGTTAAAAGTAGGATAAGATAAAGTAAGACATTGTGTTATGTAATTTTACTATCTAAACTTTTCAGTGTTCAAAGTTTACTGTTATTGATATCCAATTCTAACACGTCAGAACTTAAAATGATATAAAGTACAGTTAATTTTCAAACCTTAAAATACTACAAATGTCAAACTGTAGAAATATAATTTTATTTAGGGCACTTACCTGACTTATAATGATTAAAAACAAACACACAATCAAATAGAGATAAATTTTATAATCACTTTTCGCGCCGTAACGTTTTATATAGGTCAGAAATGAGGGTAGATTTATTGCGGTTTAAAGCGAATGTAAAATTGTAAATGTAAGTAAAACATTTCTGTCGCAGATACGGACGGCCATTCAGATTTCTTGTTAACGAGTTGTTTAATGAGGTTAAAAGCCAGTTGTAACGATAATATTTACCTGACAGGTGAAATGTAGTTAATGTTATTGAAACTTTGCGGTTTATTGTGTTTTTATCTCACTTCTACGGAAATGGTTTAATTGCCATTTTCCGCTAGTTTTATTTTACTTGGTAATATTTCCTTAAACTATATTATACTGTATTGTTATGTAAATGTGAATGTGATATAGTATATTTTAATGGACAAAATTTACGAAAAAGACAGGTTTGGGTGGTGTCATGCTGATGCTGATGAAGATGACACTTCAGTTATATTTCGGCGCTTAGTCGGTGCAGATTAAAATGAAACTAACAAAAACTATGCTAAATTATGCAGGGACATAAATAAAGATGTGTCTACGTCGTAGCAGCGTAGCTCATAGCTCGTAGCAGCTCTACGAAAGGTTCCGTAGCGCCAGTTGGGATACCTTGTTCTATAATTCTAAACTCTTTAAAACTATTATCATAATTCTACGTTCACATTTTGTTATGGCGGGTCTCGCTGTTTTCGTACTAACTGCTTTGTAACTGTAAATTAGAAGATTCCAAACTAAATCACACAAAGAGAAGTTTGCTTAAATTATTATCTTATATTACGTTTTAGTATTTCAGTAAGTGTATTAATAGTAATTATAATATGACTAATAATAAAATTAACAATTAGCTACGATAATTACGACATTGCGAAGTAAACGCCAACTTACAAATTTCGACATTTCACATAAATTATGCTTGAGATCCCATGACGGCTCGATATTTTAATTACTAATGATTTCATTACACACAGATTCTTTCATTAAAACTATACTATATATTTTCATTATATTTTATAGAGTCTATACCTTAAAGCCATATATATTTGCTATTTGCGCCGGTTTCGCTCGTGAAGGTTCCCCAATTTCACGCCTCCCGAGCTCACTGGTCTACAGACTTTCAGTATCAAACTTATGATTTATCGAGGCAATAAGAGTATGTAGCACTTAAAGATACCTAGCGAGCGAAATTCGGTATTGAATAATTACGTCAATTTTATATGAAAATGGTTTTGGGAGTATCCAAGGGAACAAGGTGGCATTTGGATCTTGCTTTTCTGAACCTCAATTCTCGTATTTAAAGTAAACTTAATTTTACTTTGTTTGGATTCAAAGTGTAGCGTCATGTTACCATGATCGGATTGTTACATGGCGTTTCGACCAAATAGAGCGCGTTTCTCATTGGTTTAACGTTCATAAAAACAACATTTGAGAGTTAGCGTGTCGGGATTTGATTGTAATTATATGCAGGTTTTATTTAGCAGAATTTCCCTCTGGTCTTGTCGACATATATATTCGATTACTCGTATTATTTTTAAGGCCATAAGACTTATGTGCCTCTAATAAGTTTTATGACTTTCGTCGTAGACTACCAAGTATTGTTTGGGATAAGACACTCTCACTCCAAATAAAAAAAAACAAAATATTTTAAAGGAAAAATTAAGTTATATTTTTTTTGCTAGCGCATTTTTAACACGGTAAGCTGTGTACGGCTTCACCTGTAGTGAATCCTAGGTAAAAGAAAAAGAGGCTAAAAACTATACAAAATCAGATCAGTGTGTGATAGTGACGTAAGGATAGTAGAAAACTCTTTCAAATAGTATAAAAACCGGCCTAATACCAAGTCGGAGTCGTAAATAAAGGTTTTCGTACAAAACGGTGAAAAAGTCTCGTTACTTGTTAGTTGTATGGGAACCCCCATAATTTTTAATTTTGTTCTGTAGTATTAGTATTTAATGCGACAACAAATATAGCTACGAAAATTTTATCTGTCTCGCTATCGGTGTTTAGGAGGATGGAGATAGAAAGACGGACAGACAGTAAAATTTCAGCACTAGAAACACAATATAGAAACGATATTGTTTACAACGATAAACTTTTTGGATTATTGAAGGAAATGAAACTTTTAAAATTATATTTAAATTATTTAAAAAATAATATTACTCGTTTGATATATACTTGCATACAAAAATACGATGTAGATCGATTTTCCACGAGGAATTGCATATTTTACATAGAACATAAAAGGTCCTAATTAGGACTAGCATGCAGTTTAGAACTCGGCGCGCGCGCTTGAGTTAAACTATAACTGAGTTAGCCATGTTGTTTGTAAATTAATGGACGGTTTTTCTCTCTCATTTATATGATAATGAGCAACCGCGACTGAACAGGATTGGGTAGTTTGACCTTTTTGAAAGTTACAACATAATTGGCTAGTTAACAATATAATTATATTTAAATCTATAGATAAAAATATGTCCGTAAAATCGGGAAATTAGGAGCACATCATTTCAACATATTACTTTATTATCTCACTTTAGAGACAGACAAAGGGATTTCATGAAACGATCCAAGTCGATCCAAATTAAAAGAAAATGATTCCACGGCCCACAATTTTTCCACTATATCGTGGACACGCCGTATGTTACACAGTATCTGTTCCTCTTTAATCTGTGCTCTCAGTCTCAATACACCCGTGGATCTCTGCTTGCCGATCAGTTTGCGTGCGCTGAAGGCACAGAATACAGAACATCCAGAAACCGTCAACGCGCTTGAAAGTGAAGCCGTCACGACTACTCCAAATTGGAGTGGCTATCCACACATAATATGTTGCCACAAAATAACGGAATATTCTACCCAACTTTTATTCATTATTTTATTGAATACCTAATTGTCGTAACATAATAATGCGATTTGTTTTGTAAATGTAAAGAGTAAAGTAAAGAGCGGCGGAGCGGTGTTTCGCCATAGTTTTGGACACAGTTCGCTGCGTACAATTAATGTGATCGATCAGTCATTCTGGATGTTCTGTACTCTGTGGCTAAAAGTTATAATCTTAAAACGATAGAGAGATAGGTACTCTAGGTCAACGGATTTGAATCCGTCGATCGGGTCAAATTTTGAATCATTTATATCAAGTTTGTATAAAATTTACTTTGCTTATTCCCAAACCGGATTATGTTAATTAAGCAGCTGCCGGTTTAGCGGCAAAATTGTAATCGAAAACGTGTATTTATTTATCTAATCAGTTTTGTTTCTACTGCGGATTTGATTAATTTATCCCCAAAAGCCCATAATGTTCTTAAATAATTTTATACGTATTTTTGATAACCCCGCTTAATTTTTGATTTTCGTGTGTTTTTTTTTATATTTGTTATATACCAGAACCCTAGTTCTCGTAAACATGTTACACTTTCATTTTACTTTTATTAAATTATTTTAGGTCATTACATATGAAATTGGCATTTTGTGAAGGAGGAACATAAACGTCGTTTTTTTAATACAATTATTTAATGAAACCTTCCTAATTTGCTTCAAGTGGATTAAAACAGTTTTATCACTAACACCGCAGCCTGCAAGTAACTCGGACGTGGTTTGCGATGGATCCAATTCCATAATAGCCTTCAATTCTTCATAATCAACTTTGGTCTCCAGCCGTCTAACCTAACCTAACCAAAGAAGATATATTTGAGATCGATGTGGCTAGTATGGCAAAATACTAATTTCATATGTAAGGACCTAATATTATAAATATGGAACATAAGTCTGAAAACATACAATTAAATAATATAGAGATTTATTTTCAATCGCGTACACCTGTCACAATGGATAGAGGGACAGTTATCAATAGCTCATAGCTCAGGGCGACTGTCTGCGAGGTTCTTCATAAAATACAATTTCGTAGAGAAATATATAAAAGTAGAGGTTGCCCGCGACTTTGTTTGCGCAAAACTTAATTTCGTGGGAATCATAGATTTTCCGCGAGGAAAAGTAGCCTATGTCCTTTCCCGTGGTCTACTCTATATCTTCGCCAAAATTCATTAAAATAGGTCTAGTAGTTTCGGAGCCTATTCAATGCAAAGAAACAAAACTTTTCCTTTTTATAATATTAGTATATATAAATGTATTAAAAATACGACATTTAATCCTAATTATTAAAATATACATAACAGTGAAGGAATATATTTTAGTTGCCATATCTACTACTTAGACATAGTTGCTAGATTTGTTGCGGTTTCTTTTTTATTACAAATACTTATAGGATAAACATTTTTGCATAGAAATCTGTGGCAACTAAACATGGTAAAAGGCTCAAAAAAGGGAAATTCGGTTGTAATTATAAACAAAAGTACAAGTCCCTGACGTAGCAAATGGGGGAGTAAATCAAAGACATCTGGAATATTCCATCGAACACTATTAAAGTTTTTTCACAAAAGGCAAACACACAAAAAGTTTCGACACAAAAGCAGATTTTATTTGTAAGGTCGTCGAATCCGTAACAAAAAATTCTACGTCTAAAAATTACACGCATTCACAAATCGTAAAGACCCTTTCGGAAAAACTTCGGCCGCTTTCAAAGGAGTTCTCATTTTCAAGTCCTTGGGTTTCGTCCGTGTGTTTTTTAAAATGTGTTCACAGTCATCATCAACCCTCTGAAAATATGAGTGTTTCAGAAGAGGCTATTTGAATTGACGATTTTGTTAAGGATGCGTGTTTTTGAACTGGGATACAGAAAATTCATTTGTTTCACAAGTTTTAAGATCTCTTATTAATGAAACTATTTGAATTAGTACTTTATGTGCACTATGAACTTTGGTGTTGATGTTAAAATATAAGATATTTTTTGTACCCGAGTTTATTTCTGAGACCTAAATAACAGTTGCACAATTCTTTGTAACAATGAATTAGAAATTGGAAACACTTAGTAATTAATAAATATAATAATTGTAGTACTGCTTGAGGCTCCGTTCTTCCTTGAAGATATATGTAATTATAATAATTATTATAACTGCTATATTTAACAAAACTACTTTTTACTTAATAAAAAATGCGTGAGTGACATATTATTGTCTGTATGTGAATGTGTGTGTGTGTAAAGCTGTTTATGAAATAAAAATAGAAAGGATTTGTCTAAAATTCAGTTGAAATGTTGCAATACCGATTCTGTCGCCTCACAATATTATGTAAGATGAGACTATTGATAAGATGTTTTACTACTGAAAAATAATATCATTACAATATCCTAAATGTCGAGTGCAGTTTCATATTATCAATTGCAATGAATTTAAACTATCAATTAAAATAAACTTCCTTATCGCAATATTTTATAGAATTGATCTGAGCGTTTAAATCATGATCTAATTCCTTCATACGAGTATCAGTGTTATGAAACAAATAATTGGTGAGTTGCCAGGTATCGATTAGTATAATACTGGGCCGCTGATGACGAAGAATACTCCGTTATGAACAGAAGTAGCATTGATATTTGATAATACGAGTGATATTGATTAGATTTTATACGTTTATTCTAAAACAATCTAACTAAGAGTATATCAGGAGATATTATCTAATTCCGTAACTATTAACAATCATTATGTTCTCTTTAAATTATTTCAAAGTTACTCTCTGATTTCGCTCGAAAACCTGGAGAATTTTTAGCATGATCTATTAGCATTGAAAATTTACAAGTTTCTATCTGTTAAGGATATGAAATTATTATCATAAAAACTACTGACGTAGGTATCCACTAAGGAAGGATTTCTCAAAATTTAATCTCCAAGGGTGTAAAATAGGGTAAAAAGTTTGTGTGAATCTTTTTATGACATAATATGTGTATGCGTATGAACTGAGTACAAAAAAATAACAAGTTTCGTATTTGTGCGTTTACCGAAAATTCAGCCCCTAAGTGGGTAAAATAGAGGATAAAAGTTTAAAACCTAATTTCACTCGGGCGAAATCGTGGGTAATTAATGCTAGTTTTAAATATTTTACATGTTTCTTAATTATTTTGTTACTTTTGTACGAAGTTTCCAAGTAAGCGCATTTCACAAGTTAGGCCTCTACAACTCCTGAACTAGCAAAGTAATCTAAGCCATTATAGATTTCCTTCAAAGTTTACTTTTTTTCTTGTAGAAGGCGGATTTATTTTACCAAAAAATATGCTTGAAAGTTGAGTATCTCGCAAATGGAATAAAATAAAAAAAAACGTCTCTCAAAGCAATATCTCAATGTTGTTTAAAAGGCCTATCTAATGAGGGTATCAAATGTGGGGTAGACAAGATAAAAAAATTATCCCACTTTACGTGTAGGGAAGGTACCTCGAAAAAACTAAATATCCTCCCGACCGTACATCCGTCTTTGGTTTACAATCCAAACAGTTAGTACTAAAAAGATGAAACTTTGTATGTAACGCACTCCACCTTCTCCTCGACTGTCCAGCACTTCAACAGAACAGAAACGCACTAACCACTGAGCCACAAATGTAGCCACATATCAATATACCGTCATACATTTTTGAATTAAGCTATCTCCAGACGTCACCTGCTGAATCGAACTCGCATTAATCGAAGACTGCAGTGCGATTAGATGATTAATGCTCGCACGGGAGCGCCATCTGGCGAATTAATTGCTTCATTTCCTCCAGACGGCTTCAAATGCAATTTTGTAGTCGGCTCCGTAACGTCGTTTTTGTCTCGCGAATACGTTCGAACAGGTGTGAAACTATTGATAAATGCTGCTATTGTTATATCGAATTAGAATATAGCGTTCTAGGAAAGTGATTGGCTGACGTATAACACGCTGATGTATTTAGATCTTACACGTATATTGTCAAGATATGTTCCACGTTCAGACTTATGCAAATAATTATCCTAAAATTGAGATTTTTATTCTAATAGTCGACGGTTAAATAGTTGTCAAACCGTTTCAAACATTTGGTCAAACTTTGGCATGAACAATGAACGCGACTGGAAAAATTTGACTTGTCTATCAAACTACGTGTCGCATCAAACTTAACTACAAAATGAAGCGGGCATAACGCACCCTTCACATCATATCTCCCATACTGTAAATTAAAGAAGATGAATTTGTTTTAAATCAGCAAAATTATTATATTTTGGCAACATAAATATGGACCGAAAAATACAAAAAGTAAAGTAATTAGTGCTTAATTAAAAAGTTAAATTATAAAAAAAAAAAAACATTTTTTTTTGCTTTTATCGCAAAACAAAAATTACTGTTTTAAATCCTTATGTTATTTGTGACATTTTTTATTACAATTATATACATAAACGCAGTATTTTTGTGATGACTGTATTTCGTCAACGGTTTATACCATTAGACAATATTTCCTGGCTTATTATGTACATTTCGAAAAGCCAATAAAAAATTATGCATCTTCTCTATTACAATAAACCAGATTAGTAGGCAATAACATAATGAAAGTGTGGCGAATATGAAAACATTGACAAGATAGGCAATTGATAGGCATTGGCTACGATTATCTAGTTTAGTCTCATTGTGTGGGCTAATCCGTACTAAGCGGGCATTGGCAGTCCATTATATATTATTTTCGTTACAACCGCCCACGCTTGTTCATGCTTAGCTTAATTTTATGTAGTTCATTTTTTGTTATAATATGCAGGCGACAATGTAAAAATGTATTTACTTTAGTGTTCTTTGTACATATTTAGTGATTTACTATAATAGATTGTTTAGACAGATTACCAACTAGATAAAAAATAATCTTTCAGTTCTGATATAGGTTAAGTATAGTTTGTAATATGTGTCTAAATATTAACACAATAGTGACAAAATAATTAATGGCAAAAATATGGACAAATTCCGATTACTTTAATAAATTTCAGGTGAAGATCACATTGAATGTAGATTAAAGGTTACAATGCGACGAAATAATAGCTATTTCGTCACACTGTATTGTTCGGTAACTGAAGTGTAAATCAATAAAAGTAATATATCGTTAGGCGGTTTCAAACTTGTTTTTGTAATTAATTTCTGCTCGAAATTTCAACGACAGCAGCAGAAGCAATTAAAAATGGATTATACGTAAAAATGAAGCAAGTGGCTCGTTTAAGAGTCGGAATCAAACTGAGAGCGGGTAGATTAAGGCACTCGTCCGATAGGGATTACAAGGCAAGCAAGTGGTAATGAAATTTGCCCGGAAGAGATGCGAGGAAGCGAGATACAGGCCTAGCTTTAAGCCCTGTCCAAGTGGCGCTGATTGGATTTGATGAGTTTTATCTCACTATCGCCGATCGCGTAATCGCGCCGATTTAACTCGCAACTTTGAATCACTTTTTAGACCTTGAAATTACTGTGATTAATGTTCTATTTTAAAGCCTCGACTTTAAGGAACTTGCGAGATCAGATAATATTAATTGCGTCGATTTAAAGTTCGGTAGCTTTAATTAAATGTATCATATACGAATTTGATATTGCAACTTAATTTTATAGGGTCTGGGAAAGGAACGTAATAATCCACATAAATGTATTTAATATAACAATCTTATTTTAAATTATTATCCTCAAGCTGCGATATTAATTGCTTAGAATAATAATTCGATTTGCGTCAAAGATCCATTCATCTTCAAAAACTTTGTATTCAATATCACCATAAACAAATTGAATCCCAGTATTATTGAAGATCTGAAGTGGTCTGAGTTAATTAGGTCAGTCAAAGCACGACGTCAGCATGCGGTCCCGAGGGCCGTCCGGATCTGATTCAATAAGGAACAACTACACGAGCAATAAGCTAGTAATGGACCGAAACGATTGCCAGTCACAGTTTTTACCTTACTCAATTTGTAAAACACATTCGAACACATTATGCCATGGGTAAGTAAATGTTGAAGAAAATGTTGTAAACGAAACTAGGTACAATATCGACAAAGTTCGTGCTCAATCAGTTTCTTAATATTTTCCTTGCACTATGACGCCTACAAATATTTTAATACAAAAAAGTGACCGCAACGACTCCGGACGTGGTTGAACTACGTATTTACACGAGTATGTGATCGTGCGCACGGCAATGTTAAGCGATTTTCATGTTATTCCTAGTTAAGTGGCAACTCGTTAATAATCATAACTCCCCATACCGATTTCAGTGACTGGTGGCCGGTTTCATAGGAACCAGGACAGCAACACAGGAATCATTTTATAGTGCCCAAGTGTGTGCGCAGTAAACAAGAGCACTCTCTCTTTCTTTACTCTCGTAACCCAATGGGACGGATGACTGACACGACTGGCAAGAGCCGATCTCTTGCCACTTTGCGCCTGAGCGCAGGACTTTTTACATGCCCATCCGACGCATAGATCATCTTTGTTGTCAGACAATCAGGTGATCAGCCTTCATTGTCCTAACAAACTAAAAAATATTTTTTTGCTGTTGCAACGCGGGAATCGAACCCAGAACCAGTCGAGAGCTAAGATCTAAACCACTGGACCAAGGAGGCAACTTGTTTTATAATACCTTACAATTTTGGTTTTAATTGCATATTTTATAAACAAAATAAAATCAAAACATTTAATTAGCCCCCGAAATGTGAAGTAGTGGGCGAGTGATGATGATAAATTATAGTTAAGACCACTGTCGATCATGTCAGCTTTCAAACTAAAAAACTAGATGAAAATCAGTTCATCCCTTTTTGGAGCTACGATGCCACGGACAGAAACACACATACAGACATACACGTCAGACTCATTAGTCTGACGTGTCATTACACCCCTCTATTTTCGGTCGGGGATAATAAATAAATTTTCTCAATAGATTCGCCACTAATCTAATTTTTATTTAATTAAAAAATGCATTGTTAAACTATCCTATGTTCTTTATAAAATGATTGTCACATCGATGCAAAAAAATGAGGATATTTCCTTACCTAACACGTCATTAACAAAATATTCGGTAGTTGCAAAGAAACTACAAACGGGTACACGGCTTTTTGGTTACCTTTGTTGCATTTGACAGCATCGAAGTAGGATATTAGACTTCCAAATGACTTATGTACTGCACTAGCAAATGTTAAATTGCGTTTTATTGTGAAACTAGCTGTTGCCCACGTAAATACAGTACCTCATGGGAATACTGTACTTTTTGGGGTTAAACAGCATCTTATATTTTAATTCAGTCTTAACTACTACCATACTAATTTTCATCGAAATCCGTGCAGTAGTTTTTGAGTGGAAGAGTAACAGGACATCCATCCATCTATCCTCACAAACTTTCACATTTATAATAATAGTAGGATAATAATAATAATAACTTCCCACACCGATATCGGTGACGGTGGCCGGTTTCATTGAAATCAGGCCAGTTACGCAGGAGTAATTTTATAGTGCCCAGGTGTGTGCGCAGTACACAAGAGCACTCTCTCTTCCTTTACTCTCATAATCCAGTGGGATGAATAACCGACACGACTGACGAGAGATCAGGCGCAGGTCCGACTTTTTACATGCCCATCCGACGCATGGATCATCTTTCTTGTCAGACAATCAGGTGATCAGCCTGCATTGTCCTAACCAAACTTGGAAACAACATTTTTGTTGTTCCAATGCGGGAATCTAACTCACGACCTCCGAGTCGAGAGCTAATGTTCTAACCACTAGACCACGGAGGCTGTAATAGTAGGATAAACGAGTTACAAAATAGGAATGTAAAGTTTACATTACATAACTTCAATAAACATAGAGATCTCAACCCGTAGATTGTAGACGACTTGTGTGGGTCGTTCTTATCCTTCGGACAATGTTGAGAGACTGTGCTCTAGTAGTGTGGATGTCAACAATAGTGATGATATGATAGACACTAGCTGTACCCAACACACGTTGTTCTATCTTAACTATGAACTGGAATAAATGTAGATAACATACATCTGCTGTTTTTATACCATCAACTACATCTACTTACTGCTACTAATTACTCCTATACCTACTACCTACAGGTGATTATTACAGTATTAATATAGCTATTAAATAATGGGGGCTGGTTTAAAAAGGTGTGAATATTTAGGGGTGATTTTTAATGCCAAATAATAAAATAATAAAAATAAATGTAATAAAAATATTAATTGTTTTATACCCCACTTAAAAATTCCAACCTATTTCTTACCTATCGCATACGCATGTCGCATATATTTCATAAAAATCGATGGAGCTCTCTAACATTATGAAACTAGAGTTTCATATACCTATTACAAGATGATAAATCACAATAATGATTAAATAATTGTTTTTCACAACAAAACTGTCACAAACTTTTGCCTTACGTGCACAGAAAAAAGTAATTAATAGTTACAAAGTACATTGAATTTATGTTGCTCGTTTTCATTATATATAGAATTATCTTCTTGTCACAACGGGCGGATAATAAATGACAGCTACAGACAAAGCGGGTAAGATTTCAATGCGGGGTAATGGTAATACGGGTTACATATTATCTGCGCTTTTACCAGTGTTAATTTTTAATTATCATATTGCATATAGTGTTTTGTGAGATTTTTTTAAGTAGTTATAAATGAAACAAAATATTATTTGTACTAAACAATGTATTTTACTTCTTAGCGAAACTACGAACTGCAAGTCTATAATATATAAATATAATTAAGTGTTAGTAACACTATAACTCAAGAACGGCTGAACCGATTTAGCTGAAAATTGGTGGGGAGGTAGTTTAGAACCAAAAGACGGATAGGATACTTATTACTATACTGTTCCCGAGGGACGTGACATAAAACGTAGTATTATGTGTATAAAAATGGATAGCATTCCAGTGTCTCGCTAAAACTCGAGAACGGCTGGACCGATTTGACTAATTTTAGTCTTGAAATAATTTGGTAATTCAGGGTAGGTTTAAACGGTGAGAAATATTGGAAAAGGTGTAGGTCGTAGGAGTAGGTGTAGATGTTGGACTAGGGCCAGTGGCGTAGCGTGGGTGTCTGCCGCCCAGGGCGGACGTCAATTTTTCCGCCCCCTTACTTGGGTTTTGCCGCCCTCTTACTTAGGTTTTTCCGCCCTCTTACTTAGGTTTTGCCGCCCCCTTACTTAGGTTTTACGCACCGTACGCACACATGCAACTACGTCTACAGTCGTTTCGGTGATTTTATTTGAGTATAAATATTTTCAGGCGTCCTAGTGCAAAGGAAAATGTTTAGAAACGAACAGGAACATTGTCGATATTATCTGCAAACTTTTATTGAACAAAATGACGAAATAACCGATTATGCTATGTATGGGCGTTATATGATTATGAGATATAAAGTAATAGTAGTAGCAGAAAAACGCCGTGTAATACGAATTACCGTAAAACAGTAAATCGTTGCGAGAGGCAGACTTAAAACGTTACAAAAATCCTTTGTACCCAATCATTTGCTATACACTTACGTACTTTATGCGTTGTACGTTGCTATGACGACCAAAATATAGTCCTTACTTCTGACCCCTACTGTAAGCTTTCGCGCTGCATGATTTGTACATTGCGACCGAAAGGTCGAAAGGTCGTGAGCGAAAGATCACCACAAAATCTTCGTGTTTCTTCAATGTTCTGTCGCTTAGTGTGAACGTACCCTTAATTAACGAGCTTTGGAGTCGTCAGATAGCTGTTGTCATATTTCTGTTAGCGCCGGACATGCACTTACGTTGACGGCCCGCGGGAGTCAAGTGTAACTCAAATACTAAGTGCTGTTAGTTTTAAGTGATATAATACATGTTGTTATGTGATAGCAAATACATTGTTGTCTTATATGGGGGCTGGCTTACATTACTTTAAAATAGTTTTTAAGGTTCCACCCGCTATCCGTCCGTCTGTCTCGTCTGTCTGTCCGTCTGTCACTAGGTTGTATCTCCTTAACCGTGATAGCTAGGCAGTTGAAATTTTCACAGATGATATATTTCTGTTTCCGCTATAATAACAAATACTAAAAAACAGAATAAAATAAATATTTTAGGGGGCTCCCATACAACAGACACGATTTTTGTTGTTTTATAGGTTGTGGTACAAAACCTCGCGTTACAGAGTCCTGGTAGAGAATCCGTCTCGCACTTGAATGATTATTTTTTTATATTGGATAGGATTTTTTACAGTTTATCTTTTAATATAATATATTTTGATCACGTCTATTTGCAATAAGGATTGACTGATAGTAACTGTCCAATAAGAGCAGAAAGAGACTACCTAAATCTACTACTAAAATGTAATCTCCATTTTACAGTAATACTGCAATAATTCTACAACACTTTATACAATTTAGAACAGTAATTTAGATGTAACTTGTATAAAATGACTATATGAGCAACTAAAGCGATAAGAGTGATCTACATAATCCCACTAAAATAAACAACACTCAGCGATACATAGCCGGTTCAAAATGTGTACATTTGGTTGTCAACATGTAGGCCGTATTGGCAATATTGTTTGTAATAGACCTCCATTAATATGTAGTGGTTGTCACTGGTGACAGTTACGGCTGTTCGTGGGCAGGAGGCCTTAAGTCGGGATGATACATGTATTGCGCCCTTATGTACGAGCGCTAACATTGGGGCAGATATTTGTAGATACTTATGTATAAGGTTCAGTAAAATCAACTACGGTTATTTTGGGTATATGATCTTCTGCTTATGTATAGATGTTTAGGTAGAAAAATAATTGTCATACTCGAAAACTACAATCTTCCTTTGTATGGGCGAGTTTGCGTTGAGCTGAGAGTCACCCAATAAACTTTATATTGAGTATGACATTTTTTTTTGCCTAAACGTATACTCTATACATAAGCAGTAAATCATGTACCCAAAATATCCGTAAATTATTTTGCAAAGTCAACAAGTAAGGCATACAACAATACACTACAAAAGTAATATAAAATAATTGTGTAGTAAAATATGAATGCTACTTTGTATTAAAAAAAAAGAGTAACATAAAGATTGAAATATGGTAAAATATATATTTTTTATTACGTTATATAAATTTTACTATGTTTTTTTAAACTGATACTCAAAAAACATTCGAAATTATTGTAGTCAAAATAATCAATAAGATAATATTAAAATACAAGTATTTTTAACATAACTTAAAAACTAAAGTCATTCGAATTCAGAACAAAACAACGTCCAGAATGTACGAAGTTGTAACTTTTTTTAATATCGCATGTCATTTGTCATTGTCTTGAAACTTTTATTGCGACGCACGCAATAACTACTCAAAACACAATCTCGACTGTCTCCAAAACGAATAGCATACCGACCACCAAAACAATTTCAAAATGGAACTCATACGAATACCGAGACATCAGGCTTCCCTTTACCGAAAGTTATAATACAAATATGAAAACATTAAAATTGAATCGTGGCCAAATACGTTAGTTACTTCGGCGAGTGGACGGCGCATACCAATCGCTACGACGTAGGCAGGTGCTACGCCTATACTGCGTTTTACGTTTTTCAATTTTACATAGCTTAATTACGTTTTACAATATAATTTTTGTGCTACATTTGGTTTTATTTGATTTTATTTTTTGTAAATAAGTGATTTGTATTTGTAACTTTTGCGTTTGCAAAATTATTGTACCTACTGCATTTCGTCACTTAAACTTTATTTAAAACGTATCTTTAAAAGTTTTGACTGGGACCAGACAATGGAAAATATATTTATTACTATTAAACTATCCATACATATAATTTTTTTTACTTTAGACTTATATTGAAACACAAAACTTTTTCTTATTTTAATGAGAAAAATTTCAAAAAAAAGTTGATAAAAGTTTTGGAAATAATTTTACATCCGAAACGAGGTAAATTCGAGACGGAACGTGGAAGTTTGGGTAATACTTTAATTAATCAATGCTAATTGGAGGTAATAGTTCGACATCCGGTGCCATCACAGAATATTTCAGCCGCCGCGGTGATAAATCAAACTCGAAACCGTAATGAAAGCGAACGGATCGCGTCGCGAGGAGAGGGAGGAAAAAATATCACGGAAAAAATCAGGTGCGTCCCCCGGTCGGTGCCGAGAGAAAAACAGTCGGGCGTCGCGGCGCTGGGGGGGGTGGGGTACCCCACCCCCCGGGCGGCGGTCGATGCGGGGCGGGCCGTGCGCGCGTCGCCGGGGGCCGTGGGCCGTGGGGCCCGCTCACTCGGCCGCGCCGCTTCTCTCGCGCCGACGCCGGCCGCGCCGCGCGTTCCCGTCACGTGTCCGCTCCGACTTTACATGTCCAAAGTGCTCAAGTCAGTGCTCCCGATCGCAGCCGCGCGAGTGCTCCCGCAGATCATCGAGCCGGACCCGACCCGCACGCCGCTCACGGTTAGTAGCGCGCCGCCGACCGCGTCGAGTATTACATATTTGTGAATGATCGATAGCGCGCGTTGCGAAAAGTTTATTTCGGGAGCGTAAAGTTTTGTCGAGTGGAGTGCGCGCCTCGGATGCACTTCGCGGGGCCACGAGTGGCCGCCGTCGGCCGCGCGGCGCCGTCGTGTCGCTCTCTTCTCGCCGCTCTCGATCCCCGATAAAAACAACAAACAGATTAATCGACCTACCCGTGCAAAGTATTCCAGTGCGAAATTTATCCGTTTCCCTTCGTCCCGAAGGATCGAAAATCGTCGAAGTACTGTCGTAATGTTCGCAGTAAATGTACGAATTTTTTGATGAAATAAGAGTCGCTACTAGTAGCTAGAAATGAAATCGTAAGATTGCATGTAAAGGTGGTATTAACAGTGAGCAGTTCGAGTTGCCCATTTTTTCTTTTATCGCCCGGGGCCGCTTTACTAAAACACCGGGAAAACTATCCCGGAAGAATATCTTATCCATTTGTTTGAGCGTAAAAAATGCAAACATTATGAATGTCGACTAAATACACACAATTTAAATTATTTGCACGTAGAAAAATATATTTAAATAGTAGCTAAGCGGGAAAATTTTATGAAAATTATGTTTATCGGTGTGAATTTGGAAGTGCTTTGGTGTTGTTTTTGGGAAAAAATTGTGGTGATTAAAGTGAATTTGTGTTTGTGGTAGATACACTGGTTTAAAATTTTTAAACATGTTGTTTTAATATAATTTTATGATTTGTATACGCGAATATCAATTTTATGCATAGAATTTTTTACCACCGAGAAAATTATAAATTTACGGGTAATCAGAAACGCGCTTGGATTTTTGATTATTCTGTGGCAATCACCTGTGGCTTCCGTAATTTTTACGCTCATACCTTTGGAAAATATATTCAAATACAACTGCAACTTAATTAATATTAAGAATTCTGTTCGTTGCGATAATGTGTAAACATTTATTTACAAATAATAAATTTATACCGAAATATTAAATATAGAAGAAAATACAATAATATCGAAATGTTAAACTAATATGATCAATTTAAGGAAAAAAATAGGAAATCCGTGAAATAATCCATTTACTGGGTCCTTAATTCTCGCTTCGCGTGACGCGTCGTGAATCGGCGAACGCACACCGAATTTTATCAAACTTATGTATCTCGGTGGAATACTATTATTTTTAGTACTGTTTCCTATTAAACTGTTAAATAAAATTACCTGACCTTTGTAAATTATTTTAAGCACAGTTAAAGCCGCTTAACTTACAAGCAATATATCAAAATCCATTTTCTTCCGAACAATAAAACATGTAACTGTAGAAATGAGAAAATCGCCTAAAGTAGAAAATCTTTCCACAAAAGGGAGAAACGGAGTTACATCATTCATTCCGAGTATCTTCATGAAGATAATGTTTGAAACATTGTTGTAACAAAATGTAAAGAATCTCCGTCGAAAGTTTCCAAAACATTTGCATTTAGAAATGTCCATAAAGCAATTGTAAAATGTTCAAACAATTCCTATGATAATAATGCAAGCGCCCGAGGCTAGATTCATATTTTCCTACCGCAAAGTAGCTCAAATGAAATAATGAAACCTCAAATATTTTGAAATCGCGTTCTCAAAGAACAATTTTGTTTGCAGTAAAGTTTATAGCTTGCATAAATTCAGCATCATAAAACTCATAGTTATATTACTCTAACACTGTCGAAGCAGAAATTGAAATAGTTTTTGTCCAAACTGAAGCGGAATTGGGATTTCCGATGGAGTGAAATCATCAAATCTAAGTTTTTAACAAAATTGAAACAATTTCGTTTCGGCACCTGTTGATTTCGTCGAAGTGTGTTAAGAACGTGACGTTTTGATGAAATAACTTATTTCAATTTTATAATAATGTCACAAAGTTAACTCTTAAAAAATACAATTTTATTATATTCAGATATGTATATTTAATTGCGTTTGTAATTATAATTTTTTGACTTCAATGTTTTTTTTTTTCATATTTTGTTTTAATGAAAATTCATTATTAGCTTACTACGAGTATAATAATAACCACAATATATTATAAACAATTCCACATTTACTTTGAAAATATTTTATATTCGCCCCTGTACCAAACGTCAAAAAGGCGTGCTAAAAGACACACGTCAATATAACATTAACTTTATAGCGGTACCACTCGTGTATATCTATAAAAAAGTTATAAAATCTCAATATGCCAAAAATATCCGTAGCATACTGGACGCGATAAAAACATTAACTAGTGAAATTGTGGTACTCGTTATTACCGGCGCCTTGTACAATCCCCACTGGCATCGAACATTTATTTTGTTTCTTTCATTTTGGCTGCAAATCAGAAACGCGTTTCAATATTAAACTTTCGAAATTCTCGAATAAGGTTTTTTGATGGTCGTTCACTATTTTAAAATACTTTAAACTAAGAAATAGGTTCATAACTTTTTATTTTTAATTAAATCACAAAAGCTTTGTAATCAATTCGCTGTAAAACAGTCATTTAATAACAATAAAGCTTCGTCAATTGAATGCTTGTTTCTTCGTAAACGTTTGCAATCTTGAAATTTAATTAACATTCGCAACGAATAGGTAAGTTAGTTTTTTATAGAAACCTTGTTTTGTTTTCTTAAAATATAGACTTGGCTTACAAAAATATATTTTAAACACGTAAAGCGTAATTTTGTGGAGACATGTCCCTAGAATGTTTGATATTTTCTCTTGGCGTAGTTTATGAACTAATTTGTCTCAAACAATATTAAAATTTTCTTTCATGTACTAAAACTTCGTTATATTATCAAAAATATTTATAGGAGCTCCAAATTATTTATAGAACAGCAAGAAATAAAATAGTAAACAGATATTATGTTCGAAACTTTATCTATTAATATTATAATCACAACTTTGTCGTAAAAAAGTCCTATTGTCCTTTCTATAGACTAATAGCCTCCTAGAAATCTAGTCATCTGACTTTAAACAAAAATTATATCTTGATTAACGGATATAATTTTGTCCTTTATATATTATATTTGGTATAATTATTTTATATTTGGTGAAGAAAAACTTATGATGGTATTTGTTCGTAGACACGTATTCACAAAAAAAATCGAATGCGTACAATTACTTTAAACAATATTCATTTTAACGAGTCCTTTTTAAACAAATCAAGGCTATTACTCAATAACTCTATCCCTATTTTGCCTAGAGTATTTTTATTACTCTAGTTTGTACAAACTATTTTTTGACAAACAGTTTGTAAACTATTGTTTGACATTCTTCAAATAAATTTTCAGAAAATCGCCATGTTATATTTTATTGTATTTGTCTATACTAATATTATAAAGAGGAAAGATTTGTTTGTTTGGATTGCATAGGATCCGAAGCTACTGGACCGATTTTGACGAAATATAATAATAGTAGATCACAGGGAATGACATAGGCTATTTATCCCGGAAAATTTTAAGATTCTCTAGGCATTCCCTTTTGCATGCACGAAATCACGGGCAACATCTTATTTATTTTAACTCTATTGACACAATTCCAACTATACCAGATAGGATTTAAAAACTTTTGAACCTATGTCAGTTCACACTGCGACGATACTCGATGCCTCGCGGCGCTTGATTTTTAAGCTAGCTATTCAAAATTGAACTTTATTCACTACACGTTTCACTCGATATCAGTCATACACTACACATACGCTGCACATACGAACACTCAGGTTAAAAGACGGATAGTTTCCCCACTTTTTAAAAAATCTCTGTAGTTAGTAAAATTATACAAATTGAGAATAATTCAAAGTCTTAATCTAAAGGTATCTTTGTAATCCTAATTAATACGAGTTTTGAGTAAATCTATTATCACTGGACCTCTCAATAAGGGGATAGTTACCTCCTGTTGTGGATAGTCGTCTAACGTTATAAATGCATCGGAGGATAGTTGCCTAACGTAGGTCATGTATCCTATTCATTTGTTTTTTACCCCATAATTATAAAATTAAACAATTGAATATTTATTTTAGTTAAGACTATATTTTTTATAGTTATGATTACTGCATAAAAAAAAACAAACAATAAAATAAATTTGTTCTTACTTATTTTAGATTGTATAGGTTTATTTAGGTGCGGATAATTGCTCCTAGAGCAGCTCTAGGGGCGACTATCCTCTGAAAAGATATGGGCGGCTATCCTTTTTGATACGGATACTTGCCTTTACTGTTTACAAAATAAATAAAAGCTTTTCTACAGTAGAAAGTAAGAAACATAGTAACTTAACCTCTAATGCATACAAAGTTACCAAAAAAATACTGGAGAGACGTGCATCTGTGTGTAAATAAAGTTCAATTTTAAATAGCTATGTTAAAAACGCAGCATCGAGCGTATTGTTCTGTCTCGTCATGTTTTGACCCTAACACCAATCCGATGTTCTCTACCCGAAGTAAACACACTAATGATCGAGTATCGGGAATGATGATCGATGGACCTGTGTCTCACGCACAGTTCCGGCCTAAAATAAAGGATGTGATATATTATACCGTGTTTTAGCCTCCTTCCGTTTCGCATGGTCATATCTTCTAATGGCTGATCAACAGAACTTTTTTTCGTATTTAGGATACTAATTTAATTTTATATACGTGAATCAAAAACTTTAGGTGCTATTTTACAAGAATTGTGCGAGCGAGGAATATTTTTAAATAATGCTTAGAAATACATATAATTAATAAAAATAAAGTTGCACACACTACCTAACTTACATTACCATGCGTTTGCAAAATAATTTTGTATAGGTTTGACACAATCATTGATAATAATCTTTCTTTCATATTCTATCGAATTAAACATGTCACTTGTGTGATGTGAACAAAACACTGTATAACTATTCAAAGCTTATACAGCGTTTATTAGTAAGGGGGTAAATATATATATTTTAATTGCGTATCTACGAGTAAGAAGCAAATGGATCCTAAAATATTAAAACATAAAAATTTAAATTTGAATTATGGTTGATTTTCGACCACAAGCCAACCTATACTTACTAATAAATAATGGTTTTATTTATTAAACTAATAATCGGATGACGAACTTTACCTGGCTTATTAATTTATCTTTCCAAAATTATGTAATATACTAGGAGTCACAATAGATTCACTTGGGACGCATTGTCAACAGGGCTCAATCATTGCCCACATCGTTTAAAAAAAGAATTAATATGACATATTCGTAAATGTTTATAGGAAAAAATTCAATAACGATTTATCTATGTATTTGGATACATTTTGCAATCAAAAATCTTTACTTGTAACTCCTAATAACAATTCATGACATCACGAGACGTTATTATTTTATGAAACTTAACCCAAAAATTGTTTTACGGCACAAATTATAAGCGTAGTGATCTACAACGCCGTTATGCCTGTATTTACTTTTTAATTGGCCATCCTTCTTAATAGCGTAATTGCACCCTTTCATCTTTATGGTTATTATAAATTTCGTTCAGTGATATTACGAGTAAAATTAGTAGGTTTACCCGTTTTGCTTCACAGTTTAGTACAAAGTGTATGTCGTTTTACTGTTTTTGAAATGGATCGGAGCGGAAAACATTTTTACTGTTACGCTCTTTATTATGAACTACTCGTAGTAGACCCACGTTGTTCTTAAAAACTGGAATAAATAAAAAACCAAACAGGTAAACTGAACGAACCTACAAATTTTTGACAATCAAGTGACAAATTGAACACAATGAACGGGTATAGGTAAATTCAATCGTCGTTTTTTGCATTTTCCCCGCAACTCTGTCAATATCTTTCCTGAAATACCACAATAATTTCAAGACCAAAATAAGTTAGATCGGTCTAGCAGTACTCAAGTTTTATAAATCCATTTTTACATAAGAAGATTATAACACGAAACATGAAAATTTTATTATTTAGCTTAGTTCACGAAGCAAGAAAGGTAAAAGATCTGTCTAAAATTAAAAATATTGCAAACGAAATATCATTGGAAATTTCAGTTTTATATTTCAAATATAAAACTAAAATTCAAGATATTAAGTCCTAGACGTAGAATTAGAGATGCTTAATCCCCAAAAAGTTCAACTTGCCTCTATTCTGCACTCAAGACACTTAGTGCCTTCCGTAGCTTTGAAAATGTTAAATACCACTTGGCGATCTTACATTGGCTTTTTTCTTCGGTCACCCCATTTCGTGCATGGTTTTGCAAGAACACTGAAGGATGAAAAACAAAAAATTTGCTGAAACATTTTAAACGCAATTAGTAGCAACTTACAATCTGCGAGTAAAAAATTGATTATACATATATAATACTGTAATTATTCAAATACGATGATAAACGACAAATACTTTACGATTAAGCTACTAAATTATTATATATATCATAAAAATATCATTACTACGTATAAACAGGAAGCGTTTCAAGGCTAGGATATTCCACCGTAATTATATCAAGACTAAATTGATGTAGAAATTGTATTAACATATTAGAACTTAAATAGTTAAACGGAACTCTCACCTTTAAGCAAACTTTCATACTTATGTAGTCTCAATACAGTTGTGAACTTTCTGTGTGATCGTACCTTAATTACGGCACCAGCAAAGACCCAATAGGACGGTTTATTAAGTTTAAACGTGTAGATTTATGATCTACCCTTTCATTAGATAGGTATTAAGATATAGATAAGGCTATGCATTTACATACAAGTTTGGATGTAAAGCTTTACATGGACAATTGTAATAGCCTAACCCTTTCAATATCCTCCGAACGTAATTACTGGAAAACCTTATCTTTAATTATTCAATGAAAGGAATTAGGGTATCATTAGGCGGTTTAATGAAATTTGTAAACACAAAAGTCACACACGAGTAACGATCGATAAATATTTCATAGTGACAATTAAATATTGCTTTCACTAAACTTAAAAAATTTATAAAGCATATAATGTAAGGAATTTTATAATCTCATCGACCCATATTTATTAAGCACACACCACATAAGTAACTTAGTAAATTAGATAAATCGTTTAGGATGCCGTTTATACGCGAATAATTCCCTCATCACAGGAAATTGTCTTATTAAAGAGGTAATTGAGCGACGCCGGGTGGATGACAGAGCTCGTTTTGTTTCACGAAGATCGATTTTGAAGTTCAGTGGATTGTAAATTATATGAGAGGTGGATGCGATGTCCGTGAGCCGCCAATGCGCTTGTGTTTCGGTTCAGTGGGCTTTCTTTAAATTGGCGATGGCCCCGCCGGCCGCAATATATTGCCCGTCCGTCGCGACGCTCGATATTACCCGACCTTAAAGCGAATACAATTTCTGTCTCAAATAAGATAGTAGGTAAATCGACTCGCAAAAAAGGGAATTCCATTTTTATCGTAACGCCAAATTGGTAGCGATTCAAAATCGGCAAGGATTGGCGAAATCTGTGCCTGATACAAACTAATACAGTACGCAATACGCACGAATATAGAATAGTACTGATATTATTACATGATGTATCGTAAGTTTTAAATAACTAGGTCGACTCCATCGATGCCGACATGATAGTTCAATTTATTCCGCAATCGCTGCGTTCTTTTGTTTTTCGTCGTAGGCGCTATTGTTGTGTAAGAATTTTATTATACTGTTCATAACGATACATCTTTTACTATCCGTGGTGTATTCCTGATGTATTGTTATATTAATTAAACTAAATACGAGGATGTTTTTTTGATATTGAATAGTTTTTTTTTTAAGAAAACTGTTTTATTTAGTATTGCTATCAGTTATGATTAGTTACTATTCTAAGAAGCAGTTCATACCGCGACAAGACACGATGCAACACGGCGTTGCATTTTTTTTTGAACAGTTGGAATCTCAAGTCAAAGTTAATCTAGAAGGCGCCACTCTTGCAATGAAACGTGTATATTTTTGTGTACTAAATAAAGTTCAATGTTGAATAGCTATCTTCAAAATGTAGCTCCTAGTCTATCTGTCTGCCCTGCAAAATACGCAAAAATTAACGAACCATTATTCAAAACATCATATGAGACTATTACAGCACAATTTCACAATGTCAAATCATATCACAAACTCGATAAAAAATGATACCCTAACGCTAATATAATTCTAGGCTATTAATCGTAAAATTATATCCATTTATATTGTCTACACTTGACGTTTGTATCGACAAAAAGGGCAAGCAAAGCCTTCGCGGCGGCCATCACGGATTCAGTCCACGAACTACTTCACGGCTTATTGTAATTTACAAAACTGACATAGTTCCTCGTATCATCGTAGGAGCTGTTTATATTGTGATTCTGTACTTGTACGATGTTCTAGTCCCCTCTTATAACGTTTATTTTTTTGTCAATTTTGATTAGGAGTCGTCTTGTTTCTGTTATTTTGTGATATAAAATGTCATAAGTACTGATGAATATGAATTTATATATGAATTTTTATGGATAACATTTTGACTAGTTTATGCAGTTATGGTACAAAAAAAACAATCTTAGATCTACAAATAAACATTTTTATTTTATATGTGTGTGAAATATGATTAGAAATAAAATCATAGGACATTGTTTTCCACCGTTCTCTTCAATTGTTTTAATATCCGACAGACTGTCAGCACAGAAAAAATTAAAAGGATTTTATTTTTAGAAAAAAAAAACTAGGAATGAAATTGCAGAAAGTTCGTTACGGGCACAAATCCAATTCTGTAACGCATACACTTTGAATGTGGGATTGATAGTACGTTGGGAGCAACTGTGTAAAGTTTTCCAAAAGTAATAACCAATTTGCGTTATTACTAGTTGGATTTTCCACATTTTTCGATATTTCTAATAAGCGATCGGTGAAACGAATATATATGCAATGAAATATTTTCGTATCTCTTTACAGGTTTATGCTATAAATATTTTATTAAAATAATTTTATTCATATAACATCGAAATAATATATAGTAAATTCATTATTATTTTAAATATTTCCATACTAGATTACTACGCAAGATATTTTATATATTGCAGCATAATACATTTATGTCTGTAAGGTTCAAATCACACCGAAACGAAACGATACCAAATTGATTTTTTTTCAGTTCAATTTCGAATCTCCATCTTAAAAATGCAGCGTCGCATCGCATATCGTCTCGTTTCGGTGTGAACTAACCCTAAGAGGCAGGTCTATTTTGTCTATACTATAATATACTAAAGAGGAAAAGTTTGTTTGCATCGAATAGACTTCGAAACTACCGGACCGATTTTGATCTAATTTGGCACAGATGTAGAGTAGACCACGGGGAAGGACATAAGCTACTTTTTATTGCGGAAAAATTTACGGTTTCTGCGAAATTAACTTTAGCGCGCACGAAGTCGCGGGCAACATCTAGTAATAGTAACACAGTAACCGCAGAATTTCACGTAGCAATTTGAAATTCAATTTCTATAGTCTGTTGCATTGCGAGGAATTGAGTGGTCGGTGTTGTTTTGTACATTTTTACATCAAACATCGCCAGGTTTTATGCCGAATGTACGGATATTTAGTGCGGTTAAAAATGCACTGAAATATGCGTATTATTCTAATATATCTATATCCTAATACTTGCGAATGCCCATGACCATATACCGTGAACTTAACAGCAACTTGTTTATGTCAACAGATTTTGAGTCGGTTAGTCAACAAACTCGACTTCCAATAATTTCAGTAAAATTCGATCGAGCAGTAACTCTTACAGATACTATGACATCTATTACAACCAAGTGTTAAAGCATTTAGGGATATTGGATAGTTGGATGACAGAACATTCCAGACGCCATCAATCATTATTACCGCGAAGCTGCTCGATCCCTTGGCACTTGGCCTAGATTCGAAATTACACAAATTTACGTTGGGCCTAGCTGGCGAGCAGGGATTAGGCGGTCGGCGCAGCTTACATCCAATAGCCCAATACTACGCTCAATCTATCCCGACCGAACGAATGTTTCTGATTTTTCCATCCCATTTACGTGCTAAATAACAAAGTTACAATATATTATATTTTGACAGAAACATTTGTAAAAGTGGGGTCCAAAAATTACATCATATTACGAAATAGAATACTCGGACATGTCTAAGGAGGGTATTTTTTTTTTTTTCATTTTACTTCAAAAGCTATTGTCCAATTTCGCTCAAATATTTTTTTCTAAAGAGTATAATATTTAACAGAATCTATCCATAAATGCCAGGAGGGGGGGGGACCACTTGTTAACAACTTTGGAGGTCGACTACTCGAAGATGGTTTAAATTATAAAAAAAGTGAGCGAAACCTCACCTTTATTTAATTTTAAAAGACTTATTCGACGATATTCCGCACGATGGAGTAGAATAAAAAGGCCCACCTACTTCACATGCTTAAAATACAAAATAAAGTCTATCTGCAGTCTATAACTGTACCAAATTCTTTCTATTTATAATAGACAGAAACTATAAGGATTCCTTGTAGTTTCCGTGGAACCCTAAACAGATTTTAACAATTAAGTATTATTAGAAGAATTTGGGAACCTAACTTAATATTATCTAAATAAAAATGTGAGCTTATCTCATAAAGTTATTAATCCTTTTACATAATATAGACAAGAACATCTAGATTCCTCAATCGCGTCCCATATTCTTGTTTTGAACTTGATATCGGCAAAAAATATCATAACAATATTATGAATGTTCGACAGCAAAAATATAGAAACCCTCTTATAAGCAACTTAATAAGAGGGAAAGTTTGAACTTAACTCCACATTGACTGTCATCAAAGTATGTCTACTTAAGCAAAAGTTACGCTTAAGTAGGATTTGTAGATGCTTTCACTACGTATTAACTTATTATAAATATTGAATCTGTGTTTGTGTGACATTGATTGATATCAAAATATAAAGGGCAGTTATTTTAAAACAAAAATTCTAAACTTCTTCCTTTCTCTGTATTTTACAAAATAACAAGCTGTTTTTATTGTTATGTAGTTTGTAGTATGGTTAGTTAAGTATACATTTAATTTAACTGTGTGCCGTGCATATGCAAATAAAGCAGCAAGTTTCATTTATGCTAAATAAAAATATGAAATAAGCCTTACAGCACAATGTTAAATTTAATACGTAAGCACAAAAATATATAATTATAGCCTTGGCTAAATAGAAACCTGGCTCGAAGGACCATGTAAAATGGGGTAGATGGGCTACAACCCCCGGTAGCACGTAGTGGATGTGATTCGGGGTAACCGATCGATTTCATTGATAAAGTTAGTTATTACCATGGATTTTAGGGAAAAAAATATCCTAAAAACTGCACATTTATTATATAATAAATATGTTTTTATTTAGATAATAAGTTATTTATAATTTATAAATTTTGACTATTTCTTAAATTTTTTACATAAGATGAATAAATTTACTTTTTTTAATTAAATAAATATGTTTTTAGTCGTCCAACAACATAATATCAATAATTTCGACTCTATTATGTCAATCCGATTGGCAGTTTGGTATTGCGTAATTTTAGCTTTGTTCGACAATTCGGAATGTGGAGGGTTCGAATCCTAGTTAGTTTTTTGTGATGCATTTTTTTTTAATTATCATCACTTTGAGCAAAGCTCGGTTAGGTACACAAGTAGGTACTATAATTAATATTGTTTGGTTACGAGCTGTCACGACCGTGTAAATGAACGAATTCGTGGTGACAACTGACTAAGACAAAGCGAAAACGATATAATAAACAGAAATATAAAATTGCTGAGCTGTTCAACCGGTAGCTCGAGCAGAAAGCAAATTTTCTAGTCGAGTAAACAGGAAAAATTGTTTCGTCCAAAAATGCGTTACTTATAGCAAATATACGTAATACCCTTTCATTTATAACTCCCGGCGCGGCTCTTGATACAGCTTTGCCTTTAATTCCGACTTAATTAGTGTCACGCAAGTTCCATAATCCTAGGCTCGAGGATCGTACCGTTCTTAAAATGGAGATTAGTGTGGTACATCTAGGTAGATATATACCTACCGTACAAATTGCACGAGAATAAGTCGGTATGAATAGTGCGAAATTGTTTCTTATGTGAAAATGTTGTTTGTGAAATGTGAATTATGTTTCATTATACAACATTATAGCTGTAGCAGGTCTTTTTACTATGCACAGAAAAAAACATAGTAAACTTTATGAAAATCAAAACTCTAGGTTATCTGGGCCTTTAGTCAAGATGCATTCGATAATTTCGACGGCGAAGTTCGAAAACAAAATCTGTGGGATTTGACATTAGACCTCGCAAGTGATATGTCACTTAGCGACGACTTATGTGAAATCCCACACATTTTTGATTTCGATGTTCGCTGTCGAAATTATCAAATGCATCTTGACTAAAGTCCCCGAACACCATCTCTAGTCACAAATACCTAATAGACTATACAAGATAATTTATTCACAAATCATAAATTTAGAAGCCAAAATATAGTGCGCCACAAGAATACAAGGAAATTGTATGTTTAAAACACGTCAACACAAAAATCAACTGTAAGAAATTCTTGAAGAAATAAACACGGTATTTTGTGTGCGCTCCTTCCGCGGTCGCAACGGATGTGCAGGAAACCGCTTGCATACTGAATAGAGCCCAAAAGACACTGCGGACAGGATTACACGAAACTTAAACATGCCACCTGAATCCGCGACATACCAAACACTACACTTAAAACTCATTTGTGATTTTTGTAGTGTTCGTTTTAAAGTTTATTTTCTATTGTATATATTTACAAAATATTACGTTTTATAAACAAAAGTTGTAGTTTACAAAATCTGTAACGAGTATTTTCTAATATTATGAAGTGGAGTGATTTGTTTATTTGTTTGTTTCCATTGAATAGGCTCCGAAAGTAATGGACATATTTTGATGAAATTTGCTACTTATTATTACGGCAAAATCTACGGTTCTCGTGTGATTTCCTTTTATGCACGCGAAATTAGGGGCAATATCTAGTTATCAAATATTTTAATAAACAAATTCTAGTCTATTACAGTTGATTAACTATGTACATTATAAAGTGTCGCAGATGTAAAAAATTTTGTTAAAACTAACTACTTTACTGGTTTTTAAATAAGATTCATGAAATTAAAAATTAATGGAACGCCGATACGTCGCAGCAGGTGTGAATTCTCATCGTGCTAATCTCATTAAAATTTTAATCACAATCTTCTACCGTATTAGACGTCGGCGTAATTTATTATTAGACTGTCCCTCCGAGTGTCTGTCGGCAAATTAGTTGACGAATTTCTTGTCGATAATTTAGGTTTGTTATTTTTAACGTGACATCAAACATGGGGCCTCTCGGCTGTTTACAAATAACGTGGAGATATGGGCGCGGCGTAATAAATATAATGCGATATCGATTTAAATTCATACGTAATAATGTATCGGATCGAATATTGGAATGTTCCGCGCGCTCGAAATAGTCTCTCATCAAAGACGAGCAGGCTTGCAGCTGCAAATCCGTTTCAGTGTTGCTTGTCCGTGTTATAAATTGGAGCGTGTACTTCTGGTATTTATAAGTATCTTGTCCCATCCCCGTCCGTTTGTCTCGATTAACATATCCAAGATATTAGGGCAGATGTATAAGGTAATTCAATTTCGTGTACGTTCGCAAAATTAGAGGAAAGGTAATAGAATACATAAATACAGACCCAAATCAACGCCGCTACGTATATATGGAATTAGCAATTCAATTTTATTATAATCTGTCGACCTGTGTCGCCCTTACTTAGTGCTGCGCCCGCAAAAATGTAATATGCTGATCTATACTTAGATATGATAAAATGATTATTTTGCATTTAAAAGGTTAATTTCCTGATAAATTCATTAGGATTTTTATATTATTCCCTGGTAATCCTGTTACATGATAGATAAAAAGTTAGTTTTATCTAAATATTATATAAAAGGCAAACTTGACTGACTCATCTATCAACGCACAGTCGAAACTACTGAACGGATTTTGCTGAAATTTGGCATACATATATATGTAATAACGTAGGCAAAGTAGATTTTTGAAAATTCGCCCCCTTAATGGGTGAAAAAGGGTTAAAACTTTGTATTGAAACCGAACTCCACGCGGACGAAGTCGCAGGCAAAAGCTAGTTAATTATAAGTAGGTGCAACCGAAAATAATACCTAATAATAATTAATATTATTTTCATACAATAGAATTAGTTAATATTAAAAATAAAAAGTTATCCCCAAAAACTCTTGCCTAAAATGTTGAGGAATTTTCCTACAATTATTTCACCCTTGCTTAGCCATGTGAAAGATTTTAATCCAAATGAGACTTATAAAACCCTAGGGGAATAAAAGAGGTTAGCCGTCTTAACGATCGTCGAAAAAAATATTTCTTAGCAAATTTTCGCTTTGTTTTAATCTCGTACTTTATAATTTTAATATAAAAATGAGTTTAACGATGTCGGCCCCTCGAACTACTCGCGTATGATAATTTGAGTCAGATTGCATTTGATGAAACGCGGTCCGGGCTCCGCACTAGACCGCACCGAATAGATTTGCATTTTACCGGTTTTGATACGTGGGCGAATATTCAGTGCGGTGTCGACGTAGGTATCTTTTCAATTCGACGCGGCGGGTGAAGAGTAGACTTTGGAGTGGAGTTGAGTGCGCTCCGAGAGCGGCGCGTGCTCGAGTGCTCGGCCCGATGCGCTTGCGCACTGCCGCCCGCCCCCGCCCGCGCCGCCCGCCGCCGACCTCCGCCCACCGCACCCGGCCCTCAGCGGAAGGTTATTACAATTAACTACAACCTGACTTAAGCCTCAATTTGGCACAAGACGCGAATATAACGAACACAATTCTGTAACTACAACAAAAATATTCAAGCTTTTATATTTTAAAAGGGGTTTATATAAAGTTTCGAACGAAAAAAGATTTCCGAAACGTGACTGTCATTAGCTCACGATGAATGAAAGGGGAGAGCCCCGATGAGGTTTGTCCGATAAACTGACACCGCGGAAAAGTTTAAATCTGTATTTTCAGCTAATATTTTAATTGCCCGCCTATTTTATATTCGGTCGGTATTTTTATGAAAATCTTTTCTATTTTTTGTAGACTCACAAATTCAGACATTATCATAATAATATGATCGCACTAGAGCAAAATTATGCAAACTCATGCTATGCATTGTTAGCACGTGCACAATATTATAAACTGAATGTATGTAAAATAGATGTGCTCCGTGGAGCTAAACTATAAAATACTGGCCGATGAAATCGTAAATAAACTCATGTTTATTACGCAGTGAATATCAATATGTGTATTCATAGAAATATTGATACATTGATTTACAGACCGCATTGTAAGTCATGCGTCAAATGTGTAGAGCGGGGATCTGTCAACGAGAATAAAAGGAGAGAATCACATTCCCTATACCTTATTACGTTGATCTCGTAACTCGAATATCTAGCATTTTTATCTTTTTCTTAATATCATAAACGTGAAAATATGTCTATCAGTTTTGCGAAAATATACGTTATAAATCAAGTGAATTGAATCGAAGAAAATATAAATATGAATTCATTAGAAAAAATATTAGAAACGTATAATTGTATGTACATAATAATGAAATGAAAAACGATTTCGAACTTCAACCATATAAACCATAAAATATTTAATGTAGAAATTTAAAATTTCTCCCTCATATGATCACATGATCGCCATTATTAAATTTCAAAGGAGATTATGATCCGGTAATCTTAAAATATAACGTCCCGGAACGCTCGTGTAGGATGGACGCTCTAAATTTATTGACTCAAGCCTTTCTTGTTATAAAAGTGCAAAAGTTTTCATCAAAAAGTAAATTTGAACTCAATTTTCAAACTTCGGATGGGAATTTAACATACACATGCGCTATTTTAACATACAATTAACTATTTTAACGGAAAGTTAAATTCTGCATTGCGCCATCAAAAGTTTAAACTCAATAACTTTACGTAATAATATTTAATTGTATTGATATTCAGTTATGTTCTATTTCTGAACCATCTTCGAAGAATTACGTGAATATACGAGTTGAGAGTAGATACAGTACGAATTTTTCAAGAATAAAGACATTTCGACATTATTATAATAATCCCTTATTGTCAAAAAATATCTCTTTTTCGTTTTGATCGTGTTTCTCATTTCACATCAAAGTAGGAAAAACATATTATGAAAGTATTATTTTTGCAAAGAAAATTTATTTCCCTTTCTACATAAGTAGTAGCCTTAGTTTCTTCCCTTCCTCAACCCTTTGGAATATTATACACAAGGATGCATTTAAATACTTTATTCTTAAGAGATCTTTAAGTAGTTATTCATCCATGACAATTTATAAAGTGGATCTAGTAGTAAGGATCTGGCCAGCGATTAAATAAAAATTATATTTAGGTGTGTAAAAACATTGTTTTTCTTATGACATGACATAGAACATTATAGATTTATTTCAAACTCAAAAGTCAAGGTAGTATCCGATTATTTCTGATACTTAATTTTTTCATGCATTTAATTTTCTGTTAAAATCTTTTCAAAATGAATTAAAAAATATGAAAATGAAAACTAAATATCTTGTTACTGTTATATATGTGAGGATCTTGTGAGGATGCATTTGTGACTCTTTCACGCAAAATTTTGTTGAAGTTTCGTAGTTAGGCTCTGGATTAAAATATACCTTTTATTCCGATAAAGGACAGTATTCCCGTGGGATACTTTATTTACGCGAGCAAAGCCGCGGACTAAATGTAGTTATTTAATATAATAATAAGAAAATAGAACAGCATTAATTAATATTTGACTAATGTACAAGAGAAACATTACATTTGGTGTACGAGTACCTTTTGTATAATTAAACTGCGGGCGAACCCAGTTTAAGTTTAATCCTATAGCCTCTTGACACCACACTCCCACTCACAGGGAAGCTTATTTTGTTCGTCAACACTATCGACCGATGTAGACACGAAAACGCTCATCCCCCTTTACAAGTGTCATTCAAAATACAACTGTCAGCCGTACGTAATTCGAGCGATTTTCTATTGTCACCCTGATTTCGTTTTCTTTTCATAAGGACTCAGAAAAATGTACGCGTTATTATGAAGATAGAGTTTAGTTCGATGCTTCGCAAGGGTTGAAATTTTGGGGGGATCTTTTATATAATATTACATGCTGGAAGTATGGCTCATTACTAAGGGATTCTTTTGATGGGCAACTCTTCAATACGAGCTTGCCAAAAATATTCACTGTCGTTTCTGCATTAAAGAAAAAATATATGATTCGTCGGATTTTCGTCTTATTTCTATGAGTGTGTAGGTACTCAGGTGTGAGCGAAAAAACTGTAGGATAATAAGAATATGTATGAAAATATACTGAGAAGCAGATTATTTTCTGTTTGCAACAGTTTTTTTTAATAATTCGTATGTTTGTTTCATCATATCTGAAATTTACCGTGGTGATTGCAGAGTTCGTTGCACGGACTATTTATATTATTTTAGAATATTAAGTAGGTACCTACATAATATTGTTATTATTTTAGGTACTTACTCCAAATAAAAAAATAAAAGCAATACATAAGGTTCGTAATGACTTCCACGTACTACGATATAAGCACCAATTAGGCAATAAAACACTTTAAATTGAGGTCAATCGTACTCGAAAATATAAACGAAGGTCAAATATTCGATTGTCCAGATCCCCGAAAAATGTAAACGCTCTCAGCAACTTACAATATTTAGGGTCTTATTACGTTGCCTCGACATTTGCGTAATGTATGAAAATTTGAAAGAACCATGTTGATGGTACTCGAACAAAATAACTGCTACGGTCTCGCGGTCCCGGATTCGGCCTCCGCATTCATTATTCACTTTTTATTTTTGCCCTCCCCTTGGCTTATAATTTGAGTTGAAACATAAAATCAGGTTTTATTTGATTATGTGTAGAAAAAGAAAAATGGAAAAAATATTTACAACTTTTAACTCCGACAATTGAAAGAATTATTTTTTATTATTAATGTGAATGAAACTCGAGAAGTATAAGGGCTACGGATATTTAGTACTTATTTTATAAACGTTACGGTACAAAATCTCAATGTTTTCACTGTTCAATTACTTCTTTAAATCGTACAACCTTAAATCAAATAGAAAGAGCTTTTCTTTTTTCAAGATTATCATGAGACCCATCGTAATCGTTGACAATTACTATCCGCAGGCTTAGTATGACTTTTCTAGAGAAGAATAGAGATAATATTGTTTGTAGCAAAGTAGTTCTTAATCCAAGGTAACAAGGTCGACAAGCGAAGTCAAGATTTCTTAGCAGCCATACTTATTTGTCTACTTTTGACAGATTTGAAATTTTTTTGCCATAAATATTTTAGTGGAACTATTCACAATTAACTTCACCGCGCGGCAACTAATAAATACCGTACCGCAATTTGCCGCACGGCAAAGTTGTCGAAAGGGCCTTGTGAATAGTCCCACAGAACGGATAGAAACCGTTTTTAGGGTTCCGTACCTCGAAAGTAAAAACACGAAACCCGTATAAGATCACTTTGTTGTCCGTCCGAAAGTCTGTCAAGACCCTTTTTCTCTGTATCAATCTGTATCAATCTGGAATTTATATCGAATACTCAAGTCTACTGTCACTTGGACCTGTGAAAAAATCAAACTTCTAAGCCAAAGCAATCAAAAGACACAGCCGTTAATGCCGCAAATTTCCGCAAAATTTCGACACTCGCAAACTCAAAACCTACAGGGTACTTCCCGTGAACTCAGAATCTTGAAATTTGTCACGAAGCAACGTCTTATAGCACATATAAAGGAAAAATTACGAAAACTGTAAAGTTTTAGTTAGATCATATAATATAAATATTTTTAATAATTTTAAACTTACTACCCCTTTCCTAATCGGTATTAAATTAAAAATTATATCAAATACTCAGGTCTATAATACCTATAAGCTGTAATAAAATCACTACAGCCTACAGGTTTGTACAGAAACCTCGGTGCGCGATTCCGACTCGCACTTGGCTGGTTTTTTTGGATCGCCACGATGAAGGCTATTTGAGATTTTTAATAAGAAACGTACTACTAACTGATAAAAGTAGACAGTAAATGGCTGTCGTGTGAGGTTTTGTTTGATCGTCGATGAAATAATGAAAATTGAATTTTCTTCATGATTTTCTTTTCATAATTCGATCTTGTTGCCTTGGTATAAGAACTATTTTGCTACGAACGGTATTATGTTTCTACAATCTGTCATTTGTCTATTCTTGCGTAGAATAGACTCATTTCTATGGTGGTCATGCTAAAACCGCTGGTTGTAGAATTATATAATATTGGTAGAAGGAACCAAACAAGTAAAATTTTAATAAAATAAGTTCCTAATAGAGCATAAAATATAATAAAACCTTTAAATAATATAGATACAGAATATAAAACCTTATTTTATAGCACATTTAAAAATTTCCAATAGAAATGTTTCGCGGTTTTAGTTTAAAACATTTCGAAGTCTATATCTTAAGACAAAGCCGTCGTAGTAATCCGAACAATGGCGAGGCTTGATGGAGGCGTACTATTTCACATTCACCAAGAAGGGAAATGCGACAAGGTATCCCGGTTGTTTTCAACTACTCTTTAGGCGCGACGACATAAAAGAAAATAAGTGCCTACCTACGTAGGTATATACTTTATGAATGCAACCCCTATGTATACCGCGTCGCGATGTGTTTCGAATGGCTTTCGATGACAAGTGCAGAGAGCTATTTCTCTTTTTAGATTGGTAAATGCGCCTTTTGTTTCTTTCGGTACTCGTGTTACAATTTCTGAGTTTCTCGAGTGCGCATCTGGATATTTTTATTGTTCAAAACATTGTTTGTTAAAAATTACGAGTGCCGTTGAAATGTGATCGTGGCTAATTTTTTTTGTAATTAGTCATACTTGCTTTCTTTTTTCATTTGATTATTGTAATATAAGTTTGTCGGCAATTTTACCCATTTTCATTGTCAACTATTGTTTTAGAATATTTCCAGTGCTATACTATTTTCATATTCGACACAACAATAGACGAAAGAATATTACCTGTATGTATCTATTTATGTGTAATATTTTATCTTTAACCCTTTCCCGTGAATAAAAATTTTAAGTAAACTCCGAATCGTCGAGAAGTGAGCATGCTAATGATGATGAATATAGCTAAGCAATATAAGTTTGGGAGCTACGATGCCACGGACGGATACATATTATATAGACACGTCATACTTATATGTCTTTTTGCGTCGGGGATTAAACATAACAAGCGAAGCTTGATTCAATTAATGTGTTTGAATTATCTTCTCTCAGCGCGACAGTAGAATCAAAATGAGATATACTTGTATTAATACCTCGCAGTGGTGAAGCCAAGACGCAATAACATTTCGTTAATGTCTGCCACATAGAACGCGGTTAGCGTCTCGAGTCGCACTATAGGAGATACTTATTCCACGTCTCGGGGTTTACTCGAGACTTGCAACTAGAGCTATAGATCCATTTGCCATCTGTATTGTAATAAATAGCGTGGATCTGTTGGCAGTGCGCTACCTAATGAGCTGTGAAGCAGATAAGGTGCGACACGAGAGGGATCACGCTATCTATGCAGAATGCTCGCTGCGGCCGAATACAATACGTTTTACGTAATGTAGCGGTAGGAAGATAAATATATAAGGCCTTGCACCCGTATTATTTTTGGGATAAGGGTGAAAGAGATATAAAACTAATAATTATATATAAAACAACAATAGAAAAGAGAAATAGGTAGAATGAACAGGGAAATGTACTGAGAATAGAAAAGCATAACCTAACTTGAGAACTATTCGTGTTATATAAACTTTATATTATTCAAGTAAAAACAGTGGACATAGTAACAATGTTATTATTTCTGGTAATCGTTTTAAAATTTTACAAAGAGTTGTAAAGCGTACAGAAATTGTAAAAGAAGTCCACAAACAAAGAGCTTTATAACGACCGCTGTCAAAAGATTGGGCGAGTTTAGCAGACTCCGGATGAAAATAAAAGACACCCGTTGATCCTACGACTGAACTCTCCGTAGCCAATTCAATGATTACATGACAATGTTTGTTAAAAATTGATATTAGTTGTCATCGAAGATTCGAATTATCGTGATCTTTTTACAGTCGTTTTTTAATGAGCAAGTTGGCTTCTTATTTAAAACGCTTCCAGCGCTTGTTAGTAGTAATCGCATACGAAGAACGAGGGAGATAACATGATATTTAATCAACGATTAACTTTAACAGGCGTTCGTGAAATTGACCCTTAGATATAGTTGTAAACAATAAGATTGATTCGATTAAACCCTTAAACGAAATATTTCAAAATTTAGATACGATACTTTTATAACTACGTTGATTGGTTTTCTCGTATCTAAAAGCAGATCTTTTTAAATGCATTTCGTATAATATAATATATTTTTTGAAAGCGCCAAAGAGAGCACGCGTTGCGAATGATTTTGAAGCAGTAAAAATATATCCGCTTCGAAGTAATTGTGTGAGTGCTGATGTTGGAAGCATTTTTATATTTTTATGTGGACTGTTTGGTATCTCTTAAAATGTTTTCGCAACATGCGGGTACACTGAAGTGGTAACATTGTTTCTACTTACACCAATATTAATTACCGATATTGTAAACTAAAAATTAAAATTGAAGTCAACTTAAATTTTAAGATTACATCGACACCGAATAATTTGAAGAATTAATTGCAGAGTTAATATTTTTCAATATTTAAGATTGATAGTTGCAATTTTATCACTACCATCAACTGTTTCATTCGTTGCCTTCAAATATTTATTATTTCATACTTATTCATATGCATTTCGCTAAAAATTCTGAGAATTCGGGATGTGCATTCCTCATATTACGCATTCCCTAACCGTGAAGTATTGTCAGGATACATTTTACAAAAATGTGCCGCTCTCAACAGTTGGAATGAAAAAATGTTCTGCGCTGCACTGTCAGTGGCATGTTATGAATTGAGTTAGAACAACTTGCTGGGGTAAAGGGACACTATGTTGGAATTGATGTGTGTAGCTCCGTTGTTCTGCCCATAGACTAGGAATTGTAGATATTCCACCCAGGCTTACTAGATGACATTATATCCACTTTCCCTCAAGTTGATCCTATGATATACGACGACCTCTGTGGCTTAGTGGTTCAGAGCTTTGGTGCTCAAGCCGGGGGTCGCAGGTTCGAATCCTGCCGAAGGAACAAAAAGTTTTCCTGTGTTCCTGGGTCATGGATGAAATATTTAAGATTTTTAACACATATATATATATATATATATATATATATATATATATATATATATATATATATATATGTGTTAAAAATCTTAAATATATGTATAGTATAAAAGTATTAAATATTCTTCCCGTTGTCTGGTTACCTGTAACACAAGTTCTTCGGATACTTAGCACGTGGCCAGATTGACGTGGTGTGAAGCGTCCATAGATATTATTATTTTTATATTATATGATTCAGTGTCTAGATGCACAACTTAATCGTGCCAAGTAATAACGTGTTAGAATAATTTTATATCCTTAGATTGCTATATTAGATACAAATCACAAGAGAAAGTTTAATTTGATTGCCGTTAAACCGTCCGTGGTTGTCAAATTCACACTGCCATGTCTGTGAGTATATTCGGTCTTCCGTGTTTGCTGTCGCCTGTGGTCAAGTTAGAGTTAATTAAATTGTTGTATTTTTCACAACAAAATGACTACGAGTAACCGAGTACGTTAACGAGTGGGCGGTAATGTCGTTTGTCTGTTGCGCTGTTTGTCCAACACGTTAAAACAATGTATTGTATTTTACCTTTAGCGCCGGCCGATGTTTGACTTTTACATGTAGCTTTATCGATTTTCATATGCCACCTTCAATATTTTTACACGCTTTATAGTAGCTTCACCTATATGTATGTTTGTTTGTAACCAACTCCTTTTAACCCACTGAAAAAGGATCAGATTTTATACAAACTTTGTACACTTATCAAGAATCGGTGACATACTATAATTTCATAAGTTTATCTCATTATCCTAATCAGGATCGCCAGGATTAATTACTGGATTATCATATTTTGTCAACTGTCAATATTCGACATCACATAACAAAAGTTTTTTGTTTTTTCTATAAGATATACCATTAAACCAATGCCAGTCTAGTTAAATAATTATAATTAGTGTGTGTGTGTACAATTGACATGCTTTACAAGCGTCTTTTTTAGTTTTTTTATAACTATATATTTATTATTACGAGCCTGAACGTTGTTATCATATGAAATTATAGTGTTTATAAAGTTAAAATATTCCTAAATTTAAATCAGCTAGGTGTACAATGAACATGGTACTAGGTGTACAACAATTATTACTTAAATCGCTTTTTGGGGGATTCTATAACAAAAGAGAATTTAACTCTACGTGCTAATTATTTATATGTACTAGATGTTGTCCGCGACTTCGTGCACGCAAAAGTTGATTTCGCAGAAACCATACATTTTCCCACGATAAAAAGTAGCCTGTGTGCAATATCCTCCCCCTTGGTCTACTTTACACTTGTGCCAAATTTCATGAAAATCGGTCCTCTAGTTTCGGAGCCTGTTCAATGCAAACAAACAAAATTTTCCTCTTTATTATATTAGTATCTAAGATTTAGTCAAATACGTTTGACTACAACATGAAAATCACAGTAAAACACGAGTGCTATTAATTTAGATTTGGAAAAGTGTACGTTCCCCTGTGGACCGCGGTTGTCCATATTTAAGATAATTGGCAACAATTCGAGCTGACGTGGGCCGAAACTGGCCGAACCTGGCACTCGTCCCCGCGGGACCACCCTTTACAATTCCATTAATGAACGCCACTTATTAAAATTTTGTTTACATATTTATTAATAGTGTAATTTATTTTGCAAAGTGTTACATAACATATTTGATACAAAGTTTTCATCACATAGACAAACGTAATAATATGTTAGTTAGCTTTTAATGATGTGTATTTGCGGCATACAATGTGTAGTTACTTATTAGTTTTTATCAACGCTTTGTTCGATTTAAATAAGTTACTTTAAGACATAATAGTATGTACTAAAACACCTTTAATTTTTATTATTTCAAAAAGAACATAAAAATAACACTTCAGTAAAGAAACTGCGAGTTAATTTTGTTATAAACTCATAGAAAGCTCTAAACACTTCTAGTAATTGTAATCCTCTCGCCTCCAGCATAAATATTCAAGAAAATAGCGCTCTTTGAGAAGGTCAATATTGATATAATGAAATCCTTTAACGTCTACGTTTTGATTGATAAATTAACTCCCTAGGTAAATAAATTATTCACGCCGGTTATTTTAAATACTCGACTGGATTTTAGGTAAACAAGTTTTAATTTTATTTGCGTTTCAGATAGTTTTAATATCATAATTTATTTTATTTTAAGTGGTTCCGATAAATTAACTGGTATGAATAAATATGTTCGATTTTAATTTTCACTAATGCGCGGGTCACGGTCGAAAAATAAATGTTATTAACATTTAATGAAATAATTTGCGAAATACTATATTTGTTTATTGAGGTCAAAAAATATTAATTTATTGTTTTCATTACAGATGGTGACCAGGACGAAGAAAATTTTCGTTGGCGGGCTATCAGCACCCACAACGTTGGAGGATGTCAAAAATTATTTTGAACAGTTTGGACCGGTAAGTACTATTTCTATTTTCTTAGATCAGCTGATTATTATGTCAACAATATTATCGTTTGAGTAGACAGATTCTAGAGGATTCGTTTGAAAAATAGACATTTTTACATTTGAAAAAACCTATATTCTTATCTTAGCGTGCGTGCGTGAAAGCATTAAATACACATAAAACAGGGAATCATTCCGAAATAAAAGTGTCAAATGTTGGACCAAGGCAAAAGTGTATTTACCCTTTTTAAAAATTCAAAATTCGTATTTTGGAAACCGGACTAGACACATAAATATCATTATCATGGGCAGATTACGTCGTATATAATGGAGGTAGATAACGGAGGGAGCGTCCAGGACGGAAGCGCTGTCAAGTGAATCACTTGTGTGGAACACTCTGGGATAAGTGAAAAGGTCTCGTACGAATGTTTAACGAGTGATTTGGAAAATGATATGCAGATAAAAATTGAAATTAGGTAAATTAATAATAAAAATTAAGCATCAATCTACTCAAATATATCTGCTTGCTTATAATATTTACCCCACAAAAGTGTAATTAAATATTTTGGGCGCGAAAACTTTATTAAATTCAGGAATACAGTTTTATAATTACAATTTTGAATACTCGTATATAACTAGTTGAATATAATTCATCAATGGTTAGAACATGGACGGCGCCGAAGTCAAAGGGGACCTTATTGTAAAGGATTAAGGGGGCGATTCGGTCGACGAGGCGTCAGCGTCTGCGAGTCTGTGATAACTTAGGCCTTTGTCTGGCGATCGAGAGCAGGTGTCTATCTATAAAAGTTTCGCCGTAATTAGCCCCGTATCTAGCGTGGATGCAGACGAAGGAACTTTTCAGAATCAACATCGGCCGAGTCATTGTGTGGGCTCAAAGTAATCGGCCGGAGCCAGCCGGCCGCGACGATCGAAACCTTCATTACCCATTATGAGAGTTTAGAATAAAGCCAAGGAGTTTTTCGGAGTGAATGTGATTGATGCCGAGCGGAGGAAATATCCCGGGAGAGATAAAAGGAATTTAATGAAGAGTCTTTAAGAATAATGATTAAGGGAATGCTTATTCCTTTTGATCGGCCGTACAATTATGGTCTACAAATAATTTGTTTTTGTAACTAATTAGAATGACGGCTTGTATTACTAATTACGTAGTTACAATCAAGCACTGGCATCTTATTAAATTCTAATATCATTTATACAAAACTATACCATGAATGTTTCTACATATACCCATAAAAATGTGTTATTGTCCCTAATATCCTTGTGTATACTTAGCATCGTTTTGTAAGGGTGTCACATTTAAACTAGTTTAATTAGCAACCTTCATTAGCGTATTTGTTGACAAACAGCGCAAACTCGCAATCCCGTCCGCGATCCACAGATCGCAGCGCTCGTAAACACAGATGTGTGCGTGACGTGGTATCGATAGTGATGCACGAGAATTGTAGGGTTGACCGAATGTTTGACGATTAGGAAATCGGGCGTGCAGTTTACAAGCGTAACCTTAATCTATTTAGGATGAAAACATATTATTCAAATGACAACGATGCTAAATAAGTTATTATTTTGAACTAGTTATTATGCATATTATATACACAATGGTGTATATAATATGCATAAATATACGTATGCATAAATATACGTAATAAATGTATTACGTATATACATACACCCATAATTATTATTCATCTGATTTTTACTAAGTTTGAACTTTATAAGAATTATTTTGCCTCTTGGAAACGAAAAAAAATTTTATGTGGTCTATTGAATGTGAAAGACAGATTGAAAACCGTCTACGTATGGCTAAATTGTATCAAACGCATGGTAGGTGAGTTATTAATCTGAGGTAGTGTGTGTAAAATTATTTTTATTAATTTTAAGTATTTTAAACATTATTTTAAACAATAATATATTGCAGTTCGTTTCTCCCCCATAAACCATGTGTGTCAAATTTCATACTCCTCCGTTTGCATAATTTTCGAAAAAAGGGCTTATGTACATATTTGTTAGGTACTTCACGTATAATACCTATATAGATGTTATATATACCTACAGCAGAAAAAAAAATACAGAAATAATAATATAGTATATGAACCGTATCGTTCGTATAATATATTATTATTTCTGTAATTTTTGCTTTTCTGTACGCGATGTATTCTAATAGAAAGCCAAAAGCCAATACGAGCCAAACGCGAAACGAACGTTTAGGCGAATATTCGGCCGAACACCGAATAGCCGATATTCGGCGAATCATCTCTATCATGCCAGCTCTACTCACGTACGTTCCAAATGTAAACTGTCTCAGAATATCAAATGAGCCACTTAAATAGCGAATACAATGGCTACGCCCACCTGCAAAGGTCGTGGACGCGTACACGCAACGCCGTAAATGAGAGCCCCTAGGGTCGGGTAGGGGCGAGGTGAACTCCGGTAACGATTTCCTTGTGATAATAGAGAATTTTCTGATGAAAGCTGCTCAACTTGCCCTTTCAAGGATTAGGAAACGCCGGATTTATAGCCCGAACGGCCGACGCAATTCGTCCGTCACGGTACGGCAGCCGCGTCGCATGAATAAATCTATACGTGATGCTCCCTAAGAGCGTTATTTCACAAATTCATTTTATTTGTGAACTTCGAATAGAATTTGCATACTTTTCAGGATACGTTTAGTTTTTTTTTTTTTTTTAGTTACACAAAGAGGGTTTTAATATTCCTGACATTTGACAGCTGTTTACGTGGTAGAGCCATGCTTCGGCACGAATGGGCCGGCTCGACTGGAGAAATACCACGGGCTCACAGAAAACCGGCGTGAAACAGCGTTTGCGCTGTGTTTCGCCGAGTGAGTGAGTTTACCGGAGGCCCAATCCCCTACCCTATTCCCTTCCCTACCCTCCCCTATTACCCTATTCCCTCTTAAAAGGCCGGCAACGCACTTGCAGCTCTTCTGATGCTGCGAGTGTCCATGGGCGACGGAAGTTGCTTTCCATCAGGTGACCCGTTTGCTCGTTTGCCCCCATATTTCATAAAAAAAAAAAAGCTGTTTGACACAACATACCTAAATACGATGCGCCGCCTGGTGACAGAAAAATAATCGATAATAATAATTATCATTGTTAATTTTTGATACCACTTCCGCCTATAGAAATATTATTGACAATTTTTGATACCACTTCCGCCTATGAACATTTTTGATACCACTTCCGCCACCAGATTAAGTTTTATGTGAGTCGGTTCTTCGTTCGTTCGGTCGGAAAAATGTGAAAACCCCTCATAAATGCATTTATCTATTGGCAGCAAACAATGGATTTGAAATAATAAGAAATTACCTAAACAAATTCTGATTATAATAAAGAAAAAAAAAAACGAAATGCGTCTGTCACAAAGAGAAATCATTAATTCAAAGCAACATAATATATAACGCTTGCAGAAATATCATTACGGCGACCAAATGATTAATTATTCGAAGAACCGGTGTAATCTTTGAAGCCTACACCCATTACGGAGATAACCTCTAAAGTAAATATCATACGAATAAATAAGGCTCGATTTAAAATGTTCCCATCTCGTCGCTTGGGTCCTTTCAACATTAACACAAATGCAAACTTAGCCCCAATTTTGGCGCGGATTGCTGATTTTTGTAAGCTCATGAAAATGTATGTCCTCTTTATCTATCTATCTCCCTTTGCTAAAACGATCTCGTGCTTAATGTGGTTCAAGTTTATTCATAAATATTTTGTTTAGAAAAAATGAAATATGCAAAGTTATTCCTTGATATTTTTCTGAAGGTTTGTGGTGTTAGAATTAATAATACAAAATACGATTCCGAAACGTTTTTATATTTTTTTCATAAAGAGCTTTTTTATTGTAACACGGTTCTTTTTAAACATTTGTAAAAGTACATTTTCTGTATCGGAAAATATATTTCATTTCTATTTACTCATAAAATTACTTGACCTTATTACTCTCAACCCTATAATCATCGAAAATCGATTAGACAAAACTATTTTTCAATTTCTTACAACATCAATAATAACGGTTCAATGCTCCCGTTGTTTAAGTTTAGGAACCAATATAAAGTTGGGGCACGACTCGCACGCACAAGAGGGTGTCTTCGAGAAAGTTCCGTTGCATGTTCGATTCAGTATTGTTTTAGCGTCGTCCAAACTCTGACCGTTGCTACTTCGACGATAACTAAGACGTGTGCCTGCAACTAGCACGATTACTTGCTATTATCTCGATGTTTGCTTCTAACTTCGACGTCGCTATTTCCAGTTTGTAATTTTGTTTATTATATTAAGACAAAATAGGCAAGCGGACTGATTTTTTTTATTGCATAAATGAATAGTACTCTTAAATATGAGTAACTTCTCAGAAGAAACCGTATATCAAAAGTCAATATTTTCAAAGGTACAGCGATTTGTATACAGAATTTCGCTCCGCTCTAGTACCAAAAAAAATTTTTTTTTTGCGTAATTGGTAAACAAAACCTACATCATTAGTTTACTCACATCATATACAAAAACATTCATTATGGTAAGTATGAACTTAAACGCACCAATATCGGAGATATTTACAAATATATTCCTGCGGCCATATACTTCATATACTACTTCATACTACTTCATATACAAGTGACGTCATTTTTAGGTCGACTTTAGTATGGAGCGTTTTTAGGAGGCTCGCGAAATTTTTTATACAAATCGCTGTACCTTTGAAAATATTGACTTTTGATATACGGTTTCTTCTGAGAAGTTACTCATATTTAAGAGTACTATTCATTTATGCAATAAAAAAAAATTATCCGATTGCCTATTATTTTAATGTAATAACCAAAATCTGGATAGTTTAATTAAATACTATAGTTTCTGGATAGTACCTAAATATACCTATCCAGAAATTAATTATTAATGCCTATAACGATATATGCTATGATTCTTTGCAACGTTTCCATTACAAAACATAACTATTATGGCTCTAGTTTCTTAACTCAAATTCCATACTCATTTCATAAACGAAGACGCAAGAAATCTCAATCTATAATGGTTCAGGCGGTTACACAAAAATCCATACTATTTTTCAACGGCTAAGCCAACCTCATTTATAACGCTGCAAATTCTGTATCGTCAGAATCGAGGGGTTGCCCGAAGGCGACCCTTCGATATGATCTCCGGAGCTCTAGGAAGGCCGTAAACCTGACAAGCTAAAAGAAGGGACAGTCAATTGTTTTAAATGAAAGCCCTACCAGAATTTGTTGACACCAGGATTGTTTTTGAGAAACGAGTCACTGGTTCAAATAGATTGAAAAATAATGTAAGCAAGCTTGTTGAATATTATCTTTACAAAATTCTTAAGACCGTGTCACAAAATAATTTTTATATTTTAAAGTTAGGTATATTATAAATATGAAAGTTTGTGATGATGGATGGATGTTTGTTACTCTTTCACGCAAAACTACTGAGCGGATTTTAATCAAAATAGGATATTTGTTTTTGCTCTGGAATAACACATAGGTTACTTTTTATACCAAAATAGTATACTTTATTTTCTCGGGCAGAGCCGATGACAAAAGCTAGTAAAGAATAAAATACACTACATGCTCTAATAATGTACTTCAACCACACTTAATATTATTGACATCTACATGTGATAGTTTAGTGGCAAACGATCTTAACAAAACAATTTCCAATCGATGGTGCCTTCGCTAAATCGCTAACTAAACATCGCTTACTGTCAGCAGCACTCCGACTGTAACTGAGGCGGGTCCGGAATTTGGCTAAACTACTATAGGTACGATATCATCGCAGCCCGTATATCAATCAGTTGTTACAACGCTTTACGATTGTCGTTTATCTTCGGGGCTGCTCGGATCTATCTGTCCAGATTCGTGCATTGTTCCGACATTAGCCTCGGCTACTGAAACGGTGGATGTCTGAAATACCATTGAGACTGGCGTTCCAGTTGCAGCGCTGGGTGGCCGTAGCGCTTCCAATTTCCTGACTCAAATTGCTCTAATTTGGTTATGCGCTGACGGGTAATCGAAGGCTAAAGTCTACTGCGATATTTGGAACTTATTTCGAAGACCAATATTTGAAAGTTAAACTATTAGACATTTTAAGTACTAAAGTTTGGATGGTTGTAGAATGGTTTACAAAGCGTGTTAAAAATTGGGTGAGACACACAAACCGTAATTTACTGTCATGCTCAAAAAATGAGTTGTTAATTAAAATACATAATATTATCACAGAGTTTAACGTTAAATAATTTTCTAACACAAATCTTAATTCCAATAAAATCTCAGTTCAATAAGTTCAATAATTAATAGACAATACGATACCAGAATATAAATAGCCAGCTCAAAATAAAATTACGGACTTGAATTTTCCGAATTAAGAGTTAGATTTTTTGTTTGCTTTAAGTGGTACGGGCAGCGGCGGAGTGCCAATATATTAGGTTAATGGCGAACTAATTACGCCCCTGAACAGTTATACAGAACCACAGAAGGGGCACTTAAGGAGCTTTGCTTTTTATATTCAACTTCCAATATTAACTTGTCTACATTTATTACATTCTTAAAAGCAAAAGTTAGTTTATATAAAGGCATCTTTTAAATTAAAATAATTTTGCATACTTACTAATAGAAGCAGTAAAAGAAGTAAGATTATAAAACTGGACATAATAAAACGCTAAAACTGTACAAAAAAGCAAAATTTATAATGGAACTAAAATAGAAGAAAAAAATATATCTCAGACCTTTTATTGTACGGTTTACAAAATAAAGATAAAATGTTATCTGCATGCTTTAAATAATTTTATGCCACATTAGCCCCCTTACTAATAAAAATATTTACACAATCGTTAGGCAATACAATGTTTTGTCCTTGTCTGTCAAGCGACTTTTCCAACATTTAAGACAAGGACAAAACATTACATCATTGCTCCACCTTATAATAATTATTAAGCTAATCCACTGTGTAAATATTTTTATTAGTTAAGATTATACGCTGAACTGAAGGAAACACGTAAAGATATCACTTATTTTTTAAGGGGAAGCATTTTCAAAAATCGCAAATGATGTGTGGACGTTAAATTTACTTAAACTGAGTAATAAATTTCGAAATCGAAAAAGGAAAAATAAAATGTCCTATCTCTGACGCTGGATTTATTCCCGAGCATGGAATAAAAATGCGGTGGAGCAATGATGTAATAGTTTGCCAAAGAGTACGGGAGGGGTGCTTCGATAAACGTACCCCCAGGCGGACGATTTGTATTAGCTAGTGCTGTACACGTAATTGTCGATGCTCGGGGCTACGTCTTGACTCTTGCCCGCACTACACATAATAAAGGCAATAAGTACATCCCTAGTATTAACAGTGGCTTTATCGACTTTTCAGGTCAATGTTTTATAGTGAAATGAGGTGTGGAAATGGTTTTTGCATATTTTAATGAGCTATTCTATACTTTAAAAGAAGTGAAAATCTATGTGAATTAAATTTAAGGTCCTACTATTAACCAATGCTACCCTAAAACCTGGGGGCACGGTAGTGCCTCCACCAAGATAAGCCAAACGAAGCGCAAGGGCGCACTACCAGACCATCTTTTCTCGAAGCGTTTCGTCGATCTTTTTAACCCTCATAACTTGGGTTTGGATTATAACAGATAAATGAAATTTTCAGGATATGTTTCCAGTAAAGGACATATTAAACATGTAAAGTTTTGATAACATAATTCTTATATTTGAGATTTTATTGAAATCTAAAAACCCCTGATTTCGTCACTAACTCACTGATGATCAACAAAATTATATGGTACTTCTAGATATCCTAGAATCCGGAAATTTGGTAAGTAAGCCTGTTTTAGTACAGTAGTTAGGTTTGTAGAGTTAAGGAGTGTAGAGTCAGAAGCTTGGTTTTACATGAGATCTGACAACTTTTTGACAGGGCGTCTTGGCATCACTTTACATGAAAATGTTTTGGTGGGATAAATTAATCTATGGCACTTATCTATTTTATATCGAGGTACTTACCCAATATCGGTTGGTTTAGTTGGTTTTTCAGCAAAAAAAGGAATAAACTTAAATAATATATTAATATCTTGATTCTAATGTGAATAGATTTTTATTTATAACAAAAATCAATAACAAATTAAAAAGTCATATATACTCGTTGAATTGTGTGGATAATTTTGCCTTTGAAATATGAAAATGAAGGAAGCATTTGAACAGCACGGAAAAAAACGTGGAGTCTTATTCAAAGCCCCTTAACAACGGATCGAGTTTATTTTACGCGTGTGTGAATACTTTTTAAGTAGACTTTACGAGCGTATTTCGGGAAGCTAATTATTTCTTTTTTTTAATTAAAATATTCAAATCTATCACTCGAAAACTTTTATTACTACGACAACTTTCCTCGTTTGAGGAGTACGGTTTTGCATGTGGATTATTCTAAATTATTCTAAAATTTTGATTGCCTGCAAACATTTGGTATTAGTATTCTGTAAAACATTCAATATTATGTATCCAATCTTAAAAGACAATTAAGTATGCTAATTCCACGACTTAAATTTCCAAAGCGTTAAACAGAAATGGCGACTTTTGGGAATAAAAGACTTGGTCCTATTAATTACAATATTAGCGTATTAATAAAATAGCGTTTTTAACATCTGGAACCCAAATAATTTGCAAGTTAATTAATAAGACAGATTCAACAGATATAAACATAAGCTTTAACGTTATAGTCGTGTTAAATCATAAAAGCTCCGTACATTTTAATGTAATACGAATATTTTGAAGGACCAAATAAAAGGGTACATAATATATTTCTATTTGAGAACCCATTTCCTTTAAGCATAAGCTATGTCACTGGCACATGTCACGGAATAAAGAAACAAATATCCCGTAATGTTTTTTAGTGGGTAGAAAAACAAAAACGGGCGCAAATGACAATCCAAACTGTCAAATAATTCAAGAAGCGGTGCGGCGTATCTCACAATCAGGGAGACGTACTGCCGGTGTTAAAACTCCTGGATCGTGAAGGATCCCATATGTATTCCCCAGATAGAAGAATATTTGTAACGTAACAAGTACAAGCTTATCATATCGGTTCAAGCATTTTTCCTTCGTTACACGTCTCTTAATGAAATTACAGAGTTTAAGTGGAACAGGAAAATTTTGATTTTCATATGACAATTATTAATAAGTCAGTGTACGGTAGCAATACAAGAGTAGAGCCTAAGGGTCATCTCACACAGAGGCGATACGGTCCGGCATTTTTAGAATTTCAAGCTGCATCGAACCGCTCTTGCAATGAAACATGTATCTTCTTATGTAGTGTATAAAGTTCAATTTTGAATCGCTATATCTATACAGATAAATAAAATTGAAGTGTCTGTTTGTAACTTCAAATTAACAGCTTTTCACATAGTGAATCTGAAAGTATATTCGGTACTTACAATAAAATACCAATTTAAAAAAAAATTGTCTGTCCGTCTGTCTGTCTATCTGTCGGTCTGTCTGTCTGTTTGTTCCGGCTAATCTCTGAAATGGTTGGACCGATTTTCCCGGGACTTTCACGCCTATGTTAGACCTTATAACATTAGCTATCTGCCAAGATAGCTAATGTTATAAGGTCTAACATAGGCTACTTTTATTTCAGGGTTCCGTTTAAAAAAATAGGGTTCCGCTTCCGTTAGTTTTGCGCAAACGAAGTTGCGGGCATCAGCTAGTTAAAAATATCAGTGTGAAATGACGCTAACTATATTCATGCTAGTGACTGAACTAATGTAATATCCTTCTATATTCATATCGACGGAAAACCGCTGTATTGATATTGCTGATGTAACTAAGTTATCAAATCCATGGCCTCTTGGCTGGGACTTGAAAGTTTAAGCCCTTACCCATTCAAACTACACTACTCTTAATAATCCAAACAGTCCTTGAAAATTTCTCGAATGTGCTTGTCAGGAACAGCGACCCAAATTAACCTTTTAATTATATGAATAAAACACCGATCCGGCTCACGTATTGTATACCCAATTATATATTTCAGCTTATTCCTAGCTTTGTGTTTTACGCATTTTCGAAAAGTCGCAAATAAAATGGTAACTGTATAATATTTAAATTCCATTCAGTAGATAACTTGTTTATGTTTATATTTAAAAAAAGCAAAAGAGGAATAAATGATACGTATATAACACCCTATCAATATTTGCACGATCAAATGACCACTCTTCTTTTCCCAATCTTTTTAATTTCTATCTATTAAGACTACTTAAAAAGGTAAAAATGAGCTACTTGTCTGCACTTAAAATTGCTTTCATAAATTGCATTTTTCAGCCATTTTATTTGAAAACATCAAGTCTTTATTAAAGGAAATATAGAATTTCATCTTCGAACGAGTCAACCACAATCTTTTCCACGACAAAATGTCGTAACGTGCTGTTTTATAACGCAAAATAAAAGAAAACAAAACGCGCCTGAAGTAATAAAGTAGCACGATTTCCGCTATTTAGTGTGGTGCAGAGAATTAAAGTTCTTTTTGCAAGGAGCTTACTACAATATAAACAAAATGTATCCAAAGTGAACTAGTAATAAGAATGTGTTATTTGAACAAGTTGGTCTACACTACGAATACTTTTCAAAATTTATTTGGCTTTTCCCGGATTGGCCTATCTACCACAAATATTTACGCCGTCGCGTCCCATTTGAGATTGATTTTTTCCATATTGTATCATAAACAACAGGAACACCCAATATTTAAAATATAACAAAGTTTATTGGCCGATTAATCTATTTTAAGTATCCTAAGCGGGCAGTTTGGGTTTTGTGTCTATTATTAGACGTAAACTAGCGAATTTTGTCGTCACCTAATTTCAAAGTCCGATATCTCCTTTGTACTTTTAATGAAATAACAACAGCTACCTCGATTTAAAAGGTTTATCCTGACACTTATTTTTAGAAAATACGGTTTAAAGATATAAAGTAGGAGTGGTAGTCTCATAAATATTAACTTCGACATTGTAACTTACCATTTTCTTTTCGCTATAGCTCCGCCGCGATTGTCGGCCACCTCTAAGCGAACTAACAAATACTAACTCGAAACAAACTGTGATAAAGGTTCGATTGTATGTAGTAAATAAAATATGAGTTGGCCATATTTCTTTCGTTTCTCCGCTTTTTATGTCCCTTTTTTCTGGGCGCCCTGAAAACCGTTCATACAAAATACCTTTCCGATATTGCCCGACTTTATTAGCATCGGATACGTGTTTTCATATCAAAAATATTTTCTGGGGCGATTCCTTAACGTTCTTAACGTTAGAATGGCCGTATGCTCTGCGATATGATAATATCTAAAATGGATCCCCATATTCTATGGGATGAATGAAAATATTTGCCTCCATTAAAAGAAATTTTGACGAAGGTACCGTTTGTAGACTGTGTTTTCGTGATATCCGATTATTTAATTTGTTTGAGAATATTTTGGATCGAACGTTCGGGAAATGCATAGTGGATCGGAGTTATGGCTCAAATAAATAGCTTTGTCGAAAGCTATCATGAGAGAGAATTAGAATAATGCTCTACGATTTGGCGTCTCAACAAACGAAATGTGGAGCGGTCCTCAGTGGATTATTCGGGCGTTCGGAGGGCCCAGCTAAATTTGGGTATAAATGGAGGTGACATGATTCTAACGGAGGTTTGATATTGACTAACAGAAACCCAATTCCAAACACCAAAATAAATTTGATTTTCTATCTGTATTATAAGTTATTTATACAGAAAAAAAAATCATGTTACAGATATTACTCTATTGTAAACTTTTTTTAAATTAAAATTAAACTCGGAATATAACTATTTTAGTACCGAATCTCGATGCTGACATTGATACAAGAATCAGCTCCGCTCGAACATGAGTAAAGGTTTTACAACCGGCGTCAAGCCGAGCCGCCGCTCATGACAGATATTTTGAAGGGCCCGCAGGGAACTGTATTTCTACATTCTGACCTCAATAATTATATTAAAAAAACAAATCCTGTACGGTTGCTTATATTCTTACAACATTTACCGTTTTATTGGCGCAATATCTCCTCGAAGGAAAAAACATAAAAGCCTTCCATGTTTTCAATCATACTTAATATTTGATATAACAATAAACGTACTGACGACATTAAAATGTGATGGATCATTTCCGAGACTGGCCGAAATCGATAATAAGTACGAGGTCGTAAATCAAAACTGCCGATAAATAAACTGCAATAAACTATACCATCAAACTGGAGCTGAGCTCATTTTTGAATTATTGGAAGCCGGGGGAGATCTTATAGAGCGCAACATGTGTTTTATATCATTTCATCCCCGTATTTCGCGCGGCAAGCGACGTGTAGCAGATTCAATACGGAATACAGCAGGGATTTTAATATAACGAAATGTACGAAATAGAAAGGTGCACTCGTATTCATACAAGTGTTAAAAAGTCGTAATAGGATTTGGAATCCAATTCCAATCGCTTGCATTTTTTATTACGTTTTTGCACATGGATTTGTTACATGTGAAAACGATAGCAATATTTTTTTAGCTCTCCGCCGCTCCGTATATCTGATCTTTTAATCTATGTAATAATTAAATCTTTGTGTGCACGCGTTACCGGAAAATAGTGCATTGATTTTTCGGACTTTTTATTGGTATGCGAATTGTGAAGTTGAAAACTATTAATCAAATTGTATAAAAGGAAAACGAGGTGCATTTGTATCGACATTCTGTGTATTTCGTGAAAATAAATGGAAAAACATTTCAAATTTTTTACAAATAAAAATAGTCACTACAACTTGAAACAATTTGAATTGAATCAACGATTTTATTTCATAAAAACGTAAAAAGTGCGAATACCTACAACCTAAATTCCGATAAAGGACACGCCTCTTGTTTTGTTTAATATTTCCAACTTGTATTTTGACTATATTATAATGAAGCAGACTTAATACATTTCATAATATTAACATTTTCATATGTATATTGTTCTTTACATTTTAAGGCTTGTTTTACATTGAAGTCCATTCCTGATACCTTTTCATTCGGTCGTTTGCAAGTTCCGCGATACAGTTTTTCGACTCGCAATTAACTGCTGATCGTTAAATCTTTTTACGTCCAACATAAGACCCTTAAATACTTTAAAATGGCGTCTTTAAAATCTATAAAAGGTCTACTTTCATCAACGTAAGCGTAATAAAAGTTGCTTTAATGTTATCCAGGGTAATAGAATTAAATAATTTGCTTTTTTGTTTACTTAGAGACACATTGTTATCGAAGTAACATGTTTTTCGTGTTTTTTTTTCTTTCTTTCTTTAATTGTTTTGGTGCCTAAGACAGTAAAGTGACAAATGTTCTAGGTATTATAGAAACTTGGTAGCGGTTTCATTTCTTATTAATTTAAATTTTACTAGGAATCGATACGAAAATCTTAATTCAAGTCTAGGCAGATATGATCAGAATGCATTGCAGGAAGACTAGATGGTATGGGCTACATAAAGGAACACTTACTTTATATTGAAGTTTCGATATAAGATAATGTCCTTAGGTATCTCAGGATAAGCTTATGAAGCCGTTCTAGCAAAATCTGAAGACTCCAGCTTAGAAAAGCGACTTTCATGACATAATTAAGCTCCTTTATTATTACTAGAGGTGGGTAACCGAAATTTGTAGGTTGTCGAAATTCGCCCATAATAATGTTTGAAGTTTATTAAGGTTCTTTTGTCTCTTAGGGTACACCGAAACAAAATAACATGGCGCTGAATTTTTAAGATAGCTTTCTAAAATTAAACTATATTCATTGCAACACGTTTCATTGTACGAGTTTGAATGTCAGGTTGCACTGAGCTGCACAGCGCATGTGTAAGTAATGATGACATATAAAACGAGTAGGTATATATGTGGTTCGCCACCCATCACGTCTCGTTCTCGCGGAGGCGAAAAGTGGCCCATGGAGAGCTGCTTCGCTACGTTGAATGTAAGAGGAGGAATGGATGGTAAGAATGAAAGTGGACGAAGTGAAAGAAGTATGTAAGGATCGTAGCAAGTGGAAAGAAGTGGTCTCTGCCTACCCCTACGGGAAAGAGGCGGTCCTGCCTACCCCTACGGGAAAAAGGCGTGATTATATGTATGTATGTATATTTTTGTGTTGTGAATAAAGTTCAATCTTGAATAGCTATCTTAAAAATGTAGCGTCGCGTATTGTCGCGGTATGAACTGTATATCATACTAGCTTTTGCCGCGACTTTGTCCGCGTGGAGTTCGGTTTCAATACAAAGTTTTAACCCTTTTTTCAAACCCTTAGGCGGCGAATTTTCAAAAATCCTTTCTTGGTGGATTTCTAAGTCATTACAACTATATTTATGCCAAATTTCAGCAAAATCCGTTCAGTAGTTTCGGCTGTGAGTTGATAGATGATTCAGTCAGGTTTTCCTTTTATATATTTTGATAAAAAATGTTGTGACATATTGACAAATATCGACGTGTAACAAAATTGTATTTATCAAACACACGGTAGTGTATGTTAATAATAATCTAAGGTAGTATGGGTCAATATTATTCATATTACTTAATGTATGTATTTCTAAGCGTCATTTAAAAAATATTAGCTATCTGCACACTTTTCTCAACATAAACCTTAACTGTGCCAAATATCATACTCCTTCGTTCGCACAATTCTCATAATACTATACTGAACGTTTTCTCTTCATATAATAAAATTATAATTCTAATAATGAATTAAGCCTAAAATTCGCAATAATAAAGCGCAATCTAGTATGTAAAAACATAAAAGTACTTAACTAAATGATAAATAAAGATGTTTACTCTGAATTATACCTTTTATTTAAATTAGAAAGCAAGAAAATATATAATTGTTAAATTATTTAACAGAATATATTCGTTATAAACAAAAATACATAAGAATCGGATTCCTCTCCAATATTATTTTATTGAAAAAAGGAAGGTTCAGAAGGTGCTATTGACTGACCTAACAAAACAGTAATATTGGCGGCACCTGGCGTTAGATATCGAGTATTAGAATGTTATGCTACATAAGTCGGGTATTACACCTTTTCGGATAAAAAAATGAATATTTTTGTTGAATAATATCTGTTGGTTTTAGGTTTGATCAAGTTGGCTTCTTATTTAAAACGCTTCCAGCGCTTGTTAGTAGTAATCGCATACGAAGAACGAGGGAGATAACATGATATTTAATCAACGATTAACTTTAACAGGCGTTCGTGAAATTGACCCTTAGATATAGTTGTAAACAATAAGATTGATTCGATTAAACCCTTAAACGAAATATTTCAAAATTTTGATAAGATAATAATTTTTAGATACGATACTTTTATAACTACGTTGATTGGTTTTCTCGTATCTAAAAGCAGATCTTTTTAAATGCATTTCGTATAATCTACACTAATATTATAAAGAGGAAAACTTTGTTTGTATGTTTGTTTGTTTGTTTGTTTGTTTGTTTGTAATGAATAGGCTCAAAAAGTACTGGACCGATTTCAAAAATTCTTTCACCATTCGAAAGCTACATTATCCACGAGTAACATAGGCTAAATTTTATTTTGGAAAAAAATAGGGTTCCGTAAGATATTTGGGTTTTTCGGACACAAGGTGTAAAAAATCAACCAGAAAAGTTACTTATTTTGCGTACGCTGCCTAAACTATAAAAGATAGAACCATAAAATGTTCTAATTAATTGTAGATCTTATAAATATCTACAAAAAAGTCCGCGACACACTATACCTATCTATGTCGAGTGAGGCACAACAACCATTTTTTTATTTAGAAATCTTGAATTTTTTTTGGACTACATTTAAACGCGTTTATTTTACTCATGTTATTAATCCTTATCAAAATAAATTATTTCATCACTAAGTAAAGTTTATGTAGATAATATTTGGTCTTTGAATGATTAAAATTGGACGTTTGGTTTTGAAGTTATGGCGAAATTAAAATATTACGATTTCTGCTGCACGGCCCGTTGCGAAGTGGGCGTCACCAAGGCGGGGTGCGCGTGCGGGTTAATGTTTAGTTTAGTTTAGTTAAATAGTTTAGTTATTTTATAAACATCAAATTGATAATATCTTAAAATATAATACATTATAATATCTATACATCTATACAGTTAAATACAATTTAAGTGTCTGTTTGTAACTTCAAATTAACAGCTTTTTACATAATGAATCTGAAAGTATGATATATTCGGTACTTACAATAAAATACATTTTTTTTTAATTTTTGTCTGTCTGTCTGTCAGTCGGTCTGTCTGTCTGTTTGTTCCGACTAATCTCTGAAACGGCTGGACCGATTTTCACGGGACTTTTACTAGCAGATAGCTGATGTTATAGGGTCTAACATAGGCTACTTTTATTTTAGGGTTCCGTTTAAAAAAATAGGATTCCGCTTTCGTTAGTCATAAATAAAGTCGCGGGTAAATTTCAGCGATATCCCAAAGTATTGTTCAACGCGGACGAAGTCGCGGGCAAAAGCTAGTTTGAAATAAAATATGAAGATCATAGAAACTTTTTTTTTTTAATTTGTATTATAGGGGATCAAGCAGTGTTTATTAATATACATATATGGGATCAAGTGTCAAATAAATAGGGGGACACTTGGCACGGTTTCATGTCCCTGATATTTTAGTACTTAAATTAGTATTTATTCAACTGATATTCTGTTGGTTATCACAAATTCTTGCAAGTTGTGACTTTATGAAGGTACTTAGGGTTAAAAAAAGGAAAAGGAGAAACAAGTGTCTACACTCCCCAGTCTCCCCCGTAGTGAATTTTCAAACTTCATTTCGCATAGCTGGTTGATATGTGTTGAGATATCCAGTTTCCGCTGATAATACAATTTTCCTCATCACCGCGTACAAAATGCCCCCAACTATCAACATTCCGATGCCTGCCATTAAACTTATTGCCCAAGCAGGCACTGCATTTCCATCTGCAACAGGACATAATCAATAACTGATGTTATTATTTGAAATCGGACCTACTTATGCAAACAGGAACCCATCCACACTAATGCCAAAATCGAGATAAGGACACAATACTTTTAAAAAATTAGCCTTCTATCGACCCTGTAAAGATCAAAACGATTTGACAATTTTAACAGAACAAAAAATTACAATGACAAAGTTATCAATCAACATAGCTGCATTTGTTCATTAAACTAACAAGAACCAAGCCCCATCGTCACCCAACAATTCTATAAAATAATTGAAATTGTTTTATTTTTGTCTGTCTGGCTTTCCGATATCTGTCTGTCTGTTTGTTCTGGCAAATTTCTGAAATAAAAGGACCGATTTTGACTAGACTTTCGTCTTTCACTGATAGATAGCGATGTTATAAGGAGTAAATTTGGCTACTTTTATCTTAGGATTCCGTTAAAAAAATGGTTCCGTTTTCCATTTATCCCGTAGTTCCACGTACACAAAGTAGGTACCCACCGGTTAGAAATCAACAAATATATTTCAAAGATAGGTATATGTTTCTTTTTATTTTTCCCCTTCACATCATAAATTAACAAACAAATCAAATCAATTTTTTACGTGGTAGAGCCATGCTTCGGCACGAATGGGCCGGCTCGACCGGAGAAATACCACGGGCTCACAGAAAACCGGCGTGAAACAGCGTTTGCGCTGTGTTTCGCCGAGTGAGTGAGTTTACCGGAGGCCCAATCGGCAATCCCCTACCCTATTCCCTTCCCTACTCTCCCCTATTACCCTATTCCCTCTTAAAAGGCCGGCAACGCACTTGCAGCTCTTCTGATGCTGCGAGTGTCCATGGGCGACGGAAGTTGCTTTCCATCAGGTGACCCGTTTGCTCGTTTGCTCCCATATTTCATAAAAAAAAAAAAAAAACAATCAAGGTATCAAACAACATACTGATAGTCAGCTAGTATAGAAATATGTTTAAGGTTTGTCAGGATTGAACACTTTGTTCATTTTCAATTTACTTTTTATTAAAATTATTTTATTGTTTTTATTGCGTTTACAATTAATAAACGATTTATATGAAAATTAACCTACAGGCATAGATGTATAATATTAAAAAGAGGTTAGTTATCACTGGCCTACAGGTTTATATTTTTTATTTGCCGAAATTAATTCTGATAGAAACATAACTGACTGTATATTAAATTACACATGAGAGCGAGGTAATGAAATAAACTGCATTTTTACGTGGGCTTTAAAAATAATTAATGCTGTGGTTTATTGTCCAGCTTATGTAAATAGCTGAAATAATGAAATTTACTTTTTATGCAGCTATAGTGATTGCCTCATTATGCTTTGCCGCATTATTTCTTAAGGGGGCTCAATCCTACTACCATTATTAATTTGAAAGTTTATGAGGATGGATTGGATGGAGAAAACTACTAAACGGATTTGGACTAAAATAGTTATAGTAGTAGTTTATACTCTGGATTAAACATAAGCTACGTTTTTTTTTCGAAAAAGTACATGATTCTCGTACTATGTTCATTCGGGCGGAGCCGCGGGAAGAAGCTATTATGAGTATAAAAATAAGTATGCGGTTAACAGCCTCCGTGGTCCAGTAGTTTAAAGCTTGGCTCTCGACTCAGAGATCGTGGGTTCGATTCCCACATTGGAACAACAAAAAATGTTATTTCCAAGTTTGGTTAGGACAATGCAGGCTAATCACCTGATTGTCTGACAAGAAAGATGATACATGCGTCGGATGGGCATGTAAATAGTCGCGGTCCTGATCACTCGCCAGTTATAACTCCTGTGTATCAGTGAAACCGGCCACCGTCACCGAAATCGGTGTGGGGAGAGTGGTATAAGTAATTGCTTAGTTAAATATCTAAATCCTAAAGCTTTACCACCTCATATACACTGGCATTTTCAATGTTAATACAACATTGCTTACTTTGTCAACATTACGTTTCCACCTATACGAGATTAGAAAAAAACTTAATTGCTTTGAAGGCTATAAAATAAAAGAGTGAAATAAAAATTAGTTATCCGCAGCAGCTAGCTCCGTCATAAAAGTACATGACACTGAAACTATCAAAGGCGCACTAATAAAAGCAAGTAACAAAGTGGAATACAATGGCAAAGACAATGTATACGCTGCGCTCTCATTGATGACTTTCTCTACCCTTTTATTTATTTTACACATGGAAATATAAAATATATTTTTTTGTTTAATCTGATACTTGGTGAATATCCTACTTATTGTATAATATTATATTCAATATTGTTAATGTCATAAAAAATGATATCCATGATGATTACTAAAATATTTATTTTCATTTGAGAATGTTGAAATAAATAATTACAATTGTATTTAAGTCAAATTTAATGCGACAACTCTTAAAGTTAATTACTTGAATCTTGAAATACTTTCAGGGCGGCGTCTGCTTTTTACTCCCTCTGTCAACCGTAATTAGTTTTTCTACCAAAGTCATCGTTCTTGGACATAAACATGCAACTTTGTATTTTCTTAATGAAAAGTGTTTCTTAGATTTTAAAACTTTGCAACTTGTTTATGGTAATAATCATCGCCAAGCGTAATCTGAGTTCGGTTTCTAAGTTAGTGTTTCCAATGAGGTCAGTAACCATAGCTGGTGTTAAACAGTTATGGTTACAAACAGGTGTTAACCTGTTCTAGTATTTCATCATCATCCAATATATACTAATTATTGTTAAGAGAAAAATAAGATTGTTTGTACGTTTCTTTGCATTTAATAGGCTCAGTAGTTCTACTAGACCGATTTTGATGAAATTTAGTACAGCTATAGAATAAACTACGCAGAAGAACAAAAGCTACTTTTTATCGCTGGTAAAATCTACATTTCCTCCGAAAAGTATCGACTTTTGTGCGCACGAAGACGCGGTCACCATCTAGTAAGTAATCTACAGAAAAACTAATTTATCGGCTTAGTCAAGGCATTACAATTTTTTATTGTGTGTTAGGAATATTGCTATTGCGAAATATACTAGTACCATTATTTTATTAAAAAGTACACGTAATTCCCTGTATCCAGTAGGATATAAGACATTTAAGAGTAAGGAAAATATGTCAACAATATTTTGTACCCTCAAGGTATAAAGATAAGGGCGATGTGTTTACAAAAACGAGAACTCAGCAGCTGTTGATAAAACATAAATCTTCGTTTAAAACTTGCAAGAAATAAAATAAATCATTGCTTTTTCTACCTTTGCCTACCGACTTTGCTAAAGTACTTTTAACGGCACTTAGTGAACTGTCACGAGTGGAATCATTTGTACTAATAAGAATAAGTTAGGTTTGATAAAATTGCTCTTCCGTGGCCGCGTTGTGTAATGGGTTTTCTTTATCGACTCGAACTGATTGCTAGAAATAAATTAGAAATTGTAGCGATGACATATATAACAAAGCAGTTAATTATGATTTCGTTTAATTTATAACACTAGATGTTTCCTGCGACTTTGGGCGCGCTAAAAAAAAACTCGCGGGAACGTAGCCTATGTCCTTCCCGGTGGTCTAATATAGGTATTAATTTTAAATTGTTAAAATTCTGTGTCAAATTTTATCAAAATCGGCCCAGAAGTTTCGGAGCCTATTCAATGGAAACAAACATACAAACAAACCTTTCATCTTTATAATATTAGTATAGACTAGTGCGATTAAGAATACTTTGTATGCATGAGTATATAATATTTTCAAATTACTTTTTTAAATTATGTTGACAGTTGTTATCAGTACTAAAATAAATTAAATATCAACGTTTGACGGGTCCGCTCGCTTCAATTAAAAGCAGTTTTTCAGGCAAACTGTTGTATGTTAATGATATTGACGTAATACATGTCAAAATTTTCACTCACTGTCAACGCCCAATGGGAGGCAAGCCGCAAAAAATGAGAGGCCATTAGACTGCACGCCGCAAAATAAGCAAATTTCACCTTTATTGACATCAGTCTAGAAAGGCGAGCGTTTCAGCTTTTAACTTTATTAATTTCGACAACATAAATTCACAAAAATGTTCGTAAACATCATATTTTTTATGTTCTACTACAAATAGAGCAAAAAATTACAGTTGCTGACACCTTTTAAATATTTTAGACTCATTGCCATAACTTATCATTAATACAAATATTTTGTACTCTTGTGTCAATTGCTTTTAAAATTTACTAACTACCTATTTTACCTACCTAATTTTCTCTAAGTGTAGCAACTACGTCACGATGGATAGTCGTTTTAATTTCCCGGGATTTACCATGGCCGTATAGAGCAAAAACTTACAGTTGCTGACACCTTTCAAATATTTTACACACATTGCCATAACTTATCATTAATACGATTATTTTGTACACTTGTGTCAATTGCTTTTAAAATTTACTACCTACCTATTTTACCTACCTAATTTTCTCTAAGTGTAGCAACTATGTAACGACGGATAGTCGTTTTAATTTCCCGGGATTTACCATGACCGTATAGAGCAAAAATTTACATATGATGACACCCTTAAAATATTTTACACTCATTGCCATAACTTATCATTAATACATTTATTTTGTACACTTGTGTCAATTGCTTTTAAAATTTACTACCTACCTATTTTACCTACCTAATTTTCTCTAAGTGTAGCAACTATGTCACGACGGATAGTCGTTTTAATTTCCCGGGATTTACCATGGCCGTATCGCCCCTATTGCCGCAAGCCAAATGTCGCGAGGCGTCGAAATTTATCGCGCCTCTAGTAACTCAGCCCCACCCGTCCCCACACACTTGTACTTCTAATGAAATTGTCCGGACACGTAGGGTGCTGATTGTAGAGATTTTTTGGGGACGACTACTTACTATTTTTAAACTTGTTCATCATCATCGTTTTGATGCAAATCAGTTACAAAACTATAGAAAACGGAACAGAGATAGTCAAACGGACTAATTACATAGTACAGGATAAAGGTAGAATGTCAAATTTAACTGCAAACAATTTTTAATCCTACTACTATTATAAATTTGAAAGTTTGTGAGGATGGATGGATGTTTGTTACTCTTTGACACTAAAACCACTGAACAGATTTTAATGAAATTTGGTATGGTGGTTGTTTAGGCTCTGGATTAATACTAGACTACTTTAATCCCGAAAATGTTCATATTTCCCGTATGATGTAGGTACTGTGTTTACGCCGGCGGGGCCGCGGGCAATAGCTAGTATTCAATTAAATGTGCTAAGCTGGATATTCATAATAGTGATTTCACGTGTATTATTCCTAAACTCCACAATTCCTACAGCAAAATGTCGCAATACACAAAAGTAACGCAGCGGAAATATTACATCTCACAAACTCTCAGCGCCCGAAATTGCGTATCCTTATTAGCGTTGGATAGACCGAAAAAAGCACGGCTCCCGTTACTAATGGCTTCATTTATCTCAGTCACTAACACTGATACACCAAAACGTTTTATATTTAATTTGCCGCTGTGCAGAATAAATTACGGTCGTATCGAGCCTATAATGATATAGGGCAAGCAGCGTCGCTTCTGACTTATTGGCCGGGTCGGCGGACGCAGGCTTTTGGACTAATTTGTTAGTGGCCAAGTGATAAGTTAGAAGCTTCCCGCAGCTATAAGGGTCATCAGTATGAATGGATTAGCTTGATTAATTTGTATTAAGAAACGCAATCACATTAATTATATCTTAAAGCTTCTTGTTTATTCATTGTATCGTCTTTTGACATTAAGATAAAGTTACCGATTCCATCGAAAATGGGGCACGGTAGTGCCATGCCAAAATTTTGACAAGCATGATAAAATTTTCTTGAAAATAGGATCATTTGAACCAACATTCCTTCTTTATATATTTCTTCTTCAACCCATTACTTCTTTATATATTTCTAGTCACACCATAACATTCTAGAGGATTTTTAAAGCACAACATACTCAATACGGAATTAGTAAAGAATAATGGCGGATTCCAACTATGCTGGAATGTTCCATTTTACGTTGTTCCTCGTTCCAAGCTCTTGTAACTTATCCTGCAGGTTTACGAGGAACGATAAACGTATCCTGTCGATGGTACCCCTTATGTCCCGTATTCCCGGGGACTTTGTAGGCTTATCTCAGGAATTATTTCTGTTTCCAAAGCCAACTTGGCTGTTCTAGTAAAAATAAATCGTACCTTGGGATAATGAGAACAGTAAGAGACATGTAGTTTGATTTTTAAGTTTTATAGAATTTTTCAAAGCTATTATACGTGTGTTTATATATTATTATCTTTATTTTAACTATAATTGAGGTTTTTAGTTAATATAATAGTTAAAACACTGCAGTTAGAGCTTCTTAATATGTACATCTGTTATTTTATACCATGGACATCATGCATTTTTCTAATTAAATTTTTATTTTATTCAGAATTAATATTTTGAATACGTTTTCTGAGTGTCACATTTAAAAGCGTTCCTTGTAATTGTGGATATAAAAGTAAGTAATTTTCAATATTATCATTCCTAGGAATTGACCATTTATAGCTAAACTATACAGTAAAGTATAGTAAAACTATACAGTAAAGTTGCCATTAGTAATAACGAGATTTCGTACATCGCCGAGATTAAAGTCGCTTACATCGAAACAGCGTAATTTGGCAACTGAGCTGTGATTAGATAGAGCTTCGGCCTCGTTTGCCTAATGAAGATAGAGCTTATGATTTGATACTAAAAATGCCAACAGTAATGATTAATTAATTTACTGCGCAGTTAGAGTTCATACAAATATGATACCACAGTGCGTCGTGTCATGCTAGCATAGCGTGCGGTCCTACGGCGTAGCATCTGTACTACGGCGTAGCATCGTTTGCTACGACGTAGCACTATGTGCTGCGACGTCACGATGTCAAAGTGGACTGTAGCAGATTTTTACGTTGCAACAATTCAATAGTGAGATGATGTTTTCATATTAGCTCTATCTATTTATTTATATAAAATGCAAAGCTGATTGACTGATGTATCAACGCACAGGCTAAACCTTCAAGGCTAGAAATTAGAAAATTTTCACGCGTATTTCTCATATTATCCACTGTACGGGATCCCCCGTTCCTTCGATAGTGTGGAGATTGAAAAACAATATTTTGTAGTTGCACTGTATATTATAGATTTATATTTAGTTAAGTACAATAGATTTCTAGGCCCGACAATTTAACGTGTCGACTCTTGTAGGATTAAATCAGTCACGGCGCGAGCGCCGCGACCCGACGAATGCCCGATGGAGGCCGATGGCACGAGAATCTGCTGTCTCCTCCTCCTCCGGGTGGCGCGCATCGCGCGGGTTATTGCCATTAACATCCACTAAGGAAGGGTTTTTTTAAATTCGATTTTAATTTGACGCGGGCAAATCCGCGGGCGATAAATGCTATTCGTAGACTAAAGTGATAGATAAAATTAATGTTTTGTTAAGATTTATTCATTACAATCAATGATACTCGTAATACAAAATTGTCACATAAAGCCCTTGGAACAATGCACATTAAACTGATTTCGCAGTCAAGTTCTAAATCAGTTAGCATTTCCAAGCAAATTTGTCTTGGTACGGCTCCCGTTTCGGAAGTCATGTAAATCGTACTCCAAGATATCTAGCCAAAGGACGAGACGCTAATGTATGCAGCGTTCTACGTATTGTTGCGAGTTCGTCCTGTTTGTTCATTTCAACTTGTGAATAAGTTCTGTATGTAACATTGTAGGTAAACTAATAGGTAAGCTGTAACTTTGTGTGTTCCTTTGTTTATCATCCGCTTAATATTAGTAATAAAATACCAAAAAAATACAATATGACACTAATATGATGTTCGTTATCTTTCAAACTAAATAGTCTTTAATTTCGTTTTTAGCTTTTGTGATAATCCTACTACAGAAATATTATAAATTTGAAAGTTTGTGAGGATGGATGTTTGTTCCTCTTTCACGCAAAAACTACTGAACAGATTTCGATGAAATTTCGTATGGTAGTTGTCAAGGCCCTGGATTAAGCCCTTTTTATCCCGAAAAAGTAGTGTTCCCGAGGGATACTATGTTTACGCGGGCGGAGCCGCGGGCAACAGCTAGTTTGTAATACGACAACAGATTTCACTTTGCTCATGGGAGGATGAGATGAGTGACCACATAATAATGTTAGGTAGGTACCTACTAAAGTAATTCTGAATATTTTTTGCGTCATTCGAGTATCTCGAATTTGTATTTCAATTTTTTATATTTCTTAAAAATATTATTTTCTTCACAGTTTTTGTATTTTATTCTATGGTTATGTATTATACAAAGTTAAGGCAGAATATATAGAAATTAAAGGAACAATAACCTCACCCTAGCTTTTGTATCAGGCTTTGTTTAAGCATTACGCCGGATACTGCGCGGCGTGTTCTTACTCCCTTTCTCTTACTTAATTTAAATTAATTTATTCGCCGTGCAAACTCATATTTTAACGATACACTAAATGGAGGTTAAAAAGCTCGGTTATTTAATAAAACACGTGTAATTTAAGTTAATATTTAGTTAAATGTGGATTTTATAGCGGCTTTTCGCGTGCTCAGTTTTTGATCTAAACACGATGATTTTTTTAACTTATTTTTAGATATTTGTGTTATAAGCAAATATTTTTCTTAATTAAGTATATGAAGAATTATCATATATTATATTTTGCTACTTCCGAAAAGTAAAAAACTGCTATATTTGTATTGTTTGAACTGTTAACTATTATATATTAATAAAAGATCAATCGTAGCAAAAAAACTCGAATGTCCATAACAGAGAAATATTTTGTAATTTAATCTAAAAGCCAGTATGTAAATATTGTATGACCACAAATAGGACATTACTCCCTACAGACGTCAAACGATGTCCGTCAACCATAAAATATAATTTGCATTGTCCATACACTGCCGAATATTTGCAACAATATAATAACAAACCATCGAGGTTTTATTTATTCAACATTCGCAATTTTACCGTATCGCAAATAGCGTTTTGTCGAGCTCTGTGGCTTAGTGGTTGAGCATGTTGGTGCACAAGCCGGGGGTCGTGGGTTCCCATCCCGCCGAAGGAATAAAAAAAATCCGCGTTCCTGGGTCATAGATTAAAAAAAATACGTCATATCAAACAATAATAAAAAATATTAAGCTAGCATGAAACCATATATTTTATACCATGTCAAAGTAGTTATTTTGTGACGTGGTAGAGCCATGCTTCGGCACGAATGGGCCGGCTCGACCGGAGAAATACCACGGGCTCACAGAAAACCGGCGTGAAACAGCGTTTGCGCTGTGTTTCGCCGAGTGAGTGAGTTTACCGGAGGCCCAATCCCCTACCCTATTCCCTTCCCTACCCTCCCCTATTACCCTATTCCCTCTTAAAAGGCCGGCAACGCACTTGCAGCTCTTCTGATGCTGTGAGTGTCCATGGGCGATGGAAGTTGCTTTCCATCAGGTGACCCGTTTGCTCGTTTGCCCCCTTATTTCATAAAAAAAAAAAAAAGTTATAGTTTAACGTTATAATTTGATTAACTTAACATTACAGTTTTTTAAATAGAAGAATTTAGTGAAGATTTCAAAGAAAATAAATTCCACTTTTTCCATCCACTGCTGACGTCGGATTTTCGTTGCAGCGAAGGGCGTTATTTGTATTTCATTATCAACAAAAGCTTTTGAAAATACGAAAATTCAAGTTACATCTAACTACAGACCGCACTTTTCCAACGCAAATATATCTCGTATTTACTCAGGCGTGCGAAAATTGTTTGCTTATATGTTCGACGCCACGCTCATTACGGTGGGCTTTGTTACGACTTAGGCGGCGCAAACGGGCGACCGACGACCGCGATTGGTGGCGGTCGCATAATTCCGTTACTTAGAAAAAGGAGGCGGTTACTACCACACGTGTCGCAGGTCACTGTAGATGAAAATGTTTAAAACAAATTGCCACTTCCCATTGTCGGTCGCCCGTTTACGCCAAGCCTGTAACGATAGCAAAAGACGTTGTGAGTACCGATAGCAAGACATTCTTTATACATTTATCACTTGAGGTAAGTTATTGAAGCGCTCACGTTTGAGGATCCCTTTGAATGTATTAACGGCTTACCGGATGCGGGGGCAGATGGCGAAAATATTTAATTATTTCCCCATAGTTTTCTTGCTGGGTTTTAGTTCAAAGAAAAACCCACAAAGTTTTCCTTTTCTTTGATTATTTTCACGCTTTGAAAATTGTTACGTCGTATATAAAACTACGTTGCATTCACAAACTCTCTTTATTTTTACAGTTTTTTTAACAATTTCTCCTACTTTTCAGGTACCTGATAAATATTTATAAGTTGACCAAGTCAATAGTAATAATTATTCACGGAACAAGTCCGGTGTCCCGGTGGAACGGTTAGTCCACTACTGTGTCATGTGTAGATTGTCCTGTCCCGTAATTTATGGCTGTATTATGAAAATGTAACTAACTAATATTTATGAGTGTAACACAAAATTAATTTTGTATTTTTTGTTAAGTTCAATTTTACTGTTTATGATTTATTGCTTTTATAGAAAATTACTAGAAAATAGATAGAGCTTACAGATTATTGACCTAATTAAAATTATTTAGCAATTCTTTAAAAAGAAAATCGAACGTGCTCAAGCACTGCTCAAGCACAACCCACCTCGTCTAAATCTTACAAAGATCCGTTTTGATTAATTTCATTTACGAGTGAAAATTAAATTTATTTCTTCATGTGAATGTCTCGAATCTAATACATTTTGGGAAGCTTAATCACTTGAACATTTTCGTAATCCCCTAATTCGATTCCCCCGTATTTATGACGTAGGTTTAATTTATCATATCAATTGTGAGCTTCATTTGGACGTGCGTGCGTAAAACCGTTACTATTATTACGTTTTTAACATACACGAGGGAAAAATTTTAGCGATTTCATCATGTTTACAGCGAAATAAATTGCTGTATTTCATGACGATTATGAACATGCAACAACGGTTATGTTGAAGAATTAAGGAACTTGATTTACGTGAAATCTGACTACGGGGTAGGTACAGACAACGTTAGGTGTAGGTGCGATGTTATTACCTTATCGTATAGTACATAATATTTTTAAATGTACTGTCGATAATTTTTCTAGCTCTTGTTTCTAATGTTTTTTTATGTTTTTACCTTCTATTTAATGGAAAGGTGAGAATGTTTTTTGGTCCTCTTATATTTTTATGAAGCTAGAAATGAAAATGACGTCACTATTTATAATGCCGCAATATTTGCGATAGTAAATCGCATCAAAGACACAAAAACACGCTCGAGTTTCCTTCGACAACATTTAGTTCATAAAAGATAAAAGTCGTTTTATCCGACAGAGGCTTGTTTGGAATCATAACAAATAGCCCTTCATAAACCACATCCCCACTCGAACTGTCCTCGGGGCGAACCCCTTTACGCATTACGAATCTTACCGCAGCGTCGCTGGTTAAGAGGTCGTCAATGAAATCTTTCCTCCCCGACTATTCGTTATGTCTTAATGGATTACGCCGTATAAAATAGGCATCGACGAAACAAAAGGCGTTTCATGAAAATCTGACCACACACTTTGCGGGCTGAAACAAAATTTATTACGTTTGACCTTAGTAATTCTCGCTGAGGGTTTTCTAAAATTATTTCGACCGTTTCGGCTTTGAAGGCAGATCGCGGGCCGCGGTTTCGCCTAAATATTCTATGACTTATGAAATAGTTAATTCTAAACGTATTTTAATCCAGTACGATTTCATTTTGATCGTCCGAAAACGACCCTCACTCCTTTCTGCTTGGAAATTCAAAACTATGCAAACCGTAGTGGATACGTAAGCAAAGTTTATTTAATTTATGCTGAGTAAACCGCTTACGATATTACTTTGCGATGGATCCGTCGCTGGTATTTTTAAATTCAATTAATACTTATTTTGGATTTTAGAAAGCCTTTTTAGTTTGCGCTAGCTTCAGAATAAAATAATCTGCGCAAATGCTGATTTAAAAAGATTTTACTTATTTGAAATTGTCAGAATTTAAGAGAATTCACGTTTCACTAATATAAAATAAATTGACGATAATGACTGATAATGACTGATAATGACTGAATCTTTTCAGAGTTTCATAAATCATCAGAAAGTAACGAATCCTTTTTAAAGATGAAACATAAAAGAGATTAGATTGACAATTTCGCGTTATCTATGTTCATGGAGCTATGAAATGTTCGGTTATATAACTTTACTTTGAAGTTATTTGATCTTTTATATAGACATCCGAGCTCATCTCTTTAGCGTTACTGTTCTTATTTCCATTTCACACTTTCACAAAAAAGAACTACTGCGAAAACAGAGATTTTAATTAGCCTAATGTACGTTTCTTACTTTCAATCTTTTGCATCTAAGCTGAAATCTTTGTTCGCTTTAGGTTCAGCTGTAAAATTTTGTCACTGCTCATTCGTACCCTACTTCCACTGTTTTGTTTGAGATTTCATGTGACTCAAAGTAAAATTATCTGTATTTTAATACGGAAGTCATAAAGAAAATATTACAAGCGAGACAAGAAATCTGACTCAATGATTACTTTCATTCGCCTTCGCAACGAAACGAGGAACTTAATGAGAAGTCATGCAAACTTAGCGAATACAAATATAGCATTAGTATGCAAGAGCAAAGTTCTTATTCAATATAACTTGCAATATTTAATTTTCCGTTTGTCTTTTTCACACCAGCGATTGCGACAATAACTTGTAATAGCAGAGGGCGTCGATTCAAATTGCTTTATTAACTTCAGCCATGTTAACTTTTTAATTTATACAGCACGATGCATTAATGATTTCAGCGACTGAATGGAATTAAAAAGTTTCTGAATACAAAGGCGAGACGATAAAAGATGATATAAGAATTAATAATATTTAAGTTGAATAAGTTCATTACCTAATTGATTTGGTATAATTATTAATTTACATGCACTCCTAAATTTCATATGCACTCGCGGCTTTTTAAATTGAACTAATTGGTATAAAAAATATAGGTGCATTACAATTAAAATCCATGCAAGATCAGAAATTCGTACAAGTACAGCTCTCATAACGCGCAGTAAGCTCGCACGGTAACAGTCTAACGAGTGCAATATCACCTAACTATTTTCAACTGAAGTACCCCTCCTGTTTAAAACTAGAATCATTTCACGACTACAAACTCCACAAATGTGCATTTTCTCGAGCGGAGCGTGCCACAAAGTTAAGTTTTACCACTTGCCGTAATTACCAATAAACCATGTTCCCGTTGATAGCGCGTTGCGGGGGGCGCAGAATCGCGTCCCTTCTGACGCTAACGCGCTGCTGACATTAAGCCTTCTTTCTGACAATCGCCAAATATGCTTTATATTTGATTGGAAAGTTCAGATAAATTTGAAGGCAAGGCAGAATCGCTCCGTCTGCAATACTCGTTAAAATAAAACGCTCCTTTTTAAGAATAATTTCATCTTTGTTTCCGCATTACTAAATTGGATAGAACGCATCGTGCGCTCGAAGAATATTGACAGATATGATCACTTCTCGATTGGAGCGGGGCCAACGAGCGTCTAGATTTTCTGTACGATTTGTAACTCTATACTATTTTAGCTTCCGTTTAGAATAAATATGCCATTATGGAGTGTTGCGTATTTCTTGTATCCGACGTGCATGCTTGAATCTTTATGTATAGCCATTGGAATAATGGTGAATTCAATTAATGTATCAATCTGAGTATGTTTGGTCATTTAAATGATAAAACACATTGTGTAAATGGAAACGGTTAATTTACATCAAATATTGATGAAAGTTGTATGCTGGGAGTGGGGCAAGACCCGTGATCGTTCGCGTATGATTCCTTTTATTTATTTTCATCAAATGTGCGCGTTGTTTTGACGCGGTGATGCTACGGTGCGGCGATGGCGGCAGGTTGTGTGCTCCACATTCGCCTATGAATTCCGGTGTACAGACTTGTGGGCAGATGAATATTTTAACATTTTACATATCCGACGAATGAATTCATTTTCGGGAACATTTTTTCATTTTACTCAGTTATTTGATACGTTAATGTTTGCTCTGTCGCTATATACTTTCGGTTTGGATGTCTATATCGCCCGCAGATTGCTCGAAATAATAAACGATTCGTGCTGTATTTTTTACACCAGTGTTTTTATTGGGACTGATTTAGACTAACACTTTTATTAACTTTTTTCATAAACGTGGAGGTTCAATATAGTATTTTTAAACATTCATTGATTTTTCCTGACAAAATAGTTTTGTGAAAAGTTTTATCATCGAACTCATTTTTGAAATGTACTTTGTAAACCATTTTAGATAATAATTATAGCAGCTGATGGTTAAAATGAAAGTTACAATATGTTTAATGATTTATGATCACGTCCTTTCTATTTTATAAAACTAAGATAACAAACTAGCTTTTGCCCGCGACTTCGTCCGCGTGGAGTTCGTTTTCCATACAAAATTTTAACCCCTTTTTCACCCACTCAGGGGCCGAATTTTCAAAAATCCTTTTTAGCGAATGCCTACGTCATTACAACTATCTGTATGTCAATTTCAGCAAAATCCGTTCATTAGTTTCGGCTGTGCGTTGATAGATGAGTCAGTCAGGTTTGTATTTTTAGATTATACCCCAACACGGAATAAGCTCTCGTATTATAATTAAAATCGCACGATAACTTTACGCTACAAGGTATTTAATGATGGATTCAAATGAAATGAAATAGCAAAGTAATCGTCCAAAGCCGCAATGGATGGCGGAGATGTTGTCGTTTCTTCTATCTAATTGATTCCGATCCTTTGTGCGGGCAGTGCGTACTGCGGTCCGATTGTGCAGGAGCAATCAATGGTTATGACGCAGTACAGACATCCACAGATAACTCTTTTATTTTCAACGACACGGATTTGTGGAACTTTTTATTACCTATCTCTTAATATAAGTCTTCTAAGCTGTGTTTACGACGAATGAAGACTACACAATTTCTTCACTTTTTTATAATTTTAGGGTTTCGTACCCAAACGGTAAAACGGGACCTTATTACTAAGACTCCGTTATCCGTCCGTCTGTCTGTCTGTCACCAGCCTATATCTCATGAAACGTGATAGTCGACAGTTAATATTTTTACATAATATGATGTATTTCTGTTCCCACTGTAACAACAAATACTAAAAATAATAATTTGAAAAATTTAAAAACCCGACTGCGTAAAAAGTAATGTACATATTGAAAAACTGAAAAGAAAAAAACAAGCACTTAGATGTCCGGTGGTTTAGAATTCTATAATATATTATTGAATGAATACTATTGAAGAAAATATAATATAATCTAATAATGGAACATAACAACTAAACAGTCAGGATCCATTGAAAAATTAGATTGGCTGTCGAATAATGGATCCCGACTGTTTACTTATTATGTTCCAATAATAGATTATATTTTATTTTCTTCAGTAGTATTCATTCAATAATATATTATAGAATTCTAAACCACCGGACATCTAAGTGCTTGTTTTTTTCTTTTCAGTTTTTCAATATGTACATTACTTTTTACGCAGTCGGGTTTTTAAATTTTTCAAATTATTATTTTTTATTTTATACTTTTTAGTTATGAGTACCTAGCTAGCTATTTACCAGACTGGATTTCCTATCAGCATTAGTACTACATCACAATTGCACTGAAATGTGAGAATGGTTGTTACGCAACTTTAAATCGATATAGATCCTAAACGGTTAGTCGAATCGAAAAATGTTGAGAAAAAACTAAAAATGATTTTTAAATACCTATTCAACGATACCCCACTTGATATAGTTTGTTGACTTTCATTTTTTTCATTTTCACAATATGGCGTCCAGTAGTCGCCATATTGAATTTTCACTAACGTCATGTCTTTAGTGACACTCGCCGGACTAAGAGGAATCGATTGACGTGTGAATCATAAAAATCGGCCCAGGCGTTTACTCTGTATAGTGCTTCAAAGGAACATACATACATACATACATACATAGGCTGATAAACACATTACCACTCCTTTGCGTTGCGCAGTCGGGTAAAAACAGAATAAAACAAATATTTTAGAGGGCTCCCATAACACTTCGTTCGCGGGACCAACTCGCACTTGGCCGGTGTTTTTGTTTTTTTTTTTATTATTTAAAGTGTACTTACTTTCCCCAGATACCTACAGAAGACACCCGTACTACGGTAGTAATGATAACAGTCAGTGATAAAGAATGATAGAATGCTGGCAATATCTTCACGCAGTGTTTGCTACAAAACTGTTTCACGAAATATGGGCAAAAGGCAATAATTTTTAAAAATGCGAGCATTCACCGCTTCACGCGGGTTGCCGCTTACATGCAACAATCAGGTCCTCTCCCATATCGACTTTTTCCACTTCGTTTATTGCACCCGGTTCGGAATAGTTTTTGTTTCTACCGTACTAATCAACGGCTGTACATAGCCGTTCGAGTGAGATTTTCCATTTTGCGATTCTCAATAAAATGTTTTCATATATTGTGCCATTTCTAGTTCAACTGTGAGCAATCTGTTTCTAACTTGTAGCAATAATAAATATAATATACACGTATTTAATTATTACATTACTAAGTTTATTATATATAAGCTGTTCCGACTCCCGAAAATTAGTGTCTCAACTATGAACTGGAATAAATAAATAACTACATCGGCATCCACACCTACATCTACTTTTAGTAACAATAATTACCACTGTGGTCACTTGTCATTCCAGACTCACTCTCGTTCTTCCAGCGGCATGTGGAGTATCGATCCTCTGTTTAATTCAAAGGTTGAATAATGTATTGCCTTTCATTAGCGCATTGGCCAGTAAATGTATTTGCACATAAAGCTCCCACACAAGATTCACGGAACAATTAGGATAAATTTCATATAAATTCACGTCTTACTAACTCCTTTTAAGTAATTAATGTAAAAAAGTTTGTATTCTTTGTATAAATGGAGTAAAATTAACTTTATTTTGTGTTAAAAACGTACTAGACTTAAATCTATTAAAATAATTCGTTAGAAAGCCGCAAAATACAAAAATGTGATAAAAATAATAATAGAAGTACTAAACATTTTATTTCATATATATCTTTCGGCTGAATCTAAAATTCGCCATTCGCAATTTAATACATTATGTATACAAACTGTAGTTTCGAAGAAATAAAAGAAACAATAGTATTAACCACCGAACTTCTCGCATACGTCTGGTGCTCGGAGAAAACATTCCAGAAGTTTCAGCACACAACTTCATAGCCAACAATAACAATACATAAGACTACGACGGGCCTCTTAATCAAAAACAATTAACGAGTAACTTATGATACACGATTTGATACAATAATAATTATTTTGGTCTTAATCATAGATAACGTATGATTTTACAGATAAGAGAAGCTCCTGGCGAGGCATATGTAATATACTAGTTTCGCCCGCGACTTTGTCCGCGTGGAGTTCGGTTTCTATACAAAATTTCATCCCCTTTTTCATCCTCTTAGGGAGCAAATTTTCTAAAATCCTTTCTTAGCGGATGCCTACGTCATTACAACTATATGTATGCCAAATTTTGGTAAAATCCATTCAGTAGTTACGGCTGTTCGTGGATAGATGAGTCAGTCAGCCTTTTATATATATTTATAGATAAAATACTCGTGTCATAGTATTCGGGGACACACTCCTCCGAAACGGCTTGACCGATTCTTATGAAAATTTCGGTAGGTCTGAGAATCGGTCGCAATTTATTTTTTCAACCCCTAAATGATATAAATAATAAATATGGCGAAACACATTTGCCGGCTCAGCTAGTTATGTATAGAATTAGCTTTTAACAGGATTTGTCTTATAAAGTCCCTTATATTGGTAATTACAATATTTTCACTATATATTATTTTAATAAAAACCTTTTATTTATTTATTAAAAGAATTCCACCATAATACACAAGCATAAATTATTCAATATGCCTCAACCTTTATACGGCTTCTTTGGTTAGCCCACAGCGCGTGCATTGACCTGAAATGCTCTGATCTACATACGAATCAATTTTGCCCGCGTTCTAATCGCAATATTCGGATCAGCGTAATAGAAAGCTTTAGAGCAATCAACGTGGGCAGAGTCATTTTAGTTTTAATTAAGCTCATCGGCCCGTTAAGCTGGACGGTGTAAAATCGAGCATGTGCGAGTTTATAAACTACTGTAACGTTAATTATTATCATCATTGTTCTTACTGCTGTTGAACGGGCCTTCTCAAGAGGCAGATCATGAATAGATTTAGTTACTCTACGACAAACTAGCAGACTAGGAGTCTTCAAAGATCGTTAAACTTCTCAGACACGCGGTTTTCTTTTCCGTTTAAGCATAACTAACATGCTTTCATATTTAAAAAAGTTTAATCAGTACCCAACAAACCGAGACCAAACCTGCACCACAGTGGATCTAACGGTATAATGTAGCTTAAGCGTCCTACTAGGTCATGGACGCTATGGGAATGTATGGGAGTGGGAAATCAGAATAATCGTGGCATTCGGATTTGCGTGTTCAGGCGACACGGTTACCACAACAATGCGCCTATCGACTTTAATAATTATTCAGTGTCCATCTTAATTGGATCGTTGGCATACCTCAGGGGTAAGGATTGATAATTTGGTGGTTAATTGGAACGAAGGATTATGGGTAGATACTCGTACATTTACAAAACCGCTTTTGTTGTAATATTATTTTGTATTTTTTAAATGTTTCTAATTAATATACTATTTTAACCCAATAATACTTTATTAGTTTTTTCCAAAGGCAAATTGTACTTTGGCTGCTAAAGGTAATAATATTTTTTTTGAGTCATTCATTTATAAATGTACTAGATTTTTCCCGCCGCCGCTTCGCATTTCGAGAGAAAAGGTAGCCTTCCAGAGCACATAACTACTAGTACTATACCAAATTTCAACAAAATCTATTCAGTGGTTTCTGCTTGAAAGAGTAACAAAACATCCAATTATCTAAAGATTCTCACAAACTTTCACATTTATAATAGTAGTAGGATGTGAATTATATTTTCTTTTAGTAATTATTAAAATAAAGAAATAAATAAAATACTTAACTTTAATTAGGTTAACGTTTATTCTCAGTAACAGTTAGATGCAATTTACCATGTCTTACCTCATGAAATAGTGAACGTCAGTCGTGCCGCTCACAGCTCACTGCCGATTAGGTGTACGGAGCCCAGGGAACCTAAACCAATTGAGGTTCTGCATAATCCAAACAGCCTACATCGTATTGTAGCGATGAACTAATCGTTGTATTATGGTTTCCGTGCTAACTTACCTGACGCGCCGACCCGATTTGAAAAAAATCATATGAAAAAAGTCTTTGGCATATTTTGTTTCGAATAATATTATTGAGATACAGACATCTAATATTTTGTTAAGTCACATATTCAAGTGCCATTATATACAAGCGCCATTATATAATATTATAATAATATTTAAGGACTCTTTCACACCACGTCAATCTGGCCCCGAATATCTGTTACGGGGATAAGACAACGGAAATATTATAATTATTTTAGTATAAAATACTATGTGTATAGTTAAAATAGAGGAACACAGAAAGGTTTTTTGTTCCATTGGTAGCATACGAATCCGCGACTTCATAGGTATCAAAGCAAGACTGAGGTTGTGGGTTTGTATTTTCATCGATTTAATACGCTCAATACAGCGCCACAGTGTCATTTATTTTCATTTCTAAAACCATTCAAAAGGCGTTTAAATTTATTATCATTTCTAGCACTATTCAAAAAGCGTTTAAATTTATTTTCATTTCTAAAACCATTTAAAAGGCGTTTAAAATTATTGAACACTGCGCATTATCTCAAGTTAATCTAGTATTTTCGCATACACATCACGTTGTCACTAATCTCTTAGCGCAATCTGTGCTCATTCCGCAAGGAAACAATACCACCTTTTACAGGGAACAAAGATGAAATAACAAAAGAAAGAACCGGGCGATTCGGTACAATACATTATCGTCTCACATACACGAGTGGGCCCGCTATTAAATAAAACACGGGGGTATGAACTTCAATTATCTCATGTTTGTTAGAGCGTACGTGTACCTGATTAAATTCGAAAATATGTGACGTAACGGGAACATAACAAAACATTTAGAGAATTTGACAATGATGATGTTGTTAATACATAAAATTCTTTAGAAAAAAAGATCGTGAAGAAACAAACGAATATTGAAGTTGAAGCATAATTATTAAAGTAAACTCAATCTGCAAAATGATGTCTGAGTTAATTTTGATAAAATAATAAGGTATATGGCGCACCGCCAAAAATTACCTTCGAAGAAATAATATAAAGGTACTTTATGGAGAAATTTGTGTATTATGTAAATGAGTCGCGAAAATTGAAGTTATTGCGACTTCGCAAACAATCTGCCAATAAAGTTAAAGCATCTTTGCAATTTTCTTTTCGAGAGAAGATTAAATATTACGATCGGTAATTAACAGTCGCGTCTAGACAGCTGAGGTTTTAATAAAATGTACGGATGTGCATGCAGCTGAGCGGCTGAGTTGCATTGATTTTTTTGTTTATGATTGACAGCACACGAGCGGTGCTCGGTCGCGCGTTGTGACCAGCGAACCGTGGGCCGGTGCTAAGAGAGCTATCTCGTGGCGGCGCCTGCACCATACCGCATACGTCACCGCAACTGACCATTAGATTTTTACACTGGGAATATTTACTATTCTGTGGATTTAATTCTGCTTTTGCACATCTCTCTTCCGTGCGGTTTCGTGACTTAACTACGCAACGTTGAATTGCAAATGTTTTATTGTTTAGATATTTACACGATAGTAAATCAAAAGTATAGTAATTAAAGTAATCAGTGCCGATTTTTATAATTTAAGCCCCCAATCCTGGCATCGCTAAACTATTTGAGGTACAAACTTATAAACTTCTATGTTGATAGGTTCTGCTAAATCGGCTTAAGGAAAATTTTAAGTAAACTCGGATAATAACTTTTGAATTCATTTGAAGAAAAAATAACGTATTGCGCGTTGATTGGTACGGAACCTTCCTTAGACATGGGTTATTAAATATTATTTCTGTTATTCTTCCAGCTTTTGTGAACTGTATCATGATAGTGAATATATGCGATTATACATGATATCATAGATTGATTTATTAAAAAATAATCGAAACTTTATCATTCGTTTTCTATATTTGAATACATTAAATTTCATCCAAATATTTACTCTATTATACATACATACATAAAGTGGGAGCACTTGTTTGAATGAGAATAATAGCCGCAAATGAATGGCCTGAACTGAGTTTTGTGCTTAGACGTATCCGATTTCATAAATAAAAGGAGCTCTCTCACCCGCGCTAAAATATAGAAAGAAATGTGTTCATCTCGTTAAAACTTTCGTCTACAAATATAAAATTCAATTTCTGAATGAGCGCAAAAAATCTTCCACCCTGTTTTTCGCGTTCATTTTGCATCAGCCGACGTAGAATCCTAATTATCTTTCCCAGTTAAGCTTAAGTGAATTATTCCACCCACTGTAGAGCACAAACAAAACGGTAGGAAGTTCACAACCTCAGTCCAAAATACTAAAACATTAAAGAGAGTTTCCCGCACACGTATTATATCTGAGCGGGACGGTACTTGTAGTACGTCGTCTTAGGCTCAATTCACATCTAAACGAAATGATACGCGACATGGCGCTTTATTTTCAAAACAGCTATTCAAAATTGAACTTTATTCATTACTAAAGAAGACACACGTTTCATTGTAAGACTTCGAATATAGGTATAGGTATAGGTATATCTATAGACGCTTCACACCACGTCAGTCTGGCCCCGTGCTAAGTCTCCGAAGAACTTGTGTTACAGGTACCAGACAACGGGAAGTATATTTAATACTTTTATACTATACGTATATATAAGATTTTTATTATACTATACACATATTTAATACACATCCATGACCCAGGAACACAGAAAAACTTTTTTGATCCTTCGGCAGGATTCGAACCTGCGACCTCCGGCTTGAGCACCAAAGCACTGAACCACTGAGCCACAGAGGTCGTCGAATGAATTAGTGGCACCTCACTGCACAGTGTATGTGCAGTATATGACTGATACATACATACATACATATAATCACGCCTTTTTCCCGTAGGGGTAGGCAGGACCGCCTCTTTCCCGTAGGGGTAGGCAGAGACCACTTCTTTCCACTTGCTACGATCCTTACATACTTCTTTCGCTTCATCCACTTTCATTCTTACCATCCATTCCTCCTCTTACATTGAACGTAGCCAAGCGTCTCTCCATGGTCCGCTTTTCGCCTCCGCGAGAAACGAGACGTGATGGGTGGCGAACCACATCGCCGCCATTTTGGATAATTAAATTATTTTTAACTATCCATTGCGTTTCCACGGATTGGTGGAGAGGGTAGGAATAGGGAAAGGGAAGGATAGGTGGTGTGGAAAGGAAGATTGGTAAGTTAGAGTGGGAAATAGGGAATGTAGGATATTACCGCCCAGGAGGGCAAGGGATAGGACAGTAATAGCTAGGGAAGCCGGGGTCGCATACCCGTATACTATACCACAACTACCGGACAGGTAAGTTGGGAAGAGTATCTCATGACATCACTGATATCATATTATAAATCTTTTTGTGCAGTGAATACAGTTTGATTTTGAATAGCTATCTTAAAAATGCAGCGCCTCGTAGTGTCGCGCAACGTCGCTGTGTGATCTGACCCTTAGAGGAGGCGGGGTCTATTTTAGCCGGCTCAACTTTTAATAACGCCCGCAAAATCATCTAATTAATCTGATTACGGATGGACCCGCACCGTGGGCCCCCACGCTCCCCGCTGATACTCATTCCTTAGCATTAAGTTAACTTGTTTGTCCATGTACTGTCTTGTGGATTAGCGTTACAGCGCTCAGCCAAGATAAGGGTACGGTACGAAATGACGTCATTATTTGGTAATGCTTAAACTATTTGGAAAATATATTTGGCGCGGATTAAATTCTCTTGCTTGTTCATTAATTAACTTTAAGTTATAAGTATGTTTAAATATACTCACTTTGTTCAAAAAATTAATTACTTGCATACCATAATAATTTTGAAATTTATATAAGTAATCCAATATATAAAAAGTCATAGTAAACCAACACAACATACATCTAGTAAACAATTATCTTCACCGTAGATCTCAATAAATCCTAAACCCATATAGGCCTTAATAAATAAGCTGGCTTTGATTTTAGGACCACGGCATACCCTTTTAATTGTCCATAGCTCCATAGTTTCTGTGTGGTAATTAAAGCACATCCTAATTTAGTTAATTCACTCGCAAAACGTAGTGTAATGTGAAAGGGATTCGTGTAATGTCGTTACGATCAACGCTCAGGCTTACTGCAATGTAATTTGCTAAGAAATATGTTTAGCGCTAAATTGTAGCTGTGTCTCTATCTAATAAAATATTTATGAGAGAGTTAGAGCTACTTAGTTTTATTGAAATTGTATTTTCTTAGTTTCATTAAATTTATTGTTAAAGTATTTTTGTAACTTTAGTTACTTCTGGTATGACTCTCGATATATTAATAAGAATTGATTGTACTGTAGGTTCTTGGTGGAAAGTCATGTTTCACAGTATGATTAAAGTATTGTGTAATTAAAGTAGAAACAATGTAGAAGTCCCGTGTATTATAATTGTGTAAGAAACATTGTACATGTTTATTCTTAACGTAAAGGATTACAAAGAATTTGGAGATGATTCATTGTAACAAAATCGACTTTCCTCGGTATCACATTTCCCGTGTTTAATGGTTAGAGTATCAATTTCATAACAATTACTTCTTAATCGCTTTATTCCAGAAATTAAATATTTAGAGCTACAATTTGTGGCGCTCGCTTCGATATAAAGAAAGGGATAGACCCTTAAGTGTTCTCAGTGAAAGTAAATTTCCAAATTATATTGTTTATCACGCTTTTGAATCTTCTGAAAATTATATCTTGTTAACAAGTATTTTAAAAATACTCACTTAATTTGGAGTCCGATTCTTTAATTTTATTTTAGGCGATACTATATTTGAAAATTTTTTTACTAATTTAATATTTCACGCACTAATTTTATAAATTCGAAAGTTTGTGTGTATAATATGTTTGCGTACCTTGCAAGCAAAATGAAATTTGGGTTGTTAAACTGTCTATCACGCAAAAAAAGCGTTGAACAGATTTGACCAAAATTTTACACAAATATAATGTGTAGCCCAGATTAACTTTTATTTTTAAAAATGTGAGTGCGGGATAGTAAAATTTCATTTTCATTTTTATCAATTTATTATTAATTATTTTATAGTCAAAACAAATACGAAATTTCATCCACACACATTAAGTTCAAATGAAAATACTAAAATAATGTTATGTAAAGGAACTTTATAAAAAATCCTTGGCCAATCCGTATGAAAGCTGGTGTTACAGGCATTCAATAAAATATGAAGGCCCATTGGCGAAACGATCTTTCCGAATACATAAGAGCGGAGATAGGCTGAAGCGGCTCGAATGCGACATTTCAATTTGAGCATATATTATTCATGGTAATGCGTTAAAAGCACCGCCACATGCTCAGAGCGAGCGAGTAATCGCACGTGCGACTAGGTATATGTACCGTCAGCAAATGCAAGTTTCAAAAAATGTCGCTCGAATAAAACCGCTTAATATAAGTGACTTTAAGCAAGCGCCAACTCTAACAATACTTTACAATGTTCAAGCTTAGTACACATTAATATTTTAGTTTTGTGTTACAAAAAACATAATTGTTCACTCATTTAAAGACCAGTGCTCAAAACATTGAGCCTCGTTGTACGAAGAATATTCGACTAATGTTACCGTCAACAAAAACCTTTTTTTGTAGACGGTACGTATTCAATGTTGTGCTTTAAAATTGTCGTTTCGCGCCATTTGCAATGCCCGAACCGATGTGCTTTGCCTGTTAAGTAACTACGTAGTCTTTTTATTTATTATACGTTGTAATGATGCACGCTAAGGTACTCAACGCGCAAGTGAAAAGTTTCCTTTATATTTTCCATTGCATTCTATTCAAATATTTCACATAAAGGTTTTTACTTTATGTAGAGAGGTTTATGTAAATCCAATTACAAATTATCACTGAAAAATGCAGATGTTCTAAAATATTTGAAAGGATTTTACATATAATTATCCGTATGTATGTTTATTGAAGCCTTAATTTTTGAAGCCGTATCGACAAAAAAATATTCCGAATCGAAGTAAAATACGAAATTATTGTTTATTCTCCTCGCACGGAGTCGAGAATGGCATCTATTATTCATCGATGAAGGCATAGGAACAAAATTTGTTTAAGTACGATGCGATTCCGCCAATCTCGCAATCTTTATTTCATTCGCAATAAATGGATTACTCTGCTCACAAACATCGTTTTGCCATCCACGGCTTTATTTGGCTTGTAAGCGAATTTCGTCGGTTGTTTCCCGAAGGTCTATATTTATTTATGAGTAAATTGACGTTTAAAAATGCCATAACTATGTTTATGATGTAACGGTAGAATTTTTATACTTTTTTTAATAGTTTCATTACTTTAGTTTATATAACTTATTACTATTTCTGCACCTAAAATCATAATGCAGTATTTCCATTTTAGATCTAGTAGGGTGTGATACATTTTCATAGTTTGGGTCTATTATAAATGTAGGACATAACTATTAAATTATAGTGTCTTTGATATTAAACCGAAGGGATTATGTAGGACCTAAATTCGGACGGCCGAACGCCTATAAATTACTAATAAAATACTCCGCTGACACACTTTCTTTACTACTGTAAGATTAGAAATTAGAAGGACTTCTGTCTTATAATGTTATAACTCTTATTACGTCAAGTTATCATAAACAAAAAAAAATTACTGCTACGATTTTTCCGTATGCAAAACTTGGCTTTTCAATATTTCTAATTTTCCTATATTCGCTGGATGTTCTAGCCAAAAAAATCAGCGACCCCACTAAGGGTATAATGCGATGACATTAATAAATCAGGAGTGTGTTTGAGGCAAATCCATCGATTCATCATAAATAGAGCGAAGATTCCGTTAATCCCTCGAATATCGCCTTTTATGGAGATTGCGGATCGTGCGTACGCATGCAACAACACATTGATGGATGACGGGCTATTTATCAATGTGAACTTGACTTTATACCTATATATCAAAGAATTGAAGGGGCAGTGATAGAATTCCAATAAGGCTCTCCATATTGTAACTGCGGCGAGCGATAGCCGCTGGAGCAATATTGAGTCAGGTACCAAAAATAATATTGGAATTTTTAGAAGCTATGTTTACGTTTTTAATCGTTTTCGTTTGAATTTTATTTGACAGCAAACTATTATATCTATCAATACTAATAAAATCGTAATATTCGCAACTGTCTGTACATAGAAGATATTTAAAACTATTATAGGAAAGCTTTATGAAGTAAATAGAACCCAAAACGATGATTTTTAGAATTTTATTGTTTCTCAAAATCTCACAGAACAGATTTTTAAATTTGATATAGTAGCAGTTTAGGCTTTGGATTAAAACATAGGTGTTCCTAATTTTTATTTCAGCAAAATGTACGGATCCCGCGTTATTTCTTCGCGGGAAACTTCCAGTTTAATCACTGCCTATTTTCCACAGAAAAAAGCGCTTGTTACCGTTTGCTAGCGCTAAAATGATTATCGGCCAGGGCACGTTTGCTAACTTCAATACCGCTAACATAATCCGCCATTTTGCTTATTTAACGCTAGCGGTCGCCATTTTGCTGACGCTTTTTGTCAGCACTTTTTTCCGCGGAACACAGCCATACTACAACAACTATTACAACTATTTAATTACCTACTGCGTTGTTTGTTGATACGAGTTGTAGCACTGGCCTGATTGTCGTAGTGCGTCGTAGCAGGCGCTACGCGAAGTCACAGTCTACGTCAAGTTTAGTAAGACAGCGAATCTAAGCAGATCTATAACAAGTCGGTACCTGTATTTTATATAATAATAATAATATTTATACTATCATTATCTATTCAAAAACACAAGTGGGTACCAAGATTTTTACGGTTGTATATGGTAGCATTCACAATTACATAATTAAGATAATTGTAAATGCCACCTTGAATTAACGTGCATTTTATTATTATTTTACGTGTTTAATGATTTACTTTAATGCTTCGCTTTATTTAAAATGTAATTAATTGTAATTGATTTTCGACAGCGTGTGGATTGAACTTAATTAAGTTAATCAGCACAAAGCTCAACAAGCTATTACAGATATAAACGTAAATTTTTGACTTTGTCGTAAATTTCTGATGATTTAACTCAAAAACTCTATAGTTATTCGCGCGGTGCTCATTTCAGAGGTCGCAGGTTCAAATTCCGCCAAAAGGAACGAAAAAAAAATACCGTGTTCCTCTGTCATGGATGTGTAATAAATATGCGTATATAACAGAATAAAAATCCTATTAGTATATTATAAAATTATTAAATATATATATCCACTGTTTGGTACACGTAACACATATTCTTAGAGAAGTTAGTACGAGATCATACTGATGTTACATAAAAAAAGCTACACTCGCCGCATAGGGTATTGTGGTTAACTACTAAACAGTCCTCCATACATTGAGCAGTGGAGACGTATGTCGGCGTTTAAATTTTACTCTTTAACCAAAAAAAAGCAAATGACAACGATTTAATCAATAAAACCTAACGTTTATACTGTCGTATCAGCAGCGACGTAAAACAGTTGGGCATTTCAAATATTTTCCCTGTCCCCCAAGTAATAAATTACAAAAAAAAGTAATTGTGAAACTTTTATGTAAAAGTCCACAGAGTCAAAAAGTAAAATTGTGCCGAATAAAAATCAGGGTGAGCAGCCCTGATTTTAAGACTACCAATTTATCAGTCGAGGGACCCCATTCCGTGAAACGATGTAAATAGCTCGCTTTGTTATTTACAACATTTAATTCAATGTATTCGAAATGCTTAACCGAATTTCAATATTTTAAGCAACTCAATATTTAGTTTTTATTGTTAAACTAAGACAATAAAAGTCATATTATATAAAAAGTGTCATTGATATTCAAAAATAATTTATATTTTAGTTCGGAAATGGCGCGGCGTCAAATTGGATTTTATAATACGGCGTTTAAGCCCGTAAACCAGGTTATAAAAACATTAGCTATCTCGCTTTGTATGAGTACAGCTAAAATGTAGGTTTTGATTGACGCAGGCAATCGGCCTAATGTAACCTCAGGCAAGTTCGGCTCACGAAACGACGCAATCCTTCACACGCCACGCAAAAGTAACTTTTCATATAATTCATTTCCCTATATTTATCTTACAACTTGATTTGTTCGATCCGACAAAATGACGTGCAATTTTTTCGGGAAACGTTATTGAAAACTTCGGGTGTTGTAATGGAAGTGTGAAACTTTTAGGTTTAGGTTTTTTGTCGGCACGTGTTCTCGATTTTTCTTTTAAACATATCATCATCGTTTTGAATCGAAGGCCAATTTTTTTTTTAAATAATAACCACTACGCCGCCGCGCCGTTACTAGCTTTTGCCCGCGCAAAACAGTATAATTACAGGGAAAAGTATAATTTTTCGGGATAAAAAGTATCATATTTCTTTATCCAGAGCTTAAATTACTACCAAACCAAATTTTATCAAAATCAGTTTAATAGTGTTTGCGCGAAAGAGTAACAAACATCATCAATATTGTGATTCAAAAATAAATAGAAAAACTAACAAATTTTGATGCTAGCCAAATTAATAACCAAATGGCAAGATCCGATATATTCACATTGTCCCTTACAATATGGTTTATATCGGGCGTTACGTGACTGGAAATAGTAAAATCGGATGATGTTGATAATTTGGGCCGTAATAGCCGGGCCCAATAAAACCTTATAGGTAAGTCCTGGATTAAAGGAAGTGGATCAGGGCATGGCAGTTTTATTAACCATAGATAGGGAAGTTCATAACAAAACGGTATCAGAAATTAATTAGTGTAATTGTCATATAAATACATTTACTATTGCGGACATTGCTTGAAAAGATGCTTAGAGATGCAAAGAAAGAAAAGAAAATTTCGAGAAAATTTTGTTTTTTGGACGAGAATTTTTTTAAGTTTTCAGAAACAATATTCAAGAAACTACGAGTGTTCATTCATATTTCTTGTAGTATTTCAAATAGCACTCAGGGTTATATTTTTATCATAATATTACTTACATATTATGGTGTACCTTCTAAACGCAAAATGGCCCAAGCGAGTTCTAAAATGTATGGAACAGTAAAAAAGAAAGTTAATTATAATTAAATGTCAAAATCTCTTAATCTGTACTGGCTGGACTCCAAAATAATCAGCATCAAAACCATGTAATATGCGGAGTTAAACGACCATCTTGTTAAGTTTAATATTATCAGACTTTATTTTTATTGACCCTTTTAGATACACTGCAGAAGCATTTTATTTTACTTTAATCCAACTCATCGCTACATTCGTTAGTAATATTTACTTTAAAAAAGTTTTCTTAGTATTTCATGCTTGCAAACTTCATGAGTATTTAAACTTTGATTTTCATTATTCTAGCTTGCTTGTAATTTATAACTATGTCCTGTGTCCAGTTAGAAGTTTAGTAAAGCTTATAATTTACATAATAGGAGTAGTACTTTCCGCAGCGGGTCATACAAACTTCTGTGGATTAGGGCCTTCACGGGGGCTTATCGGATTTTGAATGAATTTCGGGATGCTTGCGATGGCGACGTCATTATGAATATCCGATTTATATGCAGATTGGATATGAAGTAGCCGAACTACGCTAGTGGCGTGTAGGCACGCGCCACCAACCACGTTTATAAGATACTTAAAAACCTCTTGGTACTTTATGCAGTCCTGGTTTAATAAGGTGTTTGTATGATATATTTTTATTATTTCATGTAGAGATTAAAAGTTTTTGCAATATACGAAAAGTGTAGCAAAAGATACATAGGTAGCTTGTAAAATTGTTATTAAAATTTTCGGTTATTTCGATATTTCGCACTAACGTACATAATATAATAGCAAATAAAATAATATAGTTATAGTTAGTTTCTTTGCAATAATATTCAATGCTAAATATGTCCAGACGACAACTCGATAAAACTTGCATAATATAAAGTGTCAAAGGATTTGCCAATATCAAAGAAATTCATAAAAATAAAATCTTATTACATTGCTTCTATTTTTGTCTTAACAAAAAATAAATAACATTATATAGTCGTAGTTCGTCTGTATATTTATACTTGTTCCTCATAAGAGTGAAGAATTGTTTAACTTTTCCACTCTGCAGCGAAGACAGATTCTATTGTAGAGATTTAACAATTTCTGGCGCGGCGTTGCATTTCATATAATAATAAAATATCACAATGGATGTCAAGTCTATTCATGATAAGTGGCCAAGATGAAGCGCGTCAGTGGCATAATTCACGAAATCAGATGACGAATGAATAATTTCAAAGGGGGGTTGTTTGAACTCGTAACATTGTCGTAACTGTCCATTGTTCGGGCTAGAGAAAAGAGGAAGAATTACTCTTATCTAAGTGTCTAAGAACCTTGGAAATTATCAAATTGTTTGCTAATTATTTTTTAATTTTGACATCTCTTAGTTTTTTCACTATGACCGCAAACATCTCGACTGGTTTTCTAGGAATAGTGTTGATATATCGATAAAGTTAGGATACTGTTAGATATTATACAAATAAGAGGAATTGTCACAACTCACAACGCGATATTATGTCGCATCTATGCTTTTTCCAGAACTCCAACTCTAACTTACACGGTCATTTTACTTCTATCGATATCTATATTAATTTAATAAAGGAAAAAGTTTGTTTGTTTGTTTGCATTGACCACGAGGAAGGATATAGACTATATTTTATCGCGAAAAAATTTTTGCGCACATGAAGTACGAGTAACATCTAGTTGTATTATAAATGAATCGATTTGATATCATGTACTGATTTTTGGAGCTCGGACCAATCAAAACGGGTTTGATGTTGGTTTGACGTTTATGAGAATACTTTCTATTATGCAATTTTATCCTATCGTAACTGTATTATTTAGCAGAAACGACCATGTGGTTCAAAAGCCGTAGTGCCATCTTAAAAAAGTTTATTACGAATGCAACTATTTATGGATAAAACGTTACACATTCTCATTTAATGAAAATGAACATTACGACACAATTACGATACAATTACCCACCTGGTGTAATTATAATTAAATCTGTATGCAAACGAACGAAATAAAGAGTGAAGTTTTTAATAGAATAGTTGGCATACAGCAATTTTACGATCGATTCAATTTATCTACGTATCGAACACTAAAACATATTGGGCGGAACGTTTAGCACCTGAGCCAATTTAGTGCTGTACTGAAATTCGGCGTTCATTCGATTTCGGTTCGGTTTATTAATGACTGCACGAGCTTCAAGTTGCATACTGAAAACTAATGCGCACAGCTCCATTGAAGTTGTCATAGTATCTTATAGGGCACTCTCATCAACACTTAACATCTCTATTTCTGTAGAACAAAATTTGGGCAATACAATCAACGAGTTTTTAATAACTTTATCTCGCGATTTATAAACAGTATATCTCTCTAGATTTAAAAATAACCTAATATATATATCGGGACATTTCTAAGAAGGGTTCCGTAACTATCAACAATCGAGATAGTTTTTTTTATTACTTCAAAAGTTATTGTCCGATACCAATGCCAGAGGGGGAGTGAGACCAACTCGTAAACCACTTTGGAGGATAATGGTTGACTTTGTATTGGATTAAATCCATACACGATCAAATGTATTAGAACTACTCTAAAGTATAAAATTATCATTATTTAACTATACCAAAAATAAAATCCACATTTAACAATTATCACAATATAAATACAATATTACTCTTTAACATAATAACAAAAGTTACAAGGGCTGACAGACAGACGGACGGACAGAGCAAAATGGAGGATTCTTTGCTATAGTAGTACTACGGAACCATTACAAGTAATTAACGTTGAAAATCACGTGATCAAATATGTAAATATAGTACCGTGAGTTGGCGTAAAAAATCAAAATTAAACAGACCGTTATTATATCGGTGCGATGATACTCCGCTTTCATCGACGCCCGAACAATGCGGAGGTGCGCCTAAACCCCTTTGCATGTTTTATACAAGTCAGCTGTCAAATTCAAGTTGTTTTTTGTTCGTACATTTTTACGAAACTCTCCGTCGAAAAGTGTAATGAAAAACCCAACACATCATTCATCCTCGACCGCTGTCTATTATGAATTGCAGTTTTTTAAAAGTTGATAATTAACACCGGGCTCAGTGGAAGGCAGGTCCCAACTTTTAAGTATTATAAAGTTTGTGAAAGGCTCTAATCACTACAGCCTTACTTGTACAGGCGAGTTGCGTGCCGAGAACGTTTTTAAATTAATGGTGTTATATAGACGAAAGGCTTTTTTCAAGATGACATTTTCTTTAGCGCCTAATTGTTATTTATGGTGGCTTTAAGTGACTTTTTTAGTTTGCGGAATTACTTTGGGATGATTTATAGTTGAAAAAATGTGAGTATAATAGGAACAGGGCCTCTAGTCAAGTTGTATTCGATAATTTCGACGACGAAGTTCGACAATAAAATGTATGGGATTTGACATAAGGCATCGCAAGTGACATGTCACTTAACGGTGACGTATATCAAATCCCATACATTTTTGATTTCGAAGTTCGCTGCCGAAATTATTAAATGCATCTTGACTAGAGGCCCAGGAAGATTATGCGACCAGATTTTTTGTTTACTACGATTAAAATGTAAGCTTACCACAAGTATCACAGAGCCTAAACTACTAAGATACCAAATTTCATAAAAATCCGTTCGGTAGTTTTTGCGTTAAAGAGTAACAAACATCCATCCATACATCCTCACAAACTTTCACATTTATAATGTTAGTAGGAAGGATGTAGCCGAAAACATGTCCGGGCATGTCTATTGTCTTAGGAGGGTTCCATAACTTGAGAACTACGGAACCCTAAAAACTAATAATAACGTAGAACGCTTAACCTTTTATTTATTAATGTTTTAACTACACAAGGGTAATGCCTCATGAAAAAGCTTTTTGTGTATGAAAATAACATAAAATGAAAATCTTCATAACGTTAAAAAGATAGGTATTAATATGGCTTAAGTATACTCTGAAATATGACGGGACGTTACTGAAATATTTTCGTGTCACCTTTGTTCTTTTATGTCTCCATTTTTCATTGATTTCGGAAATGAACTTGCATGAATATTAAAGTACGTAAACCCGTGTGAGGAAAAACGATGTGACACCGCCAAGGTTTTTACACTTATTCACTTTGTTTATTCTGTTTTTATTATTATTATTCAGATATTCCGTTTTTTTTCGTTTGAACAAAAGAATATAATATTTACTTTACCCATTCGTACTATAGTCCAAAACAGTATAGCGCCTCTTCTAAGTATGTACGCTTAGATTTTTAAAACTATAGATCGGGCTACATTGCGTTTTAGGTAAAGTTTATACATAAAGTGAAAACTTTTAATTGGCTTTATGGTGTCTATAAATGTATTATTATTGTAATTATCTGTAAGCTGTAAGTTTTCCGAATACAATAAAAAAAAATGTTTCTTATTCATCATGCGGGCGAAGCTAACAAAGAAAAGACGGGACACTTGTTAATATTTTTATACTTAATCCTTTTTTAATTTGAGTCAATAGTATTATTGAATCGTAAACAATTGTTTTAGGTCTGTTTGTTTCGTACTTAAGCACGTTAATAATAAATGAGGTGGATTTAGTTCTGTTTGTCAAATAGATTATTCAAATAGGCAAAACGTTTTGGGCTCAACGAGAACTTCTTTTATATTTTATTCATCTTGTCTTTAGACATTTAATTAACAGATTACCATAAAAATTTGGGTAATTTGTTTATGCGCAAACTTATTTAAATTACACGTCTTACCTAATAATAAACGGTTTTTTGTGAATTTTTGTACCCTTGGTATAACATTATAATATGTGAGACAGAATTTGGAATATTTATTGTATTTTTTTATCTAGTTTCAGAACATAACTCAACATTAAACAAAACAAAAATATTATTTCAAGTTAATATAAAGAAACTATTAACGAAATATTTATAGATTCAATATCTGAAACTACTCTATTCTAAGAGCACCTTAACGACAAGCCTGACAAATTCAAAGTTAGAGCGTCCAGTGTGGCTTACATGTGAGAAACGTGCCCAAACTGAATAAAGGCTAACTATTGGATAATACAACCTCTTGATATACAATACTTTTGTCTACACAATAAGTAAAAGTGATTTATAGATCGAAAGCAAGAAGCTGTAAGTATAATCCTACTTCTATCATAAATATTATGAAAACTTGTGAGGATAGATGGTTGGATGTTTGTGAGTCTTCCGCAAATAATTTTGATGAAATTTGGTTAAAGTGAAAGACATAGGCTACTTTTTATCCCATAAACGTACATTGTTCCCGTGAAATACTCTATTTACGTGGGTGTAGCCTTGGGAAAATGCTAGTAAATGTAATAGGGAACTTGCTATTACTAAGTCAAATTGGAATAAATAATGAATAACTGGAAAACCGGCCGAAGAACAACTACAGGGCTATTATTTCCTTAAATACTTATTAAGTATACCGTATAAAAGGACCTCCAAATAAATTTTTATATTTGAAAAAGAAGGAAAAATAGACTTTCAAATCATTATTTATACTGCCACGCAGACGAGCCCGAATCATTATTACCGTCGGAAACTAATCTTATCTTAATATAAATCCCGTTCGTAATCAATTCGCTTATAAAAATACGCAAGTAAAATACCGTCTTATTCGAAGAGTTTTCTCCTCGGAGAATCATTACGTAAATAGAACAAAATTGTACCGAGTCAAGGGGTGTTATTTACCGAGACCGGGCGTGTATCTGAGCGGTTTTATTAGCTCGACTAATATTTTCTTCTTCGTCTTAATTGTTATGTCGCGTTTAGCCAGGTGGCTCATTAGACCACCAAGGGCAAGTTAAAGCCCGCAACACGAGAAGGGGAACCCTCTGCGGAAATATTTAAACAAATTAAAACTTTCTCCTCATGATATTTCCCGGGGAGTCGTTTTGATTCCTTTTTATTAAGTTCCAAGTGAATACTATACTTTAAATCAATTTAGTTTTCAGGGTCATTAGAGTGTATTGTTGCTTTATTTCTTTGGAATTAAATTGTATGTTTTCAAATCTTTTTTTTATGTTCATATAAATTAATTGTTACAGGGGAATTACATTATTACTAGCTTTTGCGCGCGGCTCCACGTAAATTTATTATCCCGCGGGTACACTACTTTTTCGGAATAAAAAATATCTTATGTCCTTTCCCGGGATCCAAAGCTATTTACCAAATTTCATAAAAATCGGTTCAGCGGTTAAAGCGTGAAGAGGTAACAGACAGACGCACTTACGCATTTATAATATTAGTATAGATGTTAAATCATTTTATTAGACTTAATATTATGTATCATCATAAAAAGGCTATATCCAATTAAAACAAATGTATTATTATATAAACAAATCTTTACATAACTAAACCACTAATCACGAAAAGCATAACAAGAGTTACTAATGTGAGAGTTAAGCAATGTACCGCTGCAATAATTAACATTTCTATAAACGAGAATTCTCCCTAAATGAGGTCCGCGTAATTAAATCTAAATATTGGACCAAAATATCTACGGAGGATTTCTTGGCTTAGCTACTTGTTAACATTACACGACCTGTTGATTCTCGGCTACATAGAACAACAAGATTTTAAACAATGAACAAAGTTTAGAGGTCCTTAACGTACAGAAAAAGCGGACGAACTTTCCAAGTATATATTCATAGTATATTGTAACTAGTTTTATATTTATGATATTTTATACAAGTTTCCCAACACAATTTTCATAGGACAACTTTCATAGGAAAGTAATTTATGTTGAAAACATTGCAGTTAGCTTCAATGTTATTGTTTTTAAGTGGTAGTTGCTTAAGTGTCGATTACATAATAATTAAGTATAATTTTAGCTTATTATATTATTCTTCCTACTACTATTATAAATGTGAAAATTTGTGAGGATGGAAGAATGGATGTTTGTTATCCATCACGCAAAAACTACTCAACGGATTTTGATGAAATTCGGTATGGTAGTAGTTTAAGCACTGAAATAATACATAGGCTTCTTTTTATCCCGAAATAGTTATTCCCGTGGGGTAATTACGCGGGTGGAGATGGCTCCACTCGTACCCATGCCCATGGGGGCAATAGGTATTGAAAAATATTTTGTTAAAATATTTTTGTTTAATTTACTTTCCAAAAATCAAAATTTTCCTGTAGAGACTATTTCTGAAAATCGACCTATTCTTAGCAGGTTAAAATGGTGACATTAAAGTGAAATGTATTATTGTCTTCTGTTGAATTTCATCATAATACAATTCACATTACGGCCATTTTAGACCTGCCGATTAGGTGAGTGGTCAGTGGAGTAAAAGGCCTGATTTTCGGGTGAAGCTTAATATTATAAGATTGATTGCTATAGTATGTTACCGACTAATGTGGAGGGACTAACATATAGATTTTGTTAACTAAACTTTTGTTATAAAAATATTTTAGTAATAAATTGTAGTAGATATTTCTAGATTTGTATTTGAAAGTCAGTTTTATTTTTAGCTTTGATTTGAACTATTTAAAATCATTATTTCTGTTTTAAAATTAAAACGAATTAAACATTATAGAAACGTTAAAGCGTTTTTAATAGACTATAAAAACGTTAATTTAATTAGTTATATATCACTTCTTATTAACATAATATTTAGTAAGTAAAACAATTTTGTCCCAAAAAATAACCTGACCTACTAAAACTGACAAAACACAAACTAAATGACAAATGCTTTCGTCTTAAGCGCTTTGTAATCTTGGAGCAACATACAAACTCTCCGCTAATCCTCTTTATAAAACACAGTTTGGAAGTTTTTACTACGCGTTAGGGCCAGCAAGGGTTTCGACCCTCGTCTAACGGTACCGAACAGCTTAATATTACGTTGATGTAGCAAACATATCTGGAACTTTCTAAAGCTTTTCAATCAATGTTATTTTGCATAGTTATATTTTTATGCAACAATCGATTAATCATACGTTTGAATTGTAATAAAATTAATAGGTACTCAATTTTTATTTGCTACAGAACTTATTTGACGAAGACAATACGTTTTATTTACGGTTTGGTTTGCAAATTTTGGCAGGGAGTTTTGCCGGGAATGTCAATCAGCTACGTGATTTTGCGTTTTTTCTCTAAGTTTGTGTTCTTTCAGTTTTTAATGTGTAATATTGGTGGAATATTACCCATTAGTTATTCGTTGACGTGCACAAGTATGGGCAAGTGATACAACTTCCAAAATTAGTGCCAAATTAGGTTTCCCGCCAAAACTTCCTAGGAAGTTTCAGTAAAAGTTTTGACAGATGGCATAGTTGACGTAAATCTTTTTTAACAAATCCATTATTTCCGTCGGAAAGCGACTACTAAAAGCAATTGTATTATTAAACTGCTATATAATTTCCCTCGAATCTACACACGTGTATCTATACGGATTTACACGAGATTGTTAATATGTATTTACAATTTATTTATTCAATGGTAACTATGGTTTATCTCACCAACAAGATTGTGATTAATATCCCACAGCGTTGATCTAACACCTAGCAGGAGGCCGTCACATTACCACGCTGGTTGAATTTATCGTGTATGGTGGTTGTATAAATCTGTGTTTTCTTATAGAATTATAAGTGTACCAGTGTAGATTGAAAAGTATTATCACATAATACATTATACAATTTACATGTTTTATGTATGATATTGTATACACAATAAATATTTAAGTATTGAAAACAAAAAAAAACAACTTTAACTTGTGTACATGTGCTCTACATAATATTTGATAGTTGCTTTTCTTTTGTTTATTAAAAACTAGTTTTTGCCCACGGCGCCGCTCACGTAAATAAAGTATCCCAAGTGTTATTCTATAGCTGAAACTACAACCATACCAAACTTCATCAAAATCCGTTCGAGTAGTTTTTGTGTGAAAGAGTAACGAACATCAATTCATCCATCCATCCTCACAAACTTTCACATTTGTAATAGTAGTCACTTTATTTTAAGCTACTACTATTACTACTACCGTACAAGTGACCGTGTGGCTATTTTTCTTGTTATTATATACCTCTACCTGTAATGTTAACTAAAACAATGTATTATAGAAGGCTAAGATTTGTTTGTTTGTTTTTATTGAATAGGCTTCGAAACTATTAATTATAGATTTCGGAATTCGGTAAAGATCCTACTAATCCTACTAATATTATAAATGTGAAAGTTTGTGAGGATGTATGTATGGATGTTTGTTACTCTTTCACGGAAAAACTACTGAACGGATTTTGATGAAATTTGATATCTTAGTATTTTAGGCTCTGGATTAAAACTACTTTTTATCCCGAAAAAAATGCAGTGTTCCCGAGGGACACTATATTTACGCGGGCTCCGCCACGGGCAACAGCTAGTATAGAATAAACCACGGGAAAAGAGAAATTCTACTTTTTATAACATAAAGTATGTAAGGTTCTAGCGAGAGAATGTTTTTGTGCGTACAAAGTCGCGGACGTCATTATTTTACAATACGGCCGATGTATCTTGGCGAGTCTGAACTTCGCGCAGAAGGTTGCGCAATAACTGTTTCTCAGTGTTTTCGTATTTATTTTATTTGTACTAATTGGTCAACTGTATTAGGGAAATTTTATTAGTACATAGGTATATAAAAATAATACAATAACAGTTTTCTTCACAAGTTGTACATGCGCTAGAGTTCGCAGAGCCTATGTTCAGACCCGTCAAGATACAGCGGCCGTAGTATAGTTTCAAATACAAGCGTAAGCTCACAAACCCTATCAGTCCGAAATACATTCCATTGTATAGTGTGATATTTCGTATAACCAATAGACATTATTCAGGCAGTTAACAATGGCATTTGATGGACAAGAAGCTGGCCATTACAGGCGAACTGTTCGGAACTTCACAAGTAACCGCCGAAGTAACCAAAGCGAGAAAACAATCGCATTGTTGTCGAATTCCAGCGAACAAATAACTGTTCTAATTTGGCAGAATGACTGATTGTAATCGTTAGGCACATAGTTTTACATGAATTGAATATTATAATGAGAATTCTTACGATTCCTATGCGTGGCTTATTAATTTAGAAGTTCATTAAAATATGAGTTTTTTTATTAATTTATAAGTTCATTAAAATATGAATTTTTTTATTAATTTATAAGTTCATTAAAATATATATTTTTAATACTTATTCAGTATTTCCGAAGTTAACTAGCTTTTGCCTGTTCAGCCCGCGTAAATACAGTATTCCATGAAAACGATGTTCTTTTACGGGATAAAAAATATCCTATATGTTAATAAAGAGCTTTACTACCATACAAAATTTGTGTGAAAGAGTAACAAGCATCCATCCATCCATCTATCCATCCATCCATCCTCACAAACTTTCACATTTATAATAGTAGTAGGATAACACTACTACACTTCTGCGATTATTTAAGAACTTGGCCTACATGCTAGTAGATAAAATATTTTTTGTACAAAATATTGATTCTGTATTACTTTCTTATTTCATTATGTACATTATCGTAGAGCGTAACAAATTCTGTGCCTACATACGTACAACCTATAATTTGCACATACAAATATACGGCTGTATTAATTTTGTTTGCGCCCCATTCGATTCCGGTTCAATGGGATTATTGACCTTAATATTTATAATCGCACAAATCCCAAAGGGTAGAACAAACATTATGAATATTACAGTTAGCGAGCTTGAGCAGACGATGTTTACGAATCAATGAGTCAGTAACGTACGAGACGCGTACAGTACAAATAAAGGTCCGGTGCATACGTGCTACTTGCGACGTATTGCTGTAGCGTACGCCCACATATTTTGTTATAAACATGCACGGGTCTTTGATCAGCAGTATGTACCTACATACTATAGATTTCCTGTCGGCGCTCGAGCTCCTATACGTAATCTACTCTGTGGCTCAGTGGTTAGCGTGTCGGCGCTTAAGCCAGAAGTCGCGTGTGCGAATCCCGGAGAAGCGACAAAAAGTTTTTCTGCATTCCTGGGTATTGGATGTGTATAAAATATAATTATGTATAGTTTAAAAATCTTAAATGTATGTATAATATAAAAGTATTAAATATAATTCCGTTGTCAGGTACTTGTGATACGTGTTCTTCGGATACTTAGTACACGACCAGATTGACGTGGTGTGGAAGTGTCCATAGATATTATTATTATTATTTATGATGGAAGGTTTAAAAGAAGTTTCTGCGCTCGGTGCACCACAGATGTTGTCATTCGCGAGAGTCCTATAATAGCCTTTTGGATAGATACAATCTAACCACACTAACATCTAGACGTACTCAACACGAAATGATGTTACTTTATGATTTATGTCATAATAGATATGATTGTATATCGTTAAATAATAAAATATGTTATAAGATACCCATAACAACACATAGTCGTAGACCACATCAAATATTTGTAACTGCAGTCTGCCGAACTAATGTTGGTAAGCGCTCACCATTCTACAGGCTATCTGACACTTATAACAAGACCTTTTTCTCCATTGATATCTTTAACAATAAAATAGCAAAATATAAAAAAGAAATCTTAAAATTATTGGTTAACGAGTCTGATGATCAAAATTAGCAACTTTATATTATATTAAATTTAATAAAAAAAGTATATTAAATTAGCACGTAATCTATATCCTAATAAAACATACTTATGCACCTTACCTCACTTACCTACTTAAATATTTCATTATCATATTATAAATCCATGTACGCGTATCCATCCCTCAACTGAATGTATTGTACTTATGTAAGTTAATTATATAATTATGTAGTTAACGATGTTGGTGTCATAGTTAATAAGTTTTATTTGTGTTATGTCTATAATTATGTACTATGGTTACTGTTTGTTAACTCCAATAAATTAAAAAAAAAAAAAAAAGGTGCGAGATATAGAACAACATGACAATAAGAAGAGTGTAAGTCTCACATAAACTGATGAACTAGCAGAGCGGCATAAACGTAACGTCATTGAATAAGAATTGTATGAAAAGCGTCCATACAAATTTCAATCGATTACGTCACGTTTACGCCGCTGACATCATTGATGCTTCGATCTTAGTGACACGTGCGGTCAACGTATGAGGCGTATCTATAGAAAATATACGAAAATCCTTATAACAGGCTTTCGCTAACCGGTCGCGGTCGTAAGTAGCCCGTCTGCTGCACCTAAACAGTGAGACGCGTGTACGAATAAACATTCACGCGATCGAACCACGATTGTTCAGATATTAGTACTGACAAATGTTCGTGAATAGCGATATCGCATGCTGCCCGTGATGAATTGTGCTACCAAATGTAATGCTCATAACTCAACGATTGTTGTGTGCTTGTCCGCGATCCCGCATTAAGTAGATCAATGCTTTCAATGTTATCTCGATTTGTCAATATGTTTAGCAATTTAGATTTATATGCTGCTGTTGCAAGAGTTGCCATGAATAATATTACTCGCTTTCTAATAATAATATTATATCTATATAATAATAATATAATATAATAATGAACACCGATCTCGGTGGCGGTGGCTGGTTTCATTGAAACCAGACCAGTTACTCAGGATTAATTAAATAGTGCCCAAGTGTGTGCGCAGTACACAAGAGCACTCTCTCTTCCTTTACTCTCATAATCCAGTGGAACGGATAACCGACACGACTGGCGAGAGATCAGGCGCAGGACCGACGCATGGATCATCTTTCTTGTCAGACAATCAGGTGATCAGCCTGCATTATCCTAACCAAACTTGGAAACAACATTTTTTGTTGTTCCAATGCGGGAATCGAACCCATGACCGTGTCGAGAGCCAATTACTCTAACACTAGGCCACGGAGGCTGTTTAGTAATGTGTAATAATATAATAGCTATGGACGCTTCCACACCATGTGAAACTGGTCAATAGTAAGATCTCGAAAAACTTTTATTACGGGTACCAGACGATAGAAATATATTTATTACTTTTTATAATATATACATAATATATTTAATATTTTAATTAAATTATACAAATGACTCCGGAACATAGAAAACTTTTTATTCCTTCGGCTGGATTCGAACCCGCGAGTGTAATCGCGCCGGTGAGTAATAATAATATCAAAAATGTAATTGGTATTATGTGTGTAATAAATATGTAATAATACTCGAAAAGACCAAAAATTTCCCACAAGTTAAAAAAACAGTGTTAAATATGTGAAATATAAAAAAAAACTTATAAAGAATGATTTTAATATTACAAAGTTCAGGATCGTTATAAATCTCATAAACGACAAAGAAAAATTCCATTGCTACTTAAACGCCTACATCGCAAATTAATGCCACAGGTATCCCAAGGGAAGTACCGAGTTTCCTTAAACAAAATGTTTAATAAAAGAACCCACTGTTTAGTGTGAGTGTACCGGCATTAGCACAAATTGTTACAGGCGTCTTCATTGAAACGGCTCTTTAACGTCACGAGGAAAAGCAAATAAAGAGATTTGTAAATGCTCGAAGCGATGTTTGTATGTGATAGTTGTAAGACAATATTGTACTTTTTACGTAAGCAGATTGTTATATTCTTTTGAATTAAGTCCATATTCTTCATATTCGTGGTATTATTAACATGAATGTAAAGTTATATTTTTATTTATATCATTTTGTACGATCTTATCATATTTTTATCAAAATCAAAATTTTACAATGTAGATAAAAATGAAAACTGAATTAAAATTAGCAAAGTTATGCGAAATAGTACACGGGTCACGCCATATTGTACGAATATTAAAAGCTGAATTAGACTGGCCACGCCGCTGTGTTCATAAATGTTCTTATTAGGGTACTACTTGTTAGGAAGCACTTCACGATACGTGACTTTTGCTGCTTCAAACTTGGCATTTCGCTGGCGTACTGGCACCGACATTATGTCATATAATTTCACTGGCATCACACGCTAAATTATAAGCTGCGGTCCACTTTAACTTCCATAGCGGCCATAACTTTACCATTAACAAAGCAAAATGCACAGCTGGACACTAAATAAAAGTTTAGATTAAACAAACTGGCCGGTACTTGGTGTAAGTCCCGCTTTTTACTTCGCTGCATCAAAAACTTTAAAACCTTAGTAATTTGTTTTCCACGCAGATTATTTATGTTTTCATTCAAAATATTATGTTATACTTTCTTGCTTTTATGTTCCTTTTTATTCTTCTCTAGTCGATAGTTTTATCTTTTTATATTAAGTTGGTAATTCTTTATGACACCTATATCTTTTACTTAAGCTTCAATTACACTATTCGTTTAAGTGTTCAAATGTTTTTATTAAGTTATTTTCAAGCGTTCTATATCTATCCATCTTCAAGCTTCAACATTTTGTAACTTATTATGTTCAAAAATATTACACATGTTGCCTAAAACTGAGTAACAAAACACTGGTTGCGAAACCATTCAGCTTTCAGTCACCGGCCATTGTTAGCAAAAACGGAACTGACAACGATAAAGCTTATCGCTGGTTTTCGGTGGTCCGTTTTTCATCCACATATTGTATGTTGTTTCAACACCGCATGCGCTTATATACAACCTGTCATTGAGTGAAACATGTAGCGAAATTTGTATCCAAAGAAAACTTTTGTTATTCGTGCTTTGTTTTCGACTATAAGGAAATGTGCGAATTTCTTTACTACCCCACGAAGCTACGAGAATACTTTCTGCTGTATTTATTGCTCAAAACATGCACACAAAAAGAAAATGTGGGAAAAAACAATACGAAGCCTCAATAGGCATAAGGCATTGTTGTTTGATGGATATTTATGTACATGGCATATATGCATTAAACACACTTATGTCATGTACAAGCGTAGCCACGCATTATGATTTATACTGCAGGCTTCTATTAAGTAAACATCTGTTAATTCACCAAACGTTAGCACATCAATGATAACGGTTTAGTAATAAAACAAATATCTAATATCTTACGATCATTAGTTGCTACTTAAAATTGTTGATAAAAACTTTTAATAGCCCCGTTTTATTTTCATTAAGAAAATATTTTCAAACTCTCGTCGATAAAAACGTTATAAAAGAAAATTACATAGCGCTCGATGGAACTCAATTAAAAAAACTCCGCAACTACAATTTGAGCCGATAGCACAAGTTTTCGAATTTACTTTATAGCACACATGATAGCATTTAATTCCATGGAAATTGAAAATGAAATCAAAGGTGAAACGCGTAATCGATGTTGGTGAAGATGGTTTTTACGGATTTCGGATATTGAATCTTATGTAGTTCTTTACCTTTCTTAAACTTCAGTTTTAGAAGAACCGATATCTTTATGCATGAACTCGATAATTTTTGTATCCTTTCCAACCCAAAAACATTGCTTTTCCCGATTTTGTAAAAAAATATTTTCTTATCAAAACGGGCCATGATTGCAATATTGAAAATTAAGTTACGTACATAATTGCCGGTCGGATTGCGAGAACTGTGGCTTTTTGTTGGTAAATCTAAATATAGTCTGGAATTAACAAGTCTAGTTGTATTAACCGCCGAAGCACCCCCTTGGGAGTTAATCACAGACGCAGCTACTGGATTGCATTCGTCCAGTTTTAAATCCAAAAATTTCAGCTTCATTTAATAATACTGGGTCACAAACAAATATAACTGATAAGTATACTTCTAATAGTTACTATTTAAACTACTTACATTACAATTATGTTATATAAAGATTTGTGATGACTGATGATGATGCATGATTTAGAAGACTGGTTGAGAATTCTGATCAAATTCAAGTTTTTTTTTTAGTTTCTTTTTCAAATCAAATTACATACATACATACATATAATCACACCTTTTTCCCGTAGGGGTAGGCAGATACCACTTCTTTCTACTTGCTACGATCCTTACATACTTGTTTCGCTTCGTTCACTTTCATTCTTACCATCCATTCCTCCTCTTACATTTAACGTAGCGAAGCGGCTATCCATGGTCCGCTCAAATCAAATCAAATTCCAGTTGCATTATTGGAGTGAGGCTTCTTTAGCGGTGTTTAGAGCGAAATTTGAAGCTCGCGTCACGTTATGACACGCGTCACGTCACGATTTTGGATAAATCGGTACCTAGGTGTCTACCACTTACAGAGTAACATGTGGCAGATGGCCTGTTTTTTTTAATACTTTAAACTTATCAAAAGCTTGTAAAAATCACCAATATTACTTAATAACGTATTTATAATGTATTACTTAATAATGATAATGATTATAGTAAATCACTGTGAAAATTTTGGAAATTTGCCCTTAAAATTAATTTAGAATCAGTGCTATATATAATGATACTCTCGGGATCGGAAGGTGATCACCTGTCCAAATTCGTTTAACGTTAACTTTACATTAGGGACCAGAGCGAGCAACGTTTCCTATTACTTATATAGGTTAGGTATCTTAAAATAAATAAGACACATTTTGTTTATTATTAAAAATACCTACATTGATTTAAACGTCTCTCAAAAATTTAAGTTCAATTAAAATAGCTTCTGAATATATCTATAATCAATTAAAATGATTTTATATAATATTATGTGCATTCTTATTCTACTGCTGCTGCTATTTCTGCTTTGTATGTGTCACCGTAAAATTGTAAAAACTGTTAGATTGTAATAAAAGTAGTGAAATTGTAAAATGTTGATAGACTTCGGACGCGAATATTCTGCCTATAATTTGACACATTACTTTTCGTTAGATTATAAAATATATATAGTTATAAATATGTTATAAATGTTTCGACATATTTTTACAATCTAGGTAGTTATTTTACAATCTAACGGTTTTTACAATTTTACGGTGACATATGTATTAATGATGATGTAATGTTGTAATGATTTATAACGTTACCTATACAAAAAGTTTGTAATTTCATATCAAATTCAATCCACATTAATATTGTTCGTATTGCACTGTATGTTAATCTAATTTTAGTTTCATTGTGGGAACAAATTAATTAATGACTGTGTTGCTGTGGGAAAAGTTTCACGTGTACACAGATTAATAATGATATATTATTACAATGGATTTTATATTTACTATTATGTTGCTTGATTAAAAAAAATATTTTACATTTAATTCGTTTTAATAAAGATGTTTTTTTTTTTTGCTTTTGATCCGCATTGCTGTTATAGTGCTCAGATAAAGATCAGTTAAGCACAGAGCTGCAAACTACTATTTTAATATAAGCGTGTTTTTTGGTAAAAAATATGGAGCACTTCATACATTATTGTGTCAGATTTTTTAGCCCGACACAATAGTGCTCCTATTCATGGTTACCCAAACAAAGGGTTTGCAATTTTCGCACAAACAAATCACCTCGGAACAAGCGTTTCCGCAGGTATAACTACAAGAAAAATTCGGGGAAAGGTCACCTGTTAATACCCCATTCGACATCGATCATAGGGAGTGCGTTGCGCCGAGGAGCCGTGTAATGTCGCCCAGGGGAACCCCCGGCGCGGGCGTCAGGCTCGAGACGGATGCGCGGGGAAGCCCCGAGCACCGCTGTCACATTCGACTCGTCTGCTTTTTATAAACGCTCACCATGAATAAATTGTACCCCCTCGGGACACTTTTCATACCGTCCCGCTAAAATTTTAATAAGATTTCCGTAATTGCGATGTACCAATAGGATTAAATGTCGGATTCCACATGAATATTATAACTCAATTTTGCCTCATATAGTATTTATCATGGTTTTGTGAGGTCCCGTGTTAGCGGCCTGCCGTCGGTGACAGCGCATCTGCGCGCATTGTTCGTGTCCTAACTGCCGACTTTCCATTTATTTCTCTATGAATACGTTATTACCTGCTCGCCCCCGCTTATCAAAGTTTATTTGCAGCGTGTGGTTTACTCTATACGGTGCTTATTCGTTATTACAACGCCGGAGTGTTTTATTGCCAGGGCGGGGCGCGATCGCGCGCGACGCCCTTGTTTTTCACTATTTCCCCGCGATCTTTATGGGTTACAATATTTTATTTATATATTTCTTTCCTTGTTGCAGATTGAGGACGCCATGTTAATGTTCGACAAACAGACCAATAGGCACAGAGGTAAGTGTAGTAAATACATTAGACCATTACAGAAGAATTGTAACGAGTTGTGAACGAGGCCACATAACGTGGCTACGAATATGTTTTAATCTACTATCATCAATCCCAAATGCTGGATTTTTTTTTAATCATAAGTCAATAAGCTTAGTTACTAGTTATAGAGCATTATTTTAAAATAAATCTCTCCTTAACTTATTTTAAATTGTATAATATTTATATCAAATCCATTAAATTGGTATTTTAAAATTATGAGATGATACTACAGTTAATATTTGATTAAAAAAAAATCTTCACTTTGTCGCCTTTTTTGCTGATTGTACCTACATGTAAAATTCATATTTACGTACATAGAGTTTTGAACAAAGAATAACCGTAAATATTCGCATACGACTTCTAAATGACTTCGCGTAGGCAACGTAATGTTTGGCTCCACATTTTCCTTACAAAAACTACGAGCTTGCATGTCATACGAGGGAACAAATCACTTCGAACACGACACGCCTCATTTCACGGCTTGCCGCGAACTCATTCGATAACTAATATACATGCTAAAATTATATAGCGCCATATAACAAACTCACTTGAACCATCAATTCGGCTGCGCCTAATGTAATATAAAAGGTATCGGGGTTCAAATAAGAATGGTCAAAGAAATAGTACATGATAATCGAAGCGAAACGTAGGTTCGAGGCGCAGCCGGTACTAAATAGGCTCACCGTTTTCGGCATTGTGTTCCCTCCCTCGTGTTACGACTATTCCCGGCTAATAAATAACAAATCGACGCCCAAATAAAATATATGGTTCCTTAGTAAAGATTTGTTCGGCTTGTTGCTATACTTCGAGTAAGTGAAAATTCATGTTAAATATACCACAATTTACATATAAGTAATTTTGTATAAAAAGGTATTTTGCCTTACCTCAGTACGTATCTACTACATATACATTATTATAATAATATTATTATGTGTAATAAAAGTATTTCAGATACAATTCAAACCGCGTGAGAAGCCTTTTATGGGTTCTAATTGAAAAGTTATTTCTTTCGTGACTATCAAAAAAGTGTGCATTATGAAAAGTTTAATTACACTTTCTAATTTTAAACTTCGACTATTGTATTAGTGTCTATACAAAAATCGAGTTCCTTTTCAGATTTATCAAAATTAAAATCGGCCACGCCAAACTTTTCCATTTCCATTTCGCAAATCTCAAAAGAATAATAAGAGTTTTATTCCGAGTTACTTAATCTATGCCTCTCTTATCCCTTACCCTTTTGTCCTGAATTCGCGCCTAAAAGCAATTTCAGTCCATTCGTTATTGTCAAAATTATTCCCTTAGACCGTCAATACGAGTGTTGCCATTTATTTCTGTATTAGCAAATAAATCGCGGATCCGTCGGGCCTTAATATAATCAGTCGCTTCTATTATTCGCACAACGCGTAAGATTTTAATTAAAATCCACGAAAATCAAGGGCAACCGTCCTTCGCGGAAGGGAGTTCCTTGTAACCGTTACACCGAATAATGCAAAATTTACTTTTGTAATCGCCATTACACAAAAACAGGTTGACCCAAATATACAGCTGGAATATCGCTGCGATGTCGTTTATGCAAGTTCGCAAAAACGAATCCTCTTTCATTAAGATTTAAGGTAAATCCGCCTTTATTACGACGGGCGTAGGACATAAAATATTTTGGCCTCTCCCCCGCCCTTCGCGTGTCATTCGGATGATATTTCAGATCCCTGTTTTTGTAATTAGAACAAAGATATGAAAAATCTTGGGTATTCCTTTAACTCACTGATTATAATTTAATAATGATGTTTCATACATAAAGTTTAGTATTCAAAAGATAAAAACGGGACCCTATAACTGAGACTTCGCTGTCTTACTGTCCGTCCGTCCGTCTGTCTGTCACCAGGATGTAACCTTAACAGCGATAGCTATACAGTTGAAATTTTCACAGATGATATAATATTATTTCTGTTACTACTATAATAACAAATACTAAAAACAATAAAATAAATATGGGTTCGCCTTACAAGAAACGTGATTTTTTTTTAAGTTTAGTACAGAACTCTACGTGGACGAGTGTTTGAAATCAGATATAAACTAATTCAGAATCTTCGAAATCATAGGCAACAGGAATCAATGAGGGAAGTTTTTCGCAAAATAATAACGTGCTCCTAATAGTTTATGATAGTCGTGAAATAAAACACATTTTTCAAAGCGTATTTACTTATTGTGTAAATTTGCGTTGCCAAAGCTTCGGTCGAAACTTCATCCTGGTCCAGTGGGAAAGTCAAACATTCATCTAAATTCGATACCGAGAAAATTCTTTTGACGTCAGTCAAACGCGATCGACTGGCTGTACTGGCGCGCTGTTACGGAAATCTGATAACATCACGAACACCTGATGGATAAAGAATTTTGGACACCAGTTGCGCCCGACTGTACATAGTTATTAAACTTGAAAAAGAAAAAGTCAAAAAACAGCAACTCAAAAAGTCCTTTATGTCCAATGAAACAGCAAAATACTGTTTCGAAAAACAATAATTAGTATGAATATGTTGTGATCATAACTATTCTTGCAAGCAACAATATAAAATAAGCACCATACAAAATAATAGCATATTAGGGGTTATTATCCCCTAAACGTAACGCGGGTCGAACATAAAAATATATTTATCTGTGCCCGTACAAATATGAATGCAAACTGGCTGGGCCAAGTGTCGGAACGGCGAAAATCAAATTAGGTACGTGAATACTTTACTGCGACGGCGGGGAAAAAAATTGAAATCAAATATTCATTGACTCTCAACCGGATAAGCCGCCCGAAGCCGTTTCAATACATTTTATTATCTATTTTTCGCTCCTGACCTTATGCTATTTGAATAATTAATAATAATATATCGTTACCGACTGCTGATGTAATATAGATTTTACTCTAGTTTCTATTTGTTAGGTGATTAACTCATGAAACATCAACAATAATATTTTAATATTATAATGAATTAATTAATAATTGAAATTATTAATTTCTATATGTTGCCCGCGGGCAAAAGTCAATTTCGCAGAAACCGTATATTTTTCCGCAATAAAAAGTAGCATGTCCTTCCCCATGGTCTACTTTACATCTATGCCAAATTGTCATCAAAATTGGTCCAGTAGTTTCGGAGCCTTTTCAATGCAAGCAAACAAACTTTACCTCTTTATTATATTACTCATAATATCTAGGATGCTTAACGCCATAGATGTTATTATTATCTACATAAAATAAAAGAACCAAGGATGAGTCAATATTAAAACTTGAAATTTTTACGGACTAGTTTTTTATAAGTCACTGGTATTATAAAATGATTGGACAGTGGACGTGCCATTGAATAAGTGAATTAAAATTTGCCTGTAACCAGAAAAGGTAACAAAAGTTTCAATATGCCATTTCAGTGAATCACCTTAACGAATCCGAATGTGGAACTCACACGTTGGCCGTTTTAAACAATGGCCTAATTTAAAAATGGCCGCTCCCAATACTTTATCTATAAACCGGGAATGTTTTAAATGTGATCTTTAAATAAAGCTGTTGGGCAAAAAAAGGCTTTTCAGTACATTAAATATGCGCGAATAATGCGTTTAATAGCACCCTTAACTTTTATTTATGACCCTCCCCCACTGGAAAAAAATAATTAACGGTGTCCCCGACAAAGTTTTCTATTGTTTTCCATTGTAAATTATATACAATATATATTTTTTCTGAACAATTAATAACGTTTTGATTAATGTCTGTATTATTTTGGAAATAAAATATGCTGTTGTTTAAGTCCCTAAAATCCTGGGTGTATTTCACATAAATTGATTAGAATAATTGTTGAAAAATAATTTTTCAAAGAAAGTGCGTACTGGGATTTAGTCAAGTTAATATTAAAATAAATTATTATTTTACTAACTTTAATATGAATCAGATTACTAAATAGATTTTAAGCGATTTAAATTTTCTAATACAGAAAATATATGCAGTGTTTTACCAGCGGGTGAAATTTAATGTATGGACTGCAGGAGGCACGGTTTTAAAAAAATAGAAAAAACCTGGAGCCTATTCGGAAGGGTAAATTCCATTTGGTCGTATGAAGCAGTTCTGGTGCGCCGATGGGACACATTTCTACTACTGTGAGCCTTACCGTGTTCAGGGCTGATAGTCAGCTAAACATACGATTTTGTAAAAATCACGTTGTTGATCCAATTATAATTTTTCAAACTAATAACTTTGTGACTAACATATTTTAACAATTGTTTATTAAAAGATGGACCTGTTGAAAACAAATGAAAATTAAATTACTTTAATTGGTACAAAAATAGATTCCGTTGTAAAGCGATTTTATTGTAAGTACCATACAATTATATAATTGTAGTACAAAAAAGTTTAAGAAATTGTTATCTATGAAGAGGCAGCCCTACTTTTGTTTGCCATTTGCGAGTAGTGTTTTATATTTCATTTTGCATTCGTGATGTCTATAGGCATATATTGCGTGAATTATAAATGGTGATCGTTTTTGTCAGGCTCTGAAAAGGTTTTGAAAAAACTTTTGCCAACATGGAAGAATATTTTTCTGCTTGTCTTATACTATCTATACTATTATAATATAATAAACAGGGAAAGTTTGTTTGTTTTTGAATGGGCTCCGAAATTACTGGACTAATTTTGATGAAATTTGGCATAGATGTAGACTAGACTACGGAAAAGGACATAGGCTACTTTTTATAGCGGAAAAATGTACGTTTTCTAAGAAAATACTTTTGCGCGCACGAAGTCGCGGTCAACATCTAGTATCTGATAAATCACTGCTGTAAAATATTTTTCTTGTGGGCAATACCTGATTTTATTTAGTTAAGTATAAAAATATTTTCTTTTATTGATTAATTTAATAATATTTAAATAACTCTTGTTATACTAGAATATTACCTACTGGCAATAGAAATATTTAGACAAATGATAATAATAGTCATGATGCCCAAACAATATTCCTTCTCTTCTAAACTCTGCTCCCACGATAAAAATCTCGGTGTTGAAACAACAGTTTTGTTTCAACAGGCGACTATTTCAGTTATTTTGTTAAATTTTAAATGTGTATTCACCGCTCTAAGTGGCACGCGCGCCCCTCGGGAGTACGAGTGCATCTTGCGGAGAACCAAGAATCTTCAATGATACTAAACAATTAATATTGTTGAAGTTTGCTTACGAGTCCTAAACATAAGTGTTTGTTTTATTTAAGGATAATACCCGTGGCTCCGCCTAAATAAATACAGTATCCCACGGAAATATCTTACGTTTTCGAGATAAAAAGTAGCCTATGTCCTTCCCCGTCATCTACTCTATATCTGTACCAAATTTCGTGATGATCGGTTATCTTACATATCGATAAATTTTACGTGACAACGCGACGTTACAAACAAACAAACTCACGACGATGTGAAAGTTTGTGAGGATGGATGTATGGATGGATGGATATTTGCTACTCTTTCACGCAAAAATTACCGAACGAATTTTGGTATCGTAGTAGTTTAGGCTCTGGATTAAAACATAGGCTACAATTTATCATCAAAAATTGCAGCATTCCCGTGGGATATTATATTTACGCGGAGCCGCGGGCAAAAGCTATTTCACCATAATTTCCCTCTAGCACCAGCTTAGCTAGCCGTTCTAATAGATAAAATATCGATATTAAAACGACACACTTACATTTCCTGCACAAAGTTAGGTACCGTATCTAGTTCCGGTCCCGCGGGAGGCAGTAGTCGGAGGCAGTGGTTGGAGGTGCATGTGTGATACTCCGCACGGGAATACTGTAATCACAATATTTCTTAGCGAAATTCGCTTAGAAATTGATATTAAATGGAATATTTTATGTTGATGAGTAGAGTTATCGATTAAAATACTGAAACCTACAGTAACATGTCAAAAATATTTCTTTCTCGTTTTTGTTCACATATACAGGAGTTCATATATTTATTGTGCGAATTTTATCGCTTCCTTGTCTTCATGCGAAAAAATTATTTGCTACATAACAACCTAAAATTATAATATTATATAGCTATATTATCTTGTAATTCAAACGAGCAATTCTTGTACTTACATATAATCAGAATCTTGAAAACCGGGCAGGGTTTTTCTTGAAATTTTGTACGCAAGGGATTTTGGGGACAAAAATTGGAAACCGCGCATTTTTAAATTACATAAGTATTTTCTTTCATTGAAAAACGTTATTCCAATATTCTTGACTAGCTGTTGCCAGCGGCTCCGCCCGCGTAAATATAGTGCCCCTCGGGAACACTGCATTTTTTCGGAATAAAAAGTAGCCTATGTTTTAATCCAGAGCCTAAACGACTACCATAGAAAATTTCATTAAAATCCGATCAGTAGTTTTTGCGTGAAGGAGTAACAAACATCCATCCATCTATACATCCTCACAAAGTTTCACATTTATAATATTATTAGTATATATTAAATAAATTATTAATTATTAATATTATTATAGTAGGACTTTATTTATCCGAATGACAGTTTGGTTTGCGTGTGTATATTTTTGTGTTGTCAGCAAATTGGTGTTGGTTCTAATCCCCGTCAGACGAATATGTTTATGATTATTTTTTCCAAATCTACTAGAACTTATTAACCCGGTACTAATATTAAACTGCTGAATATTTTTTATCGTTTGACCAGGAGGTTTAAAACACAATTTATAACGACGAGTATTTTAAGCGTGTAATTTAGCCGCTGTATTGGGTCTAAGAAGGCCACTTTAGGTGTTTAATAGTATGTTTCGTATATTTTTTAACTCATATTATGTGCACCATTTTACGCAATTCTATTTGAAAATGGTCAAAATTGATGTTTGATGTCTAAGATGAAATCTTTAATTAATTATTACAATATATACTTCATATCCTTACAAAACTAACAATATTTCTGTGCCGCGACACACATTGATACGAGACGCGTAATACGTGCTACTCATCAACTGGCTCGTCGCACACTAACACAGAACACTATTACTCGCGGAGCACACTAACCGAAATTGGCCCGACGACGGGCCAATTTAAGTCTTCACTTTTTACGCGCAATGCCATATCTACCTCTTTTTAATAATATATCTATGGATGAAATCAGATGAATCATTTCACGATTTATGTATGGAAAAAATATATGAAACATAATATGAAACACCTGAAGTGGCCTTTTTAGACCCCCTGCAGCTGCTAAGTTACACGCTTAAAATACTCGTCGTTATAAATTGTATACTTAAACGCATAATTAGTAAATGGTGATTTCACTATAATTTTATATTAACACATAATTTAGGTGTGTTTGTTATCATAAATCACCATATCATAAATTTGTTAACATTTAATAGAGCATTCGCTTATTTATTATAAAATCGATTAGCTCGTATTACCTGAATATGAAATCGTGTTGGTGATTTTTTGTATGGTTATAGGCACATATGAAAGCTCAGCAGTTTGATTATCTTCATTATTTTTTATAAAAAGTGGTGTGAGTCAGTCAACAGTTTCCACTAACATCGGGAAATATCTAGAAATATTACAAATTTCAAAAGGTTATCTTATAGATATCCTATTACTATCATAAATGCGAAAGTTTGTGAGGATGGATGTTTGTTACTCTTACGCGCTTTTGCTTGAACGGATTTTGATAAAATTTGGTATGATAATAGTTCAGGCTCTGGATTAAAACATAAGCTACTTTTTATTCCAAAAAAGCACAGTACTCCCGTGGGATACCTGATACTATATTTACGGTGGTAGAGCCGCGGAAAGAAGCTAGTTTTTAATATGATTTTAATTTATAATAAAAATATCTAGATCTATCTACTGCTTGTATAAATATATACTACTGTATTATATAAAATATTTTTATGAGTGGTGCATTGTGTAATAGATGTGTATCTAAACTTCAACATTAGGTCGGTACATATATTTTCTATCTCAGATGTTTGCGCGTTAGTCTGGAATCTCGGTCCCTGGAGTGGCATGGCGAGAAGTGGTATAGAAAATACAGCGAAACGTTTTAGCCTGTTCTATTTCAGATATCTTCTGCTTTACGTGGCTGTCCGCCTGTGTATATATGGATATTACTTTTGGGACTAGGGCGTATAAAGACGGGGTTTCATATAAGCAAACAATTTAGATGTTAACAATGTTTAAGACAATTTAATGGCACATCCAAACATTGTTAAGTGACTGTAAATAGTACAAATGGTGAGCAGTAAACGGTTTGTTCTCGTTTACCTTCGAGTATAGAAAAACACATTTGCTTAACTAAATGGTAATGTGTTCTTGTGGAGAGCGATTATGTTAAAGGAGGCTACTTTTTCAACATTACAGGACTATAGAGCATTATCAAAATTTATCAAGAAAATATCAATCCATTATTATACATAATTATTATTCGGGGCGTATTTTTGTCGGTATGATACATTAAACCGATCTTTAGACAATATTACGTACCTAAGTAATGACCGTGTGCGTAGCTAAGAATTTTCGTAATTTACGGAAAAATATCATGATTAATATTCCATGACAACACTCGATAATGGCATCTACAGATACACGAATTTGGTACGGAGCGTTCAGCGGACCATATCCGCGGATCGAATCCGGTGTCGCTACACACGCACGGATTTGGTACGGTGCAGTGGACCGAAAAGCTCAACACTCGTGTGTTCGATTTTATGCTCTATTGCAAAAAGCACAGAGTTCTATTAACACTGCTGTTTTTCAACGACGATTTCCCGCAATTCATTTATAACCGGAAGAGATACCAACTCTCAAAAATATTTCTCCCCAAATTTTACCCCTGATTACTCATACCATTGACAGGTCTAAGAGATAATAAGCTAGAAAGAAAGGTTATATTGTGTTTAACATAAAGACTTACGCGTGAATAACATAAAACTAACTTGTCTTAATCTGATTTCACTTCCAATACATTTTTATTTCATTTCCCTGGCTATATACACACATTAAAATAATTTTTATTATTGCATACAAATTAAGAGAGTTAAGGAGTAAATTCTAATCATCCTGTCCCCTAGTAAACCCCCGTAGATATTTTCCCTAATTTTGGGGGGTAAATCCCTAAGTTGGCAACACTGACACCCTTGTATGGCCTAACCGCCGGACTGATCTACACACGCACGGATTTGGTACGGAGCGGACCAAATCCGATGCGGACAGCGGTGAACTCTTCGCCTTATTCTTATGTTCGCCGGACTGCCCTACACACGCTCGGATTTGGTACGGAGCGTACTAGATCCGCTGTATGCTCCGTACCAAATTCGTGAGTCTGTAGATGCCATAATAATTATGGACATCCTCATACTGCGGCACGTCACGTCGGCTTGAAGGTGGCGTGATCGCCAAACAGCATCGGCCGCGCGGTAATAAATGGATGTTTCATATTAATTTATAGGATAATCTGGTCAAAATGTAAGGTCACATTTTATATAAATTATATATTTTACTAGAAGTTGCCCGCGGCTTCGCCCGGGATACTGTATCCCTCGGTAACAATGTATTTTTTCGGGATAAAAAGTAGGCTATGTTCTACTACTACGAGTATACCAAATTTCATCAAAATCCGTTCAGTAGTTTTTGCGTAAAGGAGTAACAAACATCCATCCATACATCTTCACAAACTTTCACATTTATTATATTAGTAAGATACTCAAAAATAGATTAGAAGTTGAATAAATTGTATCAGCGAAACGATATCTGCACGATATATTGTACAACTTAAAAGATAGCGAATAAAAAGTTCAAACATACAGATGGAATAGAAAAGAAAATCACATTTCTATAAGAGGTATCTATAATTCCCAGCAACAATAGATTTCGAAAGGATGGCAATAAATTCTACACGAATTGAACTTGTATGGGCCATTAAAAAGCCTGGCCCCACAATACACATTAGGAATGTGGTTCAAATCACTTCCTACGGGCCTTAACCACGAAAAGGACTAAGTACGGGAAATGACACGGTAGGAACGCCTCGGTAAATATAGGAATTGAAAAGTCATTCTTAGAAATAATGCAACTTTGTGAGCCGAAAGGACTTTATTGCGTTATTATGAAGTTTCGTGTTGACGTTTAAGTAACTATTATGGCTCTGTTTATGACGCGAATGCGGGTTTATTGACAAAAATTAAACTTGTATAATGTTTATGGAACCTTATAAAAATATGCAAAATTAAGATTCACCTCCATATAGGTATAGTGAATAGGCTATTTTACTGAAAATAAATTAGTCATATCATTGCTAGACAACTTGGTAATAAACAACCTAAACCCATTTCTTTATATCCTAAACAATAACTTAGATACAAATTATTTAAACTTGAAATACGAAAGAGAGCGAAATACGGTCGGTGTGACGTCATTGAGATAGCCCGCCGTACATTTTTCGTAGCCGGAATCGTTATGCAAAAAAGAGATAGACATATTTTGTTTGCTAATATTTTTTTCAATCGAAACTTTTCTTTTAGATTAAATTAAAACAATTAAATTTATTTAATGTGATATTTGAGACTAGTATACGACCATACTAAGAAAAAAATATAAATCCAGTAGTACTGTTAATTCATCATATTACTAATTTTAAACTACATTATTACATACTATTATGTTTGAAAATCATCAGATGAGTTAATCATTATTCGTACCTAGCTGAATGAACACTTGAGTAGTAATTAAAGCTCGAATATATAACTTCTAAATTAATATATCGCAAAGTACCTACCATCAGACATAATATTTATTTTATGCTATCTTATCGAAAATCCAATAATATTTTTCTTCAAACACGCGTGAACAAGACAGCTGCTTGTAACGTGTGCTAGGTCGCGCAAACATACTACAATTTCTAACTTTATTCCAACGTTTGGGAATACATTTTAAACACGTATGACATCTATGACGTCCGTTTAAGGTTTGGTAAATATGAAATATATTAAAAACCAATTATTTAATGTATATTGAAGGTAATATTTAAAAAAAGTGTCACGTATCATAAATATATATTTGAACAGTTTTTGTGCTGTATAGTCTAGGTTAGAATTAATAATAAAATTGCAATTAAAGAAGATACAATAATTAACGCATTATTATAAGTTAATAAAGAGCAAACTAAATTATATCGTCCCATCTTATTAGCGCCAAGCTTACCCTAATTGTTTTGCCTCTGTCAAAGGATTCCTGACATTTCCACCCGAGCATCTTTACAACGCACCATTTATATTTTATGAACTACCTTAATTAGGGATTTATACTTAGATAATAAACACGCATTGTAAGTTACAACTTATATAGTTACAACTAAGCGGTTTAATTTGTCTTTATCTAATATTATAAAGAGGAAAAGTTTGTTTATTTGTTCGTTTGCATTAAATAAACTCCAAAACTGCTGGATCGATTATGATGAAATTTGGCATAGATATAGAGTAGACCACGGAAAAGGATATGAATTATAGGCTACTTTTCACCGCGGAAAAACGTACGGTTTGTACGAGATTGACTTTTGTATGCACGAAGGGCAACATCTAGTAGTTAATGGTTATAATCATTACTATAGTCAATATGTTTTTATTATGCCGGGGTTGAATTTACTGATTATTTGGTACAATTTTAACCTGCCAAAATATATAAAAACCTTTTATATATTTCTTCTATGATAGTGATTTTATTTAATAAAAATTACAATAATACAACAAACATAAAATTAACAATAAAACTAGAGGGAAATAGAAAAACTAATTTAACTATTTCTTCTTCTTATTATTATAGTCTTGTATATTTCTTTTTCATCTGTTCGGCTCATCTTGTCAAATAAACTTTCCGCATATATTTCAAGTTAATCACATTTATTCTTTTCTTAATAATTTACCGGCTAAATTGAGCTTAGGATCAGTGTTTATGTTTTTCATTATATTTCTCTCGCAAATCTATCTGTTACTTTGAACAAGTTGGTGGTGTGAAATCTTTACAATACGATCCGAGATATTCGAGCACACTTTTTTGACAGGTATTATTTATTTCGATCCCGAGTTTTATAAGTAAACGAAATTCTCAGAAGTCGGTAAAATGTAAGGTTGGGTTCGCAATAAATTATATTTAATTGTGTTATTAATGTTAATTTTCTTTCGTTCATCGCTTTCATCATCATCAATATAATGAGAGTAATGTATTATGTAATATGGATTTTATAAGCAAAATATTTTATCTGTAATAAAAATTTTACAATATTATCTACTGAGTATAAAAATTCTACATCTACACTATGCAATAAACAAAACACTCTCCCGATTTGTAATATGAAGGTGCTCCCTCATTTGGGACATTCGCGTGTAATGTACATATCCTAAAATTACATCAGTGTAGGAGGATTACCGAGCATTACAATGCGCATCTTGTAATGATCCCGTCCGCTCGGCGCTCAAAGTCGAATCTATAACGTTACATTACACGTGAATGCTCCAGATGAGGGAGCACCTTTAGGTTTAGATAAACAAACGTTTTAATTTCAAATAACCAAAACCGGAATTAAACTAATTAAGTGTCAGTAATAATATTAGCGTATCAATTGATTTTTTGATGGTGAATTATTTAAATATTGTTGCGGGCGGTTCGTAATTGCGGTTACGAATTAATCGAGGCAGTTTCATTGTACTGCGACACTGCCCTGGATGCAATCAGTCTAATATGTTGAACGGCAGCACCATCTCATTACCATGGCAACCGCAGGTGAGTGATGTGCCGTAGTTTTGTTTGCGGTCGATTTAACGCCCCGGACAAATTGCGTGTTTGCCGGCACGGAGATCATTCCCGCACAATCGACGGAATGAATCGATTACTTTTGCACAATTTCAAATAGCGAATGTCCAGAATCAGATGCATGTTCATAATGAAAGGTTTTTAGGGGTATCATACCCAAAGTGTTAAAAACATTTATCTATTACTCCGCAGATATATACAGACTCATGAAGCGTGATATCTAGACAGACAGACAGTGAAATTTTAGCAGATGTATTTCTGTTGCTGCTTTATCATACAAATACTGAGAATAGAATAAAATAAATATTTAAGTGGGGCTCTCATAAACAAAAGTGTTTCTTCTGTTATACGGAACCATTCGTGCGTGATTCCTATTTAAACTTGGCTGTCTTTTATTAATGAATTTGATCAAAAAGCACGTAATTAGATCAAAGCGACATTGTTTGTGATTGTTTCAATTCCACTTTTACCCAAAATGGGATTTAGTCCTGTTTTTACTTAGTGTTAAACTTAATTTTATTCAATTGTTTCCTAATTTTAACGCCTAGATTAACAATGTATTCACTCGGTATCAAAGCTCGTTAACAACACAATAAAAATACAAAATAAAACACGAACACGAAAATTCTGACAAAAGAAAATAAAACAAAATGTAAAGTATAATAAAATTATATTTTTACTTTGGTGTGAACGAACACGGATTTTTTATCTTCTTAACAAGAAAGTAATTTGTCGGGCTCGGTCGTGATAACGGAATTTTTATGTAACAAACTCTAGCGCCTACCCTCACCTAGCCCGAGGCCGGGAATCCCGGCATTGTCAGCTTTTACCGAGGCCACGGTAATACATTTCCCGTATCGAAATTATGACTGTATTCTGTACGTTCATAAAATCGACGTAAAGACGACAATACCCCTAGCTCACCCGTTGTATTAATCCACGGTTTTACTGTAACACCAGCGGTGTATGCTCTCAGTACAGGTCCGGACAAATTCGCCTGCCATGCGACACGCTTAGTCGACATTAAACTGGGACGTTCGAGCAACTTTTAAAGAATTTACGACGTAACTAGAATCTTACACAAAAGTTTGACCCACGGTCCGTCGCATAACTCACACGAGATATTTTCCCATGTAACTAAAAATAGCATGAAGCAACTTTAAAATCAAAATCCTTGCTTGACATAGTCATAAGACATAAGTCTAGTGGAGTACTTCTTTGTTACCTACAACCTCCTCTAGGTATATTATGTGGTATATAATGGTTTTGTATTCCTAGAAGCAGCGAAAAATATATTAAGTTATCTAAAATGTTATTGAAAATGCCAAACAAGAAAAACAGATCAAGTGCAACTCGAATACATGCACGAAAGCTTAACATTATAAGATAATAGGTATATAACTATTTTATTCTATACTAGTTTCTGCTCGTGACTTCGTCCGCGTGGAATTCGGTTTCCATAAAAAAAAAGAATTTTCAAAAATCCTTAGCGGATGCCTACGTCATTACAACTATCTTTTGCCAAATTTTAGCAAAATCCGTTCAGTATTTTCGGCTGTGCGTTGATAGATGAGTCAGTCAGGTTTGCCTTTTATATATATTTAGAAGATTAAGTATTTATTGTAATAGTGGCAATTAATATAAATACATCATCTGTGAAAAATTTTACCATGATAATTTGAACCGTTATTCATGGAATACAGCGAGGTGACAGACAGACAGACGGAAAAAGCTTAGTAATAGCCAAATCTATATTAATATTACAATGAGAAAAGTTTTTTGCTTCACTAGCTTGTTACTGTTTTTCAACCGACTTCCAGAGGAGGTTTACAATTCGTGTGTATGTTTTTTTTTTTTTTTTGTGTGTATGTTACACGATTACTCCGCCGTTTGTGGATGGATTTTCAAAATTATTTTTTTGTTGTAAAGGATTGACTCCTGGATTGGTCCCATTGTCATCAAATGGTAGATCTGGTGGTGGGATCCATGAGGAATTGAGAGAAATTCTCAAAATTTATAGGGACACCGATAGTGATTTTGACTTTTTTTGAAGTAACTAGAGCAAATGCTACCAAAAAGTGAAATGTTGTGCCAAGGTATACCCTGGATCCAAAATCACTGAACGGCATTTCTCAGTCTTTGAAGATATACGTTTGAAAATTTCAGCAATGTTTATAAAACTGCAAGCAAATTTCAGTACTAAATAATAATTATCATCACCACAACCATCATAATCACACCATACATCATGATAAATTATGATGATATAGGTATTTTTCATAGTAATTTACACCGATATCGATTTCTTTGAACATTTACAGCTACCAACAATTGAAATGTTATACCAAGGTATCCAGGTATACCAGGGTATCCAGGGATCCAAAAGGGCTGAACAGCACTCCTCAGTCTTTAAATATACACGTTTGAAAATTTAAGTATTGTTTATAAAACTGCAAGCAAATGTCACTATTAAATAATCATCATCACCACCACCATCATCACACCTTGATATTTTATTGATATCTAGGTGTTTCTCATAGTTTTTTTTACACCGAAATCGATTTCTTTGAACATTCACAGCTACCAAAAGTGAAATATTGTGCCAAGGTATACCCTGGATAAAAAACCACTGAACGGCATTTCTCAGTCTTTAAAGATACACGTTTGGAAATTTCAACGTTGTTTAAAGAACTGCAAGCATATGCCACTTTTAAATAATAATCACCATCACCACCACCACCATCATCATCATCATAGCATACAAAATGAAAACATTATGACGATATAGGTATTTTTATAGTATTTTACACCGATGTCAATTCCTTTGAACATTCATAGCTACCAAAAAGTAAAATATTGTGCCAAGGTATATCCTGGATCCAAAAAGGCCCAACAGCACTCCTCAGTCCTTAAAGGTACACGTTTGGAAATTTCCGTATTGTTAAAAGAACTGCAAGCAAATGTCACTATTAAATAATCATCATCTCCACAACCATCATTACACCATACATCATGATATTATGTTGATATAGGTATTTCTCATAGTATTTTAAAGTGATATCGATTTGTTTGAACATTCAGATTCAGACCTACTCAAAAGTAAAATGTTGTGCCAAGCTTATATACCTTCCTACTAAAAGTGTTACATTTGGATAATGATAATAAGGATAATGATAACTATGGGATCCACGAGGAATCAAGGAAACTCTTAAAAGCAATGCTTATTGATTTTCTAAACATTTTTTTAATTTCCCCGCAACTTTTTCTGTCAATACAATACACAAGATTTATGAAAATTTGTCTAGTAGTTCATGCAATGAATGAACAAGACAAAAGGGGATTATTTTTAACTTCCCGCTAAGAAAATCTAAGATTTTAAAAAAATCGGGAAGATACTGGTTTTACCCCGTTTTGCAAAAATCTAATTCTCATCAGATCTCGACGTTCTGAGGTCACAGGAAGCTTCCCTGACTACCCCCGCGAGGGTGTCACTACAACTTCATGGAGATGTTATATGCATAAGTGCTTAAAATTGACATTGAAAACACATAATTTAAACTATAGTAGACGTTACTCGCTACTTCGTGCGCGCAAAAGGAAATCTTGCGGGAACCGTACATTTTGCCGCCATAAAATGTAGCTTCAGCTGGATGGTAGAATGGTAATTTATACGTTGTTTACGAATTGGATTCGAGTTCGAAACCCGGTCAATAAAAATTTTTGTGATCCTTTTTATTTCTTTTCTCAATTTTATTTATTTTTAAATATTTCATCGTCCTACGAAAACTCCGAACAAAGCTCGGTCTCCCAGGTACTAGTTAATAATATTATAATATCACTGAAAAGAAAAAAATAAAAAATATTTAAAAAAATATAAAAACCGACTTCCAAAGTATAAGAAATAACATTCTTAAAATCACTAAAAAGTATAAAATAATTCTTAATGTCGAAATAGTTCCATTTTAAATTCTGCTAAAATTTTACAATTTTTCTACTCAATCTTCTTATTTTTTAAGTCGGTACCAGCCCAAATAATTGTATAAATCCTTCAATAAAACAGATCATTAATTTTAACACAACTACGTCCTTATATGTATATAAGTACAAATAATATTTTAAAGAACTCACGTTCAAATTGGCTGGTACCGACTTCAAAAATAAGAAGATTGAGTAGAAAAATTGTAAAATTTTAGCAGAATTTAAAATGGAACTATTTCGACATTAAGAATTATTTTATACTTTTTAGTGATTTTAAGAATGTTATTTCTTATACTTTGGAAGTCGGTTTTTATATTTTTTTAAATATTTTTTATATGTTTTAAGTGTGTGACTTAAATTAAAAAGCAAGTAACAATGTGAACTTAAAATTTTGTACAGACATGACTTTATAGGTAACACGTTATGTTTACTATAACAATACTTCTCCACTCACGCGCTCACACTTCTAACTTTACCTTATCATATTAAACATCTTGTGCCGCACAGGTAACATATATCATACATAATTAAGTACTTAAATTATGTTCCCAAAGTACGCTGGCTTATACGAGGTACGCAGCACCATTTTACAGTTTGGAAAATTGCTTAAGGAAACTATATTAAGAAGTTTAACTTATACTATCTCAGCACCAGTTGTTACACGTGACGAAGTTGTTTGCCGGCTCGGAGCATATGTGTGAGATCTTACAGACATTTTACTTTACTATTTTATCTATTAGGTACAAGCATTATTTGCGCCCGCGTGAAATTATTTTAACTTTCATCCCCTATTTTATCCCCCTGGGGATTGAATTTTGAAAAATCATTCCTTAGTTGATGCCTACGTCATATGAGGAATACGTGTACAAAGTTTCAAATTTCTTGCCTTAAGGGTTTGGCCAGTGCGTTGATACATCAGTCAATTGCTTTTTAGGGTTCCGTAATACTTAAGGAACCCTTATAGTTTCGCTCTGTCCGTCTGTCTGTCTGTCTGTTTATCTGTCTGTCCGCGCCTCTAGCTCCTGTAATCTACACTAATATTATAAAGAGGAAAACTTTGTTTGTATGTTTGTTTGTTTGTTTGTTTGTTTGTTTGTTTGTTTGTTTGTTTGTTTGTTTGTTTGTTTGTTTGTTTGTTTGTTTGTTTGTTTGTAATGAATAGGCTCAAAAAGTACTGGACCGATTTCAAAAATTCTTTCACCATTCGAAAGCTACATTATCCACGAGTAACATAGGCTAAATTTTATTTTGGAAAAAAATAGGGTTCCGTAAGATATTTGGGTTTTTCGGACACAAGGTGTAAAAAATCAACCAGAAAAGTTACTTATTTTGCGTACGCTGCCTAAACTATAAAAGATAGAACCATAAAATGTTCTAATTAATTGTAGATCTTATAAATATCTACAAAAAAGTCCGCGACACACTATACCTATCTATGGCGAGTGAGGCACAACAACCATTTTTTTATTTAGAAATCTTGAATTTTTTTTGGACTACATTTAAACGCGTTTATTTTACTCATGTTATTAATCCTTATCAAAATAAATTATTTCATCACTAAGTACAGTTTATGTAGATAATATTTGGTCTTTGAATGATTAAAATTGGACGTTTGGTTTTGAAGTTATGGCGAAATTAAAATATTACGATTTCTGCTGCACGGCCCGTTGTGAAGTGGGCGTCACCAAGGCGGGGTGCGCGTGCGGGTTAATGTTTAGTTAAGTTTAGTTTAGTTAAATAGTTTAGTTATTTTATAAACATCAAATTGATAATATCTTAAAATATAATACATTATAATATCTATACATCTATACATCTATACAGTTAAATACAATTTAAGTGTCTGTTTGTAACTTCAAATTAACAGCTTTTTACATAATGAATCTGAAAGTATATTCGGTACTTACAATAAAATACATTTTTTTTAAATTTTTGGTCTGTCCGTCTGTCTGTCTGTCAGTCGGTCTGTCTGTCTGTTTGTTCCGACTAATCTCTGAAACGGCTGGACCGATTTTCACGGGACTTTCACTAGCAGATAGCTGATGTTATAGGGTCTAACATAGGCTACTTTTATTTTAGGGTTCCGTTTAAAAAAATAGGATTCCGCTTTCGTTAGTCATAAATAAAGTCGCGGGTAAATTTCAGCGATATCCCAAAGTATTGTTCCACGCGGACGAAGTCGCGGGCAAAAGCTAGTTATGAATATAAATTGATGAAATTTGGTGCAGTTATAGATTGTGTATAGATCACGGTTTCGGGATCATAAAAAAAATATATATATATTTTAGGGGTGGCTCTCTATACATGTGAAGTGAGGATGAAAAATATTTTTTCACTCTACCCCATCGTGTGAGGTATCGTAGAATAGGTATTTTAAAATAAAGGCAAGGTTTCATACGTTACTTTTTTATAAAGTTGACCATTTTCGAGTAATCGGCCTCCAAAGTAGTTTGTAAGTTGCCCCCCCTCTAGCATTTTTAAACTATAGGAGATAAAAACTTACAAATTTCCATGCTGATAGATCATGCTAAAAACTCTTTAGGAATATTATTGTGAACCAAATCGGACAGTAACTTTTGGAGTAATTAAAAAAAAAGCTTATTACGCGTTTATAGTTACGGAACCCTCCTTAGACATGTCCTGACATGCTCTTGGTTAGGTTATTTATATATTAGAGTAGGTTTCGCCCGTGACTTCATCCGCGTGGAGTTTGATTTCCTTGATTTGATTAGGGGGTTAATTTTCAAAAATCCTTTCTTAGCGAATGCCTACGTCATTACAACTACCTGTTTGCCAAATTTCAGCAAAATACGGTCAGTAGTTTCGGCTGTGCGTTGATAGATGAGTCAGTCAGGTTTGCTTTTTGTATATTTAAATTTTATTATATCTTTAAATAATAGTCAGCGTAACGTAATGAAGCTACGTCGTAGCTAGTCGCTACGACAAGCAGCTAAGTTGCTACTAGCTTTTTTAAAACATTTAAAACCTTTTTTTATGTAAAATTCTACAGCATATTTCGGCCGCTATAAAATATTGCGCTCATGGTTACTTTTTAAATACCTAATCTTTGATCTTACCATTATGGATTTATATTTAGGTATACTTGACATTGCCGATACTTTAGAACTTTGGAAATAGATTAATCTAAATTAAACCATCTACGAAACTGAAATTCATTACAAGTTTCTTAAGCAAACTATCTGACATGTGTCACGTCGTCAGCTTGGTCAAGGGAATATTGGCTGGCCGCATGAAATTATACACAAGTGGCGAAGGCGACTCGGGAGCACGTATAGTAGTAAATTTTAGTTAAAATTGTTACCGGCAACAGGTGCAAGGGATGATCCCGCTTTAGATTGTAATTATTGCGATCCACGGAGAATATATGAGCCGCCATTGCAGATTTTTGTCGCTCAATTTGAATGCGGAATAAACTATGTCTGGCGCGGAAATATTACTGTTACTGTTGCATTGAAATGGTTAAATTTTTATGTACCTACACGAATTATTTCAGATATGAGTTTTTACAGTATGTATGTTGTTAAATTACGAAACAAAAAGCTATGTGTTTCAATTATTATGCGATAGGAAATTTGAACATACATTTTATGCAATATAAATATTGTTATGAACTTCGTTAACAATACGCAAATGTGACAATGTGATGTGTGTTATGTTACATAAATATTATGTTTATAATCTGTTGATAAAAACTTTATCAGCCGGCTATAGTTATACAAACAATTAATGTTAACAATTGTTTCATTTGCACTCCGCATCCTATGTAAAAACATTGATCCAATAACCGCAGAATATTAATCAACCAATTTGAGGCACGCAATTCATAAAACAATTTTGATTAAGCGAATTCACGGACCGCTAATGTGCTGAGCCCTTTAGGTCCAAGAATTGAATTATTTAGTTTATTCGTAGTGCTACTGATGCGTCAAAACATGAACGCTGAAATATTTTACTGCCGATCAGGGCATTTACACTTTTCGCCCGCTTGTCAATGGCGCGACGCGTACGTCACACCCGATTCGCTGCGAATTTACCCAGTCGCTCGAATATCAACTGACCAAATGAAATTTGCATAAAAAACACATTGTTTTGCCGTGCCACTTTTGTACGTTGTATTTAGATACGTTTTTGCCGATACATATTGTTTATTCCAATTTAATTAGAAAATACAAATTGCCAATATTGTAGGGTACGATCTTTGACACTTTTATATATATAGTCTATTTTTTTGTTTTGGTACACATAATAAATTTAATCGGGTGATTTTTGCCGAAGAGATATTGTGCACCTATTTTATGTCTAGTTTAACTTAGTGCTTTGTATGGATTCCAAGTTAGTTACAAAATCAAACGAAACCTGATTAACTCAATTGACGTAGCGCTTTCCAAAATAGGCCTCTGGGGTGTTTAAAAATCACAGCATTGGCGTGATGTTATGTATCAATCGGGAATTAATTTAAACTTTGCTGGCCAAACCGAACACCGAACAGCCCTAGGGATCAAACGGACATCAAATCGAATAGAAGGTTATAATTGACTGGCAGCGAGCGAATAAAGACTGGAACACCGTTTAGCGTCAATCAAATATAGCCTTTATTGTGTTACAACTAAAAATTAAATTTAAACTTTCTGAAAGTGACGCGTCAGAATTTGATTAACTAATGTTATTTAGTGTATCACTTAATTTACAAGGGAATATTGTATTCTCTATTAGGGCATGTTTTCGCTGGTGACTAGTGTGAAATGCATATTGTTATTTCACGCATGAAAATGTACTATTATAAAAGAACAACATGTTCAATGCGATTTCGTGGGCGCAAAAAGAAATTCTGGCATAACCGAACATTTTGCCGCGATAAAAAGTAGCATAATATGTACTTGGTCTACTCTATATCTGTGACAAATTTAATCAAAACAAATCCAGTAGTTTCGGAGCCTATTCAGTGCAAACAAACCAATCTTTCCTCTTTATAATATTAGTAAGATACCTATGGTTGACGTATGGGAAAAATAAGACGATAGAAATGAACAATCATTTCTATCGTCTTATTTTTAATTTATTTCATTAAGCAGATAAATATGTAGTAGTAAGAAAGTATTACATTTTGGACGGACTTTTAATTATTATTCAATTTGAAACAGAAAAACAATATTCTTTTCAATATCCATAAAGATTAAAACATGCAACACCCATAAATCAATTTAAACAAAAAAAAATTCTACGGCACTTAAATCAAAAAATCCAATTTAAAAATGTTTGTCTGTTTATTCCGGCTAATCTCTGAAATGGCTGCACCGATGTTGACGGAATTTTTACTGGCAGATAGGATATAAAAAATAAATTAGGATACTTAGTATCCTCGTGGTCATCATCACAAGTAAATATGTTTAACGCTCACGAAGTGGCCACGGATTAGCGTATAAAATAGAGCATAAAGGCTCTAATTGGTACATTATTAGCGTTACTATCATAAACGAGTCCTTTAGCATAAACCATTGTAACAGGCCACTGGTAAGTGGATTTATTGGCAGCAGAATGAGAACATGGTCAGTAACGGTTTTGTAAATTAAACCCGTTATGCGGCGTTATCGTTACTCCGTTTAAACGGAGCGTTATTTTTTTACCGCTTTTGTATTCATTACAGACGGAACTGACAAATATGGCTTTTAAAGTGGTTAAGTTCGAAACTATGTCACAGCTTTATTTAATTAGGTTTAAAAATGAAAATAGACATCTGTTTTTTAACGGGGCAAGTTTAGCTAAACAGGACGAATAAAAAGTTTATAATAAACTAAAAGTTAGCAAGTTAACTGTTTAAATAAAAAAAAGTTGTAATCTGCGTTATCGTAAATTCAAGATTAATCGCCTTGTCTCGTTTCTCGCAAACTTTAAAATGAATAGAGATATTAAACTGTTCAAATACAGGCTGTAAAGTTTCAAAATTCAAACTATCCGAAACTATCGGAGCAGTTGAATGGAGCAAGCCTCGGGGTTCTGACCATTTCCTGTCTCGGGACGACAGGCCCAGGCGCCTTCAAGATTCAACCCTCGCTACGCCTAAAGGAAAATTAAAACTGTCAATCAGCACGACTGCTACTGCTATTACCGATCAATATACCGCTCCATTATTATCATTCATTAACTACATTCGATTTAATTGCGTTTCCCGACTCAAAACTTTCTCGATAACACCGCTTCAACTTAAATTTATATCCTACCTTATAAAAAAAAAACAAAACAAAAGATATTTTAGACGGAAAATAAAAACGTTGATGGCGCTGTAAAAGTCTTTCATTAAAACAACAAACACTTCAAAGTGAGCAGTAAATGAGTATTCGAGTAATAAGAATTAATATTTGCCTTAAAAACATTATTATAATTACACCTAACAATGCCCTCAGATTGTATTGATGTCCGCAAAGCCCTCTCGATTAATTTCATCTCGAAAAAGAATAATATAAAAATATTTATACAAAGAGATCTCATTCCGAAAAACGTTGCGAATTTTTAATAAGAAACAGATGTTTTGATCCATAACAACCCATTCTATGCCCTTTTCTTTTCTTTATTTCCAAAGTAATGAAATCAACGTAATATTAATGGAATAGATAGATGATAAGGTAGAAAATGTGCAAAATATTAATATAATGCAGATTATATTATAAAATGAGCATCGTATATTTATAAAGGCAATAAATTACATTACGGTCAGTAAATGTTCAAATAAGTTGTGTGAAAATTTGAAAAGAAAAATGTTCAAAAATTTATGATTAATTTTATACAACAACATGTTTTAAAATAATTTATGTTGTGTAAAAATATGTAAGTTATATTTATAGTCATGTCGTATAACCGACGTTTTAAATCTTCTTTCTGCTAAATGTTGTATGAAAAGTGTACAGATATCTAGTTCTGATTGTAATGTTCAGCTTTTTGCGGCCAAGATTTAATGGAATCATAATTTTCGTTTTTACTTTGCTTTCTAACATGAATTGGTAAAGTTAAAATATTTATTACTAGACTAGATGTTGCCCGCGAAAAAGTTAATTTCACAGGAACCGTAATTTTTTCTGCAATAATAAGTATCCTAGGTCCTTCCCCGTAATCTACTCTATACATGTGCTAAATTTCATCAAAATTGGTCCAGTAGTTTCGGAGTTTATAAAATGCAAACAAACAAACGAGCTTTTCTTATTTATAATATTAGTATAGAAGTATAGATGTAGTTTAGAAAAATGTTGAATATCAATTATTTGACAAATTATTATTAGCTGTTTACATAATAAAGGGCGCTAGTAATAGAGTTATAAAAAAACTATAGATGTAATTACTAGACGGACATATCGAACGATTTTATCGTATAAACGACAATACGCAACGTAACGTAACGATATTTAAATGAGAACTGAAACTTTTACGAAATACGTAAAAAATTCACGTTTCAAGACGTTCTGAAGGTGATCACAAGACGACAGTCATTAAAACCGTTTACGCCTTTCAGATAACATCCTCTTTTTGTGCCACATTTTACGAGCAATTCACTGATGTTGATTAGGCGACGCGTGTACTTCACAGATATTCACAAACAATCAAACTGCGCCATTTGATCGTCTTAAAACTTGTCCAATAAAGTGTCAGTCGTTAAAAATCCAGTTAAACGTTTTATGGAGGAACTACTGAGCGTTTAACTATTTCAATGTCGTACTAATTATCATAAAGTAGGTACTCGTGAAAATTAATAAATGTGTTAAACGCATTATACTTACATGATACTTAAACTAAAGTACTAAAACTAAAGTAGTTCTAGTACACTTTAAAAAGTGTAGGGAAATTAAAAGTGTCATAGTTTCAAAAAAAGAATACGGGTTACATCCGGTGTATTTAACAGCATAGGTACTATAAAATATAATATATTTTTGTAAAATTATAAAACAACTGAGTCACGCTACATACATAGCGATATAACGGTGTTGACCGAACTGTGCAGTTTTATCAACCGTCTATATATGACAAATCTTCGAATTATCATTCGTCGTTGGCAGTTGCAATGTCAATTAGATAAATCGTTGTCGATTGCGACTGTTCAGTTTCATCGTTGCGTGTAAGTGTGCGACGATCGACTTGTATAATTACCGACAAATGTACTACTTTTGAATCTTAAGTAATAAGATTGAAAAGTAGTACACCGGGTCTATCAGCGATCGTACCTATAAACACAGTGTAGTTTTCATAAAAAGGACTTAGTACACTTGTACACGCGCCGCAGCTACAAGGACAGATGCACTAGGATTTGAATTTAATTAGCGCTAGCGTTTATTAGTAGCTAGCGATTTGACTGCACACTCTGAAATCGCAACGAGAAAACGTTACGTCTGTAACGAGCGTTAGACAAAACATTTACACTAGTATATTAATTTCATAAGAATTTCATGGTTTTTACTCTTTCAGCTTAGCGGCGACTGGCAAACAGAGAGGCCGTAAAAAGTCCAAAAAAGCTATCTCGTTAAAAGCTGCAAGCATAAATGATACATAGAATCTGACAAATGGTGCGACAGAATATAACAATGATGGTACAAGCGACCGTTCAATTATGCAAATATGTGGAGCGGTGTTCCTGGCGAACTGTTTAACAGCTGACAAACTGGTCAGTTTTTGTTCCTTGACAATAAAAGGACAGGTACATTGGCGACATGACCGCTCATATTAAATTAGACCCCGTTTGTATGGGTGCTTTATTTTTATTCGAATCTCATGAAAATATGGATCGTGCTCGCTTATGTAGCGTTTTATGCGAGGGTCGAAGGTTTATGCATTCGTCAATAAACACCTATTGGTGTTTTTGAAATTGAGAAAATTCAGTTTTATTAACCATACGTTCTGCATGTTCGAATTGAATCGAATTTCAATAGTAACATAATAGTGAAGTAGGAAACAACTATTTAAATATGAGTTTTAAGAAAATAATAATATTACTATACAACTTTAGGTTAGATCTCTTTCTATCGATGCCTCTCACTTCTCATGTAGAGCCACGTAATAATATAAAGTAGAACCTCTTATGAGAAGATAATTTTAATGCTAGTTTAATATAAATTAAACATAACAATTAAACACTCTCCCTTATTAATAAAATTATTTACACCACGGATTAGCTAATCCAACATGGCTGTCTCTGTCAGATAGTTTGGAACAGTCACTTGATAGACAAAGAGAGCGATTTGGATTTGCTAATCCATGGTGTAAATATTTTTATTAATAAGGAGGACAATGTGTATAGAGTACACGTGACAGAGGTGAAACGTCATTCATCGTTTACAATCCAAAAATACTGTCATTGTGCAGAACATCAAAACAAATAAGAATAGAAAAATTAAAATATTGTGTACACCTAGCACCATTTCTGTATAGAGCCGTTCTTTAAAAATATAAGTTGGAGTGTAACAAGTATAAGCAGCTTCTAAAAGATGGCGTTATATCGATGGCATTATATCCAAAGTCGCGTTCATTTACGAGACGCGACCTTGAATTTTTACTCTCAATTCCGCTAAGTAAGTTTTACATAAAAAGAAAGAGAAGTTTCTCTAATCTTTTTGGGATATCTTATGCTGTTTACTAGGACCTTATAAACAGCATAAGCTTGGTACCACGCTAAGTCTTTAAGCGAGGTTATCGTGCAGGTATAAAAACCAGTCTAAAAGTCGAGAGCCTTATCGCTATGACATTTTACGTGATAATGTATCATTACCGCCGTATAAATATTTAACGCCAATCATGTAGGTGCGTACCCAAAAGTAAAGAACGTGTTTGATAAGTGATAACCAATCATCGTTGTCACGGTGTGAGAAAAAAAAATAGATAAAGAGAAAGAACGAGAAACACGCACAGTTTCGCTGCTACTTGCAAAGTTCGTTTAACATACAATTTCGCGGAAATAATATTATTGTCTTGCGTCGCGTTGCCAAGTGCGTCGATATTAAGGCGTAACATTATCAAAATTGCTAGCGAGATAATTTCAGTCCAATTAATGGGGCCGTATAATGGGGACGAGATTATAAATTAATCGGGAGTAATTTTTCGTCCGTAACTCCTCATTAAACTGATCCGGCGTCTAGGTGCTTTATCACTCAGTCAAATTGCGTTTCACTTAATTTTCTTTCGCCGGCAGGTGTGTTCGACAGAGCAATTATTTACACCGCCAGCCTTGACGTCACTCGCGCATCTCCACCCTGTGGTTCCCTAGCTCTTTACAACTTATATACTCGTACATAACGATTTACGGTTAAAATCCTATTAAATGTGAAAGTGTGTTAGTCTTTGATTCTGTTTTGCACACAAAACTTTGTATGGTTTTTCTTTGATAATATTGATAGCTTATTAAGGCAAACTTCAATACAGTTGACACCTATATTATACGATTCTCGCCACATCCTACTAATCCTACTAATATTATAATTATGTAAAAGTTTGTGAGGATGTATGGACAGATGTTTGTTACTCCTTCACGCAAAAAACTACTAAATGGATTTTTATGAAATTTGGTATGGTAGTAGTTTGGATTAAAACATAGGCTACTTTTTATCCCAAAAAATACAGTGTTCCCGAGGGGTACTATATTTACGTTAGCGGAGCCGCGGGAAACAGCTAGTTTACTATATTGAAATAAAGTAAATTAACGTTAGATTAGTTAAGGCACTTTTGTGTTCTGTCTGCATAAGTATTTTTTGCAGAAATTTGGCCTGAAATTATTGGATCTTAACCCTTTCGCTACAAGGTCGCTGCTTAATGTCATATCCATTTATTTGCTCCCTCGTGTTTAGAAATGTCACTGTGGCTGATACGCCTATGGTTTAGTGTCAGTAATTTGACACTGAAATATGGGATTAAATTAGAATGTCATGACGAAGTTACGAAACGGATGTCATTATTATCCACCTAAACATTGGCGTCGTTGATTTTCAATAGTAGGTAGTTAATACTAGCTATCCCGATACACGTTATTTCTTAACTGCGTATTAGATTAAATAATTATAACAACACCTATAACACCAACATCTACGCCTAAACCTACAACTGCTACCTTAATAAATTTGGTGATAAGAAAACACGTTAAAATTTTATATACCTTTATAAATAAGAATTTTGTAGGAAACAAAATTTTGTTTCGTGTGCTTAAAAGTTGGCTATAGTTCCTTTTTCGATAACCTAAATAGAAAGAAATTCATCGTAATTACAATTTGGTCCACTTATTCAAGAAAACAGTTCTGAAATGTTAATGATTTTTATTGGAACGCCGTGTTGACATTTACACATGTGTACTTGGCATTTAGCTGAAGCTTTTGAGCTACTATTGATTCCTTAACAATGTGTAACCTTTATTTCGCCTAAATATTTATTCGTACTTTTGTCACGCATACGTTCCTTAATACATTAAATTTTTAAGCTAGAATTATTCATACCTATATTTGTAGTTTTAATTATTATTATTGTATACAAAAAATATATGCAAGTGTGTTTCTGAATGTAAAGAAATCGATAATAATATATGTAAAATTTTATAAATCTTAATCGTCTTATTTAAATAACTACTACTTTGCCATAAAATTACGTAAAGAAACTAGAGCACTTGGCTATATTGAAGCATTAATAAACGCTTCGAAATCTAATAAACAAAACAATTTCATTTCAATAAACCATACAGCGTAATAAACGGGCACTATATAAATATCTTCCTCGCCGACCGCATCGATAACATTCTCAATATACCGTTGCATTTTAAATCCCGGACGAAACTGTTTTATAATAAATTTCCTCTCATACTTTGCGGGATTAATCGTCTTACTTTTCTCTCCCGTCGTAATCCTCACTGGGAATTGTATGACCAAGATCTACTACTATTGGTTTATTCACTCAAACTTCGATTCGTTTTAAAACTAAGCAAAGCGTGTGCAGTTGAACCATTTATATGAAAGTTACTTCCATATTATTTTATTGAACATGCATCTTACAATTTGTTAAAATATTTTTGTACCTAATTTATATTATAGGTATCTATTCTAGGTAGTTACGACAGTTAGGTAATATTTAACTATCAAAATTATTTTTAATTATTAAATTAATATAGATGACAAAGGAACAATGAAGACATAATGAGGGAAAAAAAATAATATGAAACAAAGACTTCAAATAACTTAAAAGCTATCTTATATTATAAAGAAATTAAGTTTTTTTTATTATACTCGTATTGGTGACGTTGGCTCGCGGGCCGCGCATTGCCGACCACTGGTTTAACCGAACTGTGCATTTTTATCGTCACGTGTGTAGCGGGCATAATAATCTTATACCTTAAATGAGACATTCTTGTATATATAATCACATTCTTGTATAATATATAAAATATATAATCTTAATCTGGTAAATGGCTAGAAGTATTACCATGAAATTCAGTATGCAGGGCGTTAGGGGGGAGAAAATCGTTCTAGCTAGATCTTATCCTTGGAAAACTGCGCATTTTTAAGCTATATAATGTTTTTTCGATTATTATTTTTTTTGGAGAATTTGACTCTTTTATGTCAGTCCGATTGGCAATTTGGTATAATTTTTGCTTTGTTCGAAAATTCGGAATGTAGTGGATTCGAATCCCGGTCACTGGTCAGATAAATATTGGTGTGTATATTTTTTTAATTAAATTTATCAGAATTCCGAGCAAGGTTCAGCTACCCAGGTACTTATATTTAATGACACAAAGTATCGTCTGCAAAGAAAGCTTAAAGTAAAAAAATGATAAACCTTTACATAGAGATTCCCTGTATAATAGATAGGTAGGTATTTGTTAGGCTTCTTATATCTACTCAACAGATACTTGTGCGGTTTTCTTAAGTCGATTAAGTTTATTCAGGACAACATTTAGGCTTTGTTATGTCAAAATCGGTTCCAAGAAAAAGTTGTCATAACTTACAAATCCGAGGACAAATTTTTAGTCTCCTGCTCGTTATAGAATATGAATTCATCATAATAGAATAACGACTCAAAACTTATAAGAAATTTGACGGGCGAATTTTCCGGAACAATTTCGTAACAATTTTGCAGATTTAAGGCCATACTTGCGATATGTACTCATAGGATTTACTGCATGAGTACGCTCAAATAACTATCGTCAGTTCACTTTAACTTATGAAATGGCCTCTTTGTGCACTTTCATGTCTTTGTTGACTGAATGCGAATAATTGCGTTCATTCCGTTGGGATATGGATCGCATAGTTTAATGGAATAGCAGTTTGTATTCTTAGCTAATGGCTTCCACAAATGACGCACTTGTAACACAGAGCTATACTTAGACAGCTACGACTAGAGAATATATTTTGTCCATAGTTAAATTTCCAATATCATTTATATTTTATAAAAGACGTTGGGATTACTACGCAGCAATAACCCACGGTGACCAAAAATAAAAGTTGGTAATTTCAACGGCAATGGTCGCATATCTATAGGAAGTGGGATAAATACTGTTAAATATTTGAACTCATTTCGACTAATATTCATATAAAATATTATTAAAAATCTATTGATTACATCTATGGATCTGAATTCAAATTAGGTATGCCAGAAAATGAAATGTGAATAAAAATTGTATAATCTAAAATCACTATTTTTAAACATCCATTGCCTTTTATGCCTATACTAATTTTGTATGTAATCAGTTGTCAAATTTAGAAATTATTCTGCAAACAAATTTATTCACGTCGGTCGAATGCGGTCCCAGTAATAATAATTTATTCCCAAGATGCAAGTCGAGATTGAAACTAGTTACACAACAAATAGAATTAAGTGAATAGTTTAGTCTGGACGTTATTAGTCAGGTCACCTGATGGACTTACGGCTGGCAACAGGGTTTAGTGATGTCACAATCGGCCGCCTGCAGAATTAGCCGGCTCGTTCGAAACGTCACTCTTATTATCATCTGACACTCGGGCTTAGTCGGATAAATTGTTTTAACGTTGAATTTTACCGAGTCGACAGTTATTATCCTTTCGAATTAGCCGATTTCGCCTTTGGGTTTTTTGAGCTAAACTAGTTTTCGCTCGGAGCTCTGCCAATTTAGCATTTGATTGGTCGCAACAATCACTTCCTAGCACTGCTGTCACTTGCCAACGAAGTTTCACGGCATGACGAGCTGCACTACGTCTGCTAATAGCATTTTCCGTTTGGCTAATAAGTTTAACATGCGCTATTACCAATCGGACTCGATGCGAACTCCAATTAATGTGTTTGATGTCTGCGCTCTGCTTTTTTGATTGTGACGTCAATCAGTTCAAAACACAAACCTAATAAAGAGGCTCAAATTACAAAATCCTTTGATGAATGAGGTGAATTCATTGAACAACTTCCTGGCCATTAACATACGGTAAATATTTTGAAAGCTTTCACAACTACCATATTTTGTATAATAAAAAGATACTTTCAGGTAATTAATAGGTAGTGCAATGTTTCAATCACTTTTGTATACGTCATTAACATCTGAAAATTTTGTATATAAATGAGTGTAGAGTATAATATATCAATATAATATATCTTCGCTGTGGATCTCACGGATCCTGTTCGGTTCATTAGACATTCGGATCACGACCGCTGCGAACGATGCCCCATCCAGCTTGCTCACACCGATTGCATTAATTTAACTACTATAAAACTGAGTTAACGTTAAAAAGACAACGTTAACAATTCAATTATGAAATAAAATGGCGTTTAGAATGATTTGTAGTATTATGTACAATGTCTTATTACACTTTGATTTTCTAATTTAGTAATTGTATATTTTATCGCATCTTTCGTTAAAGATCAGCAGATTGCTTAGGTATTAGGCAAATGAAAATTATCATCATCAAATCTTATATACCTGTTTCTATATCCTTAGCTAAAGTAAAATCTTCAGCATTGAAATGTAAATGTGGAGCGGCTACACTGAAGCTATCATTTAATGGAATCGAACTTCAATGCGTGGTCCTAAGATCCGCGAATCGCTAGTTTTTTAACTATATCAGTAGTATTCAAATCAATCTGAACATTTTCAATTTATTTCAGAGTCCTTATCTGTGACAGGCTCGGCGGCGAATTAATCTGGACTGCCCCCCTCTCCTCCTATCCCCCCTCCCCCTTCAGCTCCGCGCCTCTCACCGGAAATTAAACGAATTAACGCCATCCAAATGTACATTTTTCACTTCGGGAGTCGCGCTATCGACTCCAGTGTTTCCATCGCCTTATCTCAACTAAGATTGAACAATTGATACGTCTGATGTACGCTGATGTAAATTGAATTTCTGATATCGATTCCCCGCTACATTTACTTTAACGATTTAATTAAACTCACCAATATTTGGAAGTGGTTTCGATTTATTGGATCGCTCGCTTCATATTGATTATGGAGGGAACTATAGCGGATTATTTGAAGCCAAATTCATTTTGATATTCTCACCTTTAATAAAAATAAAAATGAAGTTATTATATTATAAGTTATTATAATTCATTCATTCATATAATCACGCCTCTTTCCCATAGGGGTAGGCAGAGACCGCCTCTTTCCCGTAGGGGTAGGCAGAGACCACTTCTTTCCACTTGCTACGATCCTTACATACTTGTTTCGCTTCGTCCACTTTCATTCATACCATCCATTCCTCCTCTTACATTCAACCGGATTTATGAAATTTCAAATTAATTCAAAATGTTTCTTGATAATTGGATACATTAAAAGCGTATTTGGTATGCGTACAGTAAAAAAGTAATAAAAAATATTTATGTGTGGTCAATAAGTACGCCGCAGCAGCCCTAGGTATTAAGTGGTATAATGGCGCTGTAAAGCCGCGTGCACACCTGCGCCACGTTGCTGCTAATTACATAGGGCTGTTACGGATACGGTATTGCGTACTTCAAATCTGTTGCTACTTGTTCCTCTATCAACATCGTAATTGGCCAATTATACACTTCAAGAGTCATTAACGTAACTAGCTGGTAGAAATAAGCATTTTTTTTTTTCAAAATACTTTTTATGTCCAGTAAAGTAAACTAAAATTTTATTGAAATTAGTTTGAAATTATGTAAACTAAAATTTTATTGAAATTAGTTTGAAATTATATCAAGAATATCAATTTATTAACTAACACTTTTAAATGGGGAAACATTTTCCACGAAAATCTTTTAGTTACAAAAAATATTTTAATAGTTAATAGTAGAAGTTTGCATTATTTAAAATATAGATCAATGAGACTTAATTTTATTATAGTTAAGAGGGTTGCAGCTTAAACTTAGGCCTTTGCATCCGGTAATGGATGATTTATACAGTATTCTCCGAGCGAAGTAACCACTCTTGAAATACTGTAGTGCCTGGGACAGTTGGTTTTTAAATGTCGTATGGTTGCCCAAGCACATACGGCATTCTCGCAACATAGTCAGCCTAGTTCAGGGGAATGAACTGGTCAATACGTCTGGGGCCAACTATGTGCGGGTTTCCTCACGATGTTTTCCTTCACCGTTAGAGCGTCCGTATAATGTACTTGAGATCTGAAAAAGTCTCATTGGTACATGCCACAACCTGGGATTTAAACCTGCATTCTCTCGAATGTGAACTAAACGGTTATGCAAACGGAGGAATAAAAAATTGGCAAAGTTAAAGTTTATAGATTGTGAAGTAACCTGCAGTAATATTTTTTAAAAATAATGCTTAATAAATTCGATACATTAATAAAAATAACTCACACTATACTATGCGTTTGGTTTAATTTTGTCTCACGTTAACATTTGTCAATTTGTCTTTAGCGTTCAATAGACAATGATATTATTTATATTTTTACTTCATATTTATAAGGCAAAAGAACCCTTATAAATTTAAAACATAAAAGCTATACTATAAAATATAATAGCGAAATTTCGACCACTAGTATAACTAAATGAGAATGTATCATATAATTGAAGTAAAAGCGTTCCAGCTTATGCCCTTCATGATTCGATTAATTGCTTATCACAGAAAATTCGTATTAATATTTGATCATGATAATTGTTGCGTATATTTTAAAACCGTATTTATTTTATTGTTTATGTTAAAAACTAATTAATCACGAAGACAAGGTTGTCATTTAAATTATTATATTTTTGTAATATTCTATTCTTATAGCCAATGTGAATTTTTTCGACGGTCGTCGTTAGGTTTTATGATACCTGTTCTTTTATTCTAACGCTATAAAAGGTAAGTTCTGTTTTTATACAGTAATTGTTTTCCCCACCCCTTGCTCTTTATATCATTTTTTCCATCCGTGGAAAATCGGCTCTTCTTGAAATTGCGATACTTAGCATTAAATTGTGAGCGCTTAAGGGCGTTTCCAGCAGATTACCGGCAATTTTTCCATGGGCTTTTCTAGATTGTGCAAGATTTCTGTTTTGTAAATTCCTTTAAGATATCATCTCGTAAAGTACCCGCGGATCCGTGTTGACGTTAATGAGGAGTCCCACCTTATCGCGGACTTTAATTACTTATCTGTTTATTTTGACATTGGAAATGTCTTTTCGATCGCTTCAGTATAGGGGCTGAATTCACGAAAAAGTGCGATCCCGTTATATCTTTGAGAGTTGTAAAGATATGATACTAAAAATTATTATTAAAAGATGCGTATTCACGAGATCTATAAAGTGCAAAAAGAATTTTTCAAGAAAGTCAAAAACTAAAAAAGTTAAGGCCGAAATAGTGAAAAAAAAAATTCAATTTTTTCCGAATTTTTGATTTTGGTGCTCGATATTTTCGAAACGAAGAATGATATCAAAAATTTGAGAAAAACTCCTCTGGACAGTAAAGTCAGCAACAATTTGAGTTAGAGAGTACAAAGTTCCATAGAAAAACTGATGCCTATTTTTTTTTGCTCTTATCTCCTATACCCGGCATTTTTTGGAGTAGCCCTTTTGGTGACAGCAAATATGATTTTAAAATAAACACATTGGCAATCATTTCATTGCTGTCGACTATGGGACGATTTTCGACCATCACCTTTGTGAATGCTACAGCAATCTACTGGCACATAATTTTATTTGCAACTTACTTTAACTAATATGGAGAGAAGTTGTAATCAGATATACGTTCAAAGCTGAACAAATTACGTATATTTTTTTCCTCCGTCGCATTCGAGCACCATTATTAACTATACCGACTGAAGCTTTGCCATTTGTGGTTGAATAAAAACGCAATAAATAAACCTTTTTTCATACATACAGATCGAGCGAGTAATATGTTTAATTTGTAAAACAGTTTATTTTATTTATGTCCCAAGAAGATAGAGGAGGTTTAATTATATAAATGGTTTCTATAATCTGCGCTATCTAGGGTTATCCGGTCCAATCGTCCAGAGACAGATAGGGCGGTAGACACGCAAGCGTCGATTGATTAGGTAGGCCCGCACAGCTCTGACGGGTTAATAGAGCCTCCTACTGCGTGCTGATTGCCTTGTAAGCCACCCATTCTGCCTTCAGTTGAATTCCGTGTATTGATCACCACGTTCAATCTAACATATTACGACGTATAAAGTTATTAACTTCCATGTTTGTAATTGCATTTCGATGTGTGCTTTTCATTAGTGATTCCAAGATTTAAACGGCCCTTTATTGCTATGATATTTACTTTAGTAAATTGGATTTTTAAATCATAAGTGGTCAATAATTTGATTTAACTGCTTATCTATCGAACTCAATGGATTAGAGAATTTTTCTAAGCGATTTTCGCAAAAAAAACTACCTAGTTAAAAACAAACCTAATCGCTAAAATCCGTAATCAAATTATTAATATGTATTAATAATAAACTTTTAAACATAAATTAATACTAATATTTTCTACAATTCGTGCACACAGAATAAGCTAGTATGCGTAAAAGTGTCTTATCTCTCGCTCTTTAAAATGTTCCATAAAAAAGTCGTAAAGACGTTAAGAAGATACAGCGCTCGGAGAACGAGATGCAATATTGAATTAAATAGAAATAAGTGCCAAGAGTGCAGTTTTGAAGATATCATTAGAGATAAAAACGCTGCCATCTGTCCACTGTGTGATGCCAATTTCTGCCAGTACGCCAAAATTGATTACCCACTATTGGCTTCATGTCTCGCATAAAAATGTTTCTCATTATCTGGCATATAACATAAGTTTTATAAACCATTTTATCTTAGACTAAATGTAGCCCGCGACTTCGTGCACGTAAAAGTTAATCTTGCGAAAACCGTAAAATTTTCTGGCGATAAAAAGTAGTCTATGTCCTTCGCCGTGGTCTACTCTATATCTCCGCCAAATTTCAAGAAAATCGGTAGAGCACTTTTGAAACCTATACAAACAAACATACAAACAATCAAACTTTTCTCTTTATAATATTATTATAGATTTTAATCAATAAAAACGTCTTTTACGATTAGCTTTTTACATACATAGAGTAAATAATTTAAAGCATACAATTAAATAAAATTGTAAGCACTCGGTTACGGCGGCGTATGTGTTCACATTATACACATTAAAATTGAATTAAACTACTAGATAACCTAATTTAAATAAAGTTTGTGACATTGCTTTGGGATTATAAAACCGGTAACCAGAACAAGTTTAAAAGACGGATTGGATTAGACCACCGCGGCTGCGCCAACACGGTATACGTTTCAGAAAGTTCCCATTCGGAATTAGAAAGTCAGTCTACCAAACAAATCTGGATTTACTTCGTCGTGGAAATGTCATTTCAAACTTCACAATTCTCGGTTTCGAACGCATGAGTGGGTTATCCTATGAATGAGTTTTTGTTTATTTAATTTTGATAAATATTTCTCACTGCTTTAAAAACTTCTTACCTACTTTTACCTTAGGTACTTTAAAAAACTTGAGTATTTGTGTCACTTGAAAATAAAAGGGGAATGCGATACTCCGATTTTTGGATCAGATAACTTAACAATTAGTAAAAGTAGGTGAATGAAACTAATAAACACGATATCAATGTACAAGTTAATTTAAAATGTCTTAAACAACGCCCGTCACGCAATACATTATCGTTATTAGCCATAAAAGTAAATACTTTTCGATGTACGAGTTTTAAGTGGAAACAGACAAAAATGATTTACGTTTATTATGTGTGAATTTGACCCATCACTACGATTGTAGACACGCCACGCACGTAGGGCTGTTCCCGGTTTTATCGATAAGCGAAAAGATTTATTTACATTAAACAAGTCACACTTTCACACCCGAAGCTGACGTTTAACAAATTCAGACTGCTATTTTTTCAAAACGTTTTACTATAACACATAGTAGGTATAAAACTATGAGATTGATTTACTGAGCTATTAAAAGATTATTTAGATATAAATTTATTATGTGCTGATTAAATTAACAAAATTTTGTATGCGAGTATTATGCCTATAAAATTTTACAACTGCTGTAAAATGTGTCATATAAGTGAATTTAATGAAATAGGTTAAGAACAAATCGATAGTATCGTTGAGAATTTCCAATTTTACTCATTGTCTCCACGCGAGAGCTGCGGAACGCAACTCGCAAGACCACTCCAACTCGAAGACTACTCGAACTATCTGATCTTTAAGTAATCCCCCTCCTTCCTTACTTTCCACGTATTCAAACTTCTCTGACAGTTTAATAGACTTCCGCCGCATTACTTATGTAAAAGGGTGTGGGGGAAGCTAATAGCACACCTACGCTACTTTTTACCATCACTAATATATGCAAAATGTCCAACACATTAAACTGAGTCCTTTAGTAATTTGTCGCGCTTACATTAAATTATAGTCTTCCATTAAGATATTATTTGACAAAACAGTTTTTATTTCAACACACAGAATGTCTCGGTAGCAAAAAAGTTATTTCAATATTTTAAGGTTGAAATTTTTCCACGCAACAATATCGTGTTTCACCGAATATGGGCAAACTATGAAATTATGATTTAGATATTTATAAAGGTAGTATAAAAATATTTTTAGATGTGCGTTTAATTTAAGCGCGTGGATTTTATTCTTTAAATACCGCCTGGGGAATGGCCGTAATGAAATCCTGGCCGCTAGTTATCTGACTATATTTGGCTTCCTTTGACGATATGTGCAGTCGGGCATTGAATCTGGGCCCAAAGAGGTCTTTCGGGGGCTGTTTCTTGGGTACTCGACGTGTCTCTTTTCATGTGTCAGCTATCTATCGATAGTTTTGCGTGCGATTGTTTTTTGACGCTGAAATCTTTTTTATCGATAAAAAACTTACGTGACTAGCCACAAAGAGGTGTTACACTTGATTTAGCGTTGTATAGCGAACAAAAATTGTAAAAAAAATATCCTGTTGCTTTGTCATTGTGGTTCCAAGTACACTTCTGACTGATCTCATATAATAAGGATTTATATACATCTTACTAGTATCATAAATGAGAAAGTTTGTGAGGATGCATGGATGGATGGATGTCTGTTACTCTTTCACGCAAAAACTGCTGAATGAATTTCGACAACTATGCTAATTTTTATCACGAAAAAGTACAGTATTTCTGAGGGATATTGTATTTACGCCGGCGGAGCTGCGGGCAACAGCTAGTCATTATACTTCATTTAATTCTCACTCGGCAGTGATCGCAACTGTCAGACTAACAACCCAGTAACGCCACGCGACGCTAATCTGTCTTCATTTCCTATCAGTAGCGGGCGGCGGAACGGTGCGGTGTAAACATTAACTATCGTCGCTTGTGAAAAATGATTTTATACCGAGCACAGTTTAGTTTCATAGATAACATAAACTAAAGTAGAAACTTCGCGTGTCCCGCCCACGTGGTCTTCTTTGATTTCGGTTATGCACAGATAAAAGTGATATACAACCCGATACGTACATGACTGATGACTCCAACAAACGCAACCAGAAACGAATAAATTTCGACGGAATTTAACGAACTTTGTTAAGTACAAAGTATGTTATATTCCGTCGAACTTTGTTTTAATACTTTCTTTAGCATGCTAGTGCGTATAAAGATTTCTTTATTGTCAAAATGTTTAATCAAATAATATATAATATATTATTAAGAGTAAAGATTGAATCAGAATTATTAAGTTCAATTTTGTAAGAAAGAAATATAAAATTCATCAACATGAAGTTGTCAAACTAATTACAGCAAAAAATCCTAAAATGTGTAATGAAAATGGAATGGGAGTGGTATAATTTAACTTTATTCATCGCCTTTACTGACATCATAATACATCTATATATGGCCAAAGTGATAGAGCTCAATGCTGCATACTATTAGCTTGCTACGGAGGGTCGCACTTAAACTGGTCAGTCAATACTTACAATAGGCTTCAAGTAATGTGCAATTACAGAGAAAAGGGTCTTTAAATAGAATAACTATTTGATGTATCATTATTTAAATGACTATAATATGTCAAGACTAAACTAGGAACTATAGTTTTATTAAACAGAAAAATATTTAATCACAAAATTATAATATGAAAGGAATTTTACTATTTCAAAGTTATAAAAGATCTGTTATGTTTATAATTGACATGTAAAATTTTATATAACTTTAGTTTATAGGTTTCAGACCTTGGCCTAGTCCTTAGCAAGTCCAGAACACTAGAAGATTAATTAAAAGCTCACCTTCAGATAGTTTGAGTGCCATTCGAGAGCAAACTCAATATACGTCACTGAATATCACTAATTGGATGTAAGCCATTTATTAAATTACGTTTCGAGAATAAAAAAAATCTGGTAAATTTATGTAATGATAAATTTTTATTTTCCTTACTCGTAAAAAGCTGATTATAGTTTGAATTGCAATAAAAATATAAAAAATAATCCGACCAAGTTAGTAAAAAATGAAACATCTCAATTATTTTTATTGCACGTTGTAGGTATACCTGTATACTTTTTAAACCCCTGCATGAGACGTCTCATATGTTACATTCTAAAATATCTTGTCAAGATGAATTTTAATTGCATTTTACGATACTAAAGCATACGCACTTAACTATTTATGAAGGGCTGTATACACGGAGCCCTCCGTAAACGCTTAGGGCTGCCTCATACAAAACTTTTGCTGAGTCATGAAGTCATTCAAAAGATACCTACCACATACAATATCAAAGTAATCGTTTTACTTTAATATTTATTGAAATATTAATGCACTGTTCACCTAATTTATACAAAGAGGGGTCAAATTATAAAACTCTTTTTAAGTTTTATTGTTATGTGTGCTAGCTTATTACGCTTAAGTCTTCTACTAGATTACAGGTTTAAGACACCTAAGGAGTTAAATACTATATTTTATAATACTAGCTTTTGCCCGTGACTTTGTCCGCGTGGAGTTCGGTTTCCATACAAAATTTTAACCCCTCTTTCACCCCCTTAGGGTCGAATTCTTAAAAATCCTTTCTTACGTCATTACAACCATCTGTATGCCAAATTTCAGCAAAATCCGTTTAGTAATTTCGGCTGTGCGTTGATAGATGAGTCAGGTTTGCTTTTTATATATTAATATTATACTACTATTATTATTATTACTATAAACCCAATTCACGTTTTTACTTACATATTTGACTGGCCATTCGGCAAGGTCTTGTTCGTTATTTTGCTTTTGTTACCTTGCTTGTTTTTAACACTAAAACACCTATGTTCTCGGATACGTGAAAATGAAAAGAATAATTTTATTCGTATGATTTGATAGGTATATCATTTCACCTAATTGTCCCTTACGTGATCATAAAGTATCGGATGTAAAGGTGGTCGATAAAATAAATACGAGCCAATTTGTCCAAAATCGCAATTTTAATCTTCGCTTTCAATACAATCATATATTTTGTGATGACTTTTGTATCGAGTTTTAGTGGCTCTTCTTTGTTAATACAGATAATAAGGAACAAGAGTCCTTTCAAGAGAAAGGTGTAGATACTTGATAAAGTTCATTACGTTATTACATACTGATCAATTTTTTTTCATGTTATGTTTACTTTAATAAAATAATAATTTATACGCAGAAGAAAGGTGAGAAAGCTGCCTCAAATATTGTACTATATTAAAGTACAGGCAATTACACAGTTTTAGTTGACAGTACGTGGGTCGTGTTGGTTGCAAAACGAAAAGGCAAGAAACAACATTATTTTACTTTTATTCTCAATAGAAATAAAAATACCTACACGCTTCACACTATTAAAATCACTTTTCACTGCGTATTAAAAATAATAAGGATTCGCACTTATTTCACTATTTTACACTTACTTCACTATTACTTTAATCGTTAATTCTCAATCTGAACCTCTCGCCACGACGCATGACGGTAGTTGAGTATCCCGTGGTCATTCCTTGGAAGAAAAATGTGATCACCACCCCCACCAAGCCAACCGCGCAAGTCGATAGACCAGACTATGTCAACGCAAACCAGCATGGCGCTAGTATTCCCGACAATATTATACTTCCGTACTTTTGACTTGGTATTTAATCCAAATATATATTAAATATTTGGATAACCCACGATCGATTTGAAATATCCATTACTTTCTCCCATTTTTTTTGAGCTCCGTGGCCTAGTGGGTAGATCGTTTGGTTCGCACTCGAGAGAGTGCAGGTTCAAATCCCAGGTAGTGGCGTGTACCAATGAGACTTTTTCAGATCTCAAGTACATTATACGGACGCTCTTACGGTGAAGGAAAACATCGTGAGGAAACCCGCACATAGTTGGCTCCAGAGGTATTGACCAGTTCATTCCTCTGGACTAGGCTGACTTTGTTGTGAGAATGCCGTATGTGCTTGGGCAACCATACGACATTTAAAAACCAACTGTCCCAGGCACTACAGTATTTAAAGAGTGGTTACTTCGCTCGGAGAATACTGTATAAATCATCCAATAACGGATGTAAAGGCCTAAGTTTTTCTCCCATTTTTTTAACCATCCAAATAACATATTATATTTTCTTCTAATAACATACCCTCTATGATACCTTATTTATGAGCCGTAATCAACGCAAAAAATTGTATCGGCCATTTTCTTAACCAAATAATTTAGCGGCAGCCTAAATGGTAAACGATGTAAGATCACGGAAATATCAAAAACAGAAAAATTAAACGTTACAATGAAAACCTACAACAATGAAACGTTTTCATAAATAACGGAGCAGGCTCTCGCTACGGATGTGGGTAGATTTGGAAAGTTTATATACAACGACGTTGGTAAACAACGGGTTTTGAATTATGAGATTTAACACTGGAATAATTCTCTGTTACGTTTATCATTTTGCCGCCGATACCGATGGATAAATTAGTATGCCGTTCGCATTTCATTTTGTTTTCGTAATTTTCTGTGAAAAGAGATAATGATATCGTCAAGGGGAGATAAGGCATATTGTTTATCGAGTCGGCGGGCCCAAGGCATTTTTAATGGTGTTAAACAACTTTATAATATAAAGATATTATCTTTTTTACCCTAAGAATTCGTTTATTTTGTACTACCTACATAATTTTATTAATTAAAACTACCACTTTACATCCAATTTAAATGCAAATATGTAGCGTATTTTTGATATGAGATAACGATAAAAGTTTTCGTCGGAACGTGTTTTTTTTTTTTTTTTTTTCATTTCATTTATCACGCCATGTTTATTTCAATATAATATAATGCTTTATTATTATTATTTTATAAGATTGTCATTTTAAGTGTTTTTTTTTATTATTTAAATATAATACGATTTTATGTGAAGAGTGGAGGAATTCTGTAGACTTTACAAATGCCTGCTACACACAACTGCACAGTAGACGTATACAGTACTATACTATCTTCAGACTGCCCGAATCGGCGGACGCACACATCATTATACGTGAAGCAAAAATTTCAAGTACAGTTTTACGAGAATTGTGCGTACGGATTAGAGTGAAATTTGGCACAATAAAAGTTTATGCTGAGGAAGGCGACAAGCTTAAATTTCTTTAAAAAATATCAGCAACACTCGCTACCTCACTCATACTAGCATTTTTGTATATAAATTACCTTTGATTAATTATTACATATTACACAGCGTGTTTTGTGTTACTATGCGACGTTGACACATTGACACGCGTCCTATGTCAATGTGTGTCGTGGCACAGAAATATTGTCAGTTTTGTAAGGATATAACGTTAATTATTACATAGATACGTTATATCCTTACAAAACTGACAATATTTCTGTGCCACGACACACATTGACATAGGACGCGTGTCAATGTGTCAACGTCGCATAGTAACACAAAACACGCTATTACTCGCGGAGCACACTAACCAAAATTGGCCCGACTCGAGCCAATTCGAGTCTTAATTTTTACGCGTTTATAACATATCTACCTCTTTTTAATATTATACATCTATGTAAATTACAGTATGTTTGAGACAATTGTCAATGAGTGTCAATTATCTTTTATGTTCCATTAAAAACATTTACATTTTTTTGCGTACTTAAGAGGCAAAAGAAACCTAAAAAAGTTGGAACTTTAAATTAAAACATGAACATGAAATTATATCAAATTTCGGCCACAGGTTACCTCTAGTACTAAATAATTATGTCTGCTGTTACCGAACTGTGCAGTGTGTAGTTTTATCATTGTGGTCTGTAGAGGGACAAGAAACGTTACTACTTATTATGGTTATCTCTACAGTTAAGAGCTATAAGGCCTCTGAATTGGATCGAGCGTGAGAAAACAATATGCGAGGTTTACTCTAGATCCGATAAGACAATCATATTACTACTAATAATAATTGTTTCTAAGTAAAACTAATAATTGTGGGATGAGCACAAATATAATAATGATGAAGTATCTGACTATGTAATACTTTATATATATGTAGAAAAGTAAATAAATAGTTTCACAAAATGTGTTTCACTATCCCTAGCTCATGGTTAATAGGAAAAACTGAGGAAAATAGCCGATCGGCCTGACATAGGCATACTGTTGCGGCTCTCTATTCGGCACTGCCATGAGCTGGGATAGTAAACCGATTTCGTAATATTCTCTTCAAAATCGGTGTTCTACTTTATCGCCTCGCTCTGTATAAATCAGTGTAACCTTGCTGTCTTTGAGTCTGATCTGAGCCGTTAGTGGAAAATCCTGTGGAAAATTACAGTCCCATACAGATAAAGATAATATATTACGTACAATATTAACTCGCTCGATCGGCTTCTTACGCAGTGGATGTAGACGAAATTTTAATTTTCGAAACTTAATTCGCACACTTTCGACTGATTTTTTTTGACATTAGAATTGGAATGCAAATACATACATAAAATTCTGCAATAAAAATATGACCCTGGTTTTTTCAGTCAGGAAATAATGATTTATTTACCGCCAGAAATAATGATTTATTTAGTACTCAGTACTGACCGGATAACATTTATAATTTCGTCACAAGTAAAAATGTTTAACGCCCAACAGAGTAGGCATAGGGCAACCAGTAGAAGATAATCTCGTAAATGGACTACGTTACAGCAATGTACTTTTATAATACAAACGCTGAGTATAATCAAAATTTATTTGCATTAACATGCCTATGGTAGTAGTGTTCGCTATGAAAAAATATCGTCCATGTAAATGACAATGCAGATTATTACTGGTCGCCGGGGGCACGTAAAGAGCTGTATAAGAAATGAAATGGAGGGCTTCGCTCGATAAAATACGATTTGGTGTAAGTGGAACATTAAGCTGCGTCTAAATATTCTGTGTTTTGTTGATACACTACAGTTTTATACTAGTACTAGATGTTGCGCGCAACTTCGTGCGCGACAAAAGGAAATCCCGCGGTAACCGTACATTTTGTTGCGATAAATCGTAGCCGATGTCCGTTCCCGTGGTCTATTCTATATCTGGGCCAAATTTCATCAAAATCAGTCCAGTAATTTCGGAGCCTATTCAATGCAAACAAACAAACAAACTTCTCCTCTTTATTAATATATTAGTTTAGATAACTTAAATACAGTATCTCACTGGAACCGTATACATTCCCGCAATTAAATGATGATTAGTTAAGTAGTACATGAAAGTGTAACAACCAAACAAACTCATATTCATAATATAATATTAGTAAAGATTTGTTCCAAAACTTCAATTTATCTCTTGGATTCTTCTAGTGTGTATTATAAACAAAGTTAAGTGTGATGTAGTCATTTCATAAATATTTTTGTGCAGTTCAAGTGTGCAGAGAGACAGTGCAGATCGAATGTCGAGTGATAAATAGTGAGATAATTTATAAAAATACACAGTATTTCACATAAGTATACATAAAACACAGTATTTCACATAAGTATACATGACCGAAGAACTAAAATATTTCGCATGTTTTCAAATTCCAATTTACGCGTGAACTAGAAATATCCACACAATACAGAGTAATAATATTTTATCGAAGCACTACATAAAACATCGCAATCTATCCGACCTATTGACACAATTCGCTACGTACAAGACGCGCTATTGAGAAACAAATGAAACGTTAGAGTACATAAAGATTACAGGCGTAAAAATAGAGTTACATTTGAAACTATTTTTAGAAGTTCTTTTCCGACGAAATACATTATGTTCTATTACAAAACGGCCTGCTATTGATCTGCCCTATCAACAATCTGTTGATATATGATAATTATGATGCCAATAGCTAAACATACATATCTACAACTGCTAATATTATAAAGAGAAAAGTTTGTTAGCATTGAATAGGCTCCGAAACTTTGACGTGAAATTGATGAAATTTGCATTGGCTAATTTTTCATCGCAGAAAAATATACAGTTTCCGCGAGAATAACTTTTGCGAGAGTAACATCTAGCCTCTTATATTTTTCGGAACATATTACATTAAAATTATCTAATATTCTAGTCACACTGACCGAAGCAAATTCAGTGAAAGCAAAAGAAGCTCTTTTTGTCATATTCAAGTAGACCAACATACCCGTGCCAGGTTGCCAGCGTCTTATCTCCTTAAGCGCCGCATTAGATCCAATTTGCCAATACGATCCGATCTAAGGTATTGCAGTGGCATTATCTTCGAGACTTCCACCGAACTGACATATTAACTATACATGGAAAAGAATTCCAAGCGACTGCGAATTTTATTTAACATTAGATTCGATCTTGCGATTATCTTAAATATAAAAATCGTTGTCGAGATCTTTTCATCTTATGGCAATAACATATTGTTATACTACTGTAAATGAATATTCATCGATATTCTATTCTTTTTAACTTGCAAATAATATCCTACTGACACTATACATGTGAATGTTTGTAAGGATTGATTGATAGATGTATGTATGGATGGATAGATGTTTGTTACTCTTTCACGCAAAAACAACTGATTTTGATGAAATTTGGTATGGTAGTAGCTTGAGCTCTGGATTAAAACATAGGCTACTTTTATCCCGAAAATGTACAGTGTTCCCGTGGGATACTGTATTTACGCGGGACGGAGCCGCGGGCAACAGCTAGTATGTTTACATAAAAATGTTGTATTAAAACTGTAAAGCCTTAAAAGATACGTAACGTATAATTTTGAAATCCAATCGTCCAAACCCAGCGAGGCGTCTTGGGAAATCCCCTAAGGTGAGAGGGCGACGGACAGTGGAAAATCTCTCCCCTGCCCGGATAAGATTGTCCGGCTCCCAAAACGCCAGGGGATTGAAAAGTTCCGCCGAAACGAATACTATCCTGCGGGATCGATACGTTTCAAATAATACTTAGTTTTATTTCTTTATTTATGAAATATGTTTCGATGTACGAAAACTTTGTAGAAGTTGAATGTAACGTGGGTAATTATTAATGATATGTTTTATTGTTGTTGATATATCTTAGAAAATACGTTTTTATAAATTGCCCGGCTATTGCCCAGGTAACAATATGAGCTATATCATTTACGTAGTAGGGTAATAGTTTTTATAAAACAATATACCATTTTATACAAGGTGTCAACAAACCGCAAACATAAGTTCTTGTACGTAGGTAACGAAGAAACGCCTTTATCTATCTATATACATTATACACACAAGAGCCAAAAATGATTGAGTGATTAAAACCCTTAAAGCTAAAAATTCGATATTTTGCACACGTATTTGTCATATAACGCCTAATCCATTAAGGAAGGATTTTTCAAAATTCAACCCCCCGATAAAAGTTTAAAACCTTATTTCATGCGGGCGAAGCCACGGGCAATTAATGATAGTCTAATAATAAATTATTTTACCTAAGGCACTTCAAACTAGTCACGCTATATAGTTTCATAAAAATAGCAAATCCTAAAATACGATAATTCTATTTTTTCATTATTGTAAAGCTGCGAACACGATAGGAAACTCCAGAAATGGGTCAACTAGAAGAATTACAATAAATAAATCTTGCTACATAAATGTGTCAAGCGCATTACAGTATGGCGCTTTTTTTTTGTCACGATTATATTAAAAATCGTCGAAACAAGTCGCCGCCAGTTGCCACTTTAATCTAAAATGTTTAATAAAAATCTGAGTAAACCGGTTTTTTCATATTCGGCCCGGACTTAGCCGAAGTAAAATTAAATTCTTCACAGCGGAGTAATGAAACAGGGCATTCTTTATTTGCCACATCCTTTACTTATAGTGTGGACAACTCTTACAAAGTTATGTACTCCGCAGGGAGTTGCGCCGCTTGCGAATTTTTCCAAGTAAACAAGAACCCTTGTTTACACCGGGAATGCAATTAAATTATTTGCGGTTAGTAGTCGGTCGATAGCTAAAGTAATTAGTAAATATTTAACACTATGTTTATAGAATAAATAAAAACTGATCGTCTATATATTATGATTATGATGTATGATTTTTCGTCGTTTGATTTAAAAGTCGGTAATATATTGAGTTGGCGATTTTATTTCAAATTGAAACTCAACAGAATTGATTCCTATCGACTTTTGATTGTAATGAACTTAAAATTTATGTATAGTCGTTAAGAGAGACGTTACAGCTCTTTACTAAATGCTTGTTTTAATTTAAAATTAGACGATGTAATGCAATCGTTCGAATCAAGAGTATTTCGATTTAATACGATTACCTCTTCTTCCTCGAATTCTCTTGGGCCAATTCTAGCGGCAATAAAAGTTATAAATTTTAAAATACGACGGCAGACGACACTGGGAAATTCTCAAATATAAAATTTCTCTATACTATTAACATTTCGCATTGCTTTGAAATTGATATGTCGATAAAAGTCATGTGATATTCGGAGAGAAAGAGGACGGTCTCTCCTCTGCTTGAGAGGCATTCGATAATTTCCTCGGAGGTTTAATTTCCTGGACCTCGAATGTGCTTAATGCAATTTCCGAAACTTGATGTGGGTATTACCTGGGGACATCTTCGACCGCTAGTTTAATACTGATAGCTGGCATTCTTTACAATTTACTACACCTTATCAATTGGTATCAAATTTAAAATTAGTTTATATCATTAAGTTGTTATGTACCTTAGGGATACGTAACTCAATATTACTGTTTAATATTGAGTAACGTATCCCTATATTATTTGTACTATAAGTATATTTTATTTCACAGTAATAATACACGAAACTAAAAAGTAAAATACTTATCAAAGTGGAAAAAGTGCAAGAAGTTCTGTGTATGTATTAGGTAATACTGTGCAATATTACTGTAGAAATCTTAACATAATATTATAATATATTCCAAATGTAGGACATCCGCATATAAGATGTTTAATTTCTCAATCGTCATTTATTATCACTTCATTTTTGCCATGATTTATCACGCGACTCCGTTCGTTTTTGCCGGAGATATTAATCGCCAGCGCGCGTGCCACCGTTTGTTTTCGTCTGGAACCGCCCATTAATTATCAATGAGCGTCCGCTATGATGAAGGTATACCTTATTCCCGGGTAGGTGTCAGCCACGTCAACCCTTTTAAGCCCGCGCGCTAAGTGTCCGATGTCATAAAAGTGTCCGATACGTGTGCCCACGCTGAAGCCCGCGATTAACTTGTTTCTGACGAATTAAAAATACATAAAGGATTTACCCAATTTACACCTTTTTTCGAAACTAAGCTCTCAACTGAATTTTTATCTGTAGAAGTTTTATTTAAATGTATTAATCCCCAAATATAACTCCAAGTTGGGTTAAGAAAATGCATTTTATTGTGCTATGAAATATAAAAAGTTTATAGTTTAATAATTGTCTACATAATATTATTAAATTGAAGTAAAACTACATGCATGTATTACTTATGGATATGAAAACTATATTCCACTTATTTTCCTTAAAATATTCAAATCGAAAGTATAGGCGATTTATCAAATCTCTCTATCTCGCCGGCATGGCAGCGGCTTAGAAACTTTTATCTAAAATATATAAAAATTTATTAAAAAATATGGAAAATTTATGGAAATTGATTCTTAATATCAGCCGGCAGTGGCATCTGGTGAGGCGTCAGTGTTGATGGATGATGGATCTCGCCTGATTGATCGCTGATGCTGACGCGAGTCATTAGTGGCCCCAATTCGATTGTTTTTTAAACAATTTTGGCTCTGTTAGTCTATTGATTAATTTTGATACTTGATGCTTTGATTTTTTTAGCCTACTATAAAATACAGTTTTAAAACAACACCAGAATAATAATTTTAATCAACAAGAAATTCATCCTTATTGAATCATTTACATGACATTTGATCAAAGGTTATATTCATTAAAATTCAAATTGTAAAGATGGCTATAATTAAGGATTCCGGGCCTCAGTCCCGGTTAGACCACGGGAACGCAATTTGCGCGATTAATGACGTGAATATAATCCGTCTAAGTAGAGAGGTCGTAATGTGTGAAGTGTTACGCAAACATCAATTAAGATTTTGGACTCGAAAATTATTGGGGGTTAGGGAATAAAGTTTTTATTGCCAACTAAAATGGGTGGAGTCATCTACAGGAATCGCCTAAAAGGGATGTATGTTTTTCTCGTTTAACCCCATCGTGTGGGCCGTGGGGTAAACTTCTAATAGGTCGTTTAAATAAAATCAAGACTACATGACACGTGATTTTTTCTAAAGCCAACTATTACATATAGGACACGGATTATTATTAATAATCAATGTTCTACCATTCTCTTGTTTAGATCATCAATATATGGTATTCATATACAGTTAAATAAGAAGCGTTTTGACATTTATAATGGTTTGAATCCTCAATCAGTGACATACTGACAACACAGACCACAGAGTCGTCAAACATACCTACTTATAAAGTTTCGCAATCACGGTAAATTGGCACTTCTAACACATCTAGTGCGAGTTATTTCAGCCTCTCAAGAAGTTCTTCAAAATGCGGTTAAAATGTTGTCACAAGCTTATCACAAACAAAGGAGTATTAAAATGACGATTGCGGTTATTCATAACTTACATTAAACTAACTAGACTCGGTTAATAAGCCTAACCATATCACGCCTTCGTCCTCAACTCGAGTCAGGGGACTGTAATAATGTAAATTACGATTGAACTTTCGGTTTTATCTTTCCTGCTTGTTGATTACTCGAGTAGAAGTTTCCTTGAAGTGTTATGTGTTTAATCGATACCATTAGATCTTTGAAAATTACTTTGGCTTTGATCACACGCCTCGCATGTATATTTTATTAACCCAACACGTAATTAACTAAGAACAAACTTGGATATCGACTTATATTTACGCATCGAAATTCGGATTTCGTGAAGAGATATTTCGTAACGGATTTTATTGCTCTTTCTTACTTTCACTCTTTTTAATATATTATTGCTACTGATTTTTAGCTACGGATTACCTTACAATACATACACTGATTAGTTACTGAGCTAACCGATATAAAATTTACTATTAAATTTATTAAATTGATTTAATATATCAGTTTATCTATTGCTATAAGTTTGTGCTAACATACTTATAAGTTTTATTTTTTTTACAACCGAGAAGAACAGTCAAAGCCACATAATTACAACTTTAAATATTTAATTAAAAATAATATTTATTTTTTATCTTATATAAGATATCCTTAAATTAATCCTTGGTGTTGTTATTTAACCCACCAAATCCCGGGATTATTCGACCAAAAAATGAAAAAACAAGTTAAATTTTCGGTACATTTTAGCTGCTTTTTAATTACTTCAGTGGATGTACTCGGTAAGTCTTTTTAAAGTTCTAAAACTGAATTCCGGTTTTATTTTCCCCGTATGATAAAATTTAGTTTTTAACCAGGAATTTTATTTAAACGATAAAGTCTTCTTAAAATAAAATGTTGGTGCACTAGTTATCTTGTTGTTTTGTTCGTAGTTGGTCTTTATTCCGTTGTATGTATGATCTTATGTTACATTTAATATACATTTGCAAACTTTTTTCCCATATTTGATAATGTTAACAAATAACGTCATAATATAATTTAGTAAAATGAAAAAAAAAAAAATTTACGCATATTTCCATTTTGTATTGTTTTTTATTTGACAGAAAAAGTATTTCGTCGCTGCCTCTAGATGGCTCTGAAACTAAAATCGCGCTACCAAAACTTTATCGTACACAAACTAATACGCTAAAACAGTATAACGATACGCGCCCTAAACAAACATATTCAATTAACGGGTGAATATTACTTAGAAACCAAAATAATCGTTTTAGAATAAAAGCAAATGAACGTTCGTCGCGTGGGAAGGCTGCGCTAAGTAGCAGGTGACGCCTTACTTTATTTGCTTACTCCTTAAGACACAACAATCCCCACGAGGAAATGTGCCATATAAACCGTTTAGAATAAGCTTATATTATCCATACGAGACATTAAGTGTATTTACTTTGGCCGTTTATTTTTCGGTATCAAATACATATGCTTAGGTGTACAATGTATGCTTATAAACGAAATAAGACATTTATTTTGATAAAAAATACAATTTATAAATATTTAGGTTTTTTTTTTATATTGTATCTATTACTCGAATCTTGATTTCAAGACTCAACTAGATAATAATTTTAATAAAACACATTTGATTAAAACTTAAGTATCCATTCAGATCTCTACGGACACAGACCTAAGTAAATAAAAACTTTGGGAAGAGTTAATAGCGTAAGTTACAATGTAAGAACCGCACTTTTTTAACTTCATTAAAGGTAATTTGGAGGATCTTAAATATTTGAACGCAATTATGAGCTAAAATTAATCTTGCGCGTAACCCAAACTTTTAATTGCGCGATTTAAAATTTAAATTATTTATTACTTAGATGTATCCTTATCTTTGCTAATACATTTCAGATTGTATTTATATTATAATATGTAAACTTACTCGTAATTTGTGATACAAATTTGTTATGATACAATTTAATGTACTAAATTTAAATTTAATATGTAGATGCATCAAGTTTTTTCAGACCGAAGGCATAGTTTGCCAATTCGAAAATAAAATTATCTGAAAAATAACGCCTAGTTCATAATTATAATCATTTTAGTACCCTTAGAAAGTAGCGCTGATACAAAAGTTACAGCCAAAACCAAAAATGCTTGTAAAAATATTATTACATTAAAACAACTTTTCACACCTAAAGTGGTTTCCGGAAATTGCATATTATTTATGACCGGCAAGTGTAAGGTTGACTCTCGTAGCATAGTTCTAGTGTGTTACGGAGGTCACACTTACACTGGTCGCCTATTAGGGAATCTGCGAGCTACAAACCGTGGTCCCGTAGCAACGTAGCAGCTACGATATTCATACCACAGCTACGAGCTACGAACTGAGGTGAAACTACTAAAAAGATTTAAAATTTTATGTGTATTATAAAAGTAATTAGAATGCTTTAGCAATTTTGTACACGAATATTTAAATTAGAAACCTTGTAGTTTTGAAACTGTCTTTTTATTTTCATATTGCAAAGAACTTTTGATTTTACTTAAGTCTCAAAAATATTTTCCTGTTTTTACCAACTACGTTTTCAGTGTAGCCAAAAAACCTTTGAATCTTACTGTAAACATTAAATTCTCATAACTCCTGTGGCTGCTTGCAGTATGATATCTTAAAACCTCTCGTTTATTATTTACACTCGTCTGGGTTTCCTTTAACGTTAATTGCCTCAGTTTACGCAGGAAACATCTTTAAACGTCGCCTCGTAACGTTACTTGTAAGATAAAATGCTATTGACATGCTGTATTTTATTTTTATACAAAAATTAAAACACAAGTTGCAATGACACTCATTGTTCTGATTTGTTATGACTATGAACTGGCATAAATAAATAACTACACCTACATTTTGAACCTACACGTTAGATGTTAATCTACACCTACAACTACACCTACATCAGCTACGACACCTAATAAATAAATAAGTACACCTATTATAGGTCTAGGCACCCACACTCACATCTACAATTGGATACAACCTACACACACAACTACAACCTACACATAAATGACCTACATCTTAGATACCAACGGCTACACTAAAAAACAAATTAAAATACAAATCTCGTTAAAATTCATTGTCACATAATATATTTTTGGAACGAGAATTGAATACTGATTAAGACTCCTTGAATATATATTTTTGTTTAAGAACCATTATGTTTAAGAAAATAATAATCTTATTTACAATATTTTGATTTAATTTTATTTTTTATCCTTATCCTTATTATCTATATAATATTATAAAGACGAAAAGATTGCATTGAACAGGCTCCGAAACTACTGTGCCTATTTGGACGAAATTAGCCACTCAAATAGACCACGGAGAAGAACATAGACCACCTACTTTTTATAGCGGGAAAATTTACTTATGCGCATTCGAACTCGCCGGAAACGTCTAGTGTTTCTAATAAAGTTGACAATGGACATAGCTTATAAAAAATAAAATAAAAATAGCCTTTATTAACAATCAACTCACATTACTTTTTTTTTATATATACTTATTACTGCTTAGATTACTATAAAAAAGGTTTATAAATATTTTATGTATATTGCAAATGTTCATATTAGACACCGGTTTCTTGATTGTCTTGCTCTTCAGCATAGGCCTCCTCTCCACAAAAATCTTTCCCTTGCTAGCCTCGGCTGACATGGTCCTGCTATCTTTTTTATATCATCTTTCCATCTTCAATATTGTCTGCCTTTACGTCTCTGGGGCACCATTCCGTTATATCTTTAGCCCACTTCTCTGTTTCACTTCTTAACAGATGTCCTGACTGATAATGATGGACATAGCTTATGGATATTCTTTCTTATTGTTCTCATATTTATCGTTAAAAACTTCCTTCACTTTCAAATGTTTAACTGCATAAATTAAGACACTATAACGATAGTAACCGCAACAAGAATTAAATTCTATTGACGCACATTAAGGTAAGTCGTACACGAAACTGCAGGTATCGTTAGCAATATAACCGGCAGTGCACTGCGGTAACTAGTATTAGCACTAAGCCCGAGATAACGCTCATTTGAACGCACAACTTTGTTAAAGAGACCTCTTAATTTTAGATTGTAGATACATACGGGTATTACTTTCTTTAAATACACGGACTGTGGACTTTGGTGTAGTAGTGTATTTTTTAAAGGGAAATAGTTAACTAACGAAAGCAAAACAATATGTAATTTTATCGCATTAGGTTTGCAAAAGAGTGTGATGGTTTTATTTTGTGGGAACTGTGGCAACCCCACAGGGAGATCTCCGACCGAGCGGGTGGTAGGCTGGGTCAGGTCGAAGCCCAATCATTCAGATGTGGTATATATAGCGCCGAACTGTGAAAACTTCGATAGCGCGATTCAGGATCACGGCGCTAATTGATCCGCCATAATTTCTTTACCTCAAACGTCTGGTGGTATTCCTCGCTTCACCAGAATAGGAGCGGAAATTACACTGCTAGTTACGATGGCTTTATAATCATCATACGGCAGAGTAGGTACTTAGTGTCACACAAGATCTTTAACCACGCAACCACTCTAAGGGTCACCGAAACGAAACTATACGCGATGCGGCGTGCACTTTATTGACTATACAATAAGATACATGTTGCATTGTAAGAGTTCGAATATCAAATTGCACCGCGCATGCGCATGTGCAGTGTATGACTGACGTCATAATAATATGAAAAGTGTATCTTTTTTTGTAGTGAATAAAGTTTAATTTTGAATATCTATCTTAAAATTAAAGGCGCCACGTCGCCTATCACCTCGTTTTGGTGTAAACTGACGCTAAAGCATGAAGTATTTTTGTACCGCGGGACCAGAATAACGTGGCGTTGCTATTCACATTAGAGTGATTTACCGTCTGAGGTCTGTATTATTTATTCGCGCGTCTAACGCCACAAACAGCACAGATTTGTTTATGCTAAGCAACCTGCAGCCGAACTCAGACGCCGCACTCAAAAATTTGCATATTTCAGGACATCTTGTTTATCGTGCGGAAAACTTAGGACTACCATTTTTAAATTAATGCTACTATTTTTACAATGCGTGAGTTTGTATCTTTAAAACCTTTTTATAATAAAATAAAATACAATAAAACATAATACAATAAAAATATTCGTTGTAAATAACCAAAACTTTTGAAAAATTTGGCTTGTAAGGTTTTCGTTGTTGTTGAATGTTGGTTAAAACTCAAGGGCCTCACACCGAAACGAGACGTTACGGGACGCGAAGAAAAATAAATCCTCCTTTTTAAAAAAATTGAACTTCATTCACTACACAATAAGATACACGTTTCTTTGCAAGAACGACGCCGCGCTAAGCAAAGTGGTCTAGTTTGTCATTCGAAATAATAATATCTATGGACGCTTCACACTACGTCAGTCTGGCCCCGTGGTAAGTATCCGAAGAACTTGTGTTAGACCATGTCCAGAAACTGCGTATTCTTACGCACGTAAGGTCTACGCACGTAGTCGAGGTACACGGGTACCAGACAACGGAAATATATTTTATACTTTTTATACTATACTTATATTTAAGATTTTTATTATAATATTATACACAATATATTTAATACACATCCATGACACAGGAACAAAAAAAACTTTTTTGTTCCCTGGCGGGATTCGAACCCGCGATCTCCGGTTAAAGCGCCACTGCGCTAACCACTGAGCCACGGAGGTCGTCAAAAACATAATCATTTACACACAAAAAACAATAATTACATTTAATGTTGCAATTAAATGTATGGTAACTTCTTGTATAGCGAATAAAGATCAATTTTGAATTTCTATCTTAAAAATACAGCAATGCAACGTGTAATGTTTCATTTCGGTGTGATCTGACCCTTAGTTGAACGTGTGTGACAGCCAGCAGTGTTACATAAGTATAATACCTTTGCAATATAACTCTAATATTTTCCTCATGAATCGATTTATTTAAGATCAGTTCATTTAGTTTTTGCTACCCGACAATTTGCTCATTACTAAGTTAAAGCAAAGACTAAGACCAACGCTATTGTTAGTCTGAAGGAATTTTAATTCACTTAGTGCTTTATTAAGTGTGTAAAGTTTGTTAGACTAAAGAGCAGAGTAAATTTAGAAAATTCTCTTATGATCGTAACAAATATTTTATCTAAAAGACACTTGAAAGAATATTAAATATTAAAATAATTGTTTTCTTTTTTAAATACATAATATATGGTAAATAAATGGTTGCCTGGATGAAACTGCTTCAGCTGTAAGGCCGCTAATTTGGGCTTTTTAAATGTTATTTACTGTAAGAATTTATTTTTAGTTTGAGTTCAAATAAAGAGTTTTATTATTATTATTATATGCAGATTTTTTCAAACACAATAACTCAAATAATTTTGCAATACAATAATTCCTTGTTATATAGAGCATTTATTTTATTTAAGAGTCGATCAAAAATGGATTTTAGATACTCTCACAGTAATAAACATAACTTTTTACACTGTTTCCACTTTAATAAGTACCTACATATTATACATTTTAATATTTATACGGCCGGTTTCGACAAAGTCATTAACAGGTCAAATCTACTTACACCAGCTGATCGTCAAAAACGATATTCAAATTAATTTAAAAACCTATTAAAGTGGAAACATTGCAAGAAGTCCCGTATATTATAACTGTAAAATATAAATTTCTACCAAGAACCTACCGTACAATCAATAACATAATATTTAGATACTCTTACAACAACTTATCCTGCAAGTGTAAAATAATTTTATATACTCAATGATACTTTTTTTGTTACAGGTACGTACACCGGAGTAAACAGATTCGGGCGGGTAGTAAAATAAGCTCACAGAAAAACAATTCTCCGGCGCTGAATATTTTACTATACGATAATTTACACAATTCAGCTATAAATTCTCTCTATATCTCAATTTTTATATCTATCGGGCGAATTTGCTTCTTTGCGCGTGAATCATTTATCTAGCATATACTTCTTTGGTTACAAATCTATTTTATTGCCAAAGGCCAACCAATAAAATCTAGGAGCATGTCGATATCTGTGCACGCAATAAAACGAGAAAACAGAAATAAATCTAAGGACACAATAGTGGCGCGAGATATCTTCCAGAATCAATCAGAGGCCATCGTTTAATCGCTTGTACCGTTTCAATTTCACCATTGAAATGTATTTAGAGTTTCTCACCCCCATGAAAACCTATTTCAAGTTTTTCACCCGAAAATATTTAATTAAAAATATTCCATTTAATCTGTGATTTTAAACGGAACAGTGTTCGCAAGTCATCGTTTGTATTCAGTTATTCACACGCAGCGCTTTATCTTCCCTTCGAAAACACGTCCCTGAATTAGAAATAAGCCTTCGTCCGCGCGGTTCTGCCGGAGACAAGCTTCTTTCGAAAGTAACCCAATGATAAATTATTCCAGCACATTTCTCGTCACGACCCATTCTTTTCGCCCCCGACAAAGCGGGAATCCCGGGCCATACGAGCGTCTTTATCTGCAAAATAAAATGACATTTATCTCATCTACTAAGTAGCATAACGAGCTTTCCAGAATGTTTCAGTGTTATTGTAATATGAATCTTGATATAAGTTCTCCTAGTTATTTTTGCTGTCGCGTTTAATAAATCAAATTAGAGATAGACTAAGAATTAGTACCCTTATATTTTGGGCTATCAATTATACTAACTAAAACCCACTAAAACAACAATAAGTAAAGTGCAAACAGCACGGTGGAATGCTCGTATACGCAACTCATAAAATGCTTGCAATAATTTAATCAGTTTTACAAACACTGCTTGGGTCGTATTTAGGCAAGGAGGTGGCATAACTCGCGTCACCCGTAGGTACGTATGAATTAGTTCTGATAAGCGAAGCAGATTTCCAGGATCATGCGACCGCCAGCTCCGTGCCAAGTTTCTTGCTCTACCCACACATTAGCATGTTATGAACGCGTGCACGTCTTAGTGTGCATCTCCACTAAGTGCGATTTAAGTGAATACTTACGACTCGGAATTTACTTGGCTCTGTTTATTTTATGGCATTATAAATAGTTTTGTCCACGGCGTTTGTTGATATATTTTACTTTACGAATTTGCAATTTGGAATACTCTTAAAATTTGGTACGGAGTGTCTGTATTGAAATTTATTGATTCTTCAAAAAAAATGTTGCATTATATTTGCTTTCTTTTATGTTTTAAATGCGCATATGTCACATCATCAAGAACAGCACCTTTTTTAACGCCACAATTTTTCCCAAATACAAAAATGAAACTCACGATTCTCCGTATAAATCTTGTGGAATTTTAAGCCAATTATAACAAGCAAAACACCCATCATTAGTAGACCTATCAATCAATATTAGTGCTTTTGTTTTATAAAAAGCATCTCCAATTAACGTTAAGGAGAGTTAAGTAATAAATCAGCATTTGTGAGTAAACAAGCGATCGTTACTCAAAATATCAGAGTGCAGCAAAAAGTGTACTAATTGCTTAAGGACAAGGGGCTCTGTCGCAAATACTTAGTCACGTAGTAGTTTCTCTGTCCAACTGTACCTTCGAGTTTTTACTGCAACATTTTAATCAACCGTTTTTAAAGTCATTGTTAGGTACGATCGGTTTTCTTCATCGACAATCGATTTTAGAGTTTTCCTTATAATGTACTTTTAATCTTTAGATGACTAACAATTACTACAATAGCAGGAAATGTTTAAGTTTTGTACACTATAATAAATAAAACTTTAAGTAACTATTACAATACCTAGAATAACATTAAGAGGAAAATTTAAATAAGAAATAACAATAATTTAAAACATGACTACACTTTTTAGTCTATAAAAATCTAATGCAAGTATAAAATAACTTTTCCAATTCAAATAACACTGTTTTCTTCTTGTATTCGAATTGAATTCGAGAACTTCAGAGTAACACAATATGAAAAACTAAACGTAACTTAGTAATGAAATTAGTTTAAACGACAAGTTCATTTCAGTTTTTTGCAAGATTCTGCAATTGCTAGGTGATTCTGTGGAAAGTTTTCTGCAGATTTTGATTACACACGCTTCTGGAAAGTTCCTGTCGGATAGGAATATTAAATCTTATTTAAGTTAGACATCCGCAACGGCTCTTGTTATTTCGAATAAGGTGCTTTATAAAGTTATACCATAACAGCGGTCTACAATTTAACCGTTGTAACAGAAACTAACAAGTTTCTTTGCAACGTTTAACGCTTATTTCATTCGGATACATTTTAGTTATATATTTGTGCAATGCACATTTCTGTAACGCTTATCTTATACTTTTAACGTGAAAATCTTGTATATTATATACAAGGTTGTTTCAAAATCAATTACAGATACTTTGGGCATATAATCTAATGCTCATGTAAAAACGTTTAGGCAGAAAAATAAGTATATGTAACAGTGGCGTAGGGTTCCTATAAATCCATTCCTATCGGCTTCCCTTGTCACTTACATTTTATAAACCTTCATAGAAGCTCCCTATGAAGGAGAAGCAGCCTTCGCCACTGATATGTAATCCTTAAATAATAATTATAATCGTAATCTCGAAAACAGCTGCAAGTATTTCCACGAAACTTAGCATGCATGGTTACGCTGAGAAATAGCGCACATTCAAGTTATTTTCTTTCGTCGCGTTATAAGGTATGAGTATTTCGTTTTCTAAATGTCAAATCCGATTGGTTGGTTGGACTTTTGCATTGCACTTTTGGCATATTGGTGTCTGGAGTTCGAGTCCTGAACAGACGAATACTTTTGATTATTTTATTTCTTTTCAATTATTTTATCATTCTACTATAACTCCCAGCAAAACTCAAGTGCTAATGCTTATGTTTTAAATTTTAGTGTCTAAAATACAAGGACTTTGCCGGCGAAGATTCTCGAAGTGTTTGAACAAGTGGCGACAAATGTATACACGCCAATAAAATATTAGGCTAACGAACTTTTTATAAAGCTTTGTTTACTTAAGTTTTTATGAAAAATGAAACTGAATTAGACGCTAATACTTGGAGAAAATAATGGACATGAAATGTTAAAGAACAACTGTAATTTTCATGAAACGTTATAAAGTCAATTTCGGATCTTATTATAATTTTTAGTAGGCCTTTAAAAACTTAGTTACGCTTATTTTAGACAAAATAAAGTACGGCATAATCTTTCTGTGCAATTTTGGAAACACTTAAATTTTAATTGGTTGTAAAACTGTGGTTATATAACCATTACGGGGGCACTACGGGGGCAATTCGGGGGCAACGCGGCGAGACGAGCCGCTCTCGGTTCGAGTTACGTGCCGCATTTACTTAATTACTTACTTCATTGGCGTGACACTTTCTTGTTCAATTTTAAAACTTCGCAAAAAATGCATAAATCTCGAATGAAAATCTTATTCAATACTATTAAAGTTGGACGACGAGTTTTAAAATATGAAAGCGAATGCCAGTAATAACTTTTATAAATGTAAAGCAGGTAATGTCCGCATTCCCGACCCTGTGGAGGTTTCGGAACTCCTACTTATCTCATATTTCTTAAAGTTGTGTTTAACAAGTTATAAAGTTAATATAAGTCAGGCGTCCGACTAGCAGAGAAAAGGAAGTCGAAAAATAGAGTTAGAGTGGCTGGAATCGATGAGCGGCGCCGTGGAGACGAGGCATATGGCCCCGTGTATTTTAGAAAATATGAAAAACTTTCGCGCCGCCGTACATTTGACTTGACTGACTTTCCGCTTGATGGTCCACGTAAATTGTGCCGTGAAAATTCTTTAGCAGAATACAAAATTTCGTAGACAACTTTTAAAGTCGAAAATGTGTTCGTATTTATTTAAAATTATTCAATACCAGCTTGTATCTAGAAAATTGTAGTCGTAAACAAATTTCACTTGGCTCTTGCCTTTTGAAAAGTACAAGCAATCAAATAAAATTTTATCTAATTCTTGAAGATTATTTGACGTCCATAAATTGTAATTTGTTTTGCTACTAAGTTCTTGAGAAATGTTTAATATTATTTGGTCGTATATATAATATGAGAGTGACTTTATTAAGACATCATTCATATTAGTATTTTATGAGTAATTTATTACTCTGTGTAGTTGATAAACACGGGAGTCTCACAACTACCTCTGAGTAACCACAAGACTATTTTGAGTTAAACAAGAACAATTTATATAAATAGCTTTATTCTTTTTTAAAGAAAATAATAGGTAATTATTATTATTACATGTAACAAAACTATTATAATTTACCAGTGTACTTATTGGCTGCGAGAGATATACTCGTTAAATTAGTGTTAGTAATAGTATCATTATAACAATAATAACTAAACAAAAACATGATACAATAATTTGTACACATGGAATATAAAACTCCCAACATAATCACATTTCCCACTGAAAATGTATAAAGCATACGACATAAATATCATAAGTGACTGCTCAGACATTTTAATTCTATTAACGTCTTGCCTCGAATAAAGTAGATTTCTTTTGCCAAGTAAGAATCGGGAGTATAATTTAGATTACGCAGCAACCAGTGAGCGTTCATTATCGTTCTTTTGTACCTGATTTGGAGATCCCATTCGGATAGAGCGGAGTCCGCGCCGCGCCCCAAAATGGAAAGTGCGAAAATGAAATTATAAAGCCCAGCGATAAAAATAAATTAAATCGGATTCCACGTTCCCAGTAGCTGGAGAGAATTTTGTAGCCTGCGAATTCTTTTTCTCTTTTAAATATTTGTTTTAACGGTTGATTTGTGGCGCAATGGAAGATTACGTTTATATCACCTTAAATATAAATGATAGAGTCTGCAGGCGGAATGCTGATTATTGGATATTTTTAGATTCTTATTAAAATTATATTCGCGGTAGACTTATCTGTTTCTTCTTTTAATAACTTTCTTGAGATCTTATTGTAAGCTAGCTTTTGCGCGTGGCTTCGTCCATTGCAACCTCAAAGAATTTTTCAAAATACATTGGGGTATGTACTTCGAAAAAAAATTAACGGATTTCTACGTCACAATTATTAATCTGCGTGCCAAATTTCAACGTCATCCTTTAAGTTGTTGACCTAAAGTTATATTATAAAGAGGAAAAATTTGCTTGTTTGCATTGAATGGGCTCCAAAACTACTGGACCGATTATGATGAAATTTGGTAAAAAATAGAGTAGTCCACGGGAAAGGAGATAGGACATAGGATACTTTTTATCGCGGAAAAATGTACGTAAGTACGTGCGTACTTTAATAAAAATTGTGTACCTGCAGAATAATGAAAAAGGGAAACTTCCTGAGATTTCAAAAATACACACAAAACAGCCTACCTGTTTCACCTGTTTCATCATACGCACAGGAAAAATATTTTCACCTACGATTATTTAAATTAGAAGTTTGTACGACAAAGACGAATGGGTACTAATATCGTAAGATCGCCGCGGACGATAAGGGCGGTATACACGCGCGAGATTCCCCGCCGATACCAGATTGATCCACCGATATGCTTCTGCGTAAATACCTTCCCGGCTAATTTTATGCGGCCTAAAGAAACAAACGCTTCATTGGGTCAAAGCTATATTCAAATTAGTTTTAATGAAGGGAATATTTTGGGATACCTTTGCAGCAAAAATGTAAATAGTTTCGCTTAATACGCACATAAATTAATTCTATTGAAAGTAATCGCTTACAAAAGGTATATTTGTTTATATTAGAGGGTTCTAAAACTACATGCGGTGAAATTATATTTATAGCTTTTCTGTTTTTTATTTTTTTTTAATATCACACATCAAAGAATATACTTCCGAAACCAATATTGTAGTAAAGTATTCGAGTCGTCAAAAAATATAATGATAATATTCTACTTATTTTATTACAACAAACATAATGAATTAAAAATAAAATATGTTAGTTTCCTTTAAATATTTTCAACCATAAATATATAAATCCAAAATGTAATCTATTATGCTTAACCGAATAAGCAGACTTTTAAACAGCAATTATATTTTTACAACAACCCCACGTAAATCTGGTCCCCAGGGACCGTTAACGTTAATTGTCTTGTCTAGGTCTGTGAGGGTCAGGTTGTTTATAACTGTTAATAATGTGATAATAATTGTACGTAAGTTATAGCTGGTGAACTTTTGTGTTTACTATAATAACGTTATGGCATCTACAAATATACAGCTATTATGTATGTATTTTTAAAAGAGATGTTCTAGAAATGTATGAGGCGTGAGCCAGCACTATTTACACTATATGTAAATATAGCTACATGATATAGTTGGCCGCCCTAAAAATACCCCATTTTTTCTCGCAATAAAAAACTCTTCAAATAATCATTTTTGTACACATGTACCCTTCTTACCCCTTTTTTGTATTTTTAAAAAATACCCATATTTTTACCTATTTACCTATGTAGTGTATATAGAGCTGGCCCAAAATCAAATATCTCTTTTGTATTTTGTAATTAAAAATGTGTGGATTGGCAACTTACCTACTTCAAAAAGTTTTATAGGTAAAAAAATTGCAAGGAAATTTTTTACTTCTCAAAATCGTCCCTTACCATCCAGCGATCCACATATCTCGTTTGCTTATAACGTAAAAAAACTTTCAGCGATAACAATTCAGTTACTTTGGTTAAAAATTCATTCTGAGATTACTCCCACACTCACAGGAAATATTTCAGCTATGACAGTAGTGTGTAGTGTTATAATTTTGGCGCAAGATATTGTCCGAAAGTGGAACAAGTCAGCGTAGGAGAGATTCTGTGAGATTTTTAAGCCCGAATAAAACAAACGTGTTATCCAAAAACTTCATATAATAGAGTGTCCAGTGTAAAATGCAATCTTAGATAGAGCGCGTTCCAAACTTTATGCTTTTCGGATTATATCTTGCAAACTAGGTCTTTTTAGTTAATACTCACCGTTTTAAAAGTTATGATTCAAATATTAAATGCTCAAATTAACTGATCTAAAATTACGTAAGATTATTTTCATCGATAACAGTAGTGTGTGAAGTGTCTTAAGATTGAATGATTCTGTAGAGTTAAGAAGATAAGAAAATATTATTTTATTACATAATACTCATTGAACTGATAAAATGAAACGTAAGAAAACAGCGCACAGTTCACTTCAACAAACATTATATTAACTGATGGAATCTATTTTTATGAAAAAATAGCTGCGCCAGGAAATGAAATATCGAAGGGGGTGACAATGACATGCAGGTGTCCTCCACCCCTGCCTCTCACAGCCCTTCGGAGTGTCATGATTTAGCTGATTTCAAGTACAAACGTCTCGGTGGGTTTACAAAAAAATGAATAAAAGGTCGCGCTTCCCTGGCCGCAAAACAAAAGATTTTGCGATAGAAATTATTTTAAAGCTTAAAATATTACATGAACTGACATAATACCGATATTTTTCTTTTTTTATAAATATCCATATTAAAAATATTATATTCGATCCTATGTCAGTAAGTAAAATAAAAATATTAAGATAATTAAAAAAACCAAGGGGGGAACTTATTACTATCACCAACTCTAAATAACATTATGCACGATCTCAGTTCTAGATATATACTATTAAAGCGTCTTAGCTCCGCATAATACAGTGCTTTAATATTAAATGTTTGCCACAATGTAGCCTTAAATCCAAATTTAGCGTAGGCAGAGCTTTCAGTATCTAAGAAAACTTGTGCTCTTTAATCTTGTCACAAAAGCTACCTGGTTCACCGCCACAGGTACTCGAGAAACGGAAGAGCTGTGCTGAATTACTTCCTAATGAAAAGAGCTGAGGACAGGTGGGACAGAGTGGGGTATAGTGGGACAGAGTGGGATAGAGTGGGACAGGGAGTGTTTGTCGTGGCCGCTAACGAACGCTAGGCCCTCGACGTCGCGTCGAGTGCACTACCTACGTATACCTTATCGGTATTGTTAGGTAGTATGTCTGGATTAACTAATGTAGTTTAAAAAATGTCGTATATTTTTCTGACAAAGTGTGAATTAGTTTCATTTGTTAAACAGCCTAACCAAGGCCATGTTAGGCATGTCTGGAAATTTCCGTAGATATCAACGCGCAATAGGTTTTTTTTTAAAGTTATTTATAAGTTATTGTCAGATTTTGATCAGAATTATTTTCCTAGAGGTTTGACCATAACCTATCAGCATAGAAACTCACAAGTTTTGTAAGTGATATACTTATAGTTTAGAAATGCCAGAGGGGGCTCTTGGGGAGGGGGCAACTTGTAACTACATTGGAGGCCGATTACTCGAAAATTGTAGACTTTGTGAAAAATTAATATAGAAAACCTTGACTTTATTTAAAAATACATATTGTCGAATAGATCGGTCGATACCTGAGACCTGGAGGGCTAGACAAGATGCATTAAATAATATCGACGGCGAACTTCGTGAATAAAAAATGTATGGGATTGACATAAGCGTGCGTTAAATGACATATTCAGTCGTATCGTTAAAAAAATTGGTAGCCAAGCAGCCACTTTGAACGAATACGCTAACGATGCACTCATATAACGAATTGCTCTAACGTGTTTCTCCATACAATGCCTAGACAAGCGGCCGTAAGTGACATTTAGTAGATCGTGATCTTCATCTTTATCGACCTAACGATAAAGATACTCAGGGGGCTACCTTTATCGCCTCAACGAACAATATGGCGGATTTTTATTGATCAGCTGTTATTTGTAAATAATAATGATTTGCCTAAAGTTGCCTAAAGGGTCTATACAACACCTTCTGCTAGTAGTCTATATTGCATAAAGTCAAAAGAATTCAATCTAAAGTATTCAATAAATCACAATTATTGTCAATACCTAATATGTAATTCATTGTATTCAAGTATAATTCAACACTTTGTTAAAATATAAATTTCTTAATTTGTAGCTTACTTGCAGTTTTTAATCTTTACACGCTACTATATCAGCTGAAAGCAATCTTTAGGTGTATAGTAGGTACCTAAATTATAGTAGGTAACAAATGGAGTTCATAATTAAGCAAGTTTCTCTGAAACTTCCTTAGAAATAAAGATTTGTATTTAGTAGTTAAAATTTATAAGTTTTTCAATGTAATGATATTTTATTGTCATCGATGCTCAACACCTTCGTCTTATAAATGGGTTAGAAGGACACAAACACCTCATAAAAGTTTTGAAATATTTGCTATTATACTTTGATTAATTATTACAAATTTAATATTATATATCTATGCTATTATACCTACACCTATTATAAACAGTCAAGTAGTGTTAACCAATTAAATACTTAATATTTAATCTCTATAGTATATTTGTGACTAAATAATTGAAAGTCTTTACAATTTTACAGAACTATAACGTTAAAGGAAGTGTTATTAAAGTACCTTGACTGTACAGGGTACTATTGCAATAAATAAGTAAACCTAACACTTACCACATATTGTAGACAAAATATTACAATGCGGCCATAGCACTTTGAATTTGTTATAAGCATTGTCTTGCTAGAATTATTCATTCATTCTAATTTAAGAGCTTTGCTCTTGTCAGTGATGCTTTCTCCATTCCTCTCTATACTCCGCCCTTCTATTGACCTCCTGATACGACACGACCATCACATTCGCCTACACCTGTCCATAAAAGTTCTTCTCGGCCTTCCATGTTTTCTACTACCATCACTTCAATTATTCCTTTATTAAAGTTGTTGTGCCGTATCAAGTGTCCGTATTAGGATTGATTAAATAATAACAATACAAGAGTATCTACATTTTATTTTACTTTTTTAAGTAAGTTTTACATGGTTTTAGTAAGAAAATAAACTTAAAATGTAAAAATATTTTTATTTCTTGCAAAGGAATTACATAATGCAGATTTCTTTAAATAATCTTGAAGTCACATAACCAATAATAACATTATACAATTTAAAAATCAACACAGCTAATAATAATTATTATTTATACAAACTAGTTAGAGCCTGTCACAGAATGAATACAAATTAACTTAGGTTGGTAGCGGTTTTGATACATTAATAATTACATTATGATTTATATCACTTCTCACTATCAGTGGCGAAGGCTGCTTCTCCTTCAAAGGGAAGCCGGAACCTGTATCATAGGTAGGGATTTCTATGAAGGTTTGCAAAAGGTATGTGACAAGGGAAGCCGATAGGAATGGAGTTATAGGAACCCTATGCCACTGCACAGATACAGAATCGGCCAGCAGATCTCAAGTACATTATACGGACGCTCTACCGGTGAAGGAAAACATCGTGAGGAAACCCGCACATAGTTTGCCCCAGACGTATTGACTAGTCATTCCTCTGGACTAGGGTGGCTATGTTGTGAGAATGCCGTATGCGCTTGGGCAATCATACGATATTTAAAAACCAACTGTCCCAGGCACTACAGTATTTCAAGAGTGGTTACTTCGCTCGGAGAATACTGTATAAATCATCCATCATCGGATGTAAAGGCCTAAGTTAGGTAAATTGTTATTTTGTTAACAAACAAAAATTATTGTACTTCATCTTCTTCTTCTTCTTCTTCTGGCCAGTTTAAAGTGTTACCAGGACATGGATATAGTCCTAAGGATAGAAGACTCCGTATTTTGTAATTGCTAAAAAGAACTGTATTGCTTTGGTAATAGAGTGTATTTCAAAATGCACGTATCATAGAGGCAAATCCGAGCCGAGCGAGATAGCCATAAGGGAGGCCGTGTGTCTCGTTCTTGCATGTTGCCAACCAGAAAAATGTTGGTATTTTTAAAAAGTAACTTGAAAAATCTTAGATAAAACGAGTGTACTTTATTATTATTTTAACAAATGTTTATAACTATATCATATTCTAATTAAAACAGTTAGTAATAGTCATTTAATACTAAATAAAAATGCAGTTTACATTAAAACTTTTTCTTTCTTTTTTATTAGATGGTATCATTCGCAAGACAATAGAATAGTACGCCATTACAGTCGGACAAGGATCTTTTGGCACTTGGATGGGGGCGTGAGTGTCGCAAATAAGAACAATACTTATTACTAAAAGTGAAATTTTACAAGACGGCGATGTTATTACTGATTTTATCCACGTGCCAAAAGGTAAGTGTCGCAACTACAAAACAATACATAATACTAAAAGTGACATTTTACAAGACGGCGATGTTAGTTCTGATTTTGTCCACGTGCCAAAAGATCCTTGTCAGACTGTACACATATTTTATGCTGAACACCGGATAATATTAAAATTCATAATAGTACCGGTGCTGGATTTGCTGGACGCACCGTGAGTATGGCCTTTAGTGTAATCTCTTAAAATCTGTTTATAATGTGTGTCCTATGACCATTTGGCAAGAAATCTGTATAAAATCTGTATTATCAATGAAAACTAGAAGATAATTAATTAAATAATGTATTATATAATATAATTATTCAAAATAGAACTCTGGAGTCATACAATAGATAAACAGTTATCCAATTGTTTGTCTAATTTATAATCCTCTGAATTTTTCCCGGTGTTTCGGATTTCGGTGCATATTGAAGTTCCAGCCCACGAAGTATAGATAACAAGGAGTCCGAACGTAATGTTAAAATAATGGTCTCAATTACGGGGACAGATTTTTGCCGGTAGAGCGCGCGACGGTTCGACATGCACTCGTTTGAAATTACGCGGGAAGTTTAAAGTTGCTATTGACAGCTCTGGAAAGATTGAAATCTTATTATATAAAAGTTTTAGGAAATTCTTAGAAACTGTTCTCGAAAAAAAGATACCGTAGAACACGGTAATTGCCTAACGGTAATTTAAAAATAATTGTAATAAATAATAGTATTGGCAACACTCGGTATAATAGGATTGGCAACACTTGGTACTCGTCGGTCTCGCACGCCTAGCGGCAGAAAAGAGAACTAAGATCTGGTCCTATTATTGTGTACATAATTATTATTAAAAAGCCTATACCGTTCGGACTCCTGGTATCTATGCTTCATGTTCCAGCCTTACAACCGTAATAATCGGCCTTGTTAAATAAGTACCTACTATATTCTTTTTGTAAATTTCTACACTTGAAATTTGATTCCATTTTATACAAAACACTCCAGGAATTTTCAATAAAACTTCTAGGTACCGTTTTACTGAATCGACTGACTTGCACTGACTATTTGTATTTTGAACTTTGACTAGACATTAGACTTGAAAATAATACGGTGTTGAAATCATATAGGTACCTACATTAAATCTAGTTGTCTGCCTTTTTAACTTGACACTGACAAATAGTTTTATGCCGTAACGCCATCAATAATTTAAAAAAAATATATATGACATTTGACAACTTCACAACTGACGGCTAAATTCTTGAAATCATAAACAACTAACGTTTGAGCAATTCGTTGTTGCGATTCGAACAACAGTGTGCGTTTGGCTAGGCACAAAATGTCGTGATCTCAAAAGAGAAGTCGATACGACAGATCTTTCCGAATTTTAACGAAGGTAATTTGTCTAGGCGCCCTGATATGATGGAGGTAAAGTGATAATTATTTTATGACGCCAAAACTTACATCTATACGCAATCTATAACTATACCAATTTTTAACCATTTAAATTCATAATAACAAAAGCTAGAAAGGCAAATAGATAGACAGAGATGAACAGATAGAGCGAAATTATAAGGCTTTCTTGAGTAATACGAACCCTAAAAAGGCATTATACGACAAACTTTAATATATAAATTTTTGAAAGGTTTAAGTTTTAGGAAAATTAATACAATCCCCAGACCCGATCCCAACATCACAAAAATCAACCCCATTTTAACCGAATTTGACTCCCCGTGGCGTTAGCACTAGTAGTCCAATTCATTAAGTAGTACGCCTTGAGGGAAGAAATGCCAGTACAGAGATTCCATACACAGTACGATGGTTATTATTCTTCGATCATAGGGGGAACCAATACTATCATCCACTCCAAAGAATATTATACATCTCTCATATACAGCGTGTCCGGTAACATTATAAAATCTACTTAAAACCAGAATTATTTAAAAATGATTGGTCACTCATGCCTTCGTACATTTTTTTTTATACCCATAATGTTTAAAATTCGATGAAAAAATAAATTATGCAATTTTTTCTAAAATAAATCAACTTGCATACATTTTTTTAAAAAAAGTGCAATAGCTAGTGATACAATTTATTTTCTATCTATCAGCATAGTTATACTACAATATGAAAACATTAAAAAACCGATGTGATTCATTCATTTCTGGTCATAGTGTTCAAAAAACTAAAAAATAAGCTAAAAAAATAGACTTTTCTCTAAAAATAACTTATCTTAGGTACTAATTACGATAGATTTTTTTTTGTATTTTTTTTGAACGGCCATAAGTTCTACTATAAGACATTTTAAGGTTATCCATTAATTACCGGACACCCGATATAATATATCTCAGTTCTAGGTGCATACTATCAAAGCGTCTAAGCTCCGCAATACAGTTTTCTGCTGTGGCAACAATTATTCTGTAGAATTAAAAATATACTTATATATTTTGAAATCATCTGTAAGGAGTAGGTTTTCATCCTGTATATTTATTGAGCCAGTGATTCTAGAGAATATTATTGCCGTAGTAAAAAAAACAATTTTATTTCTTCTACGACGTTTTACATTTTTTTCTTTGGTCGGCTACTTGACATCGTGTTTTTTTTTTAATTTACAAAAGTTAGAAGGACAAACAGACGCACGGGCAAAGCGAGACTATAAGGGTTCACTGTGCACTATGGAACCCTAAAATCTAATCATTTTATTACTAAAACTACTTTACCTTTCTTTGAAAAGAAAAAAAAACGCGTAAATGGAATAATTTGTTTCCATTTAATACAGTTTTTGCCCGCACTTAACTTCTCACTGTTTACTCGCACAAATAATGACCGGTCAGTTTTAACAATTGCTTTTATTGTATGCTTTTATTTCGAACACATTTCCAATTAATGTTGCCATTTAAGCTTTGCTATCTAGATTATAGCCGATGTGTGCATTTTATTCACATGTAAAAGTTTTTAGTAAGGCTAGGGTATATTTATCTTATTTTAATATCTGTGCCACCCATGGACGTAGAAAAAAAGGCGGACGGAAGATAAGCTAAGCATTGAGTGAAGCACAACAATGGCGGCGACTTACGTTTGTGTGAGATTACGAATAATTGCCATTGGCGTACTGGCGGCCGATCGTCTTACTTTGCTGTGAATGTGTGCGTGCGGAACGTGTCGCTACGATACGGCCGGCTCACTTTGATTGCTTCACTATTCATATTACTAGAGCGGTGTTTGCCTTTTTTTCTACGTCTATGGTGCCACCGTAAAGGTTTTTTGATAAAATTGCATACCTTGGAGACTCATACTCGTTCTGCATAGATTCTACTATTTACATTAGTATAACTAGCCGTATATCAGGCATTACAAAATCCTAAACCATCAAGTTTTCGTCTCAAAATTACTGCAATAGCAGCTAAAAACCTATCCATTTTATTGGAGAAACTACAATCAACGTGATTGACAGCTATGTATTGCAAAACTAAAGCCACTTGAAATGTTCAACAAGCCATCATTATAATTGGTTTAGTGTTTAATTTCAGTATCATAAAGAACAAAGTTTAATAAGGAAACACCACAAGCGCATGCAATTTCGAATACAACTAACAATGTACTCGGCGTGGCTTTGAACTTTTGTATGTACTGCTTATATTCACTTCTATTAAAGGTTTTGCTTGTTTGTATTTTTACCCGACTGGGTTATGTTTTTTAACATTACTAAAACCCAAGTAAATTAAAAATTTGTGATTTCTTTGAAACATACTATAAACTACAAAGACAATATTTTTAGTCTAAATTATTGATATTGAAGTACATCTACTAAATTCATAAAATTTAAGATACTACTAACAGATTTGAAAGTATAATTTTAATTTTAATATTTTAATTCTTCGAGGTATTGATTATTTTTATTAGAATATGAAAACCTTCCTTTTATGTTATAAATTATAGTTACACACTACACAATAAACAGTGGCGACCATGGCGACACTCGCTACAAATGACAGCTCGAGCATGCGAATGTCACCCATGTTGGTATAGAAATAGAAATAGAAATCATTTATTTGCTTAAATAAGGTACAATATGGTGTTACAGTTTGGGTACATTAGATCCTTCTTATTTTGCCTTTTAGTGGCGTGCAAAATTTTTTTTTTTTTTTTAAAGACTATCAATTCTTACAACCACTGATCTTTACAAAAAACATAAAAACTGTCCACATAATACTTAAATCATAAAGACATAATATCCGTCACTATATGAGTTATCATTAGTTCAATTTTCATATGATTATTATTATTATTGTTTAATTATACCTACTTATAATTAATTATTCTTTATATTTCAATTTGTCATTTTTATTAAGTTAAAGTTAAATCAAAGTCAAATAATTAAATGTATGTCAATAATTGTTAATAATAATAATCATTTTAATACAATAAGTCAACATTTACATATTTTTTGTCATTTTTATAACATAGTTGCCTATTTATACTTAGTATGAAAATTTTTATCATGTTAGTAATTCACTTACACTAATTTATTGTTTATCTTTAAAATATTTATTTATTGTATGTCATTTATTTGTTTATCATTAATATATTCATTTATTGTATAGTAACATTTTTTGAGTAATAATTTAAATGTCATTTTAATAAATATTGTATAGTTTTTATGTTTGTATTCTTCAGGTAATTTATTATATAATTTTATTGCCATACAGTATGCACTATTAGAGTAGATATTCTTTTTTTGTATGGGGACCATTAATTTGTTTTTTCTTATTTGCCTTTGACTCAAAATATTGGTCTCAAATATCTCATTATGCTTTTTAACAAATTTTAACATTTCAAATATGTAAAGACATGGTAATGGTAGGATATTGTATTTCTGAAACAGAGGTTTGCAGCTATCTAACCTCCAAGCACCACACATTGCTCGTATACAAGCCTTTTGTTTGATAAAAATTTTATTTGCATTTACAGAATTTCCCCACACAATTATACCGTATCTCAGTACAGATGCCACACATCCATGATAGGCAATTAAAGCTGATTTGACATTAACATTATAATATAATGTTCTCAGCACATATGTAAATCTATCTAATTTATTACTTATTTCTTCTATATGATATTTCCATGAACACGTGTTATCAATCATAACTCCTAAGAAGTTCGTATTGTCAACTACGTTTATTTTGTTCCCTTGATGTATAATGTTAATGTTTATTCCGTCAGTTTTTTTTATCCTAAAATTCATTAGCATAGTTTTATTTGTGTTTAGTAATAGGTTATTTGCTTCCAACCAATCATTTATTTTTTTCAGACACTTTTTAACGTTTTCTATTAATATGTCATTATTTTTATGTGTCATAATTATTGTTATATCGTCCGCATACATAATACATTCATGGTTTATGGCGTCGGGGAAGTCATTAACGTATAAGAGAAATAGTAAAGGTCCCAAATTACTACCTTGTGGGATACCATATGGGTTATTATTCCTATATTTAGCCTTTATTATTTTTTTATTTCTTAGTTGTGTGTTTGTGATTTCTACTGTTTGTTTCCGATCTTTGAGATAACTAGCTATCCATTCTAAAGACTTGCCCCTAAGTCCATACCTTTCTAGTTTTGATAGTAGTGTATTGTGACACACCAAATCAAAGGCCTTAGTCATGTCAAGAAACAATCCTATTACTTTGTGACCTATGTTCAACCTTTCTGCAATACTTTTGTTTAGAGAAAAGCATGCTAAGCTTGTACTTGAGTTTTTTCTAAATCCGTATTGTTGCGGTTTTAACAAATTTTGAGTTGATATGAACATATGTATTCTAGAATGCATTATTTTTTCAAAGATTTTAGAAATGTTAGATATTAAGCTTACTGGTCGATAATTATTGATGTCCTTTTTATCACCTTTTTTGTATAAAGGTTTTACGATTGCATTTTTTAACCTATTTGGAAAGCTACCTTCCGTAAACGATAGGTTTATTATATGACTTAATGGCGGACTTATTATATTTGCAATTGTTTTTAAAATATCTGTTTTAATGTCATCAAACCCAGTCGAATTTGTATTATTAAGAGATTTTATTGTATCAATTATTTCTTTTGATGTAACAGGTGTCAAGAACAAAGTATTATAATCTGGTGTTACCATGTGATCTAGACGTAGCTATACATTTTTTTAATAACTTGGAGTATCTAACATATTGTTTTTTATTCTCTTTTTTATTTGCTGCTTCATTTAAATACTTTATATATAGTTTCCTTTTAACAATACATGATTTTTTTAATCCTTTTGTTATCCATTTGTTGTTCTTCTTCTTAAGTATTACTTTGACCATAATATTAGGAAAACACAATTTATAAAATAAAGATAGATTATCGTGGAATATATTAAATGATATATTAGTGTCACTTTGTAAAAATACTTCACTAAAAGATAGCGCATTCAGACAATCACAAAATTTTTTCATGTTTTCTTTAGAGTAATCACGTTTTCTTATAAAATAGAATTGTTGTTTTTTTAATCTTTCATTATTTTCTTGCTGTGCCGTTTTAATTGTTAATGTTTGTCCTGTCTCATGATCAGACAAGCCTAAAAAATGGATCTTAGAAGTTACATCTTTTAAGTTACTTATTATTAAATCTATACATGATTTCCTTCTTGTAGGTTTCATTATATGATTATTTAAATTGAAATTAATTAGCAATGTTATAAGTTGTTGGGTAATTTTATTAGAATCAATGATGTTAATATTCCAATCTCCACACAGTATTATTTTTTTGTTAGGGTTAATTTTCAATTTAATCAATAATTGTTCTAACTTTAAAAAGAAGATAGTAATATCAGATTGTGGTGTCCTATAGATACATATTATTGTTAGTTGTAGTGATGTGATTTTTACAGCACAGTATTCAAAATGATGTTCTACTGGTGTAATTTCCTTATGTAAGTTATGTAATGGTGTAAAATTTAGTTCATTGCTTACTAATATGCAAACACCCCCCCTTTTTTTATTGATTCTGGTAAATTGTGATGCTACATTAAAATTTTTTATACTTAAATTTAGTTCAGATCCCCTTTTAATAAAAGTTTCTGTCATACATATAATACTAATGTTTAAGTTCTCTTCTTTTTCTAGTCTTTCTAATGCTATTTGAAATATGCTGGATTTGTTTAATATACCGGCTATATTTTGATGAAGTATTGTATGTTTTTGTATATTATCGAAAAAGGTTTATATTTTTTGTAATTTTGTCAAAATAATATGGAATTGTGCCTTTTATTTTACTACATTCTGGTGTTTTGTTTACTTCTTTACTAACTTTGTTTAATAACAAATGGTTAACTATCTTATCCTTATTATTTATAAATGTTTTTTTGTAATCTATACTGTTTATTTCAATGTTTAATTTAAATATCAACGTGTTCATGTATTTTTCCTTATCATAGTTATTGAAATTACGATACTTATAGTTGAATATATCAACAAACATGCAGTTTTTATAGTTTTCACATAGTCTTTTAAGTTGATAGTTCATTAGTTTGACATTTATATATTTATTATATTTTATGTTTATTAAAAATATTTTACTATCTTTAAATTTAAGCATTGTATTACATAACATAGCAAACAACTTAAATGGGTTTTTGTCATAGGTCCCTAATCCTAATATTAAAATGTCATCTTTTTTTATATTATTACATATGGAGTCGCAGCTGTTATTATTATTATAGTATTTGTTCACTAGTAGCTCCAGGTTTTACTAAAGATGTTATGTTATATTCGTCATTCCTTTGGTTGCATCTTGTAGTCCGCATTTTCTGTGAAAGTCCCCGAACTTGTTCGTCCCCCAGAATCATAATATTATGTTTTCTATTGGTATTATTATTAGATCTGTTTTCCTTTTGCTTAGTTTCATTTTCTAGTATTATTTTTGTGGGAGTTGTGCCCCTTGTCGGTGTATTTAATCTTTTTCTATTATTATTATTTTTCTCAACTGTATCACGTTCTTTATTTTGATCTTGCAATACCGGAGTTAAAAGATATTTCTTTGACATTTTAGGTATTAATTTTTGTGGTGTTTTTGTTCTTTTCCTAGATGGCGTAGGTGTGTATTCTTTTTGTTCTCCTATAATCTTCATTAATAGATCTAGCTTTTTGTCTTTTTCCATTAATGTTTTATTTAGTGAAGTAATTTCTGAATTTAAATTGTATATTTCCTGATTTGCTATATCGAGTTCGTCTTTCAATTCTTGTATTTGTATTTTCAATTCGACTAGAAGTGAATTGTCTAGGTGGATATCATTGTTTGTAATTGGTAAACTATTCGTTGATAAATCAATAATTGTCGAGGACGATAAAATTGAATCTTCTGATATTTTACTAACATCGCAATCCGATTTCGCTTTTCGTAATTTACGTCTGAGTGTTACGTTATTCATCCTTGTATTACAATGTAGTTAACTAAATTTTTTTTTCCAAGAGTAATCTGAGCCGTGAGGCGTTCAATAATAATTAAAAAAAAAAAAAATATGTTGTCTATGACTGATGAAATGTCAGATGTCAACTGTCACTTGTCATTTGTCATCTGAGTGTTGTTGCGCTTGCGCACGATGTCATCTAATTTTTTGTAAAAGTCGTTTTCGTTTCAAAATTATTTAAAAATTTACTTTTCCAACGGTGTATATTGTCAAATGTAGGAAATGAATGTTCGATGCTTCTATCAATATATATATCAGCAAGGTAAATGGTGTAATATCGCTTAATAATTTAAGTTCCAGTTTCCTGCTACAGTAATCTCCTTATAAATTTTTAATTAATGCTGCTTTTATGGCAGATAAATTTGTTTTTTGTCCTAGTGTTTGTTAGTGATCTTCTACTTACAGTTTTCTCAAGTTCCACTAGTTATTTTTTGTAGAAAACACTATATGCTACTTAATAGGTTATTTACACTTCTCTCAGTAAAAACTAGCGTTTAAATTTAATAGTCATAGATTGTGCATAGATCTCGGATTTGGCATTCATATTATATCGGTTCGGCATTCAAATTATATCGGTGTCAACCATAGGCATATAAGCCTATGGTTGACACCGATATAATTTCAAAAACCGCGTCAGACAAATGTACCGAAAATAATATGGAATTATACAGTCAACGATGTCAAAACACGAAACGACGAGTGGGTAGCCCCGAGAACGAAAGTCCTGGCTTGAAAAATATCATGTCCCGCTCGCCTCGCGAAATCCCCGCATACGTCCGTCCCTCGCGAAAGCCACGCACACATAGCTGCGAGCTATCATTCGTGTAAGTCTGTTGAATGATGGTTTTAGCGTAAGTAATATATTATATTATTTGCTAATACCGCCGGAATATCTTCAATAAAGAATTAAAACTTGAATCTTTTGAGATCTGAGTCATGCGGCGACAGATCGATTGAAGGAATCGAACAGTCGTTAATGAAACTTCCCAGCGCAATTAGGTAACGTCTTGGTTTTATTAAATTTAATCAAGAACTTGTGTAATATTACACAGATTGGGCCAATCGAACCGTGCAAGTTTCGATAGCTAGTTGCGAACTAATCCCCGAAAACGCTGTATATAATAAAAACATCGACGGTATTCCAGACTGAACTCATCTTTATTCTATCGCTTTTTTATGTTGTAGAGTAGTAATAGAGTTAAGTATTTTATAGCATTACGATGTTATATAGAATTATAGTCTAGAAGTCTGTGGTTTAAATTCGACCATAATTCATTATTGTGGAAAAGAGTGAGTGAGATTACCGAAGGCTCAAGGGGTATTGGGGATTTTAAGGACTGGGAACGCAAGTCGCAACACTAGAGGAGTTACACTTGTAACTCACAAGTGTAACTCCTCTAGTGTTGCGAGTGTTCATGGGCATGGTAATCGCTTACTATCAGGCGCTCCGTTTGCTCGTTGTCTGGTTCATTTTAGTAAAAAAAAAAACATTTTTGAGTTACAAAAGCGGGTCAAAAACGCCCAGTTTTTGTCCCGCTTTATGAAAGTCGCGACGACAAACTAAAATACTTTTAAATTGTACTATTTTCATTCACATTTAATTTTCGGAAGTTATTTTAATTCAGGTCCATGGGGGAATAAGGTTAAAGTACGTTAGGTATCTATTTAGTGTACCTATAGCTTAGCTTATTGTTAATTGTTATTAATTGTATGTACTTATCGGCATGCGAAATTTCATACCCCTCCGTTCGCACACTTCTCGTAAAATTATACCAAAGTTTTTCCTTCACGCATAAATATCTATGACTAGCTGGCTCCACCCGCGTATATACAGTATACCTCCGGAACACTGTACTTTTTCGGGATACAAAGTGTCCTATCTTTTAATCCAGAGCTTAAACTATTATCATACAACATTTCATCAAAATCCGTTCAGTACTTTTTGCGTGAAAGTGTAACAAACATCCATCCATACATACATGCATCCATCCTCACAAACTTTCACGTTTATAATATTAGTAGGATAATATTGATGGTTATAAATAATATGGTGAATGAATTGAATAATTCAAGCTCTCATTATAATAATATAAATAAAAAAACTAAATTAGAATTCTATACGCGATTCGTACTAGTAGCTAGTTTATATATTATTGTCTCCTCTGTATATTATAGTTCTCAGATTATTATAATATGAAAGTTTGTAACAATAAAATGATAATTCCTCTCTACAATCGCGCAGTAGATAAACCCGCAATGGTTTCATCATCCGGCTTCGCTGTAGGAAAATATATACTCATTATATTACCATTTAAGTTCGTATCACAAAATTCAATTTCGTACAATTTCACTTGCATTTATCCACGTTGCTTTGATTGAAAATTTCCTTATTCAAACTCGTTCGCTATAACAACGGGAATCGAATTCTTAAAAACAACTATTTCAAACTGTTTCCTCTTAGTAAACAAAGATTGCAAAACATACTTACGGTGCTATTGTATTAGGCACCTGAAAACCACGAACGTAGTTTTAAAACAAGTATTGCACAATTTCAAACAGAGCTATAGACGGGACAACAACATTACCATAAGGCGCGGCTCAGTGGAAGCACGAAATTGCTTTTTTGAACTACCACTTTACCGCTATTAGTCGGAAAAAGTTGAGGAAAGGTGGCGAAGATGCACGTAAGGACACAATCACATTCCAAACTTAGGTTAGTTAATGCAAAGTAGACACCTTAGCGATGTTTGCGAAGCTTGCGTGCCGCTTCAAGCGAAAGATTAGAAGTGGGTATTTAAATAACTTTAGGCGAGTCCCGTGAACGTGCTTTTTAGCAATTCTAAGACTTCTAGTCGTTAAACAGGATAGCTGGTGTCTTCGCGAGTGCTTATTTACATAATGTCATTCGACGAATGGTTATAATTTACATCTTAAGTAACAAATAAATTAATGTACAACTTAAAAAACAACGTACATTAAAACAAAAGAGCTTACAGCCGATAAATAAGGTCGCATTTACCGGTGTAAACCAGAATAAAATAGTTCGAAGCGGTATGAACCAGTATAAAGTAGAATAATCCAGTTCGAACCGTATAGATGGCAGAGTTCGATAAAAACATCGCTTCACGCATTAGCCCCGGAACGAGTCGGTTCCGCAGAGCGTGCGTGGAGATATATTGTCTGTCTAACACACCACCGGCAATTATAAGTACGTGCTTCAAAGCAATAAGCCTTGCCTTCCACGATTAATAGATCGCCCGATAAAACCACGCGTAAATTAAAATGATAGTGCGATTGATTTTTGACCTGATTTCTTACTTTTATTAAGAGTAATTTTCACGGTTGTTTTGGATACTTAGAGCTCCGTGGCCTAGTGGGTAGACCGTTTGGTTCGCACTCGAGAGAGTGCAGGTTCAAATCCCAGGTTGTGGCGTGTACCAATGAGACTTTTTCAGATCTCAAGTACATTATAAGGACGCTCTAACGGTGAAGGAAAACATCGTGAGGAAACCCGCACATAGTTGGCCCCAGCACGTATTGACCAGTTCATTCCTCTGGACTAGGCTGACTATGTTGTGAGAATGCCGTATGTGCTTGGGCAACCATACGACATTTAAAAACCAACTGTCCCAGGCACTACAGTATTTCAAAGAGTGGTTACTTCGCTCGGAGAATACTGTATAAATCATCTATTAACGGATGCAAAGGCCTAAGTTTTTTGGATACTTAACAACAACCATATGGAGAGTAGAGTAGACTTTGAGCGTACTCAAAGTAAATACGTAGTATTTATCTACCGTACGGTTACAGCAGTGGGCGCCTTTTAACGATGATTACGATGAGATATTGTATTTTGAATTACCTAACCAAGAGCATGTCAGGACATGTCTAAGCAGGGTTCCGTAAATATCAACGCGCAATAGGTTTTTGTCCGATTTCGCTCAAAATAATTTTCCTAAAGAGTTTTTTGCATGATATATCGGCATGGAAACTTATAAGTTTCTATCTCTTATAGTTTAGAAATGCCAAAGGGGCAACTTCCAAACCACTTTGGATGCTGATTACTCGAAAATGGTCGACTTTGTAAAAAAAGTCATATACAAAACTCTACACGATGGGGTAGAATGAAAAAATATTATCATCTCCACTTTATATGTATAGAGAGCCACCCCTAAAATATAACATTATTGTTATTTCGTAATTGTTTTAAATACTTACGGCTTTTGTCGCGGTGCACTTTTCTTTTTCCGACGTTTCGCTCGCAATATTCGCATAAACATAAAAAAAAGTTATTTTATAATGCCAAAACCGATATCTATACACAATCTATAATTGTACCAAATTTCATCCATTCATATATATAATTACAGAAGCTAGAAGCTCGGACAGACAGACAGACAGACAGACAGACGGACGGACGGACAGAGCGAAACGATAAGGAGCCCTTATGTATTACGGAACCTTAAAAACCATCGTACAAGAAACGAACATTAGCAAGCGTTTACACAAAGCCTCTTTTTCCCCTCACGAAATATATCCGATGAAATTTTAATGTCTTCTGTATAACTTATTCCAGAAATTTTATCTGCGCCTTCCCCTCACAGTAAATAAATGATTTATAAAATTATTACGGATCAGAAAATATCTATTACATTTGTGTTCATTAGTGGAAGAAACTCTCTTCCAGCGCAATTAAGGAAATAATTATTTCCATAAATAATTACTAGAAACCGTATACCTAGTGCCTACGTGTGTACTGTGTATTAGTAGAATTCCCCGGAATAAGTAAACTCTGCGCTTACTTTAGCTTAGGTGTAGTAGGTACCTACACAGTATAATTATAAACGGTAGTGCATTACACTCAATGTTGCAATATTTTATTGATCATTTTTCTAACCCAAAACAAAATTTTATGAAAATACTTGCAGCCATTTCTCTGAATATATAAATACAAGAATTGCTCGTTTAAAGAAGGTATAAGATATGATTATTAATGCATAGCCAAAGACATTCTAATTTACTAATGCATAATCATAATATTATTGTTTATCCGATTGCTTTTCACTTTGATCGCAATACTAATATTATTGTTTTGCTGAGTAAACTCAAGTTTTTCCGATCCATATTTATCTGAACGTATACAATAAGATGATAGGAAAATATAATGCTACCAATTTAAATGTCTCTTACTTCTAAAAAGAAATACACATTAATTTGGCCGAATTAATATTGTTTGTTTGCGTGTAGATTGTATTGTATCTAGAACAGAGTATAGAAAGAATATTGTATATGAATAAAACAGCGACTAAAATCTAGTTAAATACAGCTAAGTTCAGTTTGATGTTTATGCTAGGAGTAAAAGTAAGCGTGTAAGCGGCACAATTTGTTCTTACCTGTACTGGGTATAACTAGCCGCGGGCGATGATGGGAGTCAACACACTTTTTGTGACGTCTGTACACAAGAATTAGTATTATAATGATGGCGATATAAGTAAAAAATTGTGTAACTGCTTCGATATTTATACTTATATAAGACTTTTATTTTTATTGCCACAAATCTACACATTTTTTTATAATTAAACAGGAATCGAGCAGATGGATCGTCTGATGGTGCGCGATTACCGCCGCCCGTAGACGCAGCACCAGAGGAGTTACAAGTGTAACTACTCTGGTGCTGTGACTTGCGTTCCCAGTTCTTACAATCTCCATCCCCCTTGGACCTCCGGTAACCTAACTCACTTGGCAAAATCAACGTTAGCGTTATTTCACGACGGTTCTCAGTGGGGCCGTGGAATTTACCCAGTCGAGCGGACAGATTAGTGCCGAAGAAGGTTCTCCCACGTAAAAATTCCTAGTTCGTAGTGTACAGGTAGTATAATTCATTTGAACAACATTTGAAAAATATTACATACAAAAGTTCTAACATTAAAAATAGGTAAGGTTTAAAATCTTATTTAAAAGAAACTATCGCTTATCATGATGAATATCATGAAACAAAATAAACCGGAGCAATATTAGTCTTGGCAGGCCTTATTAAAATATCTGTAATCATCTCGCGGTGGAAATTAACCCGGCTAGATTAAATATTAATATCGTGTCTGACGTGACGTCACCCCACACGTGAATAACTGAATTTCCAAGCGTGTCAATGACCCCCGTCTAAGGAAACTTAGTACAAAATATTCTGGCGAATTGTACGAGAATTCACCGCTAAAATCGAAGATCGGAGCGTGTTTAAATTGTCACTTCTGCGTTTCACGTTCCATTTACACTTTTCCTTGTATGTTGTAACTTGACGTCTGACGTGTCGTTCGATGATGTTTTGTTTGTTTTGTTTTAAATATTGGAATTATTTATATTTATACTAGAGGTCTGACCGAAATTTTACCATAATACGTATTTTAATTTTTAAGTTTCAACTTTTTAGGTTGCTTTTGCCTCGTAGATAAGCAATAAAGATATGTAAATGTTGCCTATAGAATGTGAAAGAAATTAGATTAAGGTTCCTATTGTTATTATTCGAAGAAAGAAAGATTTAAATTCATTGACAGATTTTCCAATCTACACCAATAATAATTTATGTGGTGTGTAAGAACAAAATATTTATGCTTATTTTTTATTTCAAATAACTAAATAGGTATGTTTAATGTTTATTATATTAAACATAGTGAAGTAAGTGGATTATAAGTAGACCCAAAGTTCTATTTATTATAGTAATACATATATTAATAACAATATCTAGCCAACAAAATATTATGAACATTAAAGAAAGAATATTTTAAATATTGATTTGATAAATATCTGTACGTAACATTTGAATTATACATCACTATTCGCGTATCGATAAAGGAATAATGTCGAATGAATCGATCCTTAGCGCTCGCATAAAAATCGGATTGAATTTTTTCTATCCTTTCATTATTTATTTACTCCCATCACCACCCTCTGACAATTGAAAATAGAGCACACGATATAACAAATCAGAGTAATGCTCACTTACCGACAAGTTTGCGAGAAATATTTGGAACTGTTGAGATGTTTGTTTCGCGGATAGAATTTGCATTTTCTTGGTTTAGCAATTGTTACATATTCAAGTAATCAAGCGTATCGATATAAATATAGAACACTTTTGTATGTTCTAACTCGTACCTTTTTACTTTTAATACTTTTATCAAACGAATCCAAAATGAAGTTCCTATTTATTTTAGCTAAAGGCAACAACACGTTTCTTTGTTGAGAGTTGTTGAACATAATAATATGCAAACATTTACAAGCCCGCAATATATTTGTGTGTAGTGCAGTTCTTAACAACGTACTGACAAGGGACAGGGAGGCCACGGGGGGCTTCATTAGACGAGACCTCGGGCTCGGAGGGACAGTGACGTCACACTGCGAGGGAATCGGACCCGCAAAAGGCACTAGTTTAACAAATTCCGTTAAACGCAAATACACTCTTGTTGTATGTTGTCCTAGTATCCGTCGAGGACTTTCGTTAAAGTTGTAGATGTGTTTGTTAGTAGCATCTTTTTACTGCAACACATTCGAGTCTATAACTGATTGCACTCAATCTGTTGGTTCTTCATGTTCATAATAATATCATACAACTTTTTATATACACTTTTTCTATACTATCTAATCTAATCTAATTTACACTAGATTGATCTACCTTCTACCTTTAATTTACACCTGATGATGAGTTAATTAAAACCGGTCGTGTTTATATATAAATTATAGTAAACAATCTAAATAAAGTAGAAAAGTGTAAGTATATAAAAAAAGTCGTGTGATATTATTATGATCATTCGAGTCTGTTACTTATTAGTGTTTTTTTTTAAAACCATTTATCACATTTCAGCTTATTCAGTTTAATTTAAATACCTACTACCAAAGATAGCACTTGTGGAGTAACAAGGCATTTAAATGTTGTTCAAAATATTAGTAGTGTATGAATAAAAGAAATAAATCTCAAAAAAATAAGTCAAATGCTGTTCAAAATATTCGTAGTATATGAATAAAAGAAATAATTAATAGAAGCTATATCAAAAAATCTTTTATAATATTGTATCTTAGATAAACGCAAAACGTTTCACGCGAACGTTTCATCTTTCACCAGCTAAATGGTCTTTAGAATAAATCTCATAATAAGCATAGAATTAAATGACGATTACAGTCTAAAACAAACTTGTATAATTAAACTACATTTTATATTAATTCAACTCGTAGAAGCTATACAAAGTTACTAATTAAACGTAATTAGTGTAAATTTTAAACCCATTCGCGGAGAAGTTTTATTGTAAATGCTCACCACTAATAAGCAGGAGTGAGCATAATAAGTAAGCGTAAGTAAGCATAACGAAAGTCCTCGAACTTTGAACTTCATTCCGTGTTGCCGTGTAATGGGAACATCCCGAATATCACTCTGTTGAAAACTTTGAACAACTGATTTCATTTGTCAATTTAGACTATTGTTTTGTATTGAAATGTGTAAAATTTTGAAATTCCATTGCGCATGGTAAAACAATTAGCTAAAGAGGGTTCTAATTGTAAATCTGAATTCAACCGTGACGTTATGAGTAATTACGATTTCAAAAGGCATTAGATTTTGTTTAATATTACTCGGCGATATACTTACAAGCTTCATTTGTTTCAAAAATACATTCCAATAAATACATAGTCTAAATTATCGGGGAAAATACTTGAAAGTTTTAGATGCACGTTGAAATATTTACGCGCGTTTGCTCGCGTCTATTTTGAAAAGAACTAACAGCGAGGCGAAATAGGCCCTGTGTTTTAGGTGCGCATCTCTGGATACATCATTATGAAGGTTAGGGGATGCGGTGCGCGTCGAAGGGTGAGATAAGGGCACGGACAAAAGAATACCTTCAGCGTGTTCTACTCATCCATTATAGTGTGTACTGAGCCTAATATAATACCGTATAGAAATGAGCTTCTATTTTAACTCATGCAAAGGCTTTTTACTCCGTATTGAGATTACACATAAGTGCGAGGTATAAAAATGTATACGTTATAGAATCGCTCTTTGTGCGTTCGCCGTTCGCCATTCTCAAGTATGGTATAAAGAGACATGAAAGAACAAAAACATAAAACAAACAATATGTATTTTCTTCTATGTTCAAAATAAAAGTCACATTGTGTTATATGACCTTGACGACCAGATCAGATGCGCATGACCATTAATCGTTCAAGTACGAGTAGGAGTCATATAAAAGTAATTAAAAGACAATACTTTGGATAACTTACCTTTAGAAATGAACGTGATTGATGCAATGTTATCTTCTAAATTAAGTATAAAAGGCAAACCTGACTGACTCATTTCTCAACGCATAGCCGAAACTAGTAATTGTAATGACTTAAGCATACGCTAAGAAAGGATTTTTGAAAATTCGCCACCTAAGGGGGTGAAAAAGAGGTTAAAATGTCGTATGGAAACAGAACTCCACGCGGATGAAGTCGCGGATAATAGATAGTTCTAAATATTAACATCCTACATCATCGTAGCAACATTAAAGATATTCTAGATATTATCATTATCATAACAATGGTACATTCACCTTACAATTCAGGACCTCCGGAAAATGACGGACATGTCCCAGATTCCACAATCTCCATACAGCATTCACGTGGATTAGCGATATCTAGAGATACGGCGTCAATCCATGCAGGATCATTATCGTAAATGTTAATGGCCAGCAATTACTAGCATAGGCCGCCTTCGAAATTGAGCATTCCCGATTTATGCCGATCGATGCCCCGAACTCCTCGAAAATTCTCGAAAGGTCGACTTTAATTAAAATAGTTCCACGTGAAAAATTGTAACGTGACCGATCGTGGCACAGATTTCGGTAGCAGGTTCAATCAGGACGATGTCTTCAATGTTTCAAAGTGTGATTACGATTTTGGATGTAAAATAGGGTTTTTTGGTAATTGCGTTGGTACCGCGTTTTGTTTATTTCTTTAAGGTTATTTTTAAGTTTTAAAACATATTTAACAACTTATTTACACGCACTCTTATTAATATCTATACAGATAAATAAAATTGAAGTGTCTGTTTGTAACTTCAAACTAACAGCTTTTCACTTAATGCATCTGGAAGTATATTCGGTACTTACAATAAAATACAATTTTTAAATTTTTTTGTCTGTCTGTCTGTCTGTCGGTCTGTCTGTCTGTTTGTTCCGGCTAATGTCTGAAACGGCTGGACCGATTTTCACGGGACTTTCACTAGCATATAACTGATGTTATAAGGTCTAATATAGGCTACTTTTATTTTAGGGTTCCGTTTAAAAATAGGGTTCCGCTTCCGTTCATTCTGCGCAAACGAAGTTGCGGGCATCAGCTAGTTTTAATTACGGACGATTTTTCCACATCTACCAAAAATATTCAAACCACGAGCCCGAACCATCTCGTTTAATCTTCGTTTCCGTTCTAAAGCATATCAGATTCATATTCTCATACTATCACTCATCACTTCAAAACTTTTGTGAAGAACTACACCCAGTCAAGCTCCGGCGCGATCATTTATTTCCCCATTGAAAGCTCCGAGCACTGTTTACGAATACCAAATAGATGACTTTATACAAAGTTTCTCAAACTTTAAATAAATAGTTTCTCATCGTTCTGATTTTCCTTTGGTTGTGTTAAATCGACGCCATATTAAACGAGCTTTATTGTATGTTCTTCTAAACGTCTCCGACAGTCTTGAACCGCGAACGACATACGAATTCTCCTGTTCGACTGTCTACAGTTCCAATAACATACAAACAAGTCAAATTACATAGAGGAGATTCAAATTATTGAAATGATTAAATATTTCCAACCTATATTTTTGATACGGTAGTAATCAATAATTTAATTTATTCCAATAGTTGTCAAAGTAAAAAATATGGCTACAATCGACTAAGTAGATATCACACAAAACAATTATTACAATAGGTAAATTATAGTTAAGAGCTCACTTTAGTAACATGTCAAAATACTATAGGTATTTAATAAACTGTGTTGATTTTAAACTCTGATAATGAAGTGTGTATTCTGATCTACTTACGTTAATACATTTCTGCTATAAAGTAAGGTGAAAATATAATTAAAATTATTTAATGCATAATCCAAATTGTAAAAGGCATTATATTGTTGGCAAATAGTGAGAGTGATATTATTAATTTTCATTTAAATATATAATTAACGTTGTTATTTAAATATTAACGTGGCATCAAAGGACAAATTTAAATTAGTTGTTATATTGTAATAAGGTAGGTAGCTTCCGACAGATGACATTATATCCAAAATCGTGTTGTGACGTGTGTCGTGACGTGTGTCGTGACGTGACGCGACTTTTTCAATTTCATTATTAGTGTCACTAAGAAGCTTCACTCCAAAATCTATACCTACTTCTATACTAATATTATAAATGTGAAAGTGTGGCTGTCTGTCTGTCTGTGACCTCTTCACGCTTTAACCGCTGAACCAATTTTGATGACATCTGGTACAGAAAGGACATAGGATACTTTTTATCCCGAAAAAGTACAGTGCTCCCGGGAGATACTGTATTTACGCGGGTGGAGCCGCGGGCAACAGCTAGGATTTAATAAAATCTTAATACACCTTGCGATGAATTATATATTTAAATCACAAGTGTCAGGCTGTACCGCTGTACTCATTTCTTGCTCGGGGACATGTCTTATATCTGCAAATTAACTTCATGTGTCACATCGTTCTTAAGCAAAGTAATTAATATAAGGATGAGAAAACAATTACGGTAATTTGCAAATTAAATTAAACGCAGCCTTCGCAAAAAGGCAATTTGAAAAACAAATTTTGTTAAGGGGTTGAAAAGTTAATTTTAAGATGAGAACCAGAATTATGGTAGTGGAGAAGAGAAATACGAATGTTTTTTTTTCCTATTTTGAATCTTATTAAACACTAGGCGTTGCCCGCTACTTCGTGCGTGCAAAAGTTAATTTCGCAGGAACCGTAGGTACATTTTCCCGCGATAAAAAATAGCCTATGTCCTTCCCCGTGGTCTACTATACATCTGTACCAAATTTAATCAAAATTAGTCCAGTAGTTTCGGAGCCTATTCAATGCAAACAAACAAACAAACTTTTTTTCTATACTATATTAGTATATAAGTATGAATAGACCACGGGTGAGGACATAGGCTACTTTTTATCGCGGGGAAATGTACGGTTCCCGGTGCTTTAATATCAGTTTCATGTGAAAACTACTAAACTACTGCGGAGCCGCGGGTAGCTAGTTCTCTAAGTACCTTATTTCTTTAATCAGTTTAATTCAAAAAGTACTTCGATTTTGGCCATGAACATGTGTAGCAGACATTAGGTTTAGAGCAAGCGATCGGAAAACCTTTCGTTCCTTTGTCCCCGAGTTTAGTTCGAACAGTTTCAAATCTTACACTTTATATTTATACGACTCGAGGGAACTGTAGCCCGAAAAGAAAACTGTAGTTTTTCCTTATAACGGGACAAAAGATGCTATCAATTTTTGCCATTAGAGATATAGTGGCTGTATTATTATCTACTGAATTGCTTTATTAATGCGTTATAAAGCATTGTCACGAAAATAGAGAATTTTATGGCTCTTAACGAATTTTATTTCGTGTTTTATAGACACAAAAAATATTTTCGGTTTATGTTTTCGAACTTTTTGTATTATATCTTTTTATTGTTCACTCGAATATTATGAATTATTGATATGTTCGTTATTAGAAATAGCATTCCAAAAAACTTTAAAATCGTCTCACAAACGGTGGAGTACATCATTACGAAAAATATCCACAGCCTAAAAAGGCCGCCTTTTGTCGAAGTTGGTTAAAATAGTTTTATAAGCTAAGAAAGCGCCAGTCGGCTTCTAAGTAAAATCAAAATAAAACTTCAGTCCCATAAAATATACTTTAATATGCTGAGTATAAATTATAGCACGAAACAAGTTGTCAACTTTAAGTCGCAGAGGCAGTCAAAATACAAAGGAAATTCGAAATTATAAAAAGAATATTGTAGAGCCAATATAATATTAAAGAAAAGTTGCTCCAAAGGAAATAAGTATTCCGCTTCTTAAAATGGGGCCGGAGACAATAGAATCTGCGTGACTTCCAATATTAACGATGCACTGAGAATGCACGTGGAATCTTCTCGAGCCTTCTAGAGCCTTCCAGAGCCTCCCGATACTCATTAGGTATCGATTCATAAGTAATACTCTTTCGAATGGACTGGACAACTTTTCAAATTTAAATGCGAGAGCATTACAATTTCGAGGCAGACATTTAGTATTCGCTTCGGCTACGCTTTTATAGATTTTATTCAAACTTTAAATAAGCTTTGGTTGTTCTGTAAGTTGTGATTGCTATTCATATTCAAATAATAAAAAATATTCTTTTGTGTTTACCCTTTTATTCAGGCTTCCACAATTCCTGTAAAACAATGGTATTAATGTGATTACATTTTATAAAGTTGAAATTGTTATTCAAATCAAAACCCATATCCATGTAATCTTATACTAGTATGATTATTGAAATATCAAAACACAAATAACTAGGACCTCATAAAGTCAAATTCTTAAGTAATTTTACAAACCATTGAATTAATGCTAATTCCATTTCAAAGGGTAATAAAATTATACTAAAAGAAATAGGCATGTTGCCGAAAAAAAATTTTTTCGTCTATTTGAAGTTAGTCAACATGTTAATAAACAATCCAGAACCCATTTTTGTATATCTGAAAAAATAACGTAGATACAAACCATTGAAATTTACAATATGAAAGAGAGCGATATATCGGCCTGTGACGTCACAACCTGCTACCGCCATACATTTGTCATCACAAAATGTATGGCGGTAGCAGGCTGTGACGTCACGAATCGTTTTGCGGGAAAGGGATGGACAATATTTTTTATTTGCTTATATTTTTTAATCGCGTCACTCTAAATACCTATTTCTTTCAGATTTAGGTATCTTTAATCAACAATTATAAAATTTAATTTGTAAAACTGTGATATTCCACAGAAAGCAACATCCCTATTGTGAATATATTCAGCGTATGTCTTGTTGTTTTGTTTACATGTTGATCCCCGGTTTAATCTATTGTAGTGAATTTTAATATAAAGACACCTCGGTTCGTCCCTCCGGACACCTCCACTTTAACGTGTAACACAATTATTACAGGGTGAAGTTTGTAAGAAATTAACTATTCATATGTTGCCACTGAATTTTAATACCTAATTTAAGTGAGATGTATGCTATCCTGTAAAGCCGATCCTGCTACACTAACAATTGTTACAAATAGAGGACTTCTTTATCTAAAATCGGCTTAAAGAATATTATAAAAATTATGACTTTAGTTTAACAAACATTTTTTTCAGAACTTACCAAAATTAACAAAAAGAGGATGACCTCTTTTCGTTCCTAAGCACGAGCTTAGGAACATTTTTTGCACTTATGTGCTTGCTTTGATCGTTTAAAAACTTTAAAAACTCCAAGATTAATGACTTGGATATTTACTTTAAATTTTGCTTAAAAATAATCCAACAATATTTAAAAAATATTTGGAAATAGCTTAAAAACTCCCCTTAAAAATTTTACGTACGCATGAGTAAATAATTTTTTGCACAAAATATTTCGAAATAAACTACAGTCCTTACTAAGCCGCTGTCAACTAACATAATATTTTGTAAACGCATCCATAAAGTAAAAAAATATATATTGAATACTGTATGATCTATGGACTACATACTATATTATTGGTCTATAGACTACGGTTGAAGATTGTCAATGCCTATTAATGTAAAATATAATATGTAAAACATCTTGCCTCTCGCTCCAACTAACCTCAAAGCCTCTCGTGAGTGAAAAGGTGAGCAACGCTTACTGAGTTTGATGTTGCAATTAATATCCGCATGTGAACAATCGTTTACAAACAGGCGATAGCTCCTCTCATCTGTCTCTTAAACTAAAAATGAAATCCTGTTAGTTTTAACTATTCACACCGTCTAATCAAAGTAAGATAAATTAATTGGAATCAACAATTATGAAAGGGTATAGGCTCATATTACGAAATCAAAAGGATTAATACGCGCACAATCAAAGCTGCCGATGATTAGGCCATTGAGGGTTCTGAATTAAACTGTTTAATTTTGAATCAATTTCCGTTTCCAAGTTATATTTACACAAACGCATTGAACGCTTTAATCACGATCGTTGGCCCAACAATTAGATCTCTTTAGAAATCCACACCTGTAATTGGCATTTACTTTGTTCATAACTCTTGATATGTCTTAACGATTATGAAACACAATATTATTGTGAAAGTTTGTGAAGATGGATGAATATATGGATGGATGGATGTTTTTTACTCTTTCACACAAAAACTACTGAACGGATTTTGATAAAATTTGGTGTGGTAGTAGTTTGAGGTCTGGATTAACACAGAGGCTACATTCTATCTGGAAAAAGTACAGTTACCGCAGGACGCTGTATCTATGCGGGCGGAGCCGCGGGTGAAAGCTCCTCCTCCATCAGTCGTGCTCCTCATGTCTGAGGGTCGTGACCACCACCTTCCATGGTCTTTATCCTTACGATATTTCTCCACTTTTCCCTGTCCTCGGCCACTCGAAGTGCATCCTGTACTGTGCTATTAAGTGTTGTGCGTCTGATGCGTTGGTCTGATCAGATGATCAGACCAACGCATCGGGTTACGACCACGGAGTCTTTTGCCTTCCACCTTGCCAGTGACAATTAGCTTTTCTAAATTATCTCCGTCTTTCCTGGCAATATGTCCGAAGTATTTAAGAACTCTCTGAATGCAGATGGTCGAGAGCCTAACTTTGATGTTAAGTCTTTTAGTTATGGATGCGTTTGTCTGGAATGCCGTCCATGGGATGCGGAGCATTCTTCTCCAACACCACATTTGAAAGGCATCTATTCTTTTGCGATCCGCGGACTTCAAGGTCCATGTTTCCGCTCCATAGAGAAATATGGAGAAGACAAGCGTACGAACGAGTTTCATTTTGGTCTTCAGCGTTATGTGCCTATCTTTCCATGTTCTATTTAAATGGGACATGGCACTCTTTGCCATTCCAATCCTTGTTCTTACCTCTGGTTCATAAGACCCGTTATTTGTGATTGGTGACCCAAGGTAAATAAACTCTTCCACGGTTTCCAGATTTAGTGCACCAGATAATATTAAGCTATTAGTTCTGTCTATCACCATAAGCTTGGTCTTAGATTTATTAATTGACAGACCTAATTCATTGCTGATTCGTTCCATTCTCTCGAGCATTTCACACATTTCGGCTTCATTTGCGGCCAGTAGCGTCGTATCATCGGCATAACGAAGATTGCTAATTTTTACTCCACCTATGCGGACGCCACCATGCCATTGATCACATACCTACCTCATGATGTATTCGCCATATGCGTTGAATAATAGCTTGGGTGAAAGCTAGTTGATCATAAATCTTTGAAAAACCTTAACATAATATTGTTAAGTGTTAGGTTTAAATTAATATATTTCAATGAATATATTTCAAATATTTATTAGGCAGCTTGACAAGTATTATTTGTTTTTAGTATTGATATATGCATTTGTTAATCAACCTGCCATTTATTTCGCGTTACAAAACATTTGGGCAAAGCTATTTTATAAAAACACGGACATTTTTGGGCAGTTACACAAAAACAAAACAGCAAAAAAACTGATGTTCTATTATTTATTTATTCGGCTTGAAAAAACGCGAGTGAAACCTAAGCGCTGACGAAATATTTTAGTTGAAAAAAAACTAAATTCTCAGCACAAAATTTGTCACTCGCTGGATGAGAATTTTAGGTTATTCCGCTTTTCGTTGGTTAGCCACATAACTGACTCTATTAAATACTTGTTCAAGTTTCATAATGGCCGACAAATACTCTTATTACTCGGCATAAAAATAAAAAAAAGATTGGTAAGTAATAAGTGTAGGTTAGAAAATGAGTTTAAAATTTACTCTACGTTACATTGTAAGGAATAAAAGGTTTATTTATTTTTACCCGACTACGGAGAATCCTGATTTTGGCAGTCTATGTATGTATGTTTGTTCCACCGTATCCCCTAATCTACTGGTTCGATTTTAATAAATAGGGTGTCAATAGATTCGTTATTCGTAATAAGCCCGTGTAATATAAAGCTATATTTTACGTAGTCGGGTTATAATTCTTCATAAAAATTGTTATAATTATTATCTTTATTTAATTGGGTCAAATTTAAGTGATTTTTTTATTGTTTTATAGTCACACTAAAATGTTTTATGAATCGTAAAATTAAAAGCATTACTTTTACAACATATAAATTAAAGGTTTAAACCTCTAAAACAACCACTAAAGCAAGTATAGTATCCTATCGGAACTATTTAATGCGTTTGCGAGTCGTCCTAGTGTTAAAACATCTGTCGCGTATGTAAAGTTAGGGTTATAAAACACCCTGACCCATTCACAATTAGGGTTAACTTTTAGTTGAGTACTTATTAATCGTAAAACTGTTGTAAAATTTTGACTTCTATAAAGATATTTTGCTAAGTTGGGCTATAAAAATATTTTATAACTATGTAAATCCTACTAGTAGGTATTATAAATGTGAAAGTTTGTGAGGATAAATGGATGTAGAATTTCGATGAAATTTAATATGAATGGTAGTTTTTTTTTTTTTTTTTTTTTTTTTTTTTGCAGGGGAAATCTTCGGTAAGATACCTCAAGCCAGGGGATTGGGCTAGAAGGTTATGTGGGATTCTTACCCACTAAAACCCCTGCGGCGGCCTACTTCAACACAACTGAGGGCTACGGGAACTACAGGATTACATCCGCGGCCCCCTGTGTTTCGCTGTTATGCTCATAATCGGGTCTAATAGTCCGCAAAAACTACCAACATGGGTACTTAGTACTCAACCACTCGGGTCACTTAATTGGATAGTATAAGTTCCCCTAACTATACATCCATGACCTTAACTATTAAATAAAGACCTGTATGCGACTTGACGACGCTCAGTGTCGACTTCGCACCTGTCGAGTCTGGTTGGATCTTTGACGAATCCGTTCAGCTACCTCCTTCTGCGCCATAACAGAGTCACAGAAAGAGGCAACCGCGTTCCACGCAGAGTCTCCACTTATCATGGCAGAGAGAGAGACAACCTTCGCCAAAGAGAGATCCGGTCCTATATATTGGACCAAGATTTGACGTTGAGCATTCCACGCGGGACATATTTCGAGCGTATGTTGGGCGCTATCCTCTTCTTCACCACAATGGTAGCAGAAAGCCGTCATCTCACGTCCAATCCTACACAGGTAGCTGCCAAAGCACCCATGACCTGTCAGCACCTGTGTAAGATGAAACGTCACACGACGCTTTTGCGTGGTCCAATCTGTAAACACAGGCAGCACCGCCTGAATTAATCGCTTTTGGGAATATCGCTCTTCTTGGAGGCGATTCCGCCATGCTTCAATAGCAAGGGTTTGCTCCTGACGCCGTATTTCCCCACGTAGGGTGCCTTCCGCGCTACGGATTCGCTCGTAAACTTTCCTATCCATTTCTGCCAGAATATCAAAGGGTGGCAAACGTGCAAGTAAAGTGGCAGCCTCAAATGAAATGGTTCGGTACCCCCGGGCAATACGAATAGCCACTCGTCGCTGTAAACTGTAAATTTTATTTCTACAGCGACGGACACCTGACAGTCTGTGTGACCATATTGGGGCCCCATAGAGGGCCATTGATCGTACGACTCCAGCATAAAGGCGACGTACCTCCTCACACGGTCCTCCAAGGTTAGGTAAAATCCTATGTAGAGCACCAACCACTTTTTCAACTCTCAGAACAGTACGCTCAAAATGTTCTTCAAAGCCCCATCGTCCATCTAAGGTTAGTCCCAGGTACTTCATGTACCGAGCCACATGTACAAATGAGCCATCAACCCGGATAGACAAGCTAGGAGGTTCCCTATTTCTCGGCAATTTATGGAACCATAACGCTTCGGTCTTGTGAGGCGCTATTTGTAAACCTAGCTCACGTATTCTGCAAACAACGATTTCCACAGCAGCCTCAGCCTGTACCTTACAACTTTCGAAGTCTGTTCCGGTCACAAGTAGAAGCGTGTCATCTGCATAACAAACAATGTAAACGCCTTCAGGGAGATTCAGCCTTAAGACATCATCATATGCCATATTCCATAAAATTGGTCCCAATACAGAACCCTGTGGAACACCACAGTATACCTTCCTCCGACAAATAACGCCGTTAGGGCCAATAAAGATTATATATCTATCACGAAAGTAGTCTTTTAATATAGCTTTCAGGTAATCAGGAATACAATGATAGTCCAAAGCACGCCATATTGCATCCCACGGTAAGGAATTAAAAGCATTAACTATGTCAAGACTTATAGCTAATACTATCCTACCCTGAGCAGTAGCTTGTTGCGTTATCAGACGTACACGCATAATAGCGTCAATAGTCGAACGTCCTTGTCGAAACCCAAATTGATTATCAGACAATTTAGGTCCAATACAGGATAAGTGTTCATTAAGCCGAGTCGCTATGACACGTTCAAAAATTTTTCCGACATCGTCTAGAAGACAGATAGGTCGGTAGGCGGATGGAGAGACAGAATCTCTGCCATCTTTTTTAAAAAGGACCAAAAGAGCCTCCTTCCAGGAATTAGGAAAAATGGCAGTACGAAAACAGCTATTAAATAGACGCCTCAGCTTATCCTCAAGAGCTCCTAAAGCAATAGCCCATACCCGACCTGGTATGCCATCAGGACCTGGAGCCGTATTTCGGTTCTTGAAGCGTTTTACTGCTTGATCTAACTCCTGCTTAGTCACTTCCAAATCGTCTCGCCAGTGATTTAATATAGGAGTGGTAGATGCACCTGATTGGTTAATTGGGAAAAGACCAACGATTACCCTTTCTAAAACAGAGAAATCAAGTGTCTGCGTAAGAGGGGGCATCCACGGGCGCAGTTTGCCAAGCACCATACGGTATGGTCTACCCCATGGATCCCTATCCAGTCCATTCAATAGTTCCTTCCAGGAGCGAGCCTTGGCACTAGTTATAGCCTTTTGTAGTGCCAAAGCCGCAGCACGAAAGTTATTATACGCCTCGGCAATTTCCTCAGGTGTAGAACGTCTTCTTCTACGAGCACGCATAAACCTGCGACGTAAACTAAGGCATGTGTTACGTAGCTGTGAAATTTCACTAGACCACCAATACACTGATCTCCGTATCAGGCGACTGGCTCGAGGCATTGAGGCATCACATAAAGATGTCATCTGGTGCCGAAACCAGTCTGCCTCACTGTCAGGATTAGAATATACAGTAGTATCATTACTATTATTATTTGACGGCCATGCTGCTACAATAGCTGCAGCTTCAAGAATATCTCGATTGAGCTGTTTAATAGACCAACGCGGTAATACATTGACCCCATGCCGACTAGGATAATTACTTTGGTTAACAGCTACGTCAAAGAAAATGTGGCGATGGTCTGATAATGAAACTACGTCCTCCGCTACACGCCACCCAGACAGGTAACGAATAGCGGCGGACGTAGCCCACGTAAGATCTACAATTGATTCACCTTGCCATCGTACACATGTACTTACTGAACCTCTATTTACTAGACGAAGGTCTAAACCAGCAGCCCACTCAAGTAGGACTCTTCCTCTGGGACTGTTTCTAGAACACCCCCAAGTTCTAGCGTGAGCATTAAAATCGCCGAGGACTACTAGAGGATGGGAGATATGTCTGCGTATACATTGTCCCAGATCGTCAAGGTATTCTTCGTATTCGGCCAAAGATCTGTTTGGAGAGACGTAACAGCCGATAAAGATCAATGTTCCCCAGCGCACAGCCACAAACCCCTGTCCTCTTTCAATTAGGGTACAAGACGGAGCCCTGTCTATATCCGACCAATATATCGCAACCAAACCGCAAACGTCTCCAAACCACCGGGGATGATCTGGGACGTAATAAGGCTCAGCAACTACGGCGAGACCTATAGACCACTCCGCAATGGTTTGCATTAACAAATGCTGAGCATTACGACAGTGGTTTATATTCGACTGAAGCACTTTTAAAGAAGCGAATGTGACAAGGTATCCATTGCCTCCGCAGGATGTTCACCAAAGTCGATCGCTGCAGATTGACTTAAGATGACGGCCCTACTCATGTTTCTTCGAGGTTTTGGAGGGCGACATTGTTTCGATCCAAGTTTGTGATCCGCACGGTGGCCTAAATCTGAGCATAAAGGACACTTGAAAGCCTGCGCAGCACAATTACTAGCTTTATGGCCAGTATCGCTACATGAATAGCATCGTCCGCTACGGTTCACATCATTAGTACACAGACGACCTACATGTCCTATCTCTAGGCACCGAAAACAATGAAGAGGTCTCGGTTCTAGGACTTCTACACGCACGGAACTCCATCCAATGAGAATGCGAGAAGCTGCTGTTAGTTTGTGCACCGCATCTAGAGGGCAACGCACCCAGGCCGTGCCCAGAGATGTAGCAGTTCGACGGATCTGACCTACTTTAACGTTCTCTGCTAGGCATTCTCCTACAATAGCAATAGCAGACGCCACTTCCTGCTCAGTAGTGGCATCGTCTAAGTTCCTCAATCGTAGCTCGCCCATTTTCATAGGCCGAGCTATGCGAACATCAAAGTCCGTAAGAGTTTCTCGCATTTTGGTAGCCAGGTTGTCAGCTTTAGTGTTATAATCAGAACCTGTAACCTGTAAAAGTAGACCACCTGTAACTGCTCTTTTAAATCCAACATGCTGTATATCGAGATCCGACAGCCGTATCCTGTTCTTTGCGGCAGCCATTATTTCCGAGTAGGTGGTCTTGGACCCCTCCGGAATTGTGACAGAGATAGCCGCTGTTGTTGGAGGTTTCAGCAACTTTTTCTGGCTTTTTGAATTCAGGGCTTTTTGAATATGTTGGTCAGTATTACGTTTGCCTTGGGCCGTAACCGTAGACCAACTTCGCGTAGAGTGTTCTGTGATCGTCGCGGGTATTACCGATGCTACAGGTGGCAATTCAGGAACTGGAGTATGGGCCGGATTATTGTTTTTCCCTTTCTTTTTCCCTGTCTTCTCCTTTTGTGAATTTGTCACTTGACTCGTTGCTGGGTCTGACAGCGATGCTGGATTCGCAGACACTTTCTTACCCAACGACGGCCGTAATACTCTATCTGGAAATAGTTGGGCTTCAAAAGCTGACAATTTCGATTCAATTAATACTCCAATCTGTCGCATTAACTCGTCGTTTCCCTGATGACGTACTGTGTTCAGGGCTGACTGTGATGACTTCGCCTGACGCTGCGCTATCGCAGCTGAAGTTGGTTCCGACGCAATTGTGGAGGATTTACGAAGTGCCAATAATTCCTCTGTCAGTTTATCCATTCTCTCGGTTAGAGCGGTGACTTTGGCACGTAAGTCAGAATTCTCCTTTTGCAACCTTGCAACATTGTCGTCACTACATGAGCGTCGTTCGAGCTCCTCCGCAGCAGCCTCGACCTGGCGGACAGCAGATCGGAGGTTGCGAATAAAGTTTCCTTTTAAGCTTTTCGAACGATCTGCAACCTTCTCCACAGCGAGTAAATTATTTTTTATGTAGACTCCCAATTCTTTAGTTGGCAGGGCCTGCATCTCCCGACTAAGTTGCTTAGGTTCGAGAAAATTAATTTTAGCCTTCGACATAGCAGTAGTTGCTGAGTTGTCCTCTTCGCAGGGAACATCAATTGACACTGCAGTTGAGCATCCTGACTCGTTGCCATCGGTCAAGGCAGTTCTAGTCATAGTTTCACTGGAACAAGAACCACCATAACCCTGACGTTTGCCCGGAGGTCGCCCGCGCCTTCCAACTTTTGGTAATTTAAAGCACTGAGAGGCCGATTCTGATCCTGAAGGATCCTCATTCTTACGGCGAGGTCTTTTTTTAGGACCTAATGATGTATTCTGTTGTTCAACATCCAGGTTTCCTGATTTTTGTGATAGGCAGTCGTTGCCCCCCCCAGAATACGTGGGGCAGACGGGCTCTAGAGAGCCCGTGAGGGATTCTCCGACCGCAGGGCGGTCGGTACCCTCCTGGGGTAATACTGTTTCTTTAACGCTTGCCATAAATCCTTTGTAAGGGTTCGGTCCCTCCTTTGATGGGTTCGGTCCCGTTATAACCCCCCCCCCCCCAAGCGCTTGCGACCGAAAGGCCAATTCTCGTAATCTAAAATGTCTAATTCGCAGCGGCATGGCTCCAGTCTAAGTGTATTTGAGACCGGAGCAATACCGAAACCCAACATCTCCAATTACGAGGATTGACCTTTATCTTTCCCCGTGGCCATACATCCCATCGGCACGCTAGACCTTAGGATTAGGGTAGCTGCAAATGTTGGATGGAGATAAATCCAGCCTTTGCAGCTAAAACTTCCAGCATCCAACTCACTGCCATGGCGAGACTTCAAATTTCAAATCTCTCCACGACAGCGAGATGAGATGTTTTGCTCCTCCAACTGCATCTCTTGTCCTCTCTTCTGGTTAAGAGAGATACAGAGAGCCTTCTCGGTCTAAATTCGCAATAGCCTGGACTGCAAGCACCTTGAATACTTGCAATCCAGACTACTGAGCCCCTCCGCCACGACAAGGCTTAGACCATGGGGGGATGAATGGTAGTTTAGGCTCTGGATTAAAACATAGGATACTTTTTATCCCGAAAAAGTACAGTATTCCCGTGGGATTGCTATATTTACGTGGGCTGAGTTGCGGAAAAAGCTAGTTCTATATAAAACGGCAACCATTTTTACATTGTCCCGGGCTATTTTAGTATTCTATGAGTGTTAGAAATCTGCTTACTATGAACTATAAAGTTAGTCACGTCTAGCACGAAGAGTCCAGCCAGCATTATTACCTAACTGATTCAGTAAAAGGAAAACTTCTGCTGAAACTCAGACGCTAGTGTGTCAGTATTTTTACAAAATGAATTATTAAAACTTTCAATATACTTTACGTGGATATAAATTATTATAGATATTAAAATAAACTTTCAAATTTATAAACTTTTAACTTTTATAGTTTTTCTGTATGAACTTAGATTTAAGGACCTAACAGGTTGATAGAAGTATGATATATATTTAATCACCTAAAGTAACAAAAAAAAAACAGCCAAGTGCGAGTCGGATTCGCGCACTGAGGGTTCCGTACAAACTTGTAATAAAAAATACTGGTTCATCTTATTTTAGAAGTTACAGTTACACACATTTTACCACTTTGGAAGTGTCTCTCGTGCAAACTATTCAGTTTAGAAAAAAATGATATTAAAAACCTCAATATCATTTTTGAAGACTTATCTATTCAGTTTCAGTTCTATTAGTATTACCCCATTTTTTTTCTATTTTTGTGTAAAAATCTTAATGCGGTTCATAGAATACATCTACTTACCAAGTTTCAACAGTATAGTTCTTATAGTTTCGGAAAAAAGTGGCTGTGACATACGAACGGACAGACAGACAGACATGACGAATCTATAAGGGTTTAGTTTTTTGCCATTTGGCTACGAAACTCTAAAAAATAAATTTGTCTTTTCTGAATTCTCTATCTTCGTTTCCATTTTTTATCATGATAAATAATAATTAATTATATTCTACATCTACTAGCGTTTTCAAACATAACAAAACGTCACGTCAAAGTAGACGATTGTGGCGTAAAGTTTCACTAGAAATCGCCATTTTTACGTGCTCTGCGAGCGACGCGTAATCGCGCTGTGCAAATACATTTTGCACTTATTGTGAGCTCCGCATCAGGTGCTTGTCTGCTCGTACGAGAGGTACGAGAACAAAGCGGATATCTGTGTTGTATGGATCGACTTAAAAGCCCATCCCCCTTTTTATTAAAACTGTGTTGGCATATTTAACAGCTGACAAAGGGGTGTGTGGCGACCACTTGAAAAGAATTTGTCCGGTATCGCCTATCGCTACTCCATTTTTAGTTACAAAGTAAACTTCATAAATATAAATTTTAGTTTGATATTATTATTGATTGATTGATTATATTATTGCATTGATTAGCAGTGCAAGTGTTAGTAGTTGATATATACAAAAAATGACGTGTACGTGGCATAAGTAAAACATAATTCATAATTTAAAAAATACTCTCATCGTGCCTAAAGACATCACTTCACATAATATGAATAGAAAAATTAAATTTTGTTCACCAATCGCCATCTGTGTATTAAGCCGTACTTTTGAAGGTTAAGTTGTTATATTGTGAGAAGTATTAATACCGATGGCGTTTTATCCAAAATCATGTCGTGACGCAACGCGACTTTGAAATTTCACTCTCAACGCCGCTAAAGTAGTTTCAATTAAAAAAAAAGATGAAATGAATAATTGGATTCTATTTGCATTATAAGATTTAGGTTAGAGATTTTTCTATCAGAAACTAATGGTGACATAGACGTAAAGATATACTTGATATTTACTTGGTAACTTTGTGTATAAAACTTTTTATTAATCTCATTGTGTGCTGAAGGATTACATAAAAATGTCATGTTACATAATATTTTACAAAAGTTTTGTTCCGTAACCAGTCCGCTTGTTACGAACAAAATGACAAACCGAAATATAAAGTACGTACATACTGTGGAGTAAAAAAGAAAACTATTCTATTATGTTTGATATGAAATACTAAACGAGATAAAAAGAGAAATCGTGTGATCAGCAAGTTGAGTTTTTGTCGTCTTATTTTCGTATCGTATTTGGTCTAATCTTTTTTCACTTCATTTAAGGCAGTACAAACTGCTTTATTTGAGTTGATAAATAATAACAATTAAAATTTTACTTCTTGACTACAATAAAAAATTAGATATTGACAAAATTAAGTGGTATAACCTAATACTAATGTATACAAAAGCTTAAAGCTAAAAACATTAGTAATGCATGTTAGTTTTAATACATATTATATATAAGTATTTGTGTGGGGTTTTAGTATAACGATAAAATAATAATTAAAAAGAAATAAAAAATTATAAAATAAAAATAAACAAAAAGAATCACAAACGGGATAACCAATATAACCCACGACACCAATGCCAACGACAACCAAGCCGTCAACCGGATTTGACATAAAGAAATCGAAATCACTCATACACATAAAAAATGCTCAGTTTCCAGGGATAAGACCTAGGGATTATTCTCCCCCAAAACTTCCTGCGTACTAAATTTCATGGAAATACTTGCGGCTGTTTCCGAATTCCGATTGTATGTAAACTATATTTGCTCGTTTAAAGTATAAGGTAACAACCACTTACCAAACTTATTCAAATTCAATTAGATATAATATTTTAATATCCTCAATCAATATTGAAATATCCTGAAGTTCAACAGTTGTGAACGAAGTTGCTTGCACAAGGAATTGTAACCGCAGCAAGGATTGTCCTGCGATCCGGCAAATCCCGGCTCCGGCACGCCGGACACGTCTTGTTCGGATTATTAGTACTACTATCTTGTACCACTGTTGTTGATTTTCATACTATAAAAATATTATGTACTGGTGAATGCTTCTCAGTACCTAATTTGTCGTAGGCAAATATTACTTTACTATTAAAGTAACATTACATGTTGTAACGCAGACTCTATAGTCTGCGTTACAACATATCTACAACAATAATAAATCTCCACACCGATTTCTGTGACGGTGGCTGAATTCCTTAAAACCAGGCCAGTTATGCAGGAGTAATTTTATAGTGCCCAAATGTGTGCGCAGTACACAAGAGCACTCTCTCTTCCTTTACTCTCATAATCCAGTGGGACGGATAGTGTCGGTTATCCGACGAGACTGACGAGAGATTAGGCACAGATCCGACTTTTTACATGCCCATCCGACGCATGGATCATCTTTCTTGCCAGACAATCAGGTGATCAGCCTGCTTTGTCCTAACCGAACTTGGAAACAACATTTTTTGTTATTCCAATGCGGGAATCGAACCCATGACCTTCGAGTCGAAAGCCGATGCTCTAACCAATAGACCACGGACGCTGTTAAGTAAGTTACATTAGTAATCTCAGCCAAGTCCTGAAGAGGATTAAAATAATAAGGAATTAGCGGCCAAATACTTTTTCAGTATAGTTAAATTAAGTGACGCTCAAGTTACATGCTGTCCTTGTGATTTCGACTAGCAGAGACAGCGACAGCCTATAAATAGGAGGCCTCTTAATTTTGATTAGCGTTTCAGTATTCGGTCGTATATATGTTAAAAATAAACTAAATAAGTAAAGAAATACACTAGCCCCCTTACTAATAAACGCCATATAAGGTTTGAATAATTATAGTGTTTTGTTCACGTCACACAAGTGACATTTTTAATTCGATAGAAGAAGACAAAACATTGTATAGCTATTCACAGCTTATACATTTAATAAGGGGGTAAAAATAAAAATCTATCTATTTATTTTCCTCTAACATTGAACAAACAAAACGCTATAGCCATCACATTGAATAATAGATGTGTCTTAAACATGATACCCACATGCTCAGTCAGTCGTGTCGCGATAATACGCCTAATTGCGCTAATCATGACACGAGTTCAAGACGCTATATTATGCTGTATCTAACGAATATCAATTATATTATATCAATGTAACACAAATCAGCCGAAACATCGAGCGTAAAGTTGATTTCAGATAAAAGTTAGATATTTTTCAGAGAGTTCGTGGGTTGTTCTACGATTTTTAACATAATTTCATTAACAAATAAAAAATCGTTGATATATAATCATGTTTTCGTCAACTTTTTAATTAAGCCGTAGAATAAAATATATATTTTATTACATATACCTATATACTAAATGATCTCTTAGAGAAGATGTTTAAGGAAATTTCCCCTCGAAGGCAAATAACTTGGCATTGGCTTAAGGCTGAGATGTACGAGGTCCTAAATAAACAGAGTCGAGCCTCTCACGAAATATGGAGAGTTCACGCAACGCGAGTTACGTTCGGCAAACGTATAAAAGTATATGTAGCATTATTTTAATCTTATCTACATTTATTTATCAATGACTTTATGTGTGTAATTTTCAATGAATATAAAATTTGTACCTACGAATGAATGCTTTGTTATTTTAAGTAGGTACCTAAATTCAAAGGGGTTAGATATCTATATTTAATAATTTAAATTCCTCAAATATTTTGAATAAACAACTATGTTACATTGCTAAGTCGATTTTTAGAATTTTTTTCAAGCGTATAAGAGTCAGCATTTTTTTTTGCTTGTGGAATTAATTTTATCAAAGCCGATTCACGAAAACACAAGTAAGTTAATTGTAAAGGCGGCCTAAGAACACAAACTTTGTTTCAAAAAAGAAAGAAAAACTTAAGATTAAAGTTTTAGCTTAAAATCGGGGCCCACACAAAGTACGGCCAATTGTGTTTACTTTGTTTACCTGAGTAGACAATAAGGGTGTCTACACAATCAAGGCGACGAAAAAGTTGATTGTTTGTGTTCCATTCAACTACACAATAGAGAAAATGAGGAGCCAATTCTTTTTGCAACAGCTTTTATACGCCATTTCTGTTGCCGAAAGTTTGCATTTAGAGTAGCTCGCTCGGAACGCATTAGAATCTCGTCATAATATATTTGCTTTGGAATAAACGTGTGTATTATTCTTCGGCGCGGAAATCTCGATAAGCTGTTCATATATTCTTAAACATGTCTGCGCTGTTTGATGTTTTCTTATTTGTCGCGTTCAGTGCATATTGTATGGCTGTTGTATTTGTGTAATAGTTTTGTTTACGCAGCCTCCGTGGTCTAGTGGTTAGAGCTTGGCTCTTGACTCGGGCGTCGTGGGTTCGATTCTTGCATTGGAACAACAAAAAATGTTGTTTCTAAGTCAGGTTAGGACAATGCAGGCTGATCACTGACAAGAAAGATGATCCATGCGTCGGATGGTCATGTAAATAGTCGGACCTGAGCCTCATCTCTCGCCAGTCGTATCGGTTATTCGCCTCACTGGGTTATGACAGTAAAGGAAGAGAGAGAAGTGCTGCGCACGCAGTTGGGCACTATAATATTACTCCTGCGTAACTGGTCTGGTTTCATTGAAACTGGCCACCTGGTTACCGAAATCGGTGTGGTGGGAGTTTTGTTTAAACGTTTTGTTATACCTTATTATATATACCTTTGCCTAAAGTTTTGAGTTAAGTCAAAAATTTCATAGACAATTTTTATGTAAATGTATTTAACATTTTCATATTATGTAGTTAATATTGTATAATGAAATTCAATATAGCTTTCCCCAAAAACTGACTCGCGGTAAGCTCGCGGTAAGATAATATAATATTATGCACGAATTTTGACGCGGCCCTTCAATAATTTCACATGCATCGATATCACCAAATAATAACGGATAAGAGCTGTAGTATCTCTTAATTATGCTTGCGTATTCCGTATTACAATAATGAAGCGAAACAATAACAAAAGTTTGGCCGAAGCGCAGCCCGCGGACAAGTTCAGAGTGCTTGTTGAGCTCTCCTAATGAAAACTTGCTTGTTACGAACAGACATTTTATTTTACACAAAACGAGGTAAAAATTGTCACGAGAAGTGCACCCGGTACTTATTCAATTAGCTACAATGTTTGAGATGACATAATAAGGTAGAACGAGGTATAACTAATAAGTTTTTCTATATTTTTTTATTCAATTTAATTAGATTTTTTCCTCTAACTAACTATAACTAGCGCCTGTTAATAAGATATTTTTACCTTCGTGCTAAATCTGTTTGTGGTCGAAGATGATGATTGTGTCATTACTGTTTTTGGTGACGAATAAAAAATTAATTAAGTATAAAGGTGATCCCTCACCTGGAGCATTCGCGTGTAACGTTATAGATTCGACTTTGAGCATTACATTACAATACTACCTTCCTGACTGACGAGCATTCGCGTGTAATGTAACGTAATAGATTCGACTTTGAACGCCGAGCGGGCGGGATTATTACAGGGTGCGCATTGTAATGCTCGGTTATCCTCTTAAACTGATGTAATGTTCGGATATGTAACGTTATATTACACGCGAATGCTTCCAGGTGATCCCGCACCTAAGGGTCAATTCACAGTGAAACGAAAGGACTTGCGACATGCGACAATTCAAAATTGAACTTTATTCATAACACAAGAAGATAGTACGTTTACTGTAAGAATTCGATGTCAGAACCTCAATTCTCGTATTTAAAGTAGACTTTTATTTTACTTCATTAGTTTTGTAAATGTAGTGACAGGTTACCGTGAACGGATTTTATGACGTTTCGACCAATCAGAGCGCGTTTCACGTTGATTTAACGTTCATTAAAACACCGTTTGGGAGTATAAGCGTATCCGGACTTGATTGTAATTGTATTAATGCAGGTTTTATTTAGCAGAATTGCCCCTCAGGTTGCACCGCGCTACAAACCGCATGATATGTGTATCTTTTTGTGTAGTGAATAAAGTTCAATTATGAATAGCTGTTAAAAGTGCAGCGCCGCATAGGGTCGCGTCTCGTCGCAGTGTGAACTGACCTTAAGTACTAACGAAATAGTAATAATAATAATAACTCCCCACACCGATCTCGGTGACGGTGGCCGGTTTCATTGAAACTAGGCCAGTTACGCAGGAGTCATTTTATAGTGCCCGAGTGTGTGCGCAGTACACAAGAGCACTCTCTCTTCTTTACTCTCGTAATCCAGTGGGACGGATAACCGACACGACTGACGAGAGATCAGGCGCAGGTCCGACTTTTTACATGTCCATCCGACGTATGGATCATTTTTCTTGTCAGACAATCAGGTGATCAGCCTGCATTGTCCTAACCAAACTTGGAAACAACATTTTTTGTTGTTCCAATCGGGGAATCGAACTCACGACCTCCTAGTCGAAAGCCAATGCTCTAACCAGTAGACCATGGAGGCTGTTTAATAAACGAAATAGTAGTATAAGTATTAGAATATTATGTTCTACATAGAATCTCGATGCGCTGTAACGTTTATCATACACGCTGTTTAGAAGATATCAGTTTTATCCTGATGAGATGTCGTTACTCGTTACCGAACAAAAAATACTCGAAACTTCAGGTTCGTTATACCTCGGATTGTATAACGTTATCGATGCCTACAATAAGTCGCATTTTATATGGTTATTATAGCGTCATAAACGCCACCGGCCGGTGTTTCATACAGTGGGGCAGATTATACTGCCTGGCTCCTGTGGGAGGGGCGGAGGGGGGCACGCGGGGGGACAGGGGGGTGAAAGGGGAGACGACCCCCCGCCGTCAACTCCACGTGCCGCTCGACAGATGTGTCGAGATAGATATCCGATATCGGAAGACACATTCATAATCTTGGCTAAAAATTTTCATTTCTTATATTGGATCGGATTAGATCGGTGTTCTATAGAAATCTTATTTTATCCATCTCGTATTATCTGGGCTCTCAATAGAAATGTATTTTGCATTTTTTGTACAGGAATCTTAAAATATTCCACATTTTCATTTTATTTGTTAAAATGATAACATAATAAGTTAAAATACTTTAAATTACATAATGAATTAAAAATACATTAAAAGTAATCATAATCAACTTTGTCAAGAAACGATAGAGCATAATTTAAACGTGCTTAATTACGAATAACCTAATAATGTTTTCTATTATTATTAAACAGCATCCGTGGTTTAGTGGTGAGAGCATTGGCTCTCGACTCGGAGGTCGTGGGTTCGATTCCCGCATTGGAACAACTAAAAATGTTGTTTCCAAGTTTGGTTAGGACAATGCGGGCTGATCACCTGATTGTCCGACAAGAAAGATTAACCATGCGTCGGATGGTAAAAAGTCGGTCCTGCGCCTGATCTCTCGTCAGTCGTGTCGGTTATCCGTCCCACTGGATTATGAGAGTAAAGGAAGAGAGAGTTCTCTTGTGTATTGCGCACACATCTGGGTACTATAAAATGACCCCTGAATAACTGGCCTAGTATCAATTAAACGCAACCGTCACCGAAATCGATGTTGGGAGTTATTATTATTAATGTTTTCTATGTATAAAGAATGATTTTTGTTTTATTTTATTTTATTTTGTTAGGAAGACCAACAGCTATCAGTAACAACAATATGAAACTATTCTAAGATGAAATGATGAAACAGAATTTACAATAGGTTATCACGAAGTTAGCCGCCAGACGTCACTAAAACCTTAAATTAATATAAAACGTTTATTAGCCTAGTTAAGCAACATGCGCGTACAGAAAGAATAATTACATTTACGAAATCCTTTTCTTACGCACAAATTTATCCTGGGCATTGTAAGCAGCGGTGACGCGGACGAATTTCACCAGAATACCCCATTTATCTCCACACAAAGGCACATGAAACCCGAAACTTTTTACGTGGTCAATGACAATGCTGTTCTATTCTCTTAGCATTTCTCCAACTTCACCGGATATAATGTTTCTGATAACTTTCTTATGCCGCTAATGTGCGTACTGATAGAGTGAATGAATAGAATATTTTTTGTTAAATACTATGTAAAGAATCTTCTAGGTTAGTTAAGTGTAATGAATCGTTTGTTTACTCCTTATAATCTTAATTTAAGCATATTTATATACAATCTACCTTACAAATGAAAAGTGCTTAAGGGTTCATTCACGCCGAAAAAAAAACGATACTCAACATGCCGCTACATTTTTAAGATAGTTATTTAAAATTGAACCTTATTCGTTACAAAAGACGATGCATGTTTCATTGTAAAAGTTTAAATGTAAAGTTACAGCTCGCTACATAGTGAATTGTGCACTGATGTCATAATATGAAACGTGTATCTTTTTGTGTAGTAAATGAAGTTCAATTTAAAGCTGCGCGTCCACTGCATCGGAATCGGAGCGTACGCAGCGTACGGAGCGTCGTCATTTACGAAATGCCGATGGGGTGCGTCCACAGCATTCGGATTCATCATCGGCAATTTAGTTATTTTTAGTCCGTCAGCCTGAACGTGCATTTGCTTTATGAAGGATAGTGACGAGATATATTGTTGTATAGTAATTAGCTGTATTTTATCAGAAGAGGAAAAGAGAAACAAGAGGAAACAAAAGATATGGGTTCATAAATCATAATATAAACTCAAAAATATTAATTTTCGGAGAATTTCATACATTATATTCTGATTTATTAGAAGATGAAAATATATTTTTGGGTACATTCATATGACTCGAAAAAAGTTTTTTGAACTTCACTATATTCTACAATTTTTATTTATTATTTGCCCAATTTTATCCTAAATATCGTCTCTCCTCAGTTGGTTATGATAATGTTGATGTTTTAGATTGTAAAGTTCATCATATTTTTCCACTAAAGTAATTAAAATATCGTCATTCATCGTGAATAAGTATTTATGTATAGCCGTCGCGTCGTCGCAAACACGTCAGAACTTGAAACCTTCGGAATCCGAATGACGGGTTCACTGCCGATGACGTCATCGGCATAAATACCGGTCGCAGGCGCAGAAATGCCGATCCAGTGGACGCAGTACCATAGAAATCAATACAAAGCAACAAATCCGTACGCTGCGTACGCTCCGATTCCGATCCAGTGGACGCGCAGCTTTAAATAGCTATCTTGAAAATGTAACGCCGCGTAGCGTCGCGTATCGTCGCAGTGTGAACTGACCCTGTCACTGGCAATGTCTGAAACTCTGCTAAGGTTATGGACAACTACTGCTTTGGAAGAATCCAATTAATTCTGAAAGGCTAGCCACACACCATGTTATTGGCAATAATGCTCATATTGACAATAAGGCTCAGCGCAGACAGAACGGAGCGCAGCGGAGAGGATTTTATTAACGCACTTGAAAATAAACTTTAAAATTATTACATTAAAGTGCATAAACGCTTGAACCTGACAAAAATGCTCGCGCGTCCTCGAAGATACGCGAGAATCCCCGCGCGGCGTCGAGTCGGCGCCCGCGTCGTACGCGTACTTTCAGTGTTGTCACTGCTTAGAGCTACTATATATCTGTATTATCTATGGCTTAGAGTAGCGAGGTCGCGCGCAAACTCGAGCATACGCGATTCGTAAAGAAAATGCCTGAGACCGCGGGGGACTATTCCTCTCTGTCTGCGCTGACCCTTATATTCCTTGTGTACGATATACGAATGTACAATATGAGCCATATTGCCGTTTTTTTTTTTTTTTTGTATGTGTTAACTAGTATTGACGAATTTATTCTGTCATTGTTTTTATTTGTATTACACGTGTGCGGCTAACCAAACACTAAAATAAATCAATAAAATGAATTTTATCACTTCTCTATATTTCAATGCGGCTGTGGTTCCGGCATCCCGGCGTTCATTTACAATGGATGTGTCTAATGCGAGGTTCAAACCGTTTTATTAATAATAATATAATAATAATAATATCTATGGACGCTTCACACCACGTCAATCTGGCCCCGTGCTAAGTATCCGAAGAACTTGTGTTACAGGTACCAGACAACGGAAATATATTTAATACCTTTATACTATACACATATTTAAGATTTTTATTATATTATACACATATTTAATACACATCCATGACCCAGGAACACAGAAAAACTTTTTGTTCCTTCGGCGGGATTCGAACCCGCGACCCCCGGCTTGAGCACCAACACGCTCAACCAACTGAGCCACAGTTTGCTGACATTCTGCCCGCAGAAAAGTTCCCCGGCCAGTCCGCTAGTTACTTTTTACTTTTCCCGATGTTTACCGACCCGCATAAGTAAGGGATCGATCTGCTCCGGCTATGTAATTACTGTCCCTTAATTTGTTTTGATTTAAATAGTATAGGTAGAGAGTAGAAAATATATACTTAATAGCGCTGCAGCCCACGACTCCTGCGTAAATACAGCATCCCCCGGAAACACTGTACTTTTTCGGGATAAAAAGTATCCTATGTTTTATTCCAGAGCTTAAACTACTATCATAAAAAATGTCATCGCAATCCATTCAGTGGTTTTTGGATGAAAGAATAACAAACATCCATCCATACATCCATTCATCCTTACATACTTTCACATTTATAATATCAGTAGGACGTACAGAGGCAGAGCTTTCATAGAACGATCCAAATCGGTCCAAATTTAAAAATTTAAAGTCCCATTTATCGGCCCACGATTTTTACATACAATCGTGGACACACCGTATGCTTGTAGTAGTGCAGTCAGATCTATAGCTAAACTAGCTTTTGCCCGTGACTTCGTCCGCGTCGAGTTCGGTTTCCATACAAAATGTTACCCCTTTTTCACCCCCTTCTAAAATCCTTTCTTAGCGGATGCTAACGTCATTACAACTATCTGTATGCCAAATTTCAGCAAATTCCGTTCAGTAGTTTCGGCTGTGGGTTGATAGACGAGTCAGTTTATCTGTTCCCGTTTAATCTGTGGTTTAGTTTTTTCCTTGTCGTATTTGACACTCGGTTTGGAGTCGCATTTATTGGACAGGATCGTTTTGGATCTTGCGTCGTAAAATAGTATCTGCGTAAGAACTTTACTGGAACCCCATTCGCTTTTGCGTGTTGTATTTTCTTGTATATCGAACCACTCGGTTATCTTATCTTATACTATAAACGAGTCAATCTTGTGTAAATTATATAATCGGTTTCTCATAAAAGGTTGGAAGTATGACCATAAAATTTAGTATACAGGGAGTTTTTGGGAGAAAAAACGATCTAGATAGGTCTTATTAAACTGAGCATTTTTTAAGCTATATATCATATTTATGTTTTTTCTTTCCTCCGTTTATCTACATTGTCCGATTGATAATTTAGTATGAGTACCTATGTATAATTTTTGTCGTTTTAAATATGAGTCTTAAAAATTTATATTATACTCGTATTATTATTGGTGTTTCAATAAAACAGTACAATACCACACTTAATGTGTACAGTGCAGCTCACGTCACAAACATAACAGAGAAAACGAGACATAACAGAGAAAACGAGGTTTTGTTAGCAAATGATCATTTGTAGCGTAAACTCAGTAGGTACACTACAGTGTACCAATCACCGACATCTACTTAAGCGCTAGAACTTCAATAAATCACCACAGTCACAGGACTATCTTAAATTTACTTTCAAACATGATTTTCTATTTTTGTAAATAGGGAGGAAATTGATAATCTGTACCTAATTGGTAATGTTACGCATATAACAAAATATTACGCGCAACTTCGTGCACGCAAAAGAAATCCAGCAGGAACCGTACATTTGCCGCGATAAAAGTAACCTATATATTCCCCGTGGTCTATTCTATGTCTGTGCCAAATGCCATGAAAATCAGTCCAGTAATTTCAGAGCCTATCCAATGCAACAAACATAGAAACAAAATCGTTCCTCTTTATTCTAGTAGTGTAGATTTAAGTTTTATTTTCCGACCACCAGTCCATCAACTGATGGCCTGACCGCGTCATAACTGTAAGGACTATAAAATTGCTAAACATTTTACTGGCAGTATATAATTTCGAAGACTCACCATATAATTTGGCACGTGTTCACATCTGTACTGTTTACCTCTCGCTAATGCTGTTTACCCGCCGCTCGCCGTCACGTGACTTTTGTGTGTCTTAATCATTAGTATCGAAACACCCGCTCTGTCACTTTAATCGCAACTTTGCGTTGACTTTACAAGTCATTGTTACACCCGAACTTCGGTGTAACCGGAAAGTTTTAAGCCGGCAACGACAAAAATATTCGTATAAGCAATTCTGCAATATGAGAGTGTTTGTATTTTTAGAAAAGGTCCTTTTGAGAGATAATATGCTAATAATTCAAGTTACGCAGCAGTTATAATAATTTTTAAACCTGCATATAGCATAGATATATATCTAATATTATTTTATAACACGTTGCATTTTTAAAGGGTTATAGAATTTACCAATTTAATGAAATATTCTCTACTGTTTCACAACTTTTGTGCTGGAGCTAAAAAATCACTTTATTGTGTGTTATATTATAACTGTTTATATTATGTATATGATTTCGCTTAATTAATTAAAGTTTTTCCTTTTGTTTCAGGGTTCGGATTCGTCACGTTTCAAAGCGAAGATATTGTAGATAAAGTTTGTGAAATCCATTTCCATGAAATCAACAACAAAATGGTGAGTACATTTGAAAACTTTTTATGTATTTCGTAGTAATTCAAATAGTCTCTTGAGCTTATTAACTTATCAAATTTAAATTAATTTTGAGATTTATAGATAAAATCAATTAACTTCTTAGTTAGAAAGTCACCAATTATAGTAGAAAGTATACAAAAATTAAGTAAAATTTTATCATTTTTTTTTCTTTATTATAATACCAACAGCGAATTACATAACAACAATTAACACTAAGTAATTAACAATTATTATGGCCAATAACAGGTATTACAGATCTTAACAGAGTGTACAGACGTGTAGCTAAATAGAAAGATAGTATTAATTTAAAAATTGCCAAAGGTCACTGTTTAAGCAACTCTCAGTTTCAATATTGTTAAATTTTAAAAACTCTTCAGCTTTATGATATTAGTATAGATTAGCTACTTATTATGGGCAAAAATAAGTTTAATTCATTGACAGTAGGAGTTCCTAAATATATTTTATTAAGATTCTTTATCCTCGTCTATTCCATTCTAAGTACAAAAATTATACTAAAATATCCGTTAAAAATCAGAAGATCTCAATCCTAATGTTGGTATTATGGTCGAGATATCAATTAAATTGAAAATAACGAGCTGGCATCAATCCAAATGGGGCCAATAAAAATCCACTAAAACGCTTCAAAATCCTGTTTAGACTTTTTCCAAGCTCAATCGCATTTCTTCTGTAACCAGGAATTTAATTATACTTATACTACTTACAGTGCTGTTTTTAAAAGGAACGAATTAAAAATTATGTTCTCCTGAAAACCTATCCTTTGTATAACTTGAAACATATCCTACTAATATTATAAATGTGAAAGTTTGTGAGGATGGATGGATCGATGTTTGTTAATCTTTCACGCAAAAACTACTGAACGGATTTTGATGAAATTTCGCATGGTAGTAGTTTAGGCTCTGGATTAAAAAATAGGCTTCTTTTTATCCTAGAAAGTCAGTACTTTATTTAAAGGAAATACAGTTATTTCCGCGGGATACCCGATACTATATTAACGCGGGCGGAGCCACAGGAAACAGCTAGTTTTATTATAATTATAATGCAAAACCTTCAAGTCATAAGATTATGTTTATAAAAATAAACGAGACAATCTTGTTTATTTATAACCATAATCATAATCTCGTATATTATATGAGAAATAATAATATTAAAATGTACTTATAATAATTATCTATGTCATATCAGCCAAATCTTTAACGTCCTAATGATCATAATTATTCGGCTTTAGCTCAAATTGCCCATCATGTTGTATAATATTATATCGCTCTTAAGACCCATTCCCACTATACACCAATAAAAGTTGCCCTAAATTAACTTTGACACGCACTAGACAATCTTACATTAATTTTTGTAAAGTGCTAGAAGAAACAATAGTGTGATGAATATCACCACGCAATTCAGGCTTTGTATTGACCTTTCTCTATAATCACTCTGTATTATCTGTATTTATATTGATGTAAACCGTGTTACAATCCATACAGCAGTTTAAAAGATACACACGTTCAGTGGCAAAATACTAACGTCTTTGAACATTTAGATTTTTAGAACTATCCTACGGATTGCCATGGGATTCATTCATTAATTCATTCAGTCAGTCAGATTTTATTCATTCAAGAGAAATAATCATAATTCATACTTAGATGCACATTATGGAGAATTCTAATGTCACTTAAATATTTATTAACATTACTATTTTAACGGTTAGCAAAAATATTACTAATAACTAATTCCTTTTTGCTCTAACCTTCATAAAGCATTAACGCCCACATACATGGACCCGTCTACCTGATAAATAATGTATTAGTGGGCCTATTAAGCACGAGCCTGTCTTTATATTAAAAGGAAAATTCGAAGCTGAAGGCTAAAGGTAAATTATAATAGTAATATTTTCGGTAAAGACGCCCTAGAAATTGTCCCGTAGCCTGTCATAGGGAAAGGTTACATTGTCTTCAAAATAATATCAAAGAACGATTAAAGCAGAAGAAAATTATATTTAGCTAGGAAGTCTTTAACTTCTCACATTTCCTAATTTTATTATTTAACCACGTGGAGTTCTGTTTCCATACAAAATTTTAACCCCTTTTTCACCCCCTTGGAGGTCGAATTTTCAAAACTCCTTTTTTAGCTGTATCTGTATGCCAAATTTCAGCAAAATCCGTTCAGTAGTTTCGGCTGTGCGTTGATAGATGAGTCAGTCAGGTTTGCCTTTTATATATTTAGAAGATTTAACATTTACACAGTTAGCTACTATGTAAATATACATCGTGTACTTACTCCACTAGTTTTTGCCCGCGGCTCCGCCCGCGTAAATACAGTATCCCAAAGGAGCACTGTACTTATTCGGGTTAAAATGTAGCTTATGTTTTAATCCAAAACCTAAGCTACAGTTCAGCAGTTCGTGAAAGAGTTACGAACATCCATCCATCTATCCATCATCCAAACAAACTTTCAAATTATAATAGTAGTAAGTTTATTGAAATTAATAAAAGGAAATAATAAAAAGTAGTGCATAATATCTATTTTCGTTGTATCCATTCATATAATTTGGTGGGTTTAATAAACAAAATTACAGCATAATTACGACAGCTTTGAACATAGAATTACGGACTTGGTTATTAACTGTATTTGTTTAAGCTCATATCAGTTAAAATTAAATGCTGACTTTGATAATGGCATTTTGCGTGTCAAACCGCAGAGCAAAAGTAATTAAATTAATTTGAGAATAACACGTTTATGCTTTTCATCAAAGAATCTGCAATTTAAAATGACAATTTAAATAATTAATTTTGTAATTGGTGTGGAGATAGTCAAGTTAACTGTCAACTTATGACGTCAATAATAATATTATGATCTTAAACCACCTTTACACAAATAGCTCTAAAATAGGCCAAAAAAATTATACTTATCACTTGAAATTTGTAAAAATAAAGGCAATATAGAATAATGGATGCATGTGCCATGCTATTTGTGAAACTCAACATAATCACTTAAAATTTCCCCTTACGGTGTTAGGGAGTCGAATTGCTTATGAATGCTTGTTTTTGCCTCACCCTAATAGCTCGAATCTTCCATAAAAGAAATCGGGGGATGTACAGTGTAAGTGCAAACAGAGACATCAAACGAATGGGTAGTGTTTTAGAGTAATTACGATCGCGAATGTGCAAGGTGTGGAGTGCACATTCGCGATAATGTATGCCGTAACCATTTCGATGTAATTATGGGTTTTGTGACTAAAAAAAGCGGTAAAATCAACGTAAGTTCATAATATCGAAACGCCGAAATGTTGATGTTTCTCTCAAAAAGGTTTTCTTATACTACGTAACTCGTAAGCGGTGTATTTAGTACCCTGATTCTCTGTTTATTTAACGATTTTTGCAAAATAAGGTTAGAAGATTTTCAAAATATTAGAAGCAAAAATATTAAAACTCATTTTTACGAAATTATGCCAACTATGAAATTTGTTACAACTAAAGTTCATAAGGAGGAGGAGTGAGCTGCTCAAAAATACATTAAATTAATAAAAGATAATATATAACACACTACCTCACCTCAATAACTGACACCAGTTTGATACAATTTTGTCACGCGTTTGTCTGTCTGTCTATTAAACGTGAATCTGTTTTTCACGTTTAATAGACAACATTTACATTTTTATTTCGTATCTAAAGTGGCAGAAGAACTACTAAAATTTTAAACTTAAAGATTAAATTAATTATACTAGGCGAATACTAGTTATTTGGATTTTCCAAATAACTAATTCAAAAACTCAAAAAGTTCTGCACCGATCGAGCATAAATTTTATTTTATAAAAGGATTGTTTTTATCTATTTTTTGCATCAGTCACATAACCGCGACCGCGAAAAAACTATATTTATGTGGGCGGAGCCGCGGACAACAGCTAGTTTACCATAAAAAAAAATCCCTAATATTCGATATCGCTGTTATTCTAATCAACTTTTTAAATGCCTTGGCCTCGTATGTCAACGCAATAGGGGTGCTTTGTCCCCTTATGGGGGATAAAAGGTCTCAGCCCCCTAGACGAGTCGGGCAAAGTACTAGAAGTTCGTCAAGCAAAGCATTGTCATTTTGACGATATACCTAATCGTAACGTACATGAATTTTATAGTATTTATGAAAGTCAATAAATTTTTTCAAGTTTATAATAATCTTTTTGTAATTATTTTATTACAATATTGTTATTATTAGATAATATTTTAACGTAAATTGGATATAAAATTGTTATTTTTTTACAGTAGCATTAGTTATATTTAAAATAATAATGTCAAGAACATTGCTTTCTTCCTAATAATAACTCCCCACACCGATATCGGTGACAGTGGCCGGTTTAATTGAAACCAGGCCAGTTACGCAAGATAATTTTTATAGTGCCCAAGTGTGTGCGCAGTACACAAGAACACTCTCTCTTCCTTTTACTCTCATAATCCAGTGGGACGGATAACCGACATGACTGACGAGAGATCAGGTGCAGGTCCGACTTTTTACATGTCCATCCAATGCATGGATCATATTTCTTGTCAGGCAATCAGGTGATCAGCCTGCATTGTCCTAACCAAACTTGGAAACAACATTTTTTGTTGTTCCAATTCGGGAATCGAACCCACGACCTCCGAGTCGATAACCAATGCTTTAACCACTAGACCACGGGGGCTTCCTCCTAAGTAGGTATTGTAAGAAGATAACATTTACGTATAATATATCAGTCATTACATAAATTAAACATTATATGCAATATCAGTCATTATAATACACTTCTACAATGAGTACCTACTATGCTTCCTACTTAGGTATATTATAAATGTGAAAGTTTGTGAGGATGGATGGATGGATGTTTGTACTCAACGGATTTCAATGAAATTTGGTATGGTAGTAGTTTAGGCTCTAGATTAAAACATAGGCTATATCCCAAAAAAGTACAGTATTCCTGTTATTTACGTGGGTGGAGCCGCGGGAAGAAGCAAGTGCGGATGAGTTCGAATAAGATTTTAAGTGTCGCAATCTACCGACCTAATTTGTATCTTAACAGAATTTATCAGAATCTCCCAATTTATCTCCCAATCTCCCAATTTATTTACGGTTGCAGTGCGATCATAAACCTACTCAGTTACTCACTCACAACCTCATAAACCTACTCCTCAGGCTGATGCTTTATAATATCCTAAATATACATTTACGTTCAAAATCATACGATAGAGGCGTCAGAGCACCGATGTTTGGGAGTACCCTCGCAAACGTTATATATCATCGGCCATATTAAAATGATCGTTAAGCTAATAGCCCCGCCTTGCCGCAAGTTATAGGGATGAGGTTTATTTTAAATTTCACCTGATAATAGCTCGGTTTATTAATCTAGAGCAGGTGTGGCAGGATTGCGGTGGCTAGATAATTTAGGTTCGACGCTGAAAATACATAAAGAACATTTTTAAACATAGTTGTTTCATACTAAAGTTTTGTTTGTAGGTTATAATATTATGAAAATAGAAATGATTTCAATGCACTATCCTCTCGATAGTTAAATCTGTTTTAGTGGATTCGATACTGGCTTTTTAGTCATTTAGATTTTATGATAAGGACCGGAGAAGGATGATGTTAAACCCTGAACTTAAAAGATATCGTTTATTATAATGACTTTGAATATTATACCGTGTGTATTGTTAACCGAATTAAATATTTAACCCAACACATACAATACTATACGCGCTGGCTGTTTAGGCTTTGATTAGAATTGAAGTATTTTATATGATAATTTGGTCAAAATTTAAGGCCACATAATATTTATTTTTAGAACGAGAATCAAAATACTGATTCGAATATCTACTTTTGTAAAAAAAACTATTCTGTAAAGAAGCGAAATAAACGGATGAGAGTTTTTAAGTAGTCGTTACAGATAGCGTTATTGTGTCTAGTACGCATTTTAAACCAAATGTGATTATATTAAATTGGGACACATTTTATTTCTAAACATTGTTTGAAAAAATATTAGCTTTCTGCATACCTTCCTTCACATAAGTTTTAACTGTGCCAAATTATATATTTCTCCGTTCGTACAATTCTCTTGAAACTGTACCCAAAGTTTTGAATTGAATCATATACCTATTATTGCGTCACGCATTAATATATGACTAAATAAAAATATCAGTTGTAAGAGGAACTAGCATAAATACCTCTATAAGAGAAATTACTCCTAGAGGCGGCCTCCAGTTGCCTGCATTTTGAAACATAAATAGAGGGTCCCATTAAGCCGACAACAATTTCTCGACACTCTATTACGTCCTTATACATTACTCGCTTAATTGCTTCAGTTCACTAGGAATTTTAACAATATACATCTTTGCCGCAAAATATTTTTTAAGTATTTACAACCATTAAATTCTTGGAGAGGAACTTGACCTGGTCAACCGTTAACCCGTTTTTTGAGGTGTAATTGTATGCTTTAAAGAGTTGAAAAGAGATGTTTTGTTTGAATGTGTTTATATTTTAGTTGGTGAAAAACAATGCAGTTTATAACGATTCACAAAAATTTTAATATAAAACCAAGTACAGTCAATTAGGGTAACTTTGAATCATCATCGACATATTTTTTAAACAAACTTTTACTATGTTAAGAATGTGTCAAAAGAGTTTAGTTAATCTGTGCTCTCAGGTTGGTTTTCATGCTATAAAGTTATAAAACGTCTTTCAAAATGACTAATTATATTAAAAACTGGCAATTTTGTCGTGTGTCAAAGTTACCACCCATAATGGGTAACTTTGACACAAACTAACTTTTAATTAATTTACAGCTTCAGGGTGACAATAATTTATGTTTTTATCAAATATTGATGCAGTGGGGTCATAAACAAGTCAAAAAAAAACATAAAGTTATTACATTTAAATATGTTTTTATATACCTTGATAGCAGCAAAGTTAACGAGATTTTTAAACAAAGTTTTGCACTGATTTTTACCCATTATGTTGCGCGCGGTTAAAAACAAAAGTTTTTGATATTATCTTCTTTTGACAGCTGCTTTTTTTTAGATTTCGTTTACGAAGTATGTTACGTACACGAATTGTTATTAAATTTTAAGCGCCAATTGTTTCCCACTTAAAACAATAGAAAAGAATTTTGTGAACAAACTGTCAAAGTTACCCTCGTGATTCAAAGTTACCCTGAATGAGCGTAAAGATTTTATAATATATTATATTGAAATTGAAATATAACTTATAGGTGAACAACTTGTAAAGTAAACCGCAATAAAAATATCCATCAAAACTAATAAATTCGAAAAGGGAAATAGTATATCGAAAAACATGTCTAAGAAAGTTCGAAGGCGATGGCTCAAATGCAATGAGTGATTGAAAATGGCGGCTGCCTTCAAGCGATCACATAAACACTTTTGCGAAACCATTTTAGGTATTACATTCATTTTTCTCCCCGATCGTACATGAGGCAAACAAATGGTTTCCGTTTAGGAAATAACACTAAAAGTAGGCGCATTTGAAACTGCCACTTAAATCTTGAGATACTCGATCGTTTTTCTTTGCATTTAAAAGGGATAGTTCCCTGTCACGGCGGCCATCTTGGATATTTTTAAACTAGTTCGAGAAGTTCCCGTGAAAAGTAATACATGTTTTTCTTGGACATGCTGAGCCAATATTTATTTATGTTATAACATTATTCATGAAATTGCTATGGTTTTCCTCAAAGGGTCTATTTTAGTAATCAATCACGATTGCCTTAGCACCTGGAACGTGTTATATTAACATAAAGGATATTTATTGAATTTTTGAAGCCCTTTTATATTAGATACTAGAAATATTATGTATTATGGAAATAGAATTACAATTTTTTTGTGGTTTTATGAAACATTTATGTCCTCTACACATAAACTGAAAGCTTAAGGCTACGTTCCCACGAGCGTATTCCCACTGAAAAAAGAACTGTGCGTTATTAAATAAAGCTGAAAACCGTGTAGAGTTGTCAAATCTGACATTTGACACTTGACACTGCGATTTCAGCTCAATTGTACTAGCGTAGACTTATAGGGCGTTCCACTAGCACGGTCAGAACAAAAATTTCGTTATTTTCATTCACATTCTGTTTCTTTAGCGCCACTATGATCGTTAGTAATTTTCGAAATTTTCAATAATAACGTTATTTCGCTAAAGAAACACCATTTTGTGGAGAAAATTATCGTAGCGTTTTGGGCAAAATTAGTGCCGTATGGAACACGCTATTAGAGAATCAAACCAAAAGCGCAAAGCGAGGTAACAGTGTAGTTTCTGTCGCGACCACAAAAAGGTGGCGTTGGTACGAGGGCTTACTTTTTTGCTTTATAACGGACATTTGCACCGAACGAGGGTAAAAAAACTTACAAGCCATTTTTTTTAAATAAACCAATTAATATTGACATGAATATTAAAAGGCCGCACGATTAACGCTAAAGGAGTGCGACTCACGATAAATTTTGTTGAATGGCGGCCCAAAAGACCCCTTTGGCAGGCTGGGGTTGATCGCTTGCATGACAGGTGCGCACCGGGTGGGAGGGGCGCGAGGGGCGACACAATTAAATTGTAACTCACATGTGCCTACGACGTGATAACTTCTTACCGGCTGCGATAAATAAGGTATCATTCTATTGAGTACATTTTACAAGAAAGCTTTGGTTATTTCGTACCATAAGATTGGTACAGAGGCAATAATCTAATAACAAAAGGTATAATTGTGAGCACTTTTTCGCACATCAAAATCTTGTAGGCTCTTTCACTTAGGTATGAATACTTATGTTTAATGATGAGTCGTGTTTCGTGTACATTTTTGACATGAAGCAAATGATGTTAATATGATGACATAATGAAATAACTTATGCTTTTTTTACATGGCAAGTTAAGCTAATAGTAATAAGCTGAACAAATAATTGAGAGCTTTTCCTAAAATGTATAAAAGCGTTTTTCAACATGCAGAATATTGTAAGTGGTTTAGTGCGTATTAAAACGTTTGATAGCTTAAAAACTATATTTTTACGGTAATATTTAAATAATTATCTATCTTTTCGGCCAAATAGTTTCATGAAATTCATATAACATATCCTTTGTAAATTTAACGCAATCGTTTACCACTTCCAAATGTTTCTAAGTTCAATTTACCATTTTTCTAACGCTTAATGACTCTAAATTTCTAGAAAATTGCAAATCATAAAGCTTTATTGGCTTAAATTAGACAATAAAAGATAAATGTTTACCGGTCTTAATTATTTTACCAGCACACTGAACTTTTAATAATTTTTAGGTAACTTGTAGTATATTACAAAAAGTTCATTTATTTGTAATATTATTAAACTAAGTTTATAAATTATATACATATAATATGAGTAGGCTTTGTGTAACAAGATCAAACACTTCACGTGACTGACATAGCGTTCTATGTGTTAACAAGAGTAAAAATAATAGTTAAATAGAATAAGTTATACCCATTCATTTCAAAATATGTTGTGGAAGCATTTATAAATTAATGACAACAACTATAAATAAAAGTTGAATCCGTTGAAGTGAGATTATGCCAGTGGCAACAGACCGTCGTCAAAACTACACCACTACTGTTACAGCTTGTCTATATTTCTATATTCTTGTGGATGTAGTCACAAAATGTAGTCATGGTTTAATGCAAGAAAATATTGAGAAAATTATATTATTTGGCTTTAAGGAAATATCCTAAAAGGTTACAGTCTTTATAAAATTGCTTCCATTCTCGTTGCTAAAAGTTCCTCTTAAGGAATTCATTGTTACTTACTCGAGGTGTTTTCGAATGTTTTCAAAAACCTTTTTCAAGATATTCGATGGCAATAATGCATGAATAATACATACGCAATTGCATTACTTGCCTTCATAACGAATAATAAGCAACATTATGTGATATTAGGTAATAATTATACTAAATTTTATATTATTAAAGCTTGTTACGAAAATGATTTCAACTTGGTGTAACTGAAAAAAAAAGTTCTATAATAATAATAATAACTACGGACGCTTTCACACCACGTCAATTTGGTTCCGTGGTAAGCTTTCGAAGAACTTGTCACTCTTGGAATACTGTAGTGCCTGGGACAGTTGGTTTTTAAATATCGTATGGTTGCCCAAGCAGATACGGCATTCTCACAACATAGTCAGCCTAGTCCAGAGGAATGAACTGGTCAATACGTCTGGGGCCAACTATGTGCGGGTTTCCTCACGATGTTTTCCTTCACCGTTTTTTTTATTTCATATATAAAATCATAAACAAAATTCCACCAAAATAAATGTTTCTTTAATAAATTCCAAGTTATATTTACCTACTAGTTCGGCCATAATGCGATCGTAATCTAACAGGAACAACGATCTTATTTCCTATGTACGTAACGATATAAATTTAATGGTTATAATGCACTTGGGGCACGCAATACCCCAGCGGCTGAACCGACGCAGCGGGAGTTATGGGCTAAGGTGGGGACTCACTAGACAAGCGACAAGTTGTAATGTAACAAGCTTGAAGTTACGCCGGTGGAAAGGTGGCTTCAACTCAAATTATAATCGCTTACATATGAAATTGCTCGCTTTTTCATGCGGTTCCGACCGCGTAAATACAGTATCTCACGGGAACACTTCTTTTGTCAGGATAAAAAGTAGCGTATGTCTTAATCCATAGCTTAAACTACTACCATACTAAATTTCATCAAAATTCGTTCATTAGTTTTTGCGTGAAAGGGTAAGAAACATCCATCCATCCAAACATACATACATACACTCTCACAAACTTTTACATTTATAATAGTAGTAGGATAAATCAATTTCTTGAATCACTTCGTTTAATGTCTATTGAAAACCACATAAAAATCCATGGTTCATCGCTTAGTTTAATAAGTCTAAGCGTATATCGCATTGCACTGTTTTCCCTAAAGACTTCTTTACTCAAAGGTTTTCCCCGTTTTTCTACAGCCACAATGTAGTTGTCAAGAAGTTGTCGCAACTCATTGTATCCCGAATAGTACAATTTTATACGAAGAATATATTAATATGGCCACGTACTCGGCAATGTACGGCTACCTAGTACGTACTCACCCTTATATTTCAACCAGCCTTCAGCCGCCTAACGATTTCGACTTGAAACTTAAATTCGAGATGCGAAAGAAAATTCATTAATCACACGTGCTACTTGTATCGACTGGAGCGGCGCACATAATATACGAATTAAAACTTTTAACTATACTCAAGTTTATTACTTACGTACCTACTGAAAGGAACCTACATCACATTTAAGTTTAGCTATTAAAATCCAGTCTTAGTAAAGAGTTAGGTAAATATAAATTAGCAAAATTTGCTACCAATATTGATGTAGGTATTAGAAATAAATAAAAGTATAGATTGTATAATTCGGCTTTTCAGTTTGCAATTTTCATATCCTTTTTGTTCAATTAATTGAACTCGTAGTCAAATCACGTGGCTATTCTTTAATTGAATTTCATATAACAAAATTCAAAACGTGCAAAATGAACTACAAAATAAAATTACAAGCAACAATGTATAAATATTTAAAATATTGTATAACCATAAAATCATTTCCCTCATGAGAAAAAATATTTTCAGATGAAAACCACAAACACCCACTAATGAAATTGTAAATTGCATGAGCGCACTCAAAGACGAAACTAGCTTAATATTCATAATTATAAATTCTTCACGCCACTACGTGGGAACATCTTTACTGCCCTATTTTATGTAGAACAACTTAGTATGTGTACTCAACAAGTTGTTAAAAAAAAAATCATAAAACCTTTATTAAAAGGTGTAATATTCATTTAAATATATTGATTTAATTAAAGTTTTATTTTCAGAAAATTGTTGGTATATCGATTTAATTTAAGGGTTATTTGAAGATTATTTATAGAACTAGTGACGACCTCTGTGGCTCAATTGGTTGAGCGTGTTGGTGCTCAATCCGGGGGTCGCGGGTTCAAATCCCGCCGAAGGAACATAAAGTTTTTCTGTGTTCCTAGGTCATGGATATGTATTAAATATGTGTATAATATAATAAAAATCTTAAATATGTGTATAGTATAAAAGTATTAAATATATTTCCGTTGTCTGGTACCCGTAACACAAGTTCTTCGAGAACTTACCACGGGATCAGATTGACGTGGTGTGATACGCGCCTCAACTCCTGTGGTACTGCCACCGCTGTAAGCCACTGTACAAAAATTAAGGATTTTATGCCGCAGCGCTGCAGATTCAGAAAATCCATACAAGTACTTAAAGCTAAAGGCGCTTACGCATCACCTCCCCAACAAAAGTCACATAAAAAAACCGTGTGGTGTCGTGGGACACCAGATAGGAACGAAGTTCCTCGTTATAAAATATTAATTTCAATTTCTATTTGAGGTATAAAGAAAATAGTTACTCGGGTATAACTTTTTATTATGATTGTTTTATCAATAAAAAAACTTTACTAAATTAATAATAATATTATACATATTATTATTAATCCATCATACATAGACTATACATAAAAATCTTACGCTTTTTTTTAACGTTACGAACTTTTTGTGCCAAGTACTCCGCAACCATAAGGAACTTTCGTTCGAACAAAGAGGAAGATGTAAATCAAAATTTATTCCCCTTTTTCAGCCCTAACAAAAAATTTAAGCAATAATAAGACTAACTGTGAAAAAATTGTGTTGATATCACGAAAATTGAGTTTTTTATAAGCAAATCAATATGGGAACGCGCGAAAACTGATTGCGCCCGTCGAGTAATGGCTGTGACGTCACATCGCCGTGCGTAGCTAGCTAACTATGCAATGTGCATACAGTATGTTTTTGACACGCGCTCTGTAAACTTACCTTCGTTCATTTCGATTCATTTTTATATATTATTATAATAAATATGACTTAATAGGGAAAATTGTTAAATTTAAACAAAAAATTAATACCAACTTTCAAAGTAAAAACGCACAAAAGAGTATGAAATAAATTTTATTTTCTAAAAATTTTTCTCCTTTTAAATTCGGCTAAAATTTTAACTATTTCCCTACTCAATCTTCTTAATTTTGAAGTCTGTGCCAGCCCAAACAATATCCTGATAAAACAATATTTTATAGAACTCACATTTAAGTTGGCAACCAACTTCAAATGGGACCATTTAACTGGAGATAGTATACGTCTATGAGAGAAATAATTAAAATTTTTGCCGAATTTAAAAAGGGAATTATTTAGAAAATAAGATTTTTTTCATACTTTTTTGTGCGTTTTTACTTTGGAAGTCTGTTTTCATTTTTTGTTTCAAAATTATAATGTTTTCCATTTTTAGGGCTCCACTTAGGGCACACAAGGAACGCTTATAGTTTCGCTCGCTCCGTCCGTCCGTCTGTTATACTTCCGTAATTATGAATATTGATGGATGAAATTTAGTACAGTTATAGATTGTGTGTAGATCTTAGGTTTGGCATAATAAAATAATAATAATTTTATATTTTAGGGGTAGCTCTGAAGGGGGGATGAAATATTTTTTCATTCTACCCCATTTGTGGGGTATCGTTGAATAGGTCTTTTAGAATTTAGGTAAGGTTTCTTTTAACATTACTTTTTTACAAAGTCGACTATTTTCGAGTAATCAGCCTCCAGTGGTTTGTAAGTTGGTCCCCCCTCCCTTAGAATTTCTAAATTATAAGAGATAGAAACTTGTAAGCTTCTATGCTAATAGATCATGCTAAAAACTCTTTAGGAAAATTATTTTAAGCGAAATCGGATAGTAACTTTTGAAGTAACTTGAAAAACCTATTACGCGATTTCCAAACGTGTGTCTTTAAAGACTGAGTTCTGTTCAATGCTTTTGGATCTAGGGTATACCCTTGGCACAAAATTTTACTTTTTGGTATGATATGCTTAATTTACTTCACATTGGCCATACATTTTGAGGAGTTCCCTCGATTCCTCATGGATTCCATCATCAGGTTTCCACTTTAGTGACTAAAGTCTAAAAGGACCAATTTCAAATTAGGGGCCATCCATAAATAACGTCACACGTTAGGGGGGAGGGAGGGGGTCGACGAAGTGTGACATTGTGTGACAAGGGGGTAGGAGGGGTCCTTATTTTCGTGACGTCACATTTCAAAATCTATTTTAATCTAAGTGTTAATATAGTAATCATAAGTAATAGCTATGATATTATGATAGCTATTGCCCCAGTGTCGAGACCCCCCAGCCCCAGTGATGTTTAAGAGATCATAATGTTGTTTTTTTATTACATAAGTTATTTTTTTTTCGCCGAGAAAATGCGTTTCAGCATCCTACTAGGGGATAGCGGTCCTACCCGTGACTATGTGAGACTCTGCTGCACCCGAAAAGATGGTGAATGGGCGCAGCCCCTACTCAATAAAAACTCGGCGGTACTCCACTCCATACCACCCTTGGCGGGCCACGGGATCGATCGAAAGACGATCCATGCGTCAGATGGGCATATAAAAGTTGGACCTGTGCCTAATCTCTCGACAGTCGTGTCGGTCATCCGTCTCACCAATTCAAATTAAACAAATTTCGGAACTGCTGTTTTAATTGAATAATTATTTCTAGATGTAAAATTGTAAAATGTGACGTGACGCTAGGGAGGGAGGGGGTCAAAAATCATGAAATTCGTCTGACGTAATTTATGGATGGCCCCTAAAACTCGAGAACGGCTAGACCGATTTGGCTGATTTTGATCTTAAAATAATTGTATCAGTTCAGGGAAAGTTCAAAAGGTGAGAAATTAATATATATATATATATATATATATATATATATATATATATATATATATATATATATATAGGGCTATATACATATATAGCCCTAACGTATATCCGCCTCCTTTTTTTGGATGTCGGTTAAAAAATACTAAAATATAATAGTCAATCTATGACATTTTGTTCATAAAGTTTTTTGTCGAGATCTCAAACAAGTGACTACACCATAAACATAGTTATAAGCGAGGGGAAAAAGTAGGTAGGGAGTTTTTTGTATTGTCTTATTTCATCTTTTAAGTTTCATTCAATAGATTAAATATATTTTTTTAAGTAGGTACCTAACATATCTGCGTGACTCGTGTTTTATTTCTCTATGTAAAACCCATTGTTTAAAATACATTGTCACTAAAATACTGAATTCATTCTGAGCATATTCTATAAACTAAACATTTAGTAATGCAAAAAAAATGTAGGTAGATGTTTCGTATTTATTTAGGTACCTACTCAGTACTCACATTAAAATATTCTTCGCAATAAATGTCTACTGATTTTTGTAGCTATAACACTTTTTTCAACACTTTACACAACTAATTTTCTCAGATTTTGTCGTTGGGCACATGAAAAAAGTATTTTTCTGGAGTGCTAACCGTTGTATTATACATAAAGGTGTTATACAATTATATCTATATGTTATTTTATCACCATAATTCCAAAAATTTCAATAAAACTTCAAAATTACTGCACGAGTTCCTTACCGCGGCGGTCAGAGCCGGCGAAATGACGTCACGCGTTGAGCGGTCAAGCTCGCGCTGATTTTAAAAATATCCAACTTTAAAAATTAATAAAAAATTCAGTTTTTGAGATATCGAAAAAATTCTTTCACTAATATTTTTTAGATTTTATTTTTGATTTTTATACATTATAAAATAATTACACTCATCTAGCTCATTAAAAATAAAACAAAACCAATACATTAATTAGAACGTGGACTTATCAATAAGAGCCGTTACGCAAGGTTCATTACGGCCCACATTCCCATTACTGGGAAGTTAGGAGACACGGGCGGGAATAAATACTGGCCGGGAATCCCTGCTTTATTTCTTGCACAATTTCATTTACATTAGAGGTGGCGAGCTCCCGGCGGAGTCATATGGAATATTCGAGCGAGTTACGACCGGGCCCACGTGCACACCATAATCTAGTGGTCGGTACTCCCACTTAATTACTACTAATTGCTACTAATAACGTCGTAAACTTATGCGAATGTACCGAATAAATTTTCTCGAAATGTCTTGAGATTGTATGCCTGCATTAAAATTAAGAAGCTAATTAAAGACACTACGAAAATAATTTTACACCATATTAAGTAATAACATATTATATGTAATATAATTTTTCCTTTTTGCAATCATTAAAACTTAGGCCTTTTCATCCGTCATTGGACGATTTATACAGTATTCTCCGAGCAAAGTAACCACTCTTGAAATACTTGTAGTGCCTGGGACAGTCGGTTTTTAAATGTCGTATGGGTGCCTAAGCACATACGGCATTCTTACAACACAGTCAGCCTAGTCCAGAGGAATGACTGGTCAATACGTCTGGGGCCAACAATGAGCGGGTTTCCTTACGATGTTTTCCTTCACCGTTAGAGCGTCCGAATGTACTTGAGATCAGAAAAAGTCTCATTGGTACACGCCTCAACCTGGAATTTGAACCTGCACTCTCTCGAGTGCGAACCAAACGGTCAACCCACTAGGCCACGGAGCTCATTATCATTAAACCGCATTGGTTATAGAACGCTAATGTACAACCTTTGCCTAGCTAATGTAACCTATACTGTATTTTCATTACCTAATGAAAGAGGCCGTTTGACATAGAAAAGAGAAACTACACCGCCACAGACGCATTCAATTTTGCTAATCAAAGCCGCATAATCGCATACGCATAATATGTGTCAGCCAAGTTCATAGACGAACCATTTCAAAGCTTTTACATGTGAATCAAGAACTTTGTTTACATTTTAAATTCGACTACGGTATTCCCCTAATGTATAACTTTAACCTTTCGAATAACGTATCCATTCTACGTGAGCTACAAATAAAAACCAGACTATCGACTACATGCTTCCGTAGAGTTCTGGAGTTCTTTGGCCACATAGCAATAAGCCACATATTAATAGCAGAAAGGTTGGACAGAACCTAGAACAGTGAGAGTTACAGGCAAAGTCGACGGTCACCGCCCGAGAGTTCGAAGTCCAATCCGATGGTCAGACCAAGTACGCACTGCGCTTGACACTGGCTTTCATGACGCTCTCCATACTTCAAAGGAGCGATCCTTTGCAGTAGATGGCGCAACATAGTCACAAGAAAAATTATTCCGCGGGGAAATCACGACCCTCAGCAATGAGGAATACGATGTGAGGAGGAGAAGGATATATGTATATAAAAAGCAAAGCTGATTGACTGATGTATCAACGAACAGGCCAAACCCTTAAAAGGCTAGAAATTTAAAATTTTACACACGTATTCCTCATATGATGTAGGCATTCACTAAGGAAGATTTTTTCAAAATTCAATCCCCAAAGCGTAAAATAGGGTAAGAAATTTTAAAATCTAAATTCACCCGGGCGAAGCCGCGGGTAATGGGGTATTGTCCAAGTTTTTGAAATAATAGGTTGGGGAAAAAGTCTTTTCGCATTATAGTATGTATGAACTTGTCATAAAATATCTTGGGCTATACCAATTGTATCTGGCTGATTTTGGTATCATTAAAAAGTTTTAATTTTACAGAAGACAATTCCAAATTCAAATGAAGTAAATTTGAGATTTTCATTTGTTTTTCTTATTGTTAAAATGAGTGATTCTTATGAATAATTTCGATACATTTTAAAATTTTATTACAAAAAAGGTAAAAATGCAACACAAGCCGCGAAAAAAATTTGTGATGTTTATGGACCTAATGCAGTATCTGTGAGAGTAGCGCAAATTTGGTTTAAGCGTTTTCAATCCGGAAATTTTGATATCAAAGATGCACGTCGCTCTGGTCGCCCTGTTACGGACAAAACTGTTGCCATTTTCGAAAAAGTGGAGCAAGATCGGCATATTAGTAGTTACGATGTAGCTGAAGAACTGGGGATTGACCACAAAACGGTTTTGGCGCATTTGAAAAAAGCTGGGTACACAAAAAAGCTCGATATTTGGGTGCCTCATGAGCTCACTGAAAGAAACCTAATGAACCGTGTACTCATTTGTGATTCTTTATTACGACGTAATGAAACCGAACCATTTTTGAAGAAGCTGATAACTGGTGATGAAAAGTGGATCACGTACGACAAGAACGTGTGAAAAAGATCGTGGTCAAAGGCCGGTCAGGCTTCACAGACTGTGGTGAAACCCGGGTTAACTCGCAACAAGGTGATGCTGTGTGTGTGGTGGGATTGGAAGGGCATTATTCATTATGAGCTGTTACCGCCAGGCAGGACCATCAATTCTGAACTGTACTGCGAACAACTGATGAGATTAAAGCAAGAAGTTGAGAGAAAGCGGCCGGAATTAATCAACAGAAGGGGTGTGGTTTTTCACCATGATAACGCTAGACCTCACACATCTTTAGCCACTCAGAAAAAATTACGGGAGTTTGGCTGGGAGGTGTTAATGCATCCGCCGTATAGTCCTGACCTTGCACCTTCAGATTTCCACCTGTTTCGATCGCTGCAGAATTCCTTAGGCAGTGTCAGGTTGACATCACAAGAGGACTGCCAAAACCACTTGTCGCAGTTTTTTCATCAGAAGCCCCAAAAATTTTATAGCAATGGGATCATGTACCTACCAACAAGATGGCAAAAAGTTATCGAACAAAATGGCACCTATATACTTTAGTCACTTGTAAATAAACTTTATAAAAAAACCTTTTGAATTTTTATATAAAAGGCGAAGAAACTTTTTCCCCAATATACGTCATATTGTTCATAATAACATAATACATTTGCAATCTAGACCATTCCTTGTGAATTCCTTTCCTTTTCTTGCAAATCAGCATAAAAGTTTAAAAAATTAATACCTAAAGCCGCGAATACGCTACAATGTGTTGTCATGCCGTCACATTCTTGTGTCAACTATGAAATCACACTAAACATGACAAATCCTAAAATGATTGGTGTTAACTTTGTTATTTTAACTATTTTAAAATGCCATAAATATGGTGCTATACTATTAATATCGAAGAGAAACACTGATTATTATCTGCACAAAACTTGCACTAAACTTCGGCTGACAATTGACAAGTGACTTAATATTTTTTTAAATGACGTTTACTGACGGTAATGATAGGATTAAGAAGGGCATTTTTTAAAAAATAAGACTAAGTACAAGTATCTGAACCTCAATTCTCGTATTTAAAGTAAACAATTTAAACAGTCAACTTCACTTTGTTTGGATTGAAAGTGTAGCGTCATGTTACCGTGAACGGATTTTATGACGTTTCGACCAATCAGAGCGCGTTTCACGTTGGTTTAACGTTCATAAAACACCTTTTGAGAGTGTAAGCATGTCGGGACTTGATTGTAATTGTATTAATGCAGGTTTTATTTAGCAGAATTGCCCCCCTGATGTCACGTTTGACGACTGTGCGTTTTTAATCACGTGGTCAAACGTGAAAAATTTGTTATTTTATTTTTGATATTTTTTAAACATTGCACATATTTTACAATAAAGTGTTGGTTAAATAATTCAATAATGTTTAGTGATAAAATATCAATAGTTTGATGTATATTTTCACCATAGGATAATTGCCTATTAATGCTAGTATGAAAATACTTTTATTGCAACCATTCGCGAAGGTAAAAATTAATACAGTATATTTTCAATCGAATTAACGATGCGGTGGCTCGCTGACCGGCTTTTTCCTACCGAGAACCTCTTAAGCTTGATACGTATTAGTTAAACAGCGAGTGCTCCGTAATCGCGTCGGTTTACAATTGCAAAGCACCGCTAATCCCGCTGAGCAGTTGCCAATACGCATTTTGTTTGTTTTACAGTTCACTGCGACGACAAGCCAAGTTTTGTAATTAACTTAATTCGTTTCGTTAATTTGAATTAGTGTAATATTACTTTTGTAACGGAGGGAAAGTTTTTACATAAATTACAGTAGCTGTTCGTTTGAGCAGGTAAGGCCATGCTTAATATTTTAATTGGCGAATCAGGTTAATGTGTGTTAATCTGTTCCAAATTGTTACTAATAATTTTATTATCGTCATGTCTGAGTCTAATCTAATCCGCCAAGACGAACCTTAGCTCGCGAAGCGCAGGGCACTACCAGAAGATGGATGATATTTGCAACAGTTATAGTTTATGTGGGGAAAGGTGTGCAAGTAATATTTTTTTAAATAATGATTAGAAATACATTACATTTAATAAAAATAACAACACACGCCTACCTCAGATGAATCTTCTAAATATATAAAAGGCAAACCTGACTGACTCATCTATCAACGCACAGCCGAAACTACTGAACGGATTTTGCTGAAATTTGGCATACAGATAGTAGTAATGGCGTAGGCGTCTGCTAAGAAACGGTTTTTGAAAATTCGCCCCCTAAGGGGGTAAAAAAGGGGTTGAAATTTTGTATGGAAACCGAACTCCACGCGGACGAAGTCACGGGCAAAAGCTAGTAACAAATAGTACCGTGCATTTGATAGATACTATTTTGTAACACGTTGACGTTTGTTAATGTGTCATTTACATTTTTTTTTTCTATTTGAGAGTCAAAAACCCTCTTATAATTGAAACTTAAAAAATATTTGAATTATTATGAGCGCATTTCGACAACAGAGCAACCTCTAGTGCAACCTCAATTAGCAGAAACAAAAACACCCTGGAATCTGGCAATATCTATAGTGCAACAAATTAGCAGAATTTATGGAATCTGGCAACATCTATTTGGAAAATGTATCATTATTTCCATCATATAAAATCAAATATGGTCACAGAGTGTCTTGTGCTTTGGCAGTCGGCGTCATGCTAGAGTGCAATCGATTCACCAGAAATAGCCGACAGCGTAAGCGATGCCGCTTCCACCGCGATAAATGTTGCAAGCCACCGCCCGCGCCGGAGCCGTAATATTTAATGCCCGAGTAACAATTTCCATAACGTTGAATATGCCGACAATCGATGTCTTTGATTCCGTTTGTTCTCGTAAGCAAACAGCTATTATGTGCAAAGACAAAGAAACGTTCGCGGACGATTTGAATATTATAGCAGGAATCAAAAACTTAAAATGCATTTTTGCCGAGAATTGGCGGATGTCTTTCGTATTTTTCAATTGCTTTTTTTTTTTAATCATATCCCTTTTATTCATACATTGACGTGATCGTTTATTACATACGTACGCAAGATATCGTAATTTTGGTATTTTAATATAAGGTAATACTTTGTCATACATAGTATCTACCTGAATACAACTACTATATACTACTGTTTCTAATTTATATACAAAACACTTGCTATATAAAATGTATAGAAATGATGCATTTAAAAAATTCATGCCAGCCATAGGTAAATGCTGAAATATGCGGAAACATATCCAAGTATTTTCTAATAGTGCATAAACTAGAGCCCAGTGTATAAATACGTAAGGGAGAATAAGGGCCAGTTCATGCCTTGACAGGAAGCAGCGCGCCATTTTTAAGGCTGACCCCACAATAGGCGTGCGCGTTCCTCGGGTGTCTTAGTGGCGCGTGTGAGCGATGCGCGACGCTCACGCAGCGCGTACGCAGTGCCCAAGGAACGTACACGCCTATTAAGGGGGACGCCTAAAATAGCCATACTTGAATTTTATTCACTACACAAAAAGAGACACTTTTATTGAAAGAGCGGCGCAGCGTGGTGCTGCACGGTTGGTCTCGCCTCGCCTCGCCAAAACGCCTCGCCATAACGCCTCGTCAAAACGCCTCGTCGCGCCTCAGTGTGAACTTACGCTAAGCATATACTTATAATTTCATAATGCTCGTTGAACGTAGACTTGGCTGGGTTAATATTTTATTAGTGTCGTAAATGGACGAAAGTTAACTTCAGCCTGACGGTAGAGGCAAAAGACACTGTGTCGTATTATAAGGCCATTATGAATGCATATCAAAATGCATCGGAGTTTTTTTTTTTTTTTTTTTTTTAATACAAAGTAGGTATATTTTAGCTTCAACATAATTTGATGATTTTGCGAAAATAAGTATATAAACTGTGGTTGGTTGGTTACACTTGCATATCATTGGCATATAACTCTGTCAAATTATTTTACTGCCTTCGGTGTAGGTACTGTACAATATCGACAAAGATCCTACTCGACCAGTTTTTAACATTTTCTTTTACACTAGGACGCCTCAAAAGATTTAAATACACTGCAGTACGTAGTTCATTATACGTGAGTATCTATTGTGCCTGCGCACAATTCAACGGTTCTGTTAAGCGATTTTCATGTTATCGTCTGGTCGAGCGGCAACTCATTCAATAGTACATTTTGATGAACATGTCAAATTAGATACGGGTCAAATATTCTTCATTAAAATGTGTGCCATGAAAATGTAATACGCGTGAACGGTAATTTTATTTACACAGTGTCCTTAATGTACGAATTTTTACGGTAATTACGCGTAATAAAATATGTTGCATGACAGTTTCGGTATATTCACGCACCATCATCGTGAGTTTGATTGATGATTTAAACAAATAATTGATGCAGCATTCATTTTGCCGCGAAAACTCAATTTATCTTTAAACAGTTTTTAAATACGCCTCGTATATTAATGTGAAAATTTTAAATGTCTATTTTAAATTGATTATCTTATTCACACAATTTATAGTTTTATTATATTTTAATTTAACCCAAATATTTCGCGTGTTTATTTATTATGCGATTTAATTATTGGACGTATTATAATGAACCGATAAAACATTCTGTTAAATTATGTTTGTGGCACAAAAGCGATGTTACAGTAACGTTTGTGAAAAAGTGGGGAGTCGCGGCAGATAAATTATGTATAACTGGCGTGTTCTTATGCAATTTCACGCTGTTTTTGTCAACACAAAGGCTTACTAATTTGTATTTGTTGTTTGGTTACTCTTTTATTAAAGTTATTACATTTTGTAGCGCTTGCCTTTTGCGGTTCCATCGGTTTTTTATGACTGTATTGCATTGGTATATTTATGCAAAATTTTAATAAAAAATAACGCATATTCGATAGGTGGTACACTGCAGTTTTAGTTCTAAAATCTAAACGAAGCTTTTGTAAAAACACAAAACGACAACGTCCAGGAATTTCCATAGATTAATAAATAAAAATTGTTAAATACTTCTTGTTTCCTATTTATTTGCTAAATATTACTAGACTATAGTGGAGCTAGAAATAATAATATGTATGTTTATACACAACGGTTTAGTTAAAAAGAATAAGACTCCAGAAAAATATTAAAATGTTTACAAAAATATTTGAAATGTAAGATTGAAATCTTACATGATTTTATAATGTCGCAAAATACGTGAAGCTGAGGGCGATAAGGCTGTCGCTTATCGGCAAACGCGTCGATCTCAATTCCAATTCCGAACATTACGGACCCATCACTTTCTTCCCTTTAAATAAACGGACGAGGGAAGCGCTTAATTTTAGGTGAATTTGATCCTCGGCTATCATATTTCTATTAGGATTTTTCCTATAACATAATCTGTAATCAGCGATAACTGTTTAAACTTTTGGTGTTTTTAAAAAGAGAAGTGTGAATTTTACTTTTAACCCATTAACTGCCAAATTAAAGGTAGCAAAGTAAAATTAATAAAATATACATTTTCCTAATATTTATGAACCAAATAAACACAATAATAATAATAAAGTAAAAAAGCATATACCTCCGTACAAGGGGATGTACTCATTTCTGTAAATTGGTAAAAAAATATGTTATTTATTATTTTGCTGACATTAAAAATAGGTTTATAGACATTTACACAGCTTACAATGTAAATTTACATACGTATTTAAATACAGAAATAATTCGAGTAAGTGGATTTTTGCAAAAAAATCGAAACACGTGCTCAAATATTGCACTTTCTCCTTTGGCGTATACATCAACTCATGGGATGTAAGACCCAAGCTTTTGGACAATATATCTATCTACACTAATATTATAAAGAGGAAAACTTTGTTTGTATGTTTGTTTCTTTGTTTGTTTGTTTGTTTGTAATGAATAGGCTCAAAAAGTACTGGACCGATTTCAAAAATTCTTTCACCATTCGAAAGCTACATTATCCACGAGTAACATAGGCTAAATTTTATTTTGGAAAAAAATAGGGTTCCGTAAGATATTTGGGTTTTTCGGACACAAGGTGTAAAAAATCAACCAGAAAAGTTACTTATTTTGCGTACGCTGCCTAAACTATAAAAGATAGAACCATAAAATGTTCTAATTAATTGTAGATCTTATAAATATCTACAAAAAAGTCCGCGACACACTATACCTATCTATGTCGAGTGAGGCACAACAACCATTTTTTTATTTAGAAATCTTGAATTTTTTTTGGACTACATTTAAACGCGTTTATTTTACTCATGTTATTAATCCTTATCAAAATGAATTATTTCATCACTAAGTACAGTTTATGTAGATAATATTTGGTCTTTGCATGATTAAAATTGGACGTTTGGTTTTGAAGTTATGGCGAAATTAAAATATTACGATTTCTGCTGCACGGCCCGTTGCGAAGTGGGCGTCACCAAGGCGGGGTGCGCGTGCGGGTTAATGTTTAGTTTAATTTAGTTTAGTTAAATAGTTTAGTTATTTTATAAACATAAAATTGATAATATCTTAAAATATAATACATTATAATATCTATACATCTATACAGTTAAATACAATTTAAGTGTCTGTTTGTAACTTCAAATTAACAGCTTTTTACATAATGAATCTGAAAGTATATTCGGTACTTACAATAAAATACATTTTTTTTTAATTTTTGTCTGTCCGTCTGTCTGTCTGTTTGTTCCGACTAATCTCTGAAACGGCTGGACCGATTTTCACGGGACTTTCACTAGCAGATAGCTAATGTTATAGGGTCTAACATAGGCTACTTTTATTTTAGGGTTCCGTTTAAAAAAATAGGATTCCGCTTTCGTTAGTCATAAATAAAGTCGCGGGTAAATTTCAGCGATATCCCAAAGTATTGTTCCACGCGGACGAAGTCGCGGGCAAAAGCTATCATATATATTATGAAACAAATGTTACCTACTTTCAGAAATATTGTACTGATTTGTCTTGGTCACAATCGAATCTTGGTAATTTTATTGCTAGCACTTGACTAGTATTTTTCTATAATATTTTTTGCAGCCTATTATACTAATACTTTGCAAATTAGGAAATTATTTTAAATATTATCAAATAATTTACATTATGTATTCGGTTTTCAGAACAATATACTTACAGTTGTAAGTCTGAAAGCGATTACGTGATGTTTATTTTACACTAGCTGTTGCCCGCGGCTCCGCCCGCGTAAATATAGTATCCCTCAGGGACACTGTACTTTTTCGGGATAAAAAGTAGCCTATGTTTATTAAAACAGTGGTAGTAGTTTAGGCCCTGGATTACCAGGGCCCAAACTACTACCATACCGAATTTCGTCAAAATCCATTCAGCAGTTTTTGCGTGAAAGAGGAACAAACACCCATCCATCCATCCATTCCTACATACATCCTCACAAACTTTCACATTTATAATATTAGTAGGATATTAGGGCGTAGGTATTCTATAATACTAAATACTAAAATCAACATTCCTTGAACATTAGACACTGAAAAAGACCGACAGTGAAACCTTACCTATACAAGCATCAAAATTCCAAACTTTTGTTTATGAACAAATAACTTCTACTCGTACATACTTTTTAGACAAGAATATAGACAGTAGCACACATAAATAATTTATCGCTCAGTAGCAAGTTTGCAGTGCCTCATCCCGTCTTCCGTTTAGCGGCAATCAGAGCACTTGCGATGTTCTGTCAATACGGAGGCGAGAGGTTTCCTTGATAAACTTATTCCCTCCCTCCCTCCTCACACCGCCCCGCCCCTCTCCCCGCCCCGGCCTTCGTCTATCCCTCACGTACACATGTGGAGGTGCTCGCACACGGGATATTAAAACCTTAATAAAGCCCCTCTCATTATTGCCAAGACTCCTGATAGAAGCGCGGATAATTTGTGTAACATTAAATACGATATTCCACGTTGTAAAACTTGTCCGTTTGGCTAGGTGCCCGCGCCACGAGAATTCCAAAGGAAACAGAAATTTTTAGTGCAAAGAAACAAACGCAAAATCTTATAAAATGCATTTTACGTCAACATACGTAGCGGTTCACTAAGCGTGTACACTTCACAGAAGTTATTTTGTACAGTTTCTTGTTCCACGCTCGAAAGGAACTTGCAATACTAAATTCATACAATTGCTCAAACTTTACCCGTTTAGTAATTTTATACGTGTAATGATGCAATAAAAGTCTCGTATTTTGCACACAATGAAAAACAAAAGAAAATCCGAACATTGAAAATAATAAAGCTGTTAAGTCTTACCTAATTTCATTTGAAGTTTCTTATGATATTTTAGGGTTCCTTACCCGAATGTTGAAAACGGGACCCTATTACTTCGCTGTCCGTTCGTCTGTCTTTCGGTTGTTTCTTGTAAACAGTTGAAATTTTCACAGATGATGTATCTCTCTTGCCGCTATAAGATTAAATACTGAAAAAAGAATAAAATAAATATTTAAGGGGGGACTAGTTTTTTACAGGATATTAATAACAGATAAACGCTTCAAATATTCTTTGAATATTGAGTTGTATATCCCCTTTTAAAAAAATAGGCACGTAATAAATTTAAAATGAGATAAATATTTTATTCCATACAAATTCGCTGTTTTCTTCTCGATATTAATACTAGTGTTCGATAAATACTAACTATTAGTTTTATAGTTAAGCTATAGAAATCTTCGCGTCTGAGTCTGCCTCGCACTTCACCGGTTTTAAGGGGTTCCGTAATACTTAAGGAACCCTTATAGTTTCGCTCTGTCCGTCTGTCTGTCTGTCCGCGCCTCCAGCTCCTGTAATTATGAATATAAATTGATGAAATTTGGTGCAGTTATAGATTGTGTATAGACCACGGTTTTGGGATCATAAAAAAATAATAATTTTATATTTTAGGGGTGGCTCTCCATACATGTGAAGTGGGGATGAAAAATATTTTTTCACTCTACCCGATCGTGTGAGGTATCGTAGAATAGGTTTTTTAAAATAAAGGCAAGGTTTTATACATTACTTTTTTATAAAGTTGACCATTTTCGAGTAATCGGCCTCCAAAGTAGTTAGTAAGTTGGTCCCCCCCCCTAGCATTTTTAAACTATAGGAGATAGAAACTTGCAAATTTCCATGCTGATAGATCATGCTAAAAACTCTTTAGAAAAATTATTTTGAACCAAATCGGACAGTAACTTATGAAGCAATTAAAAAAAAGCATATTACGCGTTTATAGTTACGGAACCCTCCTTAGACATGTCCTGACATGCTCTTGGTTAGGTTATTTAAAGTAAGATACTTGATAGGTACTTTGTGAGACTTTGCAGTTATTTTATAACGAATGACGTCGATGACTTATCGATATAATAAGTACCTAAAGTTAATATTACCCTTATTTTTATTTTTGAATTTTACCATCCAAAATATTCAAATTTGTTTATTTTACCAAAAACATTATCGTAAATTACGTACCCGAATCGGAACGATAAGTTAAAATGATACAAAAATTACGACGCGAAGAAATGTTTGATTTTGCGCACGCCATATTTCAACAATATTACGAAATCACGTTACGAGTCAGCGAGCGGCTCTCGCGTTTAAATTTGTCGACGTTTTACGTATGAATTTGTTCCTCTAAAAGATCGGTTAAAATCAATCGAGTGAAAATTTAATGACTGCTTTGAGATTCATATTATCGCGCTTCCGTACGCAAATACGCGTCGAAGGATGAAAAAGCGATGTTTTCCAGCGAAACAATTAAATTCATACGTCGATAGGATTATGGACGGAAATTCGGCGTGTAAAAGCCCCCTATTCTGATATCTACAGCCTATTGGATCTTAAGTTCGCTCGGTTAAGCCGGAATCTCGTGCGGGTGTGTCGATCGATCCGTCACCGGGGGCGGCCCGACCTACCGACGGCGCTAAATACAATTTACCTTTGTTATTTTTCGTGCCATTAAACTGCGTCGCGATTTCGAACGCTCGATCGGATCGCGAACTCGAATGCGAATTGTTTGTGAGCCTTTGTTTCCCGCCCGTCCGCCGGGCGACATCAATTAACACGGGATCGGACTGAATTTTCTTCGTGACCGTCCCTATTATTTCTGATTGCTTCGGAATTCTATCGATAAAAATTCTAATTCGTTTCAGAGATAAATTTTGTTCGATTGCAGCAAAAGTTATGGTCGTGTTTATCTAACACACCCCATCCGTCGTTCGCGTGCCGAACAAATGGGGTGACCACGAATACCATAGGCGCCGATTCATTTGTTAAGCTTTATCGGCAATGACAAATTGCGGCTCCCACAATTTCACGCTAAAAACGCGCAAGGAAAATATAAATAGCTTTACTCGGTGAATTGACATCGTGACGTCATCGCTCAGGTGAGCGCCACGCGAAGTCCCCTAAAGAAATGAAAGCTCGCTAAATGTGAGCGTTTCGCGAAGCTTTACTCTGCGTAGATTAAGAAAGCAAGTTCATCCATTTTAAAGTTGCATTACTACACATTCATATTCTACAGAAATACATCTTACGTTTTGAATACACATCACGTCAGAGAGTTGTAATACATCAACATTCCGTAAACTGCACGAAAACAATAGCTCCTAAAAATAGTAGGTATCTCCGAAAGCAAAACAAAAGTTTGCGTTTCTTTGAAAAAATCACTGTCTACACTCAATGTTGGTGTTGATTATCTAGGCATAAAACTTGGAGAGTACTTTACTACACTTCCCCGTTAATGCGAAGGCACGTAGAAAGTTGTGTGGAGTGCACAAAGTGCGCCAACGCCGCGCCGCGCCCGTAAAGCCTTCATTTGTCGAGCTGACGGCCGTGACAAATGTGGACGTACGACTCCAAGTTTAGTTTCTTTTGTCTTTACATTGATTGTAACGTTATCTTTTACAGTTTTATATTGCTTACCATATTATTACTTTTTTTATGAATCTTTACACTTAGTCTTCGGCCATTAAAAATCATGTCGGTCTTTCGGTCATTAAAAATGACATAATGGGTTTATAACAATTTAACTTATTCAAACTCTCGAGTTTATAAAACTTAAATTATTATATTTAGTAAACAAATTATTATTATAAGTTTGCTTATATTATATTATACTTGTTAGCGAGAACAATAGGTAACGATAGTTTATTTAGGGAAATGGCAAAATATACCCAAACCGTTTACATATTATGCACATTCCCTCGCTGATCATGCAAAGGATCTGATCAGTATTTTAACTGCAAAATATAAAGCACTAAAATCTATAACATCCGAACTGGCTGGCAATATATTAAATGTTGATTTATAAAGGTTCCTTTAAAATTCAAGCCTGCGTAAATTCTCTGCACATTTTACATGAGGATGAAAATTCTATTGGTGAAGGCTTAGGTTAACGTAGATTGGGTAATTTATACTTGCCTCCCACTCCCCCACTTCGAAAGGAATACACGGGCGAAAGAGCTATGTTATTCATTAAAAGTGCTTAATGAATCGATTTGTTAATGTAATGATAGCTATCATTGTTGCTTTTTTCATTAAGTAAGTAATTGTAATGCTACCTAATGAGACGCAGCGATACGGTATGTTAAATTATTGTTGTATACAGTCGTTATTTTAAGACGCTACTCTTTTATCCTAATTGTCGATAAAAAAAAATGACTGCATCATTTTGATGTACCCAGTGTCACTCATATGATTAAGGACTGTGACGAGACGCAACGCGGCGCTGCATTTTAAAGTAGCTGACAAAAATGGAACTTTATTATCTACGCAACGGCTGCGTTCGGCGGAAAAAAGCGCTTGTTAATTTGAATGTATATCTTAATAGTGAAGAGCTGTTTCGTATCGCGTATTTTGGCGGTGTGAATCGACTCAGGAAAGGTAGTTAGGAGGTACAGGTATTATTAATAGGTGAGGGGTATTATTAGATGAATCTAATAATACCTCTCAAGCTCAAATGCGACAAGTCATTTAGGCTCTAAAGCGTGCTAAAGAAATATACACACATACACTCGAAAAACTGTTACAAAAAGCATACTAAGCATACTAAGTAGAAGTAACGTACAAAACGTAGAATGAACTTGCAGACTCAATCTCTATAAATTTTATTTATATTGGAATCTAAAACAGTTCGTGCCATATAACAATAGATTAGGAGGTAAGACTAATGTAAAAATCAAAATAAACAAGACATCCGATTACTGGTAGCGACAGACAGACGGAAGGCATAGGCATATCGAAACAAAACTTTGAGACCCTAAAAGCGAGATTATAAAGATGCTTCCTCCCGTTTAATAAGTATTCAGTGTCAAGCTCTTTAATTTGATAAAGCATGTTAAAATTCAATTTGTGTTTCGAACCGTGAACCATAACGGATTGTCGGCTGATTTTGTCACCCCTCCTTCATCATTTCGCGATTCACTGTTCTGATGATAACAATTATGTCAAGAACAATAATGGCTACCCCTTCCTTCGCAATTTATTATTTTGATAGCGATTTTTAAAATCGCTCATTTATGAAATACAGACTTATTAAGTATAATGAAGTATCGCTGGGGAATACTGGCTTTTTCGAGGGAGATGGACCTTTTCGGTGTTTTAAAGCCCTTTTACACAATTACCTGATAAGAATTTATTGCGCTACCTTTTATTCTGTATACGTTACGGTAATTAAAACGTTAATTCGACGACCTCCGTGGCTCAGTGGTGAGCGCAGTGGCGCTATAGCCGGAGGTCGCGGGTTCGAATCCCGCCAGGGAACAAAAAAAAGTTTTCTGTGTTCCTGGGTCATGGATGTGTATTAAATATGTGTATAATATAATAAAAATCTTATATATAAGTATAGTATAAAAAGTATTAAATATATTTCCGTTGTCTGGTACCCGTAACACAAGTTCTTCGGATACTTACCACGGGGCCAGACTGACGTGGTGTGAAGCGTCCATAGATATTATTATTATTATTATTATTATTATTAATTTTTTACATATTTCATTTAGGTTAGGTTAGGTTAGGTTATGTACATCGCTATTGTGTTCTTTAGTTACAATTTTTTTTTTTTGATCTTCAGAAAAAATAAAACCTATTCTCTAACGATTGAAAATATGCACTACTTATTAACATGACCATTTCTTTGTTTCAGGTGGAATGCAAAAAGGCACAACCCAAAGAAGTAATGCTTCCAGCGAACTTGGCCAAGACGAGAGCCGCAGGTCGCGGTGCCTACGGTGAGTTGCTAGGTAACGCGATGGCGGGCGTGCGGTACGCGCCCTACCCGGTAGCGCCCACGCAGCTGCTGGTCGCTGGTGGTAGTAACGCTCTGTACCGTCGGGCCCTGGCTTCACTTCGTCCGAGCCCGCGCCCGCCGAGACCGACCCTGACTCCTATCACCATCCCACCCCTGGCCTACTCTGTGTCCGAGCTCCTGGGAGCCCATGCCCTCGATCTCTCCACCATCTACTCCCCCATTACCCACTCCACCATGCCCACGTCTCTGCCCCTCTGATCCACGATCCTCTTCCAGCAACATCCGCATCATCCTTTCTAATCGACACCCGATTATCCCGAGACCCGATTTCATTTGCTCAAGCTGCGCTGGCGATCCCCCCTCCATTCGTCGTCTTCGCAAACATTCCTCCATTTTGTTCGTAATCCCGATGTCGAGTTTCACATTGCTAGGAAACTGATAACTCAAGTGTCTTATTTTAGTAATCGCCACTAGTGGGCCAGTTAGCATACTTCCAAAGATTTGTGCCAAAATTTAGAGGAGCCATATTTATAGTCAGTTATACAAAGGTTTATACAAATCGACATTTATATGAGAGCGTAGAACATATACGTCTGTATTACTTAGGGTCATATAGAGGTATGAACCAGGTCGTAGGTGCTTTCTCACATTTGATTTATAAATAGATAGAAGGTATAGTGAAGCGCCTGGTAATTTGATATAATTTATGTAGCTTTTAACTAAGGACCTGCGGTTCTGTGGAATCTTGCCATTTTTGCTACATTTCCATCCACATAAAACTAAAGCAGTTTTAGCGAACAAAATTTTAGATACCACATTGATTGCGCTGAGTTAAGAAATGTTTTAAGATAATATTTTTTTAAGTGATATTATATTCCTTAGCTTTTTACAATAAATAGCTTTACAACTTGATGTCGGCTTTTCAAAAACGTTATCGATGAGGAGAAAGGTACTTATGAACAGTCGATGTTATGAGTTTTGTGAGATTATTAGACACGATTACTATTTATTTATTTATTAATTATGTTATTATCCTTTAGACTTATAATATTTTAATATATTTTGTGTAATCATAGATACTATTAGAGTGGCGATTTTGCTATGCTAAACTATATATAATGAATTTATTGTATATCGTTTGTTATGATTTATGTTTTTTCTATATTTCATAGTTATATCTAAAACTTGTTTTAACAATTTAATGTTAATATTACGCTCTGTATTAACGTAGTAAGTACTCGTATTAACTTATAGAATTAATGTATTAATAAGTAGGAGAAAGAGTAGTGTTTAGATTAATAAATATTGTTTCATAAATATATAAAGAAGTATGTTTGTTTAACATGTTTAGCTCTAGACTAACATCGTAGACTAGATTAACAATACACGAAAATATTGAGAATAGTCTACTAACATCCCCCATCAAGACTTTCTATGGGACGATGGTCGCTATTTTACACATCTATGTATAAGTAAATAATATACATGTATGTAAACTCTCGCCAAGCAAAATAGTGTCTCCCGGTACACTTATATACCTATTATTAACACATAAAATTAATATGTAAAGATCGATCAATTTATGTAAATGTTTTTACATTTCTAGATTTCATGTGGTCATTGGGTGCTCTTCCTGACGGTAAGTTGACATCATTATATATTTTGCATCGACACGTATCATTGGCATTACCGGCTTGTACTGTATTGAGTTGGAGTCGCGAACATAACGCATCTCTCGCGACGTATCGGCGGCCATCAGCGGATAATGGATCGCGTGTCCAGTGACAGATACACTATTTTGATTGGCAATATTATGATAAACGATCCGACGTGGTAATCATATCGGTCCATGACGGTTCGGCCATCCATCACATATATTTTTTTCACAAAACTCGTACACTATAGAGTAGCTTTCGGATCTTTTGTCTCGTATGTAGCTTGTAAACTTAGAACATTTTTTAAATTCATAGTTTATATGGGATGTTTACAATCTGGACGATGTCCAAAGCCGTGTCGTCCTCGATACCTTTAGGAGACGTCTCTATTTCGGGCCGGGAAGTGGGGCGCGTGTTAAAGTTAAACTGTCCAGATGACTGCCACTATATCGATACAGTACTAAAATATTTCATTATGCCATGCATGCGTTTCTCAACAATTCTTGTTTTAATCAAATTTGAATGGTGTTTTTTGTTCCCGCAGGTTTCCCCGCAGCATACGCCGCCTACGCGGCCGGACGTAGCTATTCGGGCTATCCTAGCTTCGGGCTCCCGTATCCTGCAGGTAATCCCCTGGCGAGCTTGCACCACCAACTGTCTGGCAATCACTACCACCACCTGGCGACACTGCTCCCATACCATCCGCTGGAGCTCAGTGGAGTATACAACGTACACGCCATGCATCTGTAACGCGACAATGCATTCCACTGCTAAGATTAACACCGACTCGACCGTCTAACGTCACACGACTAACCCCATGCATTCAGTACCCTCGGTGACTGGTGTCCTAACTTTCATTTCACTCGTGCTCCGACGACAAAAGTTCGTGTGAACTCACTAACAACTTTACTAACAAGTTAACACCTCTAACAATGACTGAGCCATCAAGATAAATCTGCCCCGGCGTCAATTATAAAACGTCCAACTTTTGAGAAGCGCTGTTTAGTGTTTGTACCCACACTCGCAAAGGTACGGTGACGTTTGCCGATGCTAACGATTCTCAAATGCTACGCGTGGGTAAACACGGCCGCAAATACTGCGTTCACCGCCCGCCGTGTTTGTTCCCGCCCGCCCCGCCGCCGCTGTTCTTATCTGGCGTCTAATTAAAAGCACAAGCTTGCAAATGAGCGTTTAATAAGTATAATATCCCGCGTGAAGTTTACTCCGGCGTTCATTAACGGAATGACCTACGTTTGTGTAACAAGTTTACAGAATTACGGAATTTCCCACTCGTAATTTGTGTAGCAAACTACGCTTTTACATGATTACAGTACTTTTGCGTCACACATTTACAATTATAACTATCGGAGAAATAACAAGCGTCAACGCGTGTACGATTTACGTATAAACAAAATATTTGCAAGAAGTAAACAGCTGCGCCAACAGCCCTCCTGCTATTAGGTAAACAAACAAACAAACAATACCTATTTGTCGACGAAATGACAGTTTTACTATTGTTATTTCGCGGAAAATTTCGTATTGCATTTATTAAATAAAAGTTGTTATTTTAAAAAGAACTAAAAACTTTTCTCGATTCTTAAAAACAAAATAAAAAAGAATATTCGAATATGTTTGCGATGATTAAATAAACATTACATTATGTTAGAATTTATAATAAAAAACAGGAAGTTCGCGGTGGGGAACTGTTTTGTTTTTTGTTCGATTAAAATAAGTATATAATATCTTATGTATACACAAGTGTATGTATACATAAGGGCTCTAAAGTCGCTACCATACAATTTATTATTGTGCTAAAAGCCAAAAATGTCTTGCACCGTCCGTTCCTAATAATTTTATAACCGGAATTTAACTTTGGACTAAGTATATACGAGTATGTAACAATTAACTCAAAGAGCAAATGCGAACATTACCATACCATCTTCCTTGCATATGGTACATTTTTCAACTTTACTAGTTAAATACTAAAGTTAGAGTCGGTGAAAACATCCAATAGCGTATTTTTCTAGTCTAATAATATCAGTATATCAATGTAGAACGTTAGAAAGTAGTAATAGAAGCGAGTAAGCTTAACTTTATAGTCGAATCAATACTTTAAAAGTTTGAAATCTAGTATAATATTAGGGCTTAGCATACATCTTCTTGCATGTGTTAGACGTAGTTTGCAATTTCGTAGAAATTAGACGACTGAGCACAACTACTAATTTGTGTTTGTTGATTACACTAACAAAATTATAATTTACTCTCCAATACCATTTAACTTCAAAAATATGTTTTAGCATAGTTCAATGTGCTTACAGTATGATGTACTTATTATATTTTCACACATAAATAAATAGTTTATATTATTACTTTAACCTACAACAAGTATGTCAAAAGTTTAGGCTTCTAGTCATCGCTAAGTGACATGTAACTTGCGATAGCTTATATCAAAGCCCATTTTGTTTTCGCACCTTGCCGTCGAAATTATTGAATGCATCTTGACTAGAGTCCCTGACCTCTTGTTGTGCTCAGTCTGATCTGTAACGTAAGATTTTTCTCGTAATATAATATTCTAATGTCTTAAACAAATAACTTACTAACATGTAGGCATAGATATTAAAAAAGTTAATTTATAATTACTAAGTTTAGAGGATGTGTAGCCACGACTTTTAGATTTTCATTTGCGTAGCTTCGTATCGTTGAGTAGAAATAGTTTAGAGATCATTTAAAAAATCTATAATCGAGCTTCAAATTTTATCACCTTTTATAATAAATTTGCTATAATTATAATTAACCTGTACTTAGATTATATACCTACTTTATGTTTCAAAGTTATTTCATATATTTAATATGTATACACTGCTTATAAGATAATGTTGTTAATATTAATATTTATTGTTGTTGTTATGATATTTTTGGATGCGAGTATTTACGCTACCTTCTTCGTGTTAATGTTGCGATGCGCCGGTTTCGGAATTTGCCATCGAATTAATTTTAAGATGACGATTGGCATAACGGCCCTTATTTTATCGTTACGCCTCGCATTTATTTGTTTAAACGAAATTTTTAACGAAATTATTACATAAGTTACTTCGATCACTAAATCGCTAAGTATGCGACCGTCCTTATCGCCATCCTCTAAACTAGTCATACGTATTGTAAGCTTGGAATATTCTCTATCTTAAATTAAGGCAAGGTGTCTCGGTTGTGCAACTAGCGATCTAACCCTAAACTAGCTATAGTTGCTCAACCACGGTATCTGCACTAAGTATAATGTGTGTATCAATTAAGTGAAATCCATTACTACATAATATCGCGCCGACGTCATTACGATAATAGTTTTTCTATTGGAACGTAATACTCACGGCATAACGTAATTTATGATCAGCCTTAATTTCGACATGGATCGCCTCGCCCCATATTGGTGTTCTATTTGCGTGTTTAAATATACTAATATCGAGTAATTCAGTAAATAACACCGTTGCTTAAAGTTGTTGTAGTCAATATGTTTAACATAATGACCCCTGCCCCTGCATCGTGGTTGTGCGTGACACTGTAGGGTTAAATTAACCGGCGGTTACTCTACGTTACGGTTACTAAAAAAATTAAAAATAAATATATTGTATCCTAAGGCTGGGGCTATATGATCCAGAATCCGGTGAGCCCGGGAAAATTTAAAGCACTGAAAATAGAGCTCTGCGAATTAAATACAATAGAGTTGTAAATCGAAGTGTAGAAAATCCAGTATACTTGTATGTTCGATTTCCAGCTCTATTGCTTTAGCGCCAAGTTCTATTTTCGATACTCTCAATTTTCTCCAGCCTATCGGATTCCGACCAATATAGTTCAAGCATAACAAATTAAAAATTTTATTTTAGTTTGAATATTATTAAACTAATTTTTAATAATATGATAATTAATGTTACAAAAGTAGTAAATTATGGCACCTAATGCCATGTTACCCAAATGTGAGGAAGAAAACCTCAACGGGTTTGCCTATAAATATTTCAAAATGACATGATAATTAGAGTGTAATTAAAGTTTATATAAATAACAATTAAGTTTTAAAATAAAACGATCACATAAATTAAAATAAATAAGATCGTTTACGATAAGGCTAAGTCGTACGTGAGTGACCGCGGGTTAATTTTAATTCATAATTACATACATTTACAGTTAAAAATAAAATTAATCTTAGTGGACCCCATAACTAACGTGTAGGTTACATTTTCGTTGAAATATTATTTTAGCGTTTACTTTAATTAGAGACCACATAAATTAGGGCAAAGCTTACAGTTTGTTTTGTTAATTTTGGCATAGTTTTCTTTACGCTGCGGTTCTGTGGGAGTCTCCTCAGGGCCGCGGCGGGCTTTTTAGCTTTTTTTATTTTATTGCCGCAGGTATAGTGGGAGTTATACCTGACAGCCGTCTATTAGTCGGTGTGGAGTACGTAAACGCGGGCGTCGGAACCTCGTGAAGCCTTCGACCCGACAACAATAACGGCTCCCGGATTATACGAAAATAAATCTTTTCATAACGAACTCTGTTTGGTATCCGACTCCCGATTGTCCGATCGTAGCCGAGGAATGCAATGTCGCTGCGCGTAGCATTGTACAGATGTATGCGTGTCCGCCCGGCTAGGCTTGCCCCTATAGCTCGATATTGTCGATAAATGCGGTACCCATCAGGAAGCTAATCCAATTTAGTTAAGTAATATAAAGCACAAACTCTGAATGTAACCCATGTGTCAAATTCTCGATGTATTAAAATATAAGTCATTAGCGATGTTCTTATCACTGTTTAACATATCGTCTTTTTATTCGTAAGGTTATATTGTGAAGCCGATATATTTTAAAAATAAAGGAATTTGCCACTGTATAAGCAAAGTATCGTTTTGTACATTGATTTCTCGACGTCGAGGCCGATTCCTCATTTATGATTCGTAACGTATCGATTTGGACCGAAATAAACCGAAAGAAACGTTATGGAGCATGGAGTTGGCTAGCGTGCGCTAAAGTTTATTCATTACGTACGGTTGTCAAAGTTTTTACCTCTACGATTAATTTTAACGAAGGCTTTTCGTTTTCTGACTCATCCAATGCGATTTCAGCGTGGTGTCCGCGGCGGGTTGCGGCCGGTAAGAGCATGCGATAGTGATGTCCGAAATCTTTGTCTTATCGATATCGATAGTTTTTTCGTTGGCCAGAAGTCGTGTTGTATAATCTGGAACGTACCAAGTGCGGCACGCTAGACCGCTAACCGCGGGCCGTTGCATCTTCGCCATTCCTTACATACACCACATTCACCCTCAGAATGCAGCCCGCGAACCGACTCGCACAACTATTTTGAATAGTTCAAAACACGCTTTCGTTCTTCGATTTATCATGAGCGAAATATTCGTAAACTTAAATTAACGGCAAACGTAAGAACACTTAAAACATATTACCACAACGTAAATTGAATTTCGCGAAAGTTCGGAATTTAATTTCATTTCGATATTGTTATGTAGCAGGAAAAGTTTTTTGAATTAAATTTACAAGTGCTAAATTTTGTTATCTATCATCATCGGCTTGTGCTTTTTTTTTTATTAGAATTCTTAAATTGGAAGTATAATGAGAGTCGGGTCAAATTAAATTTCCTCTAACAAAAATTTTCAGTTTCAATATCATATAATAAATTGCTATAAGCAAGTGGTTATAATATTATTAATCCAATTTGCTTTACATACTCTAGTATAACTTCAATAGAACTTTGTCGTAGAAGTTCTATTCAAGTTCTACCGGAATTGGTTCTATTATGGAGTTACGTGGAGCAGTAAAATGAAATTCATATTTCCTGTTTCTATCTTTTACGAAATTCTATTATTATTCAAAAGTCTTAACGTCCTTATAGATTTTTATAAAAAAATCTTAAAAAAAGTAATTCATTAATTAAATTAAACAAGAAAAGCGGTTGGCGTATTTTCTCTTCATGTTATTTACGTTGTATATTATAGCGGCTACTGGTTTCTAAAATACTTTTTAAATTTTAAAATGTTTGATCAGTTATTAGTGATACAAAAATTAGTGCCTGTTATTTATGAAAAATATAAAGAAAGTAAGTTCAAAAATTTCCCTAGATTATCCAAATAGATTTAGGATGTGATTGCAAAAAGTATTGGATGGGTCAGATTAGTAGACATCTAGATTTTAGGTATGTTAATAGAAACCTAATAGATTAGCAACTCCATGAGTCCTGTGATAATTATGATAATTGTGTAACTTACAATTCTACAAAACAATTTTTAAGTAAAAGTAGTTTTTATGATGTAGATAGCAAATATCTTAAAACAGAAACTAATGATGCTAATTTTTTAATGCAGTCATATGCATCAAAATGTGATATGTAAATATATCAAAGTATAACTTTCATAAAGTCATAGACTATATGAGTAAGTTTAGACAAAAATAGTGATAAATGAACAAGCCAAGCAAGAGATGGGAAACGAAGAGAGCCGAACCACAATAGGGCGAGTAACATTTATTTGAACTACAATTTTGAAAGTATCTAACTCCGTTGAAGACCTAGATTAGATTAGGAAATGATGTGTTGTAAGAAAATTGATAAAGTGTGGTAGACAACGGAGTAAATTAGAACAGCTTAGATTAATTAGTATCTAGCATAGATGAAGTATTAGAAGGTCAAATAAATCAATGTAAGCTAAATTTGTAGACTCAATCTGGTCATTTATGATGTTAAACTAGCGGAGTTTCAGAATAGTCTAGAATTAGTAAGTGAGTCATTGCGGGCGATTTATCTAATAGAGAAGCTTATATTTAGTCGACTACGATTTTTAGAAGTAAGGATTAACCGAAGAGTGTTCGCTTAACATAGTGGGTAGTTATAAGTATTATAGTACGGTGGATCATGTGGTGGTGCAAACTCTATAGACATGTTAAATTGTATCGTAATAAGATATAGATAGTTTTATTATGTAAACTGTTGTGCCTTAGGCAACGTATACTAGGCTTAAGTGATAAAGATAAATATTTGACGCCTAGCCCTAGCGTTTTCAGATTCAAATTGTGTATAGAATAGAAATATTTTCTCGTAGATATTGTGTAGAATAAGAATTTGTAATTTATAATTTGACTACATGGGTAGATAATGTTTTCTGATATTGAGTAAAACGTAGAGTTTTAAATTTTTTATATATTAACTGTGTGATTTTTAATTTTACTTACTTCGCTTCTTTTAAAATCGCTTTTTGTGTTTTATATGTGACTGAACCATAGATAAAATTTAAACAAAGAAAACTGTTCGTTTACGTCAGACATACATGTGACATAAATACACCAATCAATATTACTTCATCTAGTATCAAAAATAATTTTCCAAAAAGACATTGTGGGTTTTTTACAGCTCTTTAAAAAAGTCGCGACCACAAACCAAAATACTTATATTAAACAATTTCTATTCATAATAAATTTTCAGTAACTAATTTAATTAAAATCCATAGACAATTGCTGATATAATCAATAAATATAATTGTAAAAGTTTTTTTTATGAATATTCGTTGAAATGAGTAAAAATATCACATTTTTTACCTCAACTTTTACAGACCTATGCCGTTGTAATTATTACCCTTACATCCTAATATAACTATCCTACTACCATTATAAATGTAAAAGTTTGTGATGAAGGAAAGATGGATAGATAGATGTATATTTGTGACTCTTTCACACAAAACCACTGAACGAATTTTGATTAATTTCGTCTAGTAGTAGTTTAGGCTATGGATTAACACATTGACTACATTTTGTAACGAAAAAGTGCAGAGTTCCCGTGGAATTCTGTATTTATGCGGGCGGATCCAAATCGTCTAAAATAATATTCGTGGACGTATTATTCACACATATTTAATACACACGTTCTGAGACAACAACAAGAATTCTTATAATATCATCATAAAGATACGCGTCTATAAGATAATCTCATACATAGTAAATCCAATTCGAAACACACAATCCATTAAATTACAAATCACTATGCGGTAAACAGAATCATAGCATAATCAGGGGTGTCACATTTGTAATAATATGTATATGTTTAAGAAGTTATGGAGACTGGTAACCCTATTACCAATAACGTACATACCGACACTAAAACTCAAGTACAACTGTGAAAATGTAGACAATTCTTATAATTTATAACAGCTTACGATAAAGTTCGCGGGATTGGCAACCCTAAAGGCAGCAGCGCCAGAATGCCACTAATTTACAATTGAGATAAATCTGTATGGATCAACGAGAATCCGCGTATCATCTTCACGTGTTATTGATGGCAGCCATTAAATACACCTTTCCTCAACAACGCCATGAGGAAGACTTAGGTAAACGCAAAAATAAAACATCCAATCTTGATAAGTAGAAAAATTCTGGAGCATTTCTCGACTTAGGCCTTCTAAATCCATCTCTCACTATCATTTTCTCTTAAATTGTTTTGTTTTTTTTTTAAATATATAACTGTTTAAAACCTCGAAAACATTAGTCCACATGTTATAAACATTTTGTAACAGTTAAATCATTCATTTTATACTTCATTTAACTTATAATATTTAAAATACACAACTTTCACAGCGTTATTTTATTTCAATTTAATAAAAAAGAAATAGAATTTACACTTTCCATCAGTGGAAGTACAAAATATATTACTTCGGGTGAAAATGAAATTAGACAAGGAAAAAAATGAACGAGGAAGTTATGATGGGTTCGGAAGTACGTCATACGCCCCTGTATATCATCCCACTTCTGAAGAAGAATTATTAAGTTCCTTCCAACTTCGCAATTATGAAAGTTCGAATAGCTCTCGTAAGACGGCCTCAGAATTTATAGAATATGTGCTTAGTAGGAGAGGTGCGAAACACCTTTGCGTTAGTCGCCGTATGTTAAACGTTTCCAAGTTATGTTATTAAGTTGTTTTTATGAATAATTTGTATTAAAATATATATCGAGGAATAAAAAATATGTGTCTGGAACAAATTTTATATTGAATTCGGATTAAACTTAGTATTACGTGTTAACTTTTAAAATTATTTAGAAGACTTTAGTAACAGAAAATAATAACCCATAAAAATATGCTAAAATCATGACTATCAAAAACTGAATATAAGTACAATAAATTACAAGAAACTAGTATGTCATATTACATCTATCGTTTTAACATAATCATAATAAAAATTATGATTATGTTTATGTACCACAAAACATAAACATACCTAATCATAATATTTATCTAATAACTACTTTAATGTAAAACTTTCCCTTAGTGAGTTAATTACATTCGCCTTTCGAGCTATATTTCCTTCAAATGTGTCGAAACTAAAGCGATTATAATCAAATTATATTATAACGTATGTAACAGCGAGAAACATTACGAAGTTAGCGTCCAACACATCTGATATGACGACTGTAGATAACTTCCAAGTTACTTCACGGCTCAGGGGATCGTTAGTAATAAATTTACAACCAGTCAGAAACATACCCCGAACCCAAAACTGCTAATGACAACCACAACACGAGTTCCCTTCTTTCGCAACAATTAATATACAAAGGAAACTAGAGCAATCCGAACTCACTACTTTCCGCTGGCAATAAATATAAGTAATATCGGTGTCGATATAATGGGGAAAGAATGAGGTACGTGCTATCGACACGTTAACGATCGGTAGACGTGTCTGCTCTACTCAAATTCTTATTTATTACTCGGCAGCCCGCAAATAAATAGCCTCTCACGTCGGTGTAATGTTATTAAAATGTGTCAGCATTTTAGTGGGGCCCGAGTGCGGGCGGGCGGCGGGCGGAGCGGTCCGAAAGGCGTGCGCGGACCATCTATCATTCATCCTCCATTACTTATATTGTGCTTTTTTGCAAAGTCACTCGCAGGCCGGTAATCACCTGGTGCGTCCGCGGAACACCATTTTTCACGCTAAATCATAACTCGCACATCTGACAATAATAAAATTTGTCACACAAGCCAACGGTGATATTATGGGGTAGCGGAAATTTTTAATATTAGTTACATGGTACTTCATATTAAAGTAACTATAGTTTAAATTAACAAAATAATAATATTTTAGATGTTTATAAATTTAAACATTAGTGAGATTGCTTTGATTTACTCACTTATTTAATTTAAAATATTGTTAAATTTCAAATCTTAAGTGTGTTTATATCCCAACGAAAATAATTAGTTGAGGATTACAAAATGTAATTAACAATGAACTTATATTTAAACTTAGTAATTATGGATTCTGTTTGAAAATAAACGGGCCAAGCAAATAGCGAGTAGCGATTCGTTGCGCGGAGCGGGCCACGCCGCCGCTACGTGCGCCGTATGCTAATGACACTCCCTATTCAATAAGCAGACCACCGCGTGCCTCGAGAACTCACGTCAGATAATTTACTGGATATTTTGTTAAAGTTTTTTCGTCCTCTGTGATTTATGCGCGCGAAACTTCTCTCTTTTTTCATTTGATAGCACGTGACGTACGTAATATTTTTTTGTTCCGACATAATCTGAGTGTCTCGGGCTTAAATAATTCATGTATTTGCGTGTAGAACATTTTATGTGCGAACAGTTTTCGTGTCGATGGTTCAGTCACGAGTGTTAACACGTATCGGTGTGTGTAGAGCGAATGCGATCCGTGTGTATGTTTGCAGTGGACCTGACCAACGGCCAACTGACACCGAATAACAACACACCGCTGCTCGCGCAGGCGCTCTCAGGTGAGCCTGCCTAACTCATTACTAACACTGGTGGAAGAACCTACTGGAAACATGAGGATACCTTCTACTAAATCATTACAGGGGGTCTAGTCAAGATGCATTCGATAATTTTGACAGCGAACTTCGAAATCAAAAATGTATGGGATTTGACATAAGTCATCGCTAAGTGACATGTCGCTTGCGATGCCCTCATATCAAATCTCATACATTTTGTTTTCGAATTTCGCCGTCGAAATTATCGAAGATATCTTGACTAGGCCCTCTGTAGTACTAACACTGAATAGGGAGAAGATTGGCTTTTAACTTTTGTCAATTCTTCGGTGGTCTGTGCTTGTCAAATCGGCGCAAGCGCTACGTTTAATTTACGCAGCGCATGCGCATGCAAAAACCGACGAAAGAGATAAATTATAAAATGTCGACAGCCAATTTTTGCTCTAATTAGTGACGGTACTATGCCATAACAAATATTTCATTATAACCTAAAATTACATTTTACATACTATTTAAAGTTTTGCTGCATTGTGGTTAGTTTTTACTGTAACTATTGTGTTTTAATATTTAATAGAGACCTGCCTGCAAACGCAACACTTTCTTGTGCATACCCACTGACAAATATATACTAATCATTATTACTTTTACATCTTGTTTTATCACTGGTAACACCAAGTATATTCCATTGGGTGACAAAAGAGGTGGTCGGTGGTGGTTAAATTTCTAACGATTCATTTTCCCTCATTAGTCCCCTTTCAGACGAGTAGCTTAAGACGAAATATATACCTTATCCCAAGGTAAAAAGATTTAAAATAATTTAACGAAGTTTAAGAATATTTCCACTACAAACTTTAATCTTAATATAAGTTTGCAATAAGTAATAAAGTTAGGACGTTAAATGCATAAGCGAAGAAAATCACCACATTATGTTTAGAATTTATTAAAGTTTCAAAATTTTTTAAATTTTAAGAGTTATTTTAATATTTTGCGTAGGAATTTTATCATAGAAATAAGCATTTATAACTTTTATTACTGTTTTTTTATATTGATGACATTGAAAAATAATTACTGCTATTCTTTTCGTAACTTCGAGATATTATTTTATTGATGCTATTTATAATCCAGCATTATGATATGTAATCAATATCTATATAATGCCCGCATCTTTAGAATTCTAAAATTTTACCTGAGGTCCACTCACGTAACTATATACCTAATTAATTTTGTTACAATCTCGGTTGAATTTCATGGTTAGCTTATACTTGTAGTAGTCACATTATACATACGTGTGAAATCGTGCGTGTACCAATGCCTATGTTATGGCATGAATAAGAACGCTTTCCATGGAATGAGATTATGATAAAATTACTTACGCAAATTGGGCTTCTATTATCAACTGAAAATTCGTCATCTTCTGTTAAATGTAACCTGTCCAACTTCCGTTCACTAATTAACCTGTAACTGTCGACCGTATTATTGAACAACTCCGTTGACAATTTAACCCTCGCGCCTCGTCGACTTCTCATCGACATCCTAACCCTCAATGTGTTCTGTCGACAGTGATGAACAACTACCAGGCGGCAGCGGCCGGCTTCGGGCCGCCAGCGTCGCCGCACACGGGCTCGCGCGCCGGATTCCCCGCAGCTAGCTCGCCTGGACCCGCGCTCGACGTGTACGGCTCGGGCGACAGCGTGGGCTACGTGCAGGCCGCCAGCCCGCAGCCCTCGGGCTTCCCCGCTATCGCAGTCAGCCGCGCACCCCTTAATTACACTCCGGTATGTATTTTTTGAATGTACCTAATTAAATCTTAAGAGCCTTTTCCACTAAGTTGAATGTAGCGCGATCGCCAAACGTGTCCCCATAATTACACTCCGGTATGTATTATTATTTGTTACGAAAGGTAAATTTGTTTAACGTGCTTTCAAAATAAGTCTTCTTTTACTAAGACTTAGTTAAAGACTTATTTTGAGCACGTTGAACGGCTGTTATCATATTAAGAAGAGATATGTATTTTTGTCTGTATGATACATAGGAGACCAGCTGAAGTAGGCAAACCTATATATTCTTCATTTATTAGTATATAAAAATATGACTAAGTGGAAAGTGAAGGAAACAAGACTTGGATGGAGATTCTCGCACAAAGAAATCATAAAAATGTTACTTGCAAAAGTAAAAATAATTTCTTTCCACGTCAAACATTTGGTAATGTTAAAATATCCTTATTGCAACTTCAAATACTGCCATAAATATACGAAAACTCCAAAAAATTGTTTGAATTATTATTCCCAAATTGTTTTTGTGCGCCGCAAATGTAGCAAAAACCGTTCCACATATCATACGACAGGAATATTTAAGAAATTGATGTCAAAACATAACCCCGCTCGGACCCCGCATCCATCACATGAATGTCTGCACTTGACGGCCCTTTGAACTTGAACGTAATCATTTACTGAATTCCTTTTATTTTCCACACATATCCGCGATGTGAGTAGTTTTGTGCCTTTTTCAATGGAAATGTACTTTACTACATGTAATGTACAGTTCTGTAGTAAACCATTTCACAATTACAATAGGATTCGAAGTCTTTAAAACAGTTAAGTGTAATTATAATAACAAAAGAACAGCTCCGACTTTTAGTGCTTTTCACAAAGTCCTTTTCTAATTAATTATGTAGATTACAAAAGTATTTATTAAGGATTGCGCTTGCAAAACATCTTGAATCATTATGTTTGTATATTTGTAGAAATGTGTAGAGGCTATGATTATTAATGAAGTGGTATATTTTTAATGTATAGAAAACTTTTTTTTAGCTATGATACTTTCGTGTCTTTAAAAATATGTAAACGCCGTAACCTGGCTAAGTATTCAAAATATATTAAAAAACAGTATAATGTATTCTATAAAGTTAAACAATAAATTATGTTGAAAATAAAATAATTACAAAGATAACCTCACAAAAAATTATTACCACGGATCTGGACTAAATTAGGAACATCTTAATTATTACTAAGTCGGACTACAGATTAGACTTTTGGTGCCATTTATTATTCAGCCAACATAATTTATAAAAGGGCACAAAAATTTGGTGGGTTTTATTACAACAGCAACGAGCATTTTTATGAGCGCAGCCATCTTTCTAGCAGCGAATTATAAAAATAAAAAAATATTATTTTTTGCAATAATAATAATACCGTAACTTAATCACCATTGCCTCTATCTTGAAACGTGATTAGGATTAAACTAATCATACTAACATTTACGTAGTTTAAAAATATTTTTCGGCAACTATATAAACACTAAAAGCCAATAAAAATTTATACGTAGCAAAATCGGAAATAGGTACATGAAGTTTAATTGTATTTTTAGAACGACTTTTTATTAAATTTGCGTTCAAACACACGTCACGTTGCAATTACAAAATGGCGTATGGACATGTCAAATAGTCTAACCCCCCTCTAACGTAAGTGTCAGTTTCTAGAATCTTCGGAGAATCTTTTTCCAAGTTTAAAATTAGAACACGTTAAGAAGGCCGGAGACGACAAGCACCGCAGATGTAATTAGCACACGACGCTCTAAAATTTTAGCGCAAAGACCCAATCTCATTAACCGACCGATCTTGTCGCTTAGAGCATAATCAACATAAGTTAGCGAACAAGTGAGGCGCGGGATGTGATTATAAAGTGTTCCGAAATAGCGTCCAATCTGAGCGGGTAATGGCTTTTTAAAACTACGAGCCCAGACGCGATCACTCTTCATAGCGTGTCACCGCATCTTAACTTCTAGTGCTTAGAAAATCTCAAATCTGAGTTAATATTATTTTCGAATTAAGCGTGAAGTTTATTGGACTTTAAAATATACTTTGTACATATATCTAAGTCTTTATTATTGCTATTTTCATACTCTTTTTGTAATAATCTTTAGAAAACTGTCTAGACCGATTAGTTGTGATCTAACTTAATTAAGTAATTTTAAGTTTATTAAAGTCGTTAAATATTCAAAAATTTACCTTAATTTTACATATTTTAAATGATTTACGATACCTATGAATCAATATACAGATACATGGGTAATGAGTAAATAAACGGTCGGACCGGCAGCGTGACGCATGTGGTCTCCGGGTGCGGTGCGGTCTTATTTGGTAGCGGGAATGGCCCAGGCTATAACCGTAAATCACGAAACAACCAGTGTAATTACCGCTCGCCGCTCTAACTCATCCGCCTGTTTTTATTTTGTTGGCCACCTCTACCGCTCTATCGACGAACTTACTACCTTTAAATCTGTCCCCCGAGAGGTCAATTTACCCCATTCAATTATATACGCCCGATTGAATCGTTAATATGTATCTGGCGAGCATCCAAATCTAATTGTGCGTTTTTTCTGTTACAGGGACCTTTGATTCCTGCGGCTTTCACCAACGGTTATCATTGAAAGTGTTTTAGCACAAATATTCAACGTGAGTATAAACTTTATGTACAACACAATTAAAATGTCGTTACGCAGAATAGTGTTTTAAATGTTCGCGTGCTTAATTGTAGTTATCACAAATGCAGAGCGTTCAGCATTCTAGTTAATATTCAGATATTTATGTTTCATTTTTCGCTTAATGTTGAAATCATTTCTCTTCATTGCACTGCAAGTTGAAAGTGCTATCATCTAATGATGCATTTGCCATGCAGATGAGTTTAATAAAACTTTTGCAGATGAATTAATGTTCACATAATAATTTTAGTAAATATAATTTTTTGGCAAGTTAATATTACATGGCTATTAAATTTCCTATTAAGCCTTTAAATTTTGATTCGTATAGACTTATGCCGCCTGTATAAGCTAGACAAGCATCTAGCTATCCCCATACCAGCTCCGGCGCACGCCGAGCCCCGACCTCTGTGTATCACTGCTTGGCAAGTTGCCTAGCTTATGGAGACGGCATGAGAATTATTATTGTGACTTATCCACTAACGGGAGTATGTCGTACCAGGTGGCGAGCGGCGTGGCGGCGCGTAACCAGCAGCGCCCCCCGAGCGCCGAGCGGAGTCACGCGCGCCCGCCACGGCCGCTTCGGCGACGGTCTACTCCGTCCGGCCACCGCGCGGACCGATCCGTCGACCGCGGCAGTCACCACCCCCGCCCCCCAGCTCGACCCCCGGACCCCCGACTCTTCCACCCCCCGCCCCCCTCGACCCCCTTGTCTATTGTAAATAACGATAATCTACTTTTTGTCGTGTGAACGAAAGATAGTTATATTGATTAAACAGGTATTTTTTCAAATTCTCGCTTCGACTGTACCGTAGATGTGTTGTCAATATAAACGATAAACTACAAAAAAAAACTTGATATAATGCATAGACGATTTTATTGCAGGGAGGTTTTCGATATTTTCGTAATTCATAGTTAAATTAATATTAAGGACTCGCATGTAAATCCCTCGATGTCTGTTTTTTCCTACGCAACGTTGAGTTCAATAGTGTATACGAAATTATTCGTGATGTAAACAAATTGCGGTGGATTTCGGATAATTATTGTCAGTTGCGCATAGGTATGTGACGGCATTTGTTTCGCAGAGCTTGCCCCTCCCTTGTGTTCCGCGTACAGGCGCGCACGCCGCGCAGCGCGTACACTCGCGCACACAGAGTTCGGTAGCGGTACGTAGGTCGGCGGGGTCCGCCGCCGGCCCGCGGCCCCCGGCGGACCGGAGACAATAACGCGGTACGCGACCGCGCGTCCGCCGCGCGCTTTTCGCTCGTCCACCTCACATATTTTATTCTATTCTATTTTTAATATTAATGTCAAATATAATTATAATTACTATACTAATACATATTGCGCATATTTTACCTATGAATGTAATTCTTTTGCCTAATTAAATTGTATAAAATCACTTCTTATCTGCTACTTTTGTTTCTGTAGGAAAAAATTCTGAATTACTTCCCTATAAGACTACGTTAGATGTGCATATACATACGTTCGAATGATAATATGTATTATGGTATAAATTTTATCCTAAGGATAACACGTTCATATTTACGATTCATAAGGACCTTCGGGAAGCTAAGTCGGAACGTTTCGAGTTTCTCTCATCGCGATAAGATAATAATTCGTTTTTATCTTGTACCTTCGAAGTAGGTATTGTAATTATATTATAATAAATAATAATTTTGTGCATTACGTAATTAATACTTCATCGTTTCTTACGATTGTATTTACATTAAAATAAGACCACTGTTAAAAATTCGCGGCCTCTCTCGATCGCGGAGTTTCACCGTACTTAGTCGTATTTAAAGTTTTAGTCGAAGTAATAATAATATGGTAAAAGGTTACATTTTTCATACAAAAATATCTTGTAATCAAATTATTCAGACATTTCGATACACAAAAGACAGGGATTTTATGAAATTTCAGCCAAAGCGCAGGTTCGAGGTAATAGTATAATATGAAGTCAATTCATTAATCATATATTCGTTAGGTACTCGGACACTTTTGACCACTTCGTGTAGTTCGCCGCGTGCAGCATACGCGACCGCGCCGCAACTGCACCGCAACTGCGACCCGACCGCGCTCGCTACACGCGTGCACTCGGTTGCAATCGTTCGTTATTTACTATTATTATTACTCATTACCTACATCAATTAACATTTATATTATAAATCTAGGTATTAAATTTTAGGTATAATAATGAACAATCTTTTAAATGCTATTATTATATAAATACGTTATAAATATAAATGTTTCCTGTTACAAAAAAATAAATATTGAAAATGATACGAAATAAATCAATATTCTTTTTAAAGGTAATTTATTACTTATGAGTAGTTAATCGAATAAAGGAGTGTCGTCGGAGCCGTTCGCTTCGCGTTTAGTTCGTGCCGAGTCATCGTCCGCCGCGCCGCGCCGCGACCGCACCGCGACCGCACCGCGACCGCCGCGCGCGACCGCAGCCGCACCGCGCACCGCCGCGCCGCAGAGACGCGACCGCGACTGTGTTGTTGAACGTTAGCTAGGAAATTGATAATAAAATCGAAAGGTGTGAAGTCCGTTGAGACGGTGGGAATCGATATCATACCTAACAAAATAACGTAATTATTTGTTTTATATTTACGGTGTTATAGGTATTTAAGACATTTTTTCTTAGAATATTTAATTATTACGATAAAATGTTATAATTGTTAGGCTCGGGCCGGCGCCGCCGCCGGCCGTTTCATTGACCTTACATCTTCACTATAATTATATTTTCTTACCGACCTTTATATGTAGGAGAAGCGTACACGGCCGCTTGTCCCCGTGCGAGTTCGAGTGCTGTCGACGGTAACAGTGACACAGTGACAGACACACACAGTAGACTCGTGTCGCTCGTTCGTGAGAAGCCATCGGTTCGTCCGCGCCGCCCGCGCCGTCCGCACCGCCGCGGTGACGTCACTGTACATACGTAGTCGCGCGAGTATAGACCGGAGGCGATACCAGCTGATCGTTGTTATTAGACTCATCGGAACTGCAATCGGGTTTAGCTTCAGATATTCGATTTCGTTGTTTATAGTTTGGATTCGACGTGTGGACTCATTTTGTTAGTTATTGTTTAGTGCTCCCACGCACGGGCCATTTTATATTCGTTTACGCTTTCGAAGAGCTAGATAGAAAGATATTCGTACATAAGTAATTTTCGCAATAATTACATTTTTATTGCTTCAATTATTATAAGTAATTAAATAAGGACCTAATTTTAAAATAGTAGTTGATTTTTTTTAATAATAAGAAATATGAAATTATAAATGAAATTAAAATCTGTTACGATTATATTTTTATATTTATCGATTTAACCATACAATTATGGCCTGTGAGTAGAGCAATAAATAGCGGCTCGGTGTGCAATACTAAATACGGGACCGTGTGGTGCTACGTCGTAGAGGTTCACTTGTAGCGGTATACACCGAGACTCGTAGCGAAGTCTCTCGTAGCGCGGAAATGGATGGCAGATCTTCCGTAGAGTGTGATCGCCGTAGCGTAGATCGTAGCGCGCGCGCCCGGCAACTCGTAGAGGTCGGTCGACACTCTCGTAGCGGTCGACCGGCATTTCGTAGAAGACGGCCGCGCGCGCTCGTAGCAATCGTAGCACAGAACGCGATCACACGCGCCACCGCTGCCGCTCCTTTCTCGCTGTTTGTTTACTCTTAGTTTTTCATTTACACGTTAGTAATGTGTTTATATCAAATATAAGACTACGTAATACTAAGCGAGATCTCAAATTTATTTAAAATTCGTTATGTGATCCTAATATTGCGACTTATGGTATGATATGCATCTATATTTAAAAAAGTATATAAAAAGCAATTTATTATATTTTGTATGATAACATTCTACATTACTTTTACACTTTATATCGTTAAAGATAATAATTAATTTTAATCTAATAAAGTGACAGACTGGTAAAGTTCGTAGAGTCGCCGTGACGGCCTTAGATCAGTAGCTTTGCTTACTCGGCGATGGCCAACTTAATGTTTCAAGGACCAAAGGTATACTTATTCGCGTAGAACCGGACGCGTATTGGCTCCACACGAACCGATTCAGACGATCGGTCGATCAGCAGAAGAGCGTGTCTGTGAGGATTGCGTTGAGATTCGAGGCGGGCTGAGGCGGTTACTGCTGCTCCATGCGGTATTCTGTTCAAACACAACTTTAATTTACCTACTTATTTTTAATTAGTTTAATTGTTCAATATATTCGATTTTAAATTTCGACATTTCACAAAATAAACGATGTCAAAATTTAAACTCTCGTAAAGTTAAGTGAAAAGCCCTTTAGCATCTCTCGGTGACGTAACAGACATGCTTCGAACACAAACATTTGCGGAGCAAAAGTAACTGTTATTTGTTTTGTGGAGAAACATGTAGGCGTATGTCTAGTTAAGTATTGGCTGTAACAACAAGCCGGGGTCGGTCTTACAACATCGTCGCGTTGTATTCAAATCACCTCCCTACAAACACAAGATTAAATATCCAAATGGAGTTCGAGCTTTCTACGAAAACGCTACTGAATCTTTTTTCGTATTAAATTGTAACATAAAATCGTATTCAATTGTAACATCAAGTTTCGACTTTTATTATCAACACAAATGTTCTGCCACTGTAAGCATCACATTACAAGCTACCGTTCTGTTGGGATATTTACTCCCGTGTCGATCAGCGCCCTGGATCGCAGTCGCCGCCGGCGCTCGCGCGCGCTCGTCCCCCGTCCCCCTACCGCCCCTCTCCCCTCTCTTTCTCCCCCGCTAGCCCCGCCCCGCCCCGCCCCCGCGCAACGCCGCCCGCTTGGTTTCGTTCTCGCGGTTACTTCTCGATTACGTGCTTCGCGTGCTGACTGATTTTCTATAGCAATAAAAATCAATTACCTAAGATTTTACATTAAAATAAATTTGGATTTATATACGTTCGGATTTGGTGTCATGTACATTTAAAATTTAGATAAATAAAGGAGTAACGATAGGCGAACGAGCCGTTAGGCTTCGGCGCGTTATTTTCGTCGTTTCTTGGTGTATGATATGTTACATGAATCTGTATACAATATGGATATAAATCGTATCGATGAATAAATTAGTTTTTACGGCATCTCTTTATTAATAATGATAATATCAACGTTTTGTAAAAAGCGGCGAGTATGCCCGCCGCCCCGATTTCGTGCACCGGTGCACTTTAACTTATTGGAAATATTACATTATTATAACGTACATAATACTATGAGATATATAATCATACAGCCTCTCGGGGCGCGCGTGTATGGCGATGCATGAATACACATTGTGCAATGTACATATACCTATAATAATACAATGATTTAAGACGAGGTCACATCGTGCCGTGTGTATGTGGTAATAAATATAATATGGACATTGTTCAAACAATAACCGGTTGTTTTATTTTGACCACCCTGTACTCTACATGTTTATATCGGAGTCCATCGAGTTTTCAATTTGGCGAAAACTAATGTTAACCAATCGGCCTCCACCGCCGGTGGATTTGAAATTCGATTCCGTAAAAGTGTTGTGCATTTTATTGAAACGAATTTTGATCGAGTAAATGGAATTACAAGTTTTGTGCACCGACGTAGAGCTTCTATGTACGGCATCTTTGTATGTGTGCAGCAGCATTCATTGCAATTGTAAAGTTAGTGGCCACTGCTCTAATATTAATAACTACACACACATTTTTGTTGGATAAATTTAAAACTAGTTTAACATCAAGTCCATAGACGACTGATCCATTACGGCAATAATAATTATTATAGTCCTCGAATATGCACACAATTTTATATCTAATAGCCATCTACAATTGGCAAACCTAATTTAAATGTAATTATTGAGTTTATTGTACAATGTACTAAACATCTGAAACATTTAAAAACAGCCTATAGAATTAGCTTAGTATAAAAATAATTTTGAAAATAATTATTGCCAATGCTTAAAATCTGAAAAAGAACGAGAAAATCTTACCCTACTTACGAGTCACAGTTTAGCGCCTGGTGCCTGAAAATGGAAGCAGAATGTGGAGTAAGTATTCGAGGTAAAACTGACAAATTTATTACAATTTTTTATAGAGACATCGCTAAATCTATTATAAATGCGTAAGTTTGTGAGAATGGATGGATGTAAGTTTGTTACTATTTTTTGCAAAAACTACTGATTTAATTTTGATTAAATTTAGTATGGAAGTAGTTTAAAAGTTTTAAATAGTTCTTAATATATACTACTTTTCATACTGGAAAAGTACAGTGTTTCCGTGGGATATTGTATTTACGCGCCGGAGCCGCGGGCAAAAGCTTGAATATTATATTTTGAAGAAAATCAATAATCACTAATATAGTATACTGATTATTATCATCGTATTATCATATATTAATTGGATTGCACTGTAATATAATATTAAAATTTGCGCATATCATTTGGCCTTGACATACACTGCAGCCAGGATTATATTCACAGCCTCACATTAGTATCCACAAGCGACCTTTCATTATTATGGATATATGATAATTATCTCAAAATATTACTTTATAAAATATTATATTTAATTCACCGACTTTATAAATTAATCAAATCAATCAATTTATATAGTTGATGAATTAATTAAATCTAATAAACAGCGAAAAATACCTAAAGGCCATGCTAGTTTTGATAACAATAGGAAAAATAGATTTTTCTAAATTAGTGTTTCTACTCTCTTTTCAAAACGACTTTAATAATACCGAGCATACATTTTTGCTTATGTTGCAAAAGGAATTTTGGAAGAATAATTAAATTAACATTGATTAAATTTCGTCAATTTAAATACAGCATAATACCTACCTAGATTAATAAAAAGGAACTTTATGTTAATAGACTTAAAGCTTTAAGTGGAAATGTAACAGTGGCCCGTCTCTTTCACCTTTAATATGAAACCGTCCTGTTCGGGACGTGACTCTATTTAGCTGGCAAAGGGCATTTTCCACTATTTACCCGGTACCCTACAAATGATTCGTAGGCACGAATCTATTGCATTGTACTTTTAACAATGGAACGACGATAGCGTTTTAGGGTTCCTCGTCAGAGGAAAACAGATTTGTCGAACGCTGACGCGGACGACGAACTGTGATGTAATACAAATTGAATTATTAATTTTTAAAAGTAGTAAATGATGAAATATTTTGATAAAGCTACAATATTAGCAATATTCTTTACAGAATATATTCAACGACCTCAGTGGCTCAGTGGTCGAGCGCGTTGATGCTTAAGCCGGGGCTTGCGGGTTCGAATCTCGCCGAAGAAACAAAAAGTTTTTATGTATTCCTGAGTCATGGATGTGTATAATATATTATGTGTATAATATAATCAAAATATGTAATATCTGTATTAAATATACTAAATATACATCTCGTTATCTGATCCCAGTGACACAGGTTTCTTCGAGTACTTAGCACGGGCCCAGATTGACGTGCTCTAAAACGTCCATGGATAAAAGTTAAAGCTTAAATAATATTATATTGACGTATATTTTCCTCCCTTAAACTCATTTGGCTAAGTACTGAATGTGAAAAAAATCCGAGAACATAGTTATTGTGACTACAAAACCAACTATAATCGGTAACTGCTCGTGCTTGGCTATTTGATATTAGAATGACGGAAAATATAACATTAATAGTTTTTATGTGCGTTAATAGATTTTCGATTGCTTTATTTTGTTGCTTTTATATTTGTGGATCGCCTTTTCTATATTAACCATTGTGTTTCCTGATCAAAATGCTCAATTTTCCGCTTAAATACGGACCGACTCGTTCAAAGTATATTATTGAAACTGTGTTGAGTCTTCATAATGAACATTGAACATAATAGAAAAAAGTATGTAAGAGATGTTATGTTTTAACATAACCTTTTACCAGAGAAAGGAAAAGTTTTGGTTAATAATATAAATAGCTTCTATAATAAATAGCAAATCAAAACCAAAAAAAAGTATTTTATTTGTCGCAGCAATCTAAGATTGTTTCTGATGTTAAAAGCTAAATCCAACCTCGGCATCGACACTAAGTTAAAGCACTTATTTAAACATTAAGTTAAAGTAAGCAAACTAGGAGCACTTAACATTATGGATGTTGAATTCATGTTTCAAGTTAACAACTAGGTATTCCCAGGCGAAGCAGCCAACTTAACGCGTAAGACACGGCTCACCACTTACCGGCTTACACACATGCAGAGAAAACTTGATCTGAGATATACCTATATCTTATTATATCAATTAACTATGTTAATAATAATCTATGGTATTCCGCTACATACAAACATGATATTACAGACCATTACTGACGACCTTTGTAGCTCAGTGGTTAGCGCATTGGCGCTCAAGCTGCCGAATCCCGCCAGGGAACAAAAAGTTTTCTGTGTTCCTGGGTCATGGATGTGTATTAAAAAAAACTTAGGCCTTTGCATCCGTTAATGGATGATTTATACAGTATTCTCCGAGCGAAGTAACCACTCTTGAAATACTGTAGTGCCTGGGACAGTCGGTTTTTAAATGTCGTATGGTTGCCCAAGCACATACGGCATTTTCACAACATAGTCAGCCTAGTCTATAAGAATGAACTGGTCAATACGTCTGGGGCCTACTATATGCGGGTTTCCTCACGATGTTTTCCTTCACCGTTAGAGCGTCCGTATAATGTACTTGAGATCTGAAAAAGTCTCATTGGTACACGTCACAACCTGGGATTCGAACCTGCACTCGCTCGAGTGCGAACCAAACGGTCTTCCCACTAGGCTACGGAGCTCACTTAAATATGTATATATTATAATACAAATCCTAAATATATTATGTATAGTATAAAAGTATTTTCGTTGTCTTTTTAAATTTACCCATAACACAAGTTTCTCAAGAACTTACCACGGGACCAGATTGACGTTGTGTGAAAGCGTCCATAGATATTATTATTATTATGTTTGTGTAATAATGCATTACACAAACATAATAATAATAATATCTATGGACTTTGTACTGGACCTTGCTCACGGGCAATTAAATCCCTGACCTTTGAGAGGCATGCGTGGGGCCGAAGCCCTAATGTGTCTCGATTCGACATATCATTTGACCAGGCGTGAGAGTTACAGAGTCAGATAATGCAGTGCTACTTCACGTAATGTCCTATTCATACACAGCATGTGCCTCTGTGTTGTACGTATCAACTCTTAGTACCTGAGTAACCGAGCTTTGCACGGAATTTTAGACGATTTTTTTAAAATAAAAAGGATCATAAAAATATTTATCTCACCAGTATTCGAATCATATACTAAATTTACGAACAAAGCAAACATTATATACGTAAGCATACCAATGCGCCAGTTGGACTGACATAATAGAGTCAAAATTATTGATATTGTTGCACGACGAAAGAAAAACCATGTGTAGCTTAAAAATGCGAAGTTTCCCAGGGAGAAGAGCTAGCTAGACAATTTTTTCTCCCCCAAAACTCCCTGCATACTAAATGTCATGGTAATACTTGCAGCCATTTTCGAAAACACGATTATATATACAAGATTGTCTCATTAAAAGTATAAGATGTTTCCACCTACACAAGAAGATTAAGACGCAACATCATTTGAAACTCTTGATAGGAATTATAAGATATAATTTGAAATTCGCGAAGCACTGAAAGTATGTAGTTTTGTCCGTAAGATTGCAAAGCATTTAAAATTATTGCTCGACTACTGCAGCCGAGCCGAGAAGGTTCTAAGTAAAGGAAATAAATTCCGGTATAAAATTTTATAATAGACTGTTAACTGCCATCCTGCGAGCTTCCGTTTTACGTCCTACACCAAATGCTTGTTACGAGAAATGCTATTGAAATTATTTTTTCCATTTCGAATTTACGATATTAAAGGTTGTTCAAATTTTTTTGGCATATTCTGATCTGTTGCCTATGTACGTTTGGGCAGAAAAATAATTAAAACTTTGGAAAAAAATTGATACTAATTAAAATTTAATTGCGCCCTGTAAGTCGCCTTGTGAGGCTAATGACTTCAGTGCCAGATTTGATTTTTCAGAAAAAGGTGAATCAAAGAGGAAGCAAAGACTTTGCCGAAATAACATCAGCTGCTTGGGGTAAATGATCTTAACAGCGCCGTAAAGAGCGTAACGTAATTTTATTCAGATTTTTTCCAAATTATTAATTATAGTTTTTCAGCCTAAGCGTCTCATAGGTATGCCCAAATTATCCGTAGTTGATTTTGAAAAACCTCATATTATATTATGTAGGTACCTAGCTGAATGTCAATCTGTTAGTTGGCAAAAATGTAAGCAAATTCACATGTGTGTTATGATCAAAATGTTTCAAAATTCAATGTACCTAACAGTAGGGTTATGAATTTTTGGGCACGTCGTAAGTTTTGTACAAATCATGAATGTGAAATAATTAAAGCTAAATGATGCAACGTATGTGGTATAGAACTATGGACGTCATATTTCGAATTAAGTAACGTGAAAACCTCCACCTCGAAATTAGGTTATTTTAGATAAGCGGTTCATAGACATTGCAGTCGCACCGCAGACGATTTTATCATTTTCATTCGCGATTCGCATTCAATATCGTAATCTGATTTCACGCATCGTATTGTCGGTGCTATTTAAAACGATCTGAATTTGGCAGCCGAAATAATCTTCACGGCCCACTGGGTGAGACTGATATGATTAATGCGATCGGTTCGTTGACATAAGTTGGCAATTACAGCTCGATATCGCTCTCCACCCGGCTTAAGGTAGTGTCAGTAGCGATGCTCACTTGTATCGTTTTAAGTGGTGTTAAATTCGTAAGCGGATTAAAACTCCGGCGGCGGCTTATGAGGCAACAATGAGAACATTATGTTTGTGATACATCGAGATGTACATTTTGTAGCGAGCTTTGTGCGATGGAGTTAATAAGTCACATTGTCTAAGGAATTATGTTGGAGAATAATGTATGTAGTAATAGGCTTACGCAAAACTAAAATTATATCCGACTCAGGCTATCTATATATATAAATGTTCTGCACCGATCGAGCTGAAATTTTAGCAATATATCATGTTAAAATTTCAGCTCGATCGGTGCAGAACTTTTTGAGTCTTTGAATCCCCATCAAGGATTGTTTTTATCTATGTTTTGCATCAGTCACATATTATCCGTGACCGCGAAAAAACTATACTTACGCGGGCGGAGCCGCGGACAATAGCTAGTTCTATATATTTTAGACCAACTTAAAATAAATATTTCGTACAATCACCCAAAAACATACCCATTTTCTATAGACAGATAAAAAATCAAAATTAAAAAAATTAAGTAACCCCCGAATCGTCAAGCAGTGAGCGAGCTGATGATGATGATAGCTCAGAACACTTTGGACTGCACATCAGCTTTCAAACAAAAATAATAATATCTATGCACGCTTCACACCACGTCAATCTGGTCCCGTGGTAAGTTCTCGAAGAACTTGTGTTACGGGTCCCAGACAACGAAAATTATATATTTAATAATACACACATGTTATGATTTTTACTATATTAAACACATGCCAGGAACACGGAAAAATTTTTGTTCCATCGCCGGGATTCGAACCCGCGACCCCCTTAAGCTTAAGCACCAACACGCTCTAGCACTGAGCCACAGAGATAGTCAAAACAAAGAAAACTAGATCAAAATCGGTTTATCGCTTTGGGAGCTACAATGCCATTGACAGACACGTCACTTATAAAATGCCACTTCTCGTCGGAATTTAGTAATTTGATTGAGAATGACCTACGGCAAAGTGAATTAGAATAAACGGCTCAGCTGACAGGTGCAGTACAATACACCTGCAGAGACTCAATTTCATTTTATTGCTACAAAGATACACATCAGATCTTTAATGATATTATGGCACGAGTACACGTGTGTCGAGCACGTTGTATGGACCGGTACATACAATTTTCAGGCTCGCCGATATACGTAACTTATTTCTTTACGTATGTTGAGTAGAACTGAATAGAATATTCGTAGCGTTATGAAATATTCTTAAGGTTTTTAGAATGTATTTGAATAAGAAATGAACGGGGTTTAAAAATGAAATATATAAATTGTATAAAAGATTTGAATTTAGTAGAAAATTAAGAAGTTACATAAATGCGTAAATAATAAGTTACTAGATTATGTTGGTCCAAAATTGAGCCAAGGTCGATACTAATGAAATAAAATCATATTTGATGGCATCAAAAGGGCAAAAATACAGTCAGTTTTTATATCGTCTCACCCCTGTGATGGATTTATATGGATTGTATTTGTATGGATTTTGTGCCATGTCCTTTAATGATAGCCTACTCCAAATGTATTGATCAAAAACAGGAATAAAAGATGGATGGTCGTTATTTTATTTAAATATTTACTAAAGCATAAGTGGCCAGTGGTATGGGGTTCTTATAACTCCATTTCTATCGGCTTCACTTAATTTTGAATACCCTAATCCTACCTACCTATTAGATATACAGGCTAAGCTTCATAAGCAAAACCAGCCTTAACCACTGTCAGGTAATCAGGTATTAACACTACCTGCTTGAACAGTGTTAATACCTGATTAAGAGCTGAGGTCAACCTGGTTCAGGCAGATACATGTTAAGTTAGATCATTAGACAGTTTAAGGTACTATATATTAAACATTGTAATGCACAATTATTTATCTGAATAAATATTATTGAGTTTCTGATTTTTTGATTTTGATACACACGGACGGATAATTTCACATGAATATAGTTACTTTTGTAACGAGATCTGATAGTGTGGCAGTGCTATCGCCGAGTATAATATTAAGCGGTCGTATCTTTATTTTCTCGAAGCATTTCACGGCTTTTTCGTACTCCCATATTTTCGTTTGTAAGAAAGCTAGCGGTCTAAATTTTTGTCGCAGAGAAGTCGTTAGTTTCAAGCGTTGTTTCAAATTTCATAAAAATCCAGTACATGGTTTAGAAGATAATATAATAACCTAACCAAGAGCATGTCAGGACATGTCTAAGGAGGGTTCCGTAACTAAACGCGTAATATGCTTTTTTTTTTTTAATTACTCCAAAAGTTACTGTCCGATTTGGTTCACAATAATTTTCCTAAAGTGTTTTTACCATGATCTATCAGCATGGAAAATTGCAAGTTTCTATCTCCTATAGTTTAAAAATGCTATGGGGGGACCAACTTACAAACTACTTTGGAGGCCGATTACTCGAAAATGGTCAACTTTATAAAATAGTAACGTATGAACCATGCCTTTATTTTAAAAGAACTATTCTACGATACCCCACACGATGGAGTAGAGTGAAAAAATATTTTTCATCCCCACTTCACATGTATGGAGAGCCATCCCTAAAATATAAAATTATTATATTTTTATGATCCCGAAACCGTGATCTATACACAATATATAACTGCACCAAATTTCATCAATTTATATTCATAATTACAGGAGCTAGAGGCGCGGACAGACAGACAGACATACAGACAGACAGACAGACAGACAGACGGACGGACAGAGCGAAACTATAAGGGTTCCTTAAGTATTACGGAACCCTAAAAATGGCAAAAAACGCAATATTTAAAGATATTGATAGATGGAGTTAGGGAGAATTTAAAGCATAATTCAAAGCATACTTCAAGCAAACCTAGTAATTTCAAATTTGCTTCTGGGCTAGGTTATTAGCTACATATAAAGGGAAAATATATTAAAAAAAATTAAAAAAATATATTAGAAATTTTAATTTTACAATTTCTCAGGAACAAAATGTATGAATACAAGTTCACTGATAACTTTGTAATCGTTATTTAGGTACAAATGTCATGAATTGAGAAGTGGTAGGTTATTTTAGATTACAGTAGATGCTTTGGGACGAATGGGCCCACTCGACCTGATGATTAAGACGGCCTTACAGAAGACCGATGGGAAATAGGGAAATAGCACTTGCGTTGTGTCTCACTGCACGAAGAAGATACCGGTGTCCCAAAGAGACCAAATTCCTTGGTACTCAGGTAACCTACAAAAAGAAATGAGATGTTTAGGTGGGATAGTAATGTTTTTGTGGGATCGTAATTAATTATCCATTAATATAATCCGCAACCTACCAATGGTGTACTATAACACACGAAATCATAGTTAATACTTAAAAATGCCAGCGTAAAAAAATCAGTGTCTGAAGACTGATTTTTTTACATTCAAAAGATATTAAAGGATATTTATTATGTATAAATCGTAGAATTCGTAATATTGTTACCTTATATTAGGTATGAAAACTGTCTTAGCTCAAAATGCCAATAACCAAAGTAATCAGTCGCCGCGAGTGGCGTGTCCACTTTGACCATTAATATTAAAGGTTATTTCGAATTCTATTATACAACTACAAAACAAAGAACATTGATTTTACTGGCCTTGTAACATTATTGGATAGGTATCGTACCTATGCAGTCAAACTTCACGACATCGCAGCAACAAAAATAGAAAGAAAATAGAATTGCTATAAAATTTATACATATTGAATAAATGTTATAAAATTATTAGACATAGGTATAAATATGTGAAGTAAAGGTAGGACCACAGTAGGCGTAACTACGCGACGCGATACTCCATTAGTAGAGAAGACAGTAAGGAAGTTTAGTACTAAATTATAATTTTATGAATTTAGAATGTCGATATTTCAGTTTCCTATTAGGTGTTACAAATGAGGATCTCAATAGGTAAGGCATATTTCAACTACAAAAAAGTACTTTGGTAATGAAAACAGTGCATTTTTATAGTACTTTCACAGAAAATTACAAATTATATGTTTATGAAAATATCATATTAAAATCGCATTACGAAATAAAACCGATAGTGTAACTAAACACGGAGCTTCAAACAATAACAGTTGAACGAGTTAATCTAAATCTATCGAACATGAAAATAGACTGCCGTAATACCGAAACAAAATATTATCATTATTAGAATCTAAAACGGAACATTATTCGGATAACCGAATTACTCGTAGTATTTCAAATCGGATCGAAATAACATTAACGTGCCACTGTAATCCTATAAAACCTGTTAGGATTTCCGAACGACTGTACAAAATATATGTGAACTCATACATAAGTAGATAATATAATTTTGCGGGAGTTAAATCGATTGTGCTTTTATCTATTGGACGGACTAAATTGTTTCGCTAAATCCAAGATAATCTCCCGTCGTCTATATTATCCGGTTAAAACGAAATGCCATTGCTGTAATAATTATTGTACTTGGCTTGTTGGTCCGTTTTCGTAATCCTCTGTATTGTTTTAAGAATATCCTCGTTACAACCTCACCTAAATCTACTGGAACCTCTTTTGCGAAAAAAAATAATTAATCAGATGCTTTTTCATTCACAGAATTTAGAAGAATCACAGTTGATTTAAACTTGCTGCAGTTTCATGGTTCATATTTAGTGAAGATTTTGAAAAAAAATAATATTGTTTTTCTTTGGACAATGGCTAATATTTAAGTCCAATTACATACATACATATAATCATGCCTCTTTCCCGTAGGGGTAGCAGGGACCACTTCTTTCCACTTGCTACAATCCTTACATACTTGTTTCGCTTCGTCCACTTCCATTCTTACCATCCATTCCTCCTCTTACATTCAAAGTAGCGAAGTGGCTCTCCATGGGCCAATTTTCGCCTCCGCGAGAACGAGACATAATGTGTGGCGAACCACATCGCCGCCATTTTGGATAATTAAATTATTTTAATGATTATCCGTTGCATTCCCACGGATTGGCGGAGAGGGAAGGATAGATGGTGTGGAAAGGAAGAGTGGGAAATAGAAAATGTAGAATATTACCGCCCAGCAGTGTTATTCTCTAAGAACATTTTCAAATCTCGACAGCTGAATCCGCGGTGAGTGTCAAATTTATATACTGAAATTGACACTCACCGCGAATTCAGCTGTCGAGATATTATGAAAATGTTCTTAGAGAATAGCACTGCAGGAGGGCAAGGGATAGGACAGTAATAGCTAGAAAGCCGAGGCTGCGACGCGTATACCATACCACAACTACCGGACATATAAGTTTGGAATGAGTATCCCATGACATAAGAAGTCCGATTAAGCTTATACAATATTATAGACATAAAATACAATTCTCGGTATCCTGATTCTCCAGCACAGTTATAATGCTACATGACATTTAATAATAGTAAATATTATATAGCTAGTTTCATTGATATCAGACCAGTTGCGCAAGAATTTTTGTGCCCAAGTGTGAGCGCAATACACAAGAGCAACCTCTCTTCCTTTACTCTCATAACCTACAGGGACGAACGACCTACTTTTTATATGCCCATCCGACGCATGGATCATCATTCTTGTCAGACAATCAGGTGATCAGTCTGCATTATCCTAACCAGTCTTGACGGCAATATATATTATTGTTCCAACGCGGGAATTGAACCTACAACCTCTGGAATCGAGATCCAAGCTTTAAACCACTGAAACATGGAGGCGTCACACGGCAATTTAAAAGTACATAAAATTGATTTTATCTTTAATTATCGAGTTCATTATTTTGGATTTGTGTGATCAATTCCGTGAGAGGTCCTCAGACGATATTATTAGCAATACGGTAATTGAAGTAGATTCGTTATTGGATCGAATTTAATTATAAATTCTCATAGATCGCTTATGTTTTCGTGTTTTCATATTAATAATATGGCTAAGCGATTTTTAGACAACTGATAAAATATCTTAATTCATATTTTAAACAATGTCTAGGCTGCAGTACAATATTGTTACTTTTCGTTAAGAAAATAAAAAAAATATAAGCTTCTGTTAAAATCAAAAGAATAGATAATATACTACCTCACTTTATTTCTAGTATGTACGTCTAATCATTAAAAAAATATTTTATTTTAATGATTAGACGTACTAGAAGACAGTACTTAAACATTCTTATGATGCTCCTATTAATTATAATTAATAGAAGCATCATAAGAATGTAACGTTAGACTCTAACGTGACATCCCATCCCAACATAATAAATAGGATAATATTCAAAGTCAGTCATCTAGCCTATTCTCTAAGGTTAGAGAATAGGCTAGTTAATATAAATATTTTTTTTTCATAAATGAGTAGTACTTGTAAATATGAGTAACTTCTCAGAAGAAAAAAAATTATCAAAAGTCAATATTTTCAAAGGTACAGCGATTTGTTAACTATAATATAATTATAATAGGTTTAAAATATTATTTATAATTTTTTAGAGTTTATTTTTTGTGTCGGGGGGTTTGTAAAATTTTTAATTTTACTTTTATTTTATCCTTTTTAAAGTATTTTTTTTTCATTATTATTTTTTACTTTCAACTTCATTGAAGTTACATGGTACCAAATTTCGAATCGATAAGACATGTGGACGATCCCTCATCAACTAATAAAGAAAAGATGATCTTCAAACGGCTAATCAGGTCATGGTTACCTTACCATGTTCTTTAAATATCGTTGAAACAACACGGTACCAAATTTCGAATCGATCGGACATAAGAAAGTTAGTCAGATCCCCTCATCAACTAGAAAAGAGCTGATCATCTTCAAACGGCTGATCTTCCCACCACCAATTTTCTCATCAAATGAAGCTACGAACACTGTCGATTAAGTCATCAATATTACTTTCAGTGCGCTTTCATTTGAGACCTTACTCGAGTATATTTGCACATTCGGATTTTCTTCCCCGCTTTCACCCCCCACAACTTTTAAACGGCTCAACCGATTTTCATCAAACATGTCTAAGAACACTCGCATGTAAGTCACCTTTAATATAAAAGAAACAAAATTGAAATCGCTTCATCCGTTCGGGAGCTATGATGCCACAGACAGACAGACAGACAGACAGACACACCCACAGACAGACAGACAGACAGACAGACAGACCGACAGACAGACAGACAGACAGACACGTCAAACTTATAACACCCCTCTTTTTGCGTCGGGGGTTAAAAATTCACAAGTCTCGTGAAAACGCTCCATACTAAAGTCGTACCTAGATACGAGGTACCTGTGACGTAACGCCTAGGTAAAAAAAAAACTTAGGCCTTTGCATCCGTTAATGGATGATTTATACAGTATTCTCCGAGCGAAGTAACCACTCTTGAAATACTGTAGTGCCTGGGACAGTTGGTTTTTAAATGTCGTATGGTTGCCCAAGCACATACGGCATTCTCACAACATAGTCAGCCTAGTCCAGAGGAATGAACTAGTCAATACGTCTGGAGCCAACTATGTGCGGGTTTCCTCACGATGTTTTCCTTCACCGTTAGAGCGTCCGTATAATGTACTTGAGATCTGAAAAAGTCTCATTGGTACACGCCACAACCTGGGATTCGAACCTACACTCTCTCGAGTGCAAACCAAACGGTCTACCCACTAGGCTACGGAGCTCAACGCCTAGGTAACGTTTAAAGATAATGGTAGCATATTTGAAAACTTGACCGATATTCATATTTACCATAATGAATGTTATTGTATATGATGTAAGTAAACTAATGGTGTAGATTTTGTTAACAAATGTAGCAAAAAAAATTATTTTAGATATCTCTAATTACTAAACTACACATAAAATATTACGTTTTTTTACATTTTATCAAGTTGTAATACCTCAATATTTCAGAATATATCAATCCAACTCAATATTTTACATGTAGTCACCATCCCAATAGGGAATATGCATAAAATATAAAAGAAAGACCTATCATGGGTCGCAACACACATGAGTGGTTAAAACATAATAATATCATACTAGACTGAAAAATAAAGGCAATGGCGAAAAAATTTTCAATACATATCTGTTGATAAATGAGCAAGATATGAGCGGTCAAAGATTTAATCTATCTCTTTCTAACAAAACGAAATTTATTATAAACTTTCTATGAAAGTCGTGTTATATGACGTCACGGTACACGTCGGATCTCTCTGTCTAATAGACTACTTTAAACGTTCATATCTTCGTTTTCTTTAATGATATTAAAAATTGATTTTACTATACGGTTTACCAAACAAGATAGATCTATATAAAAAAATAAAAAAATACGTGCATATTCCCTATTATAAAAACTTGCGAATCACCTACAATTATTATTTATTTAATATTTAACCAAACCCACTATATGTATATTTTAATTTATGAATCGATTCATCGATTGAAGCGAACATGCTCAATCGATGCTGACGATGACGCTGCTGGCGTCAATTTTCCGTGAAACTTACGTTCTACGTAGGCCGAACTTTAGTTCCGCAACTGTGGAGGCCATACGTGCAAGATACGGCTGTAGAAATTTGTTTCCATTTATATATAACGTGTAACTTTTAAGTGGGTAATTTTTATAACAATTATTTTGTATGTAATTTTACTCGTTTTAGTACGTCCGACGTAACATCTAACGTAAACGTGAAAAATATAACGTCTGCACCGTAAAGAAGTAGTGAGAGAAAACAAAGTGTATAATAAACTTGATTTTCAATTGAATAGCGATTTCTAGACAATATGGGTTTTGTTGTTATAGTTCTTAAAATGAATGAAAAATTATTATGCCTTATCAGCAAAGAAAATTTTTAAATAAACTTTCTAATTCTCATAGTTTGCCAAGCCAGAACCATTACTCGAATTACTCGAAAATGGTTTGTAAAAAAGTCGTTAATGAAACCTTTCTTTTATTAAAAAAGACCCATTCGATGATACCTCACAAGTTGGGGCAGTTAAAATGAGAAAATAAAATCCCCACTTCACAATATGTATGGAATGCCACCCTAAAATATAAAATTATTATTATTTAATAATACCAAAAGTAAAATCTACAGTAAATTTTATCAATTTATTTTCACAATTATAGAAGTCATCAAAGGAGGATAGACTGACAGACAAACAGACGGACGAACACACAGGCAGATGGTTGGACTGTACATCTTCTTTTTAGTAAGTATGAAACCCTAAAAATGAGCGTTGCATTATTTCAAAGCATTATTATAAACGGCCAATATAACCTTGCATAAAAACTATAATAAGTGTGATCACACGACATATTTATTTAAGAGACGTCTGTTCGCACATAATTAGGGTCTCGTCAGGGGCACGTGTGGCCCTGAGGCATTTTATAACCTTTTGCCCCTGCAACACTGACATCGACCCTTACAGATTTAAGTTTAATCCTTTCTTGATTGCGATTAGGAGTAAATCGAACATAGTATTAAAATTATTATTTACAAAATCTGGGACATGTTCCTCAAGCAATCGAAGTATGATATCAGTTTATCGTGCCCCGATATTTTCGATTTAAGCTATTAATACTTAGAAAAGTACGTAAGAGACACATGTTTTTTTTTTTATGAAATAAGGGGGCAAACGAGCAAACGGGTCACCTGATGGAAAGCAACTTCCGTCGCCCATGGACACTCGCAGCATCAGAAGAGCTGCAAGTGCGTTGCCGGCCTTTTAAGAGGGAATAGGGTAATAGGGGAGGATAGGGAAGGGAATAGGGTAGGGGATTGGGCCTCCGGTAAACTCACTCACTCGGCGAAACACAGTGCAAACGCTGTTTCACGCCGGTTTTCTGTGAGCCCGTGGTATTTCTCCGGTCGAGCCGGCCCATTCGTGCCGAAGCATGGCTCTACCACGTCATGTAAGAATTTAGTTGCTTCATATTAGGATTTCAAAATCGTTTATTTTCTTATTAAACTGCAAAGTTAAGTTTGTAAAATATATTTTTTTAAATACCTGTAATCTGTATTTACCCGTGCGAATCCGGGGCGGGTTAGTATTATTATACTATTTACAAGATGTTTCCATCGAATTTCGTACCCGCAAAAGCCTATGTCTAGTCTGCTAGCCTATGTCTATGCCCAATTTCATCAAAATCGATCCTGTAGTTTCGAAGCCTATTCAATATAATCAATCAATCGATCAAATATATATAATAAAAATAGAAAAATCCTCTTTATAAAATTGGTGCAGATTAATAATTTAAAAGAATGTAGTAAGCAGTGCAGGCGTTCGACCGGATTAACCAACTTCGCAATCCTAAGGCGGAACGAAGTCAAAATTCCAACATCAGTTTCAGGCATTAAAGGATAAGTCTTCTTCATAAATAAAGCCAGTTTACGTTAATCCTGTTTGTTAAGACCCGCAAGCCCATAAGCAGATTCGTACAAGCTATTCTCTTTATAAGTCAACTCTTATTAGGCTGCCTACTTAAGTAAGTGTATGACTGGCCGGTGTTACAATGTAAATCAAAAATCGATCTAGCTAGGCCTTATCCCTGTAAAATAGCGCATTTTTAGGTAGGTAGTTCGTTGTTGTTTTTTTTTTTTTTTTGTAGCGCAAAATACGGTTGTATAATTTTTGAGATATTGGCAAATTGGTGTCTCGGGTTGGTGACAGATGAATTATTTTGTTAATCTTCAATTTTTTTTTAACATAATATTATATCTTCTTTTTAAGATTTACAAGGTCAGCTATATCTTTAAGAACTAAATCAGAAATAAGTTCTGCAAAATTTATAAAGTAACCCAGATACATTAATAGGTACCTATTGCAGTGTGTTTTTTCCGTACTGTGTTCTAGAACTCCGAGTGATAATAATATAATATAATATCTATGTACATCTATGTATTATATATCTATATATCGTCAATCTGGTCCCGTGGTAAGTTCTTAAAGAACTTGTGTAACGGGTAGGTACCAGACAACGGAAATATATTTAATACATATTTTTGTATAAAAATGTATTGTAAATGTATTGTATAAAAAGTTATTGTTACTTCGGCGGGATTCGAAATTCGAACCCGCGACCCCCGACTTGAGTACCAATATGCTCAACCACTAAGCTACAGATGTCGTCTATCGTCTCGTATTACCTGGTAGACCGATATACACGATGACGATGATCATCGTCATCGTGTATATCGGTCTACCAGGTAATTATTTTAAATTGACGTAGTTAAAAATTAACAACTTATTTATTAAGATAACTATGCAACCTTGTAGTATATTAGCGACATTATACCAAAACCACTGACCAAATCTTGAAACATTGTCACAAAAATTAACACACCTGTATACCGTATGTCATGGGGTACTCATCCCAACTTACCTGTCCGGTAGTTGTGGTATAGTATACGGGTACGCGACCCCGGCTTCCCTAGCTATTACTGTCCTATCCCTTGCCCTCCTGGGCGGTAATATCCTACATTTCCTATTTCCCACTCTAACCTACCAATCTTCCTTTCCACACCACCTATCCTTCCCTTTCCTTATTCCTACCCTCTCTACCAATCCGTGTAAACGCAATGGAAAATAATAAAAATAATTTAATTATCCAAAATGGCGGCGATGAGGTTCACCACCCATCACGTCTCGATTCTCGCGGAGGTGAAAAGCGGACCATGGAAAGCCGCTTCGCTACGGTGAATGTAAGAGGAGGAATGGATGGTAAGAATGAAAGTGAACGAAGCGAAACGAGTATGTAACGATCGTAGCAAGTGGCAAAAAGTGGTCTCTGCCTACCCCTTTACGGGAAAAAGGCGTGATTATATGTATGTATGTATGTATGTATACCGTAACAAAATAATTGTTGCTTTCGTAGTATTACCGACGGTCTGAGCGGGTTCCGTAGATCATGCGGGACTCTGACACGAGGTTTTGGACATGATGAAGCACCTGCTCTTATATTTTATAGTCCACACATTGAACCGAAATATATTACTATATTATGTAATATTTTATTTCGAACCTCCCGTAATTAATAATATTTATGCCACTTGGATTCTGCTCTGCCTAAATTAAATGCTATGTTCTATTTCAATTTTTATATTACCTACTAGCTGATGCCCGCAACTTCGTTTGCATAACGTCGTTGCCCGCAACTAACAGAAAGAGAACCCTTTTTTATTCGGAACCCTAAAATAAAAGTAGCCTATATTAGACCTTATAACATCAGCTATCTCCCAGTGAAAGTCCCTTAAAAATCGGTCCAGCCGTTTCAGAGATTAGCCGGAACAAACAGACAGACAGACAGACAGACAGACGGATAGACAAAAATTTTAAAAATTGATATTTTATCGTTAGTACCGAATATACTTCCATATGCATTAAGTGAAAAGCTGTTAATTTAAAATTACAAACAAACACTTCAATTATATTAATCTGTATCTATGTATCTAAAAAGCTGTTAATTTTTTTTAATTACAAACAGACACTTCAATTATATTATGTACTATGTATCTAAGATTATTATTATTTGGTTTCAGAGTAAGTTTATACCGAAACGAGTCGGTTTCATATGACATCAGTCATACACTGCACGCGCTCTGTGCAGCGTGGTGGCACTTGACATTCGAACTTTTACAATGAAATGTGTATCTTTTTGTGTAATGAATAAAGTTCAATTTTGAATGGCTATCTTAAAAGTGCAACGCCGCGTATCGTTTCGTTTCGGTGTACATTGACCCCAACACTCTGTCCTGCGGCTACACGCTGTGGCTAACGTGTAGGCTACTCGTACATGAAACGAGATATATGTATGTAAGTCACATAGATTAGCAGCAAATGCTAGGAAGGATGTCCACTGCAAAGTGTTACAAGTAGCTCCTCCACCGGAAACTACAGATGAGCAAAATCCTTTCACTTTTAACAATACTAGCTTTTTCCCGCAGTTCCACCCGCGTAAATATAGTATCCCGCAGGAACTCTGCATTTTTTAGGGATAAAAGTATCCCTTGTGTTAATCCAGAGCTTAAACTACTACTATTTCAAATTTCATAAAATTTCGTTCACTAGTTTTACGTGAAAGAGTAACAAACTTCTATCCATCCATCAATATATACATACGTCTATTCATCCTCACCAACTTTCACATTTAGAAATACAATACATATTTCTTAACTTTTAGACGCCAGTTGCAAATTTGCAATACATAAAAATATTAAGCTATAAAGTCGTTTTGAGAACGTGAATTGAATAATTCAGGTAAGATATGCAGTTAAGTTTAAACTAAGGTCATCTGGCGCCTTAATTTGTAAGGCGAACGTACCATTTCAATATTTCACACAAAATACAGTAGCACCTGCTTTTAAATCTTCCATTTCCACGCCGGCGTAACGAATTGTATACGGTTTCACTATTTCGCTGTTTAGCTACATCTTGGAGGTATTTTGTGCTTTAACGTTGAAACTTTTACAGATTTTTCCATTAAAATGTCCGTCACTTTTGACAAAATAGGTTTCCTTTTTAATTTTGTATTTACGCCATTTAAGTGATTTGTGCGTTTTCTTTTGTTTTAATAAATACTACTTTTCTTCTTTACAGACAGTACACCGAAGACGCGTAGCACCGAAGCGAAGACTGCTACGAGAAGCTATAGTATATTTTTATCATCGTTATAAAATGAAACACATTAAAAGTTGTTTCTTTGTTCTCTTCATAACTTTCCTATAAGGTGTTACTATTACATTTCAAAACGACTGTTAAAATTCAAAATAGGGTTGACTAATCTAATTTCAAAACATAGCCGTTAAATAAGCAAACTTCGTCGATAGACCGAATTTCAGTTTCAAACACCTCAAGGTCCACGAGCAAACTTCATCGTTAATTGAGAGGTACAACTATAAATCAGAGGCTCGGGGAAATTAAAAGCGATTACGGCGTGAGTAATACGGGCCCAGCGGCGGCGACGGAGACATATTCACGGTAAACCATACTGTTATTAATTTCACAACATATGAACAATTTGGCCCGGCCTGCACATATTTCATACAGATTTTGTAAGATTTCCACGTGCAAAAGTGCCTAAATTGATGTAGGCTTACCTGCGTGACCCAGAAAATTGATGTCGAACATTTAAGTCGTGTAAAACTAAAGAATACCACCTGTAAGTAGTTTCTTACGCCGGTTCTTCTCGTCGGGTTAGCTCCCGAACCGGTGGTAGGCATCACATAGGGACAATTCCGTAAGCGTTGCTTAATAACCTACTCGTATATGAAAATATATTTTTTTAATTTATTGATTTTCTAGTTGCAACCTTGTAAACAGATTAGTGTGAAAATCATAATAATGATCATATTTTAGTCAAAATCAGTATACTAAAATTACATAATCAAGTGCGGTACAGTTTCGCTTTTGTAACTAAATACATAAATAATTATGGGAGCCGTACACTATGCTTATACACCATCTGTCATGCCAAACCACGCCCACACACAGTCTATTCTAACTGATCAGTTGCAACGTCATGTCGATTGGACGATAGGAAGTATGGTGTATGACTACCCTTACAAAAGTTCAGTTTTCTGTATAGTATAATAAATAACTCTCCACACTGATATCGGTGACGGTAGCCGGATTAATTGAAACCGGGCCGATGATGCAGGAGTAGTTGTATAGTGCCCAAGTATGTGCGCAGTACACAAGAGCACTCTCTCTCTTCCTTTACTCTCATAACCCAGTGGGACGGCTATCCGTCCGACCCGCTATAATATAAATAACGCATTCTGTATCTGTATATATCCACGTTGAATGTTGAAGCTCGTAACTAAGAGGTAAATTAGTTAATTTCATAGGTGGTGTATCCGTAGCAGCTTGATTTTGAATTCACGAGCATTTCGGTTCACAGATCATCATCAAATTTGGCCTCGTTGATGTCAGCCCGTCGTTACTTTGTAAATAGAAATTTCAATACAATACGTGGCATTTCGACGGACATTTCAATGTATATTTCACATTGAAATGTATACGGTATCATAATTATTATAATATGTTAAAGCTGGGACTATATGAACCGGAATTCGACGAGTCCGGGAAAATTCAGAGCTTTGAAAATAGAACTCTGCGCTATTTAATTTTTAACATTAATTTACAACAATTCGATTTTCAAATTTTAACATTTTTGAAAATCGAATTGTTGAGTATCGAGCTTTCATTTTATATGACATTGACATTTGACGCGATACTCATGTGTTTGATTTTCAACTCTATTCTATAGATGAAGAGTTCTAATTTTACTGATCTGATTTTTCACCGGTCTTCCGGATTCCGGAGCACTCTAGTCTCCACCTAAGTTTAGCTAACTACTTATCTAGTAGTATTTTATAGTGTAATAGGTTACATTTAGTCACAAATAATTAAATTTTGAAAAGAACATTACGAAACTTGATAAAATGCTTCCCACCTATGTAACGTTGTGTGTACATCGTACAGTTATTTATAATTCCTCGTCAATTCAAAATTTTAAGTAACCCCCATTATTGTCAAGAAGTAAGTGAGCTGATAGTGATGAATTATATGACAAATATATATAAAAAATATACAAAAAAGACGGGTTGCACTCCGGAAGTGCCGGCAGAAGTAAAAACTTCTCCAATGTAAGGTCAATATAAAGGTCAAAAGCCAATGTGATGGGGATGGCTGAGGTCAAAGGTCATGATCAAATGTCAATTTATTGGGAAGGTTGGGGTCAAAAGTCAATACGAACTAAAATAGTTCGAGTTCGAGAGAAAATAGTTAATCCGTTTGACAGCTACGATCCCATGACAAACACACATACACGTCAAACAACCCTTTTGTTTTCGTCCGGGGGTTCATACTGTAATTTTGAGCGCGCAAATACACAACGGAAAGCTAGCTGTGTACAAAACTGTGATTAAACAACGATACTATCAGCCGCTATTAATTAACATTGATAAAACATTAAAATCACATCAAATTATGCGTCATCGTTATCACAATGACTTCCTTTATGACGCGTCGTTAAATGATAATACCGTCGATAGTAATGGCTTACAAAATCAAATAAAATTTTAAAATATTCGCGCACAATTAAGTATGATGGTTCAACGAATAAATATCCACCTGATAGAATCGAATCCCGACCTCTTCATAGAGAAACAAAAATACAAAGATTTTAAAACTCAAGTTATGCTATGATATACATTTGACAGAACAAATCTTCATACGGCTGTTAAGCGGAAAATAGCGCTTAATTTGCGCTTGCTAGCGCTAAAGAAAACAGATTATCGGTCAGGACACGTTTGCTAACTTCAATACTGCTAACATATTCCGCCATTTTGCTTATTTAATGCCAGCGGTCGCCATTTTGCTTACGTCTTATTGTTAGGGCTATTTTCCGCGGAACACAGCCAATGAAAAATTACGCCATCTTGGTTTTCCCCATACATTTTGAAGTATGGGGAAGCCATCTTGTTTTCATTGTATTTCAAATGTCAAAATGGCCCCAAAATCTCAAAAGTGGGGCCTTTTACTGGAGACACTTTTTGCCTCAACATATTTCGTCTATAATTTAGGTACGTTTAGGCAAAAATACGAATAGAAACTCGCCACTGTACTACAGAGCAGAAGACTGTGTGATGTTATGCACATTTTATAGTGCAGTAAGTAAATTAAAGCTTAAAAGATTTTTAATTAAGATAAAAAATCTATTTGTGAAACTTACGTCGAGTGAATTGGTAGTGTATTTAAATAATGTCCGAGAGAAAATTATCTAGCAGTAGTACTACCTACCTGATGATGGAGCATATCTACTTTTGCAATCTAAGTTTACGTTCCTATCAACATTAAAAGAAAATAAGTAACTTGAAAATAAATCTTACTAATATTATAAGTGTGAAAGTTTGTGAGGATGGATGGATTTTTTATGAGGAAATTTGGTATGCTAGTAGTTTAGGCTCTGGATTAAAATATCGGCTACATTTTATCCCGAAAAGTATATTGTTCCTTTGGGATACTATATTTATGTGAAAGGAGCCGCAGGCAACAGCTAGTAACTACATGAAAACTTTCTTTTCTTTTAACGTGATTTTAAATAACGACTTCTAAAATTTTCATGCAGCTTTGTTATAATGTGAAGAAAAAAAAATTACACCTTTTTACGAAAAATTATGTGGATGGAGGAGAGGGAAATTTGGCACAGTTAAAGTTTATATGGAAGAAGAGTGAATTGCCACTACATTTTTTTTTACAATCGTGCTTAAAAATACATTAAATTATTAAATAATGTAAACCACACTAACTCTGAATTCAGATTAATAATAAAATATTTCAAAAGAATAGGATATTATATTCAAGACTTTAGACTTTTACTAGCTTTTACTTTTTTTATAGTATCCCACGTAAACACCGGACTATTTTTCATCCAAACCCGTTCAGTAGTTTTTGCTTGAAAGAGTAATATTAAACATCTATCCATCCATACATTCATCTTTACAGACATTAACAATTATAGCTAGCTGTTTCCAACGGCTCCGCCTGCGTAAATATACTATCGGTTATACCGCGGGAATACTGTACTTTTCCGGGATAGAAAGTAGCCTATGTTTTAATCCAGAGCCTAAACTACTATCTAATCAAAATCTGTTCAGTAGTTTTTGCTTGAAAGAGTAACAAATATCCTATCCATCCATACATCAATTCATCCATCCACCCTCATAAACTTTCACATTTATAACATTAGTAGGATAGTAGCTAGGATACATAGTATCTAAAAGCAATATGAACGCAACTGAGAAATCAATGTAATATTCCCCATTAGAATTCAGTCAGAGATAGTGCGTTCAAAAGGGGGCTGCCCGGCTGTAATCACTCCAATCTCGGCTAATACTAAGATGAAAGTTCATCTGCAGATAGAAGGATTACGTCCACAGTCCGGCAATAGCTGAATGAGGCTTCATTTGATACTAGGTCTATCTATACTAATATTATAGAAGATTTCATTGTTAGTTTGTTTGCATTGAATAAATTTTGAAAGTAGTGGACCGATTTTAAAGAAATTTGACAAAGATACAAAAAAGACACACTCTTCTATTTATCACTGTTAAATATAGGTATGCCGCAGGATTTCCTTTTGCACACACGAATTTGCGGGCAACATGGTCATAGTTTTATAATATAGACCTTTATATTGTAGACAAAAAGTGACCACACTGAAACTGGCCTATTGTGTTTGTGGTAGTGTCGAGCTCCGTGGCCTAGTGGGTAGACCGTTTGGTTCGCACTCGAGAGACTGCAGGTTCAAATCCCAGGTTGTGGCGTGTACCAATGAGATTTGTTCAGATCTCAAGTACATTATATAAGTACCGAACGCTCTAACGGTGAAGGAAAACATCGTGAGGAAACCCGCACATAGTTGGCCCCAGACGTATTGACCAGTTCATTCCTCTGGACTAGGCTGACTATGTTGTGAGAATGCCGTATGTGCTTGGACAACCATACGACATTTAAAAACCGACTGTCCCAGGCACTACAGTATTTCAAGAGTGGTAACTTCGCTCGGAAAATACTGTATAAATCATCCATTAACGAATATAAAGGCCTAAAGGCCTAAGTTTTGTGGTAGTGTGGGGTTAGTCGGGGTTTAAAATTTGTCATTTTGACGTTTGCTTTCCGCAATATAATCAGCTCGCATAAGTAGTTGACAAGATCTTCTGAAATCAAGATGGTGAAACAATGGCTGTGTTCCGCTGAAAATAGCGCGAACAAAAAATGTAAGCAATATGGCGACCGCTGGCATTAAATAAGCAAAATGGCGGATTAATTGTTCATCATATGTTTATGGAGTGTGTTCGCTATGAAGTCCTTAGATTGTTTAAGTTTTTTAAAGTTAATTTGTATGATGTAGGTTTAATGTTTAGTTTAATAAGATTGCCGTATACTGATTTTCAGACTGTAGCTACATTTGTTAATAATTGTTTTAAATTAAGAGCTCAATAGTATATTATTATAGTTAACATAGTGAATGTACGATGAGGCTGACTTAAGGTTTTAAGCCTCTTTAAAAACATGAAAAAAAAATGGCGGATTATGTTAGCAGTATTGAAGTTAGCAAACGTGTCCTGGTCGATAAACTGTTCTTTTTTTTCTTTAGCGCTAGCAAGCGCTAACAAGCGTTATTTTCCGCGGAACACGGCCATTAATTTACAGTCGATCACGCCAGACTTAATGAATTACTAAGTTAGAGTAAACAAAAAGATAGCCCTTAAATTCTGATCGTACACGCATTTTTCCTGCTCAGTATTCTGTGTGCTCAAGCGTGTTAAATTTATATAAAATAGACTTTATCAATTATTATTATTAGTAACACAAACTAATTTATCTACTTATTACATGATAGTATTAGGTAAAGTATTTTGTCAATTAGTTAAATTAAACAAATGGTAGAACTCATTTACATTTATTCGACACATAATTCGGATTAAATATTGCTCAGTTAGGAAACGTACACAATTAGATTATATCAACTAACATTATATTGCCCATAGGAAAACCACAACTAATGAAAAGCAATTACATCGAATGTAAAATGCCGTGCTGTGTACACAATAATTTGATTCTGAATTAACTGGGGAGTCAATTTTCATGTAAATTCTTCGACGGCCTCTGTGGCTCAGTAGGCGCGTCGATGCTCAAGACGGAGGGTTTGTATCCCGCCGAAGGAACAAAATGTTTTCTATGTTCTTGGGCATGATCTGATATTACATGATATGTACTCAATAATAATATGTCACGTGTTCAGTAAAAAAAAGATGTGTGGCACACGGGGATTGCCGCGGTAAATCTATTGCATAAAATATAAATACAATAATAGTATAGCATTTTTTTTCCATTCCGTTGTACTTTAAAATAAAATACATATTATTTAAAAGTACAACGCCATCTACCAATCAAGTACTTCATTATCTTCAGCAATGTGTAGGGAACATACACACGTCGTAGTTTAAGCTTGAACACAATATAGATGGCGAAACCATTGTAATAATTCAATATTCCTGCTACTAATTTAAATAATAAATAATAAAATAACCTTTATTTCAGGCTGCATAGGCCCATACTATAAATACCTTACAGACTAACATACATATTATTTATAAACTTAAAAAACTACACTTTGTCACGTATAGACAGCGACGTGATGCGCGCTTCGTTCCGGAGCCTCCCCCGGAACCTCCGGTAAACCACACCCGTCGGCCAGAAATCCTCCACCTCGAAGGTCGATATTAGATGCGTCGGTACTCTCACCACAAAGGAACTGAAGTTGACCTTGTGGCGAGACTCCAGACGCTCGACCCTCAAGGCGAGGGACGTCTTCTTACGGATGTAGTCTACGACGTCCTCGACCTCCATCGACCAGTGCAGGCGGGAGACGTACAGCGGCGTCGCGGGTACTTCACACCGCAGGCGCAGCTCGGGTACGTAGGGTGCGGTGCCGCGGTGGTTGCGGGCGGCGGGCTTCTTCTTCTTTTTTCTCTCCACCAGTGTGAAGCCCTCCTCATCGCACCTCCTGCTCTCGTCCTTGCCAGATCGAGGAGGCTCAGCCTTGCGGCTTTCCGTAGCCTTGCAGCTCTCTGTGGCCTTGCGGCTCTCTTCCTCCCCCTTTGTCTTAGCCCGCAGGGGAAGTGCAGGACAAGCAGCTACACTCGCAAAATAACACATAGCTAACGTTACACGAGACGGAAAGCGATTCAGTACCAGCGGCTCGATTGTAACCAAATTAATCAGACCCCCACCCAAGCTCAGCGGTGTTAGGTTTTTTCGTTATGGAATTTCTTGATTCGGTCGCCGCGCTCAAAGCCCGCGATAAAAGCTAATGCAATAGCTTAAAAATCTTGAATTTGTGTACATTACAAAAATCTTACTTCTTACTAATATTATAAATGTGAAAGTTTGTGAGAATGTATGGATGGATGCATGTATGAATGGATAAACATTCAAACAAATGTTCCTCTTTCACGCAAAAACTACTGAACGGATTTTGATGAAATTTGGTATGGTAATAGCTTAGGCTCTGGATTAAAACATAGGCTACTTTATATCCCGGAAAAGTACAGTGTTCCCGCGGGATACTCGATAGTATATTTATGCGGTCGGAGCCGCGGGAAACAGCTAGTATTAAGTATTCCCACTACCCGTTGTCTGGTCCCCTTAACACAAGTTCATCGGATACTTACTACTTGGCTAGGCTGACGTGGTGTGAAATTCATAGATATCGTTATTATTATATTACCCTAATACTCCGACAACAACTGGTCTAGTAATGAATAAAGGTTTTAAATTAAATACAAATATCATCTTTATGCGACTAAAGAATGTAAATAAAATATACTAAGTTATAGATTTATCTAATAACCTTTTCGCTGTATAAAACAAAATTACATCATTATTTAGTAAGTAGCTTATGATACATTCAACTATGTAACCAAATCTCCGTTAGTGTATAATTATTGTAATATTATATTATAGACCTATAGGAGACTAATACATTAATTGTGTATTAAGTGAGCATGCTAGGACAATATTATCACTACAATAGTCCAATATACTAATGAATAACGCCACTTCACACAACCTAATCAAAGGCAAGCGGATGGATCAGTAATTAATATAAACCCATATAATCACAGGTAGGATATACAGCCAACCCTCAGAGAGCTGTCTTGGTGGACAACAGCCGAATACTGAAACGCTAATCAAAATTAAGAGTCCTCCTATTCACAGGCTGTCCCTGTCTCTGCTAGCTGAAATGACAAGGACAGCACGAGACTTAAGCATCACTTAATTTAACTATCGTTTCAGTGTTAGGCCTTAAGCCCCCTAACCTTGAGGATCCTTGAGCAGGGGAGTTGTTAGTGGTTGATGACATTAAACCCCTTTACTGATAAACTATTTACACAACTGGCCCCTTAGCTAAGATGTCATCGCTAATTACAATGGCAAAAAATCAAAAATATATGGTATTGACGTATCACACGCTGTGTCACTTAGCGAACGTTATTTCAATCCCATGTATTTTCAATTTAAAAAATCATCATTGTAATTAACGATAGCATTTTGACTAAGCTATACTGATTAATTAGATATACTGGAAAAGTCACTTGACAGACAAAGACAGCAACATTGAATCTAATAAGGATCATGTTACGCGCGCTGGGCCTCTAGTCAAGATGCATTCGATAATTACGACGGCGAAGTTCGAAGACAAAATGTATGGGACTTGAAATAACGCATCGCACTCAACATATTACTAAAAGTTAACTTATGTCAAATCCCATATTATATTCTTGATTTCGAAGTTCGCCGTCGTAATTATCGAATGCATCTTGACTAGAGACCTAGCACGCGTAGCATGACCACCATAGAAATGCGTTTTGTCTTCACAAGAATAGAAATACTGACATTTGGACAAAGTGACAGATTTCCTTTATCAATCTGTCATTTTATCTATTCTTCCGTAGAAATAATCCATTTCTATAGTAGCCATACTACGCATGTAGTTATGTAAATATTTTTAAGTAGTATAGTAGATATTTTTGGACGACGTTTCAAGTAGGTTTGCAGGATATCACACAAACTTATATTTTCTCTAGCTTTTACCCACGGAAGCTCCCGCTTATATACAGTATCCCACGGGAACCGTATATTTTCCCGCGATAAAAAGGAGCATATGTCGGTCACCGTGCTCTAATTTATATATGTTCATGATGATCGGTTAAGTAGTTTAACGTGAAATCGTAGCAACCAAACAAACACATATTCACATATTTTATAACATACTTTCGTTCTAATAGGTCCACAAAAAACTTAATTTATATATCCTTCTCCATGTCGAATTGAAATTGTTGACAACTTTTTAAAACATTGTATAGAATAAGTATTTGAATTAAGTTTATCGAAATAGTTTAAAAACAAATAAAGTCTCGCTTACCAACATTTTGAAATAATCATCAAATGTTAATTATTTCAAAATTTTGGTAAGCGAGGCTTTATTTGTTAAAAGCTTATATACAGCTCGTGAGTGCAATAATTTCAATATTAACTCTATTCCACGTTAATATGGGCAATAAAACATATGAAATGGACACAGATAGTGAGTTCTGGAGCTCAAACAGTGAGACTGCCATAACTCTCTCTCAACGGCGATGTTATCGCGTAACTGTTGCTGGTGTGGACTGGAAGAAATGACTAGAAATTTATTGTACCATATCTATGCACTCTGTATACATTTTCTGAAGGCATTTGTGGCTGAGTGGTTAGCGTTTCGGCGCACAAGTCGCGGGTTCATATACCGCCGAAGGAACGAAATGTTTTCAGTTTTCCTTGATTATTATTATGCATGTGTATAATAATAATAACATAACTCACCACACCGATTTCGGTGACGGTGGCCGGTTTCATTTAAACCAGGCCAATTACGCAGGAGTAATTTTTATAGTGTCCAAGTGTGTGCACAGTACACAAGAGTACTCTCTCTCCCTCTCTCTCTCCTTTTAATCTCATAACAGTGGGACGGATAACCGACACGACTAGCGAGAGATCAGGCGCAGGTCCGACTTTTTACATACCCATCTGACGCATGGACATTAACATTAATAGCCACCATGGTAAACACTATTTAGAGCTTGGCTCTCGATTCGGAGGTCGTGGGTTCGATTCCCGCATTGGATCAACAAAAAATGGTGTTTCCAAGTTTGGTTAGGACAATACAGGCTGATCACCTGATTGTCTGACAAAAAAGATGATCCATGCGTCGGATGTGTATTATGTAGGTAATATGTTTATAAAAATCTTAAGTATATATATAGTATTATTTTTAAACAAAAAATTAAACCGACTTCCAAAGTAAAAATACACAAAAAAGTATGAAATAAAACTTAATCTCTAAATAATTCCCCTTTCAAATTCGGCTAAAATTTTTACTATTTCTCTACTCAATCTTCTTAATTTTGAAATCGGTACCAGCCCAAACAATATTCTACAATATTTTATAGAACTTACGTTCATATTTGCTGGTACCGACTTCAAAATTAATAAGATTGAGTAGAGAAATAGTAAAAATTTTAGCCGAATTTGAAAGGGGAATTATTTAGAGATTAAGTTTTATTTCATACTTTTTTGTGTATTTTTACTTTGGAAGTCGGTTTAATTTTTTGTTTAAAAATAATAATTTCACCCTTTTTAGAGATATATTTTCTTAAGTTATTATTAATACGTCTTAAGAACGTCTAAACTAAACGATCGAATGTATAATTGAATACGCGCCAAGCTTCCATAAGGTATTGCTATTAAGATGATGATGATGATGATTACTGTAAGTTATAAAGTGGCATATGCTTGCAGTTCATTAAGCAATGCCGAAATTTCCAAACGCATATCTTTAAAGACTGAGGAGTTCTGTACAGTGCTTTTGGATCCAGGGTAAACCTTGGTACAATATCTTATTTTTTGGTAGCATATGCTTGTGTTACTTCAGTAAAAGTCAAAATCACTATATGTGTGGATATAAATTTCGAGGAGGTCCCTCGATTTCTCATGGATCGCATCATCAGGTTTCCACTTTAGTGACTAAAGGACCAATTTCGAACTAAACCCTTTACAACAACAAAAGAATTTTGCAAATAGGTCCATAAACGGCAGAGTAATGTTCAAAGATCTCCGTGTTAGTGTAAAATACTATGAGATATACCTTTTATATCATCATAATCTGATGATATATGGTGTGATAGTGGTGATGATGATGATGATTACTCTAACTGACAGGGTGGCATATGCTTGCAGTTCTTTAAACAACGCCGAAATCCCCAAACATGTATCTATAAGGAGCCAGGAGTTCTGTTCTGTACTTTTGGGTCCAGGGTATACCTTGAAGCAAAATCTTACTTTTTGGTAGCATATACTTGAACTACTTCAGAAAAAGTCAAAATCACCATATGTGTCCATATAAATTTCGAGGAGTTCCCTCGATTCCTCATGGATCCCATCATCAGGTCACCACTTTGATATCAAAAGGACCAATTTGGGATTACACCCTATACATCACAGAAAAAATTTTGAAAATCGGTCCACAGGCGGCGGAGTAATCGTTGAACATACAAAAAAAATAAAAAAAATATATATATATACAGCCGAACGTATAACCGCCTCCTTTTTTGGGAAGTCGGTTAATAAAATTATTAAATATACTTCTCTTTGCTTAGTCCCCGTAACACAAGTTCTTCGGATACTGACCACAGGGCCAGATTGACCTGGTGTTAAGCTTTCATAGATATTATTATTTATAATAGTCACTACATTAAATTGTTAGATATTTTATTATACAAGTAAGACTAACGGCTGAATACTCTACTACTGAAGCGATTTTTATGAAATTTGTACAATAAGTATTGTTGAAATCTAATATTATAATAATAATTTGACTGCTCAATAAAACTTTTACAAGGTGAATTTTTCAAGTGCGCATGGTATGCAAAATCCGATACTGTTTATGGAAAAGCCAAAAATTCTAAAAGGAATTGCGAGCCCGAGTGATAAAAACTAAAACTGCATCATTAGATTATAAATCAATTGCTCTAGTCGGGAATCGAACCGACTGATTTTTACCCCGTAATAATATTCCATTCGCTAGTGTTGCTATTAAGGGACCAAGTTCTTGAAAATTGACATTGATTTGATTGATTGAATTGATTTTGTACAAAAAATAATTACACACTCTTTATTATATTCCATTCGATAGTGTTGCTAATACTCACCAAGTTCTTGAAAATTGACATTCAGCAAGGGTTCATTTAAAATTAAAGTCTTTACAAGAATTTTACCACACGATAATGAATACATCTATACTAATATTATAAAGCTGAAGAGTTTGTTTGTTTGTTTGTTTGTTTGTTTGTTTGAACGCGCTAATCTCAGGAACTACTGGTACGAATTGAAAAATTCTTTTTGTGTTGGATAGTCCACTTATCGAGGAAGGCTTTAGGCTATATAACATCATGCTAAGCTCAATACGAGCGGAGCACCAATCAAGAATGTTACAAAATCGGGGGTCTTTTTTTCCTTTTGAGAGCTTTCGCTGCGTACGCTGCGGAAACGGTTAAAGTTTCGCTAAAATGATGTATGGCAGAATTGTTCCCCTTTAAAAGTTCTAAAAAAAAGTCCGCGATAGTATAGGTCTATCTTTTAAGGTTGGCTCACTATAACCTTTTTATACTAACCAAATTTGTTCTAAAAGTAAGCATTATTTGTGAAGGTGTTTTCATAAAGATTATATTAATTCTTATCCAAGTAAATACGTTATTCATTACAAGCATTTAATCTAGAAGAAATTTGCCGTTTACATCATTTGATTTCAATGAGTATTTTAGAAGATATCGCAGTAATAAAATAATCATGTGCGCTATAGTACGGCGCGCGGCGCGGGCGGGTAGTCGTGAGGTGAAAGCGCTTCTCCTTCTACGTAAATAAAGTCGCGGGTAAATTTTAGCGATATCCTAAAGTAACTATTCCACGCGGACGAAGTCGCGGGGAAAAGCTAGTGTATTATAATTCGCGGGTATCTCAATTGACATATCAATAGCTAATTGGAAGCGATCCAATGATTAATGCCGGCGGGTGACTCGTGTTCAATCGCCATCTGCCCAATGTCCTTATTGATTGCCCTGTCAGTCGAACTCGTGTGTCCTTCGCTTTATCCTGCCCTCATCCCTATTAGCCGCATACTAAAAATCTGTTGCATTTTCAGATTTGCCGAGGGTATTATTGGTTGGTATCATTTATTGCAGATTTACTTCTTTTCTGTCAGTTTCTATCGTCTGTGTAGAAAAGTTTATGAGATAGGACGGAAGTTAGTAACACTCCCTGTGCGATGATAAAGTTGGCAGTATTGTGTTATGTCAAATGTTTCACATCATATATGCGACTTCTGTAAGAGTCGTGGTCAAGAAAATATATTTTTTTAAACAAACTGTTGTGTACTATCGAACAAGTTGCCTCTCGACTAGACATAAGATCAAAATCGCTTTACAGTGCCGCTGAATCGTGCGCACGCACACACACTTCATTTGTGTTTTGTCGATGCGGTCACTTCATTTGTATTTTGAGATAACCTACTGCAAGGAAAATGTTAAGAAACTGATCGATCGAAAACTTTGCCGATATTGTATGTTCAGGGTTATAGATAGCCGGAGTTTTTCCATTGTTCTTTGAGCGACCTTTGAGCTTTAAAGAAGTGCTGGGTTCTAATTTTTGAATGTCGATATAATAATAATGATCCTTTCTAGATTTTTCTTTTAAATTAATCCGTATTATCTGCTAAGGAGTAAGGGACAGGAAGACTGACTACCAGAAATGCATAAATTATAACGGATGGTTAGATATAGCGTTAATAGTCAATAACTCGAAGCATAACATGTGCACTGTTAATCACTTCCTAGATTATAGATTTGACTTATTAGTGCATAATTAAATTAGTCGTAATTAAGTTAGAATTATATTAGTTACTAAAGTAAACATAATCGCTAACATATTATGAAGTGACACATTGAATTAACAAAAACTGTTTAGAAATATTAATGTTTCACCCAATACAATAAAACTTAGTTTTACTGTAATGTAGGCGAAATGTTGTGATAAACTTAAATAAAAATGAACCGCAATAAAATCCATAAAATTAGTTTTATTTGCAACTACTATCCCCCTTACTAATAAAAATATTTATCCAGTATATGAGCAATACAATGTTTTCTCGTTGTATCCGTTGGAAAAATCGCTTGACGGACAAGGACAAAACATTGTATTGCTCATCTACTGGATAAATATTTTTATTTGTAAGGGGGTATAAGTTTAGACTATTGCAATAGCTAAGAATTAATTAAGACAATTATTATTATTATTTCAAAATATACCATAACCTATAATATACTTATGAAGAAAATATATAATATACATAAGTATGTACTTACACAGAAACAGCTTTTATAGAACGATACAAATCGATCCAAATTTGAAAATTTTGACGTTCCTTTCAACGGCCCACAATTTTTCCACTACATCGTGGACACATCGTATGCTTGAACTTAGTGCAATCAAATCGAAAGCTATGTATCCCTTTAGTCTGTGCCATTACACGACTTCAGTGATGTATGCTGTAATATCATCCATGTAATACATAAGGCGATATGTATAAAAACATGTTCTGCAATACGTCACAGCTATACCTGTGTGACTAATGACTGGTGCGAGAGCAGCGATCAACAGATGACAAGCAATTAATAGAATTAATTGGTGGACGCTCGGTCGAGGGCCCCGCGCCGGTTCTTGGGCACGTAGCCGTGTTTGTTCAACGTTCTACTTGAAATAAGTATTATATTCTGTATAAAAAGGTAAGAATAAACTCAAAATAAAGCTCCATACACTCCGTTCCAATGATTTCTAAACTAAGGATGAGCTACGACATACATTTGGCAGAAAAAATGTGAAAGAAAGAATTATGCCATCTTGATTTCAGAAGATTCGGCAGAGATGCGGACTGATCATACTGCGGAAAGCAATTAATGTCAAAATGATTCAAATCTTGACTGTCCCAAACAACAGTAAAAACAGGGTAGTTTACCTAAATCTTGTTTTCTGGCCTCGACATGCTTCCCCTATAATATAGAGGTATATGCTCTGTTCGATTCAATGTAATCTTATTATAAAACAGTTCAATATCATAGTATTTACCTTAACCTTCTGCAGAAATGCAACCTATGCCGTTCAAACTCAAACTCAAACTCAAAATTTTTATTTCCATATAGGTTATATTATAACACTTATAGAATTGTCCTACATGATGCCTACCACCTTGTAATCCACATTCAATTACGCTTACATCTAACCAAATTTTATCTTAGATCAACGTGGGTAATTGATCCATAGTTAAATTTCCAATGACCTATTGTTCTACTTTACTAGGTAATCCGTGACCCCTGTATGAACAAAAAAAATATATCTTTCAAAAGCAGTTCCACATAGCCTTCCACATTTTTAACCGTTCAATGTATTCCAACAATTTCCAATGTCCTTTTGTTCTACTTTACTAGGTAATCAGTGACTCCCTGTACGAACAAAAGATTCCTGTCTTTCAAAAGCAGTTCCACATAGCCTTGCAAATTTTCAACCCTTCAATGTATTCCAACAATTCCAATGTCCTTTTGTTCTACTTTACTACGTAATCAGTGACTCCCTGTACGAACAAAAAATTCCTGTTTTTTCAAAAGCAGTTCCACATAGCCTTCCAAATTTTCAACCCTTCAATGTATTCCAAAACTCCCAATGTCCTTTTATTCTACTTTACTAGATAATCAGTGCCTCCCTGTACGAACAAAAAATTCCTGTCTTTCAAAAGCAATTCCACATAGCCTTCCAAATTTTCAACCCTTCAATGTATTCCAACTTAATATTATACACATTACCAAAGGAAAATATTCATATTCATATTATTACAATACGTAAGTAAATCGATTTCCCGGAAAACAGCGGAGCAAGTTGTTTGATCTATTCAAATTATGTTACGATATTCCTTGGTGAAGTACTTAATCCTAATATAGCGTAATCGTATTATCTTTTACTAGCATCCGGCCGCGGCTCTGTCCGCATAAATACAGTATCCCACGGAAACACTGTACGGGATACTTTTCGGGATAAAAAGTAGCTTATGTTTTAATTCAGAGCTGATACTACTACCATACCAAATTTCATCATACGATACACGTAATTAATGAAACGTATTAAGGAGCATTTAAAGATTTTTCGTATAAACTTTCAACCCCCTTTTCACTCCTTTAAGGGGGTATGTTTCAAAATCCTTTGTATTGTTCGTCTACGTTATGAATTCAAGATTTCAAATTTCACGTTTCTACAATTAGCGATTACGGCTGCCCGTGCATCTATAATGTCGCTCATGAGACCCGACATATTATTTTCTATTTTATATAGATAACTAAGTCTCTACAATTTTGTATTAGATTTATGAACATATTATTTCGAGAATCTTAATACCAGTAATACTAGTAAATTATAATGTGTTAGAGGATTAGCTAACACACAGCCTCTTCGACTAAATCTTTCCATACAATATGGTAATTCCAACATGTGTTACGGAGAAAGGTTTTGTGTTGGACTTACGACTGCGATAATATTTGTATTCTGTAGTAACTTAATCCTGATTTAGGTACTTACACTTAGATCCGGCAAAGTTTAGTTAAACTACTTCAACTTCTACGATCGATGTTGAATTAAGCACTGGAAGAATTTATATGGAAAATGTTTGTAACGACATTCTGCGATATTTTCATTTAAAAATTTTATTTAAATTTTAAACGTAGCTATCTAAAATGCGTTCTAATGCTGATAAATAGAAATGGAAATTGGGATATCTTAAAATGCATAATATCAATCTTACTAGATAGTTTTCATACTGATCAACGTACTTTATACCATAAGAGTTCTAATACTTTTATCTTATAAACACATAATACTGTTGCGACATCAACCAACTTGGTTAAAAAGTACCTCATGGTGAAAAGACTCATATAGATTAGAGCATTTTCTTTTTTAGGAGGCACTTGTAGCGACGAATAAGTATATCATGCAAATCCTAATAATTAGTATTATTGGTTGATTGAAGCAAATCTAATAAATTGTTATATTATGTAGTAGCTAATGCTATCTTCTTCTTTCTTTCTTATATAATATAAAAATGAATTGCTCTTCATTAGTCTCGCTAAAACTCGAGAACGGCTGGACCGATTTTGCTAATTTTGATCTTAAAATAACCGTATCAGTTCAGGGAAGGTTTAAAGTTTAGACGGTGAGAAAATTCACTTCAATGTTAAAGCAGAACAACTTTTGTCGGGACAGTTAGTAAAATTATAAAAGTAACGACAAACGGCAATCTATAAACATTTTGCAATCACCATTAAAATAAACACAAATTGAATGTTATTATGAATTGTCGTTTATTGAATCAACGGCTAGTGCTCCTAAACCGAAGCAGTAGAGATAATGGAATATGTCGGCAAATTTCATTGCCTTATGTATTTTCATAATTTATATTAAACTACTCTGAGGCTGGTAATCTTTATGGGAATTAATCGAAAATTTCTACATAAATAATAAATAATTAATGATTACGTGTTTAATCTTCTTTACATAAATTTTCAATTAATAAAATACAATTAGGTCAATACTCAATAGGTACGAGCACGGAATATAAAATACTTGTATTTTTTATTTCGTGTATGAGTATATTTAATTAAAATATAAAAACTGTTTTGTCAAATTAAGATTTTTTAGTTCTAATATTTTAGAACTTCTTCAAGGATTCGGGTGAGAACTGGTGGTGAAAGTTTACCAGTCACTAAGCGTGAGAACTGCGGAATGTAATACAGAATAACGATACTTTATTTTTATTGAATGTGCCATCTATTAGGCGGTATAGATCAAAAAAGTTTTTGGGCGCATTGGGCGCAAATTATTGTTTTTTTTTTTTATTATATTTAAAAAAATAATATACGAGTACATAATATGTTCGCCCCGCCACTGGTAAGTATAGGAAAATGCTAAGGTATAGAGCGAAAAAAGTTGTTTGATACTTCTGGTATCTGCGATTCAAATCAAGTTTATCATCTGAAGGCAACAAAGCGTGTGTTGGCTCAAGTTCGGGTCGCACCTGCTACTCTCCCACAAACTGTACCCGGTTCTCGCAAGTCGCCCGCCAACTTACTCCACTTCATAATTAATTCTTTATTCGAAATAAGTTGGACAGAAATGAGCCGCGTAAGCACTTAAACAGTCCGAATTGTACTGAACACCCGGACATTTTTAATTAGTTCAAAATGGCACTTCAATTGTTAATTCTGAAGTTTAAAGCGGAGGCATCGAGACTCGTCATTTTAATAATTGACAGAAAATAGCTACAATGGAATGAAATAAGAGCGATAGATAAATAGAGCCTGTCTTATAACGCCTTTCTGATACTGATGATGATGTACATGTCAGTTTGCCACGCATGTGCGCTGATTCTGCCGTGCTGCGCGGGGAGGCAGTTTTAAACTTGTGAGTACTTTATTATGTAGGTACCTATAGAACCGCGTAATTAATTGAAAAAAAACATTCAATCACATATCAAATGTACCTTCATTTGGTGGCGTTCATATCATTTCCATGATTGTGTAAAATCCGCAATCCCAATTTTTCATTTTCAGGTGATGAATTACTTAGTTAAAACCGACCGTAAAATATAATAATTAAATGTAAATTACCTAATAAAAAAAATACCTGGGAAAATCTAATTAAATTACCTAGGAAAAAGTGCAAGAATTTATGTATATTATTACTGTGTAACATGAATTTCCATCAAGAACCTACAGTACAATCATTATCATATATTGGGTTGAGTTGATATAACTAGAAGAATTATATTATAATGCAACCTTTATATACGTTCCAATCTCCTTCGTACAGGCTTCAATATCCTTCTAGAACATATAATTTTAATGCAAAGACAAACACAATACCACAATGGCGTATCGCGAGCAAACAATGTGTTTGACAAATCAATCCGGTGCCGTGTGCGCGACAGACGCGACAGTGTGTCGCATATTGTCTCGTTTATGGCACGGCTGACAAATGGGACCAACATATAATCAGGACTAGACCTGATTAATGAACACTAAGATCCTTGTGTTCCAAAGTCTACGAATTTGAAATTGGTAATGAAGTTTTCATATGCATTTTAAAATTAAGTGCATCACGCTTCGTTTTGTACCCAAAATTTAAACGCACAGACGTTCCAACATAATAATGACTATCAATTGTTCTAAACTTTTTCTCGTTTAGAACGATTGATGCTATGTTGGAACGTCTGTGCGTATATAATAACTGATTGAGTTTACAGCACTCGTGTACATTACTCACAAACTTAAAAAGCGTGGTTATGGCTTTAAAATACAGGTAGCAAACCAACAGAAAACATGAAAAGAACTCAACACTAAAGTGCAAACTTACACGAAATCCGCTCACGCAGATGTTTTTATTAAATAAAACAATGCGCCTCGTTAGCACGTTAAGGTATTCCAATATTTTTAGCCGTCCATTTGTGTAATAGCTGACAGTATGCTCATAATCACATCATTTCACTTCATGTGCATAATTCACCCGGTCGCTTCCATAATAGAGCATCGGCATAGACCGCGCATATTAATCAGCTATTTCAATGGCTCTAATTAGGCTTGACACTGACAGTGTTACAGTAAGCGGACATTATATCCGAAATATCAAATGCCATTCGAAAGAGTACGCATTAGCTAATCCAATTATGCAGCGTGCGGTTAAAATATATTTTATTACAATTTTAATACTGTAGTGGTAGGTAACGGGTTTCGCATATCCAGTTGTGTTGGCCAACGACCAATACTGACCTATCAAGAGTCAACCAGTGCCTTAAGAGGTAAGTATTAGTCCATAAAAGATAGAAACTTGTAAGTTTCCATGTTGGTATAGATCACAGAAAGAAACCCTTTTGCGCGTTGGTAGTTATGGAACGCTCCTTAGACATGCCCTGACATGTGCTTTTTATTTTCATCATTATATTACACCTAAAACGAATAGTCGTTTGTAATCACATGTTGAAGTAGGAAAATCAAAATGGTCTCTGATTTATTTAAGATGTCAAGGGCAGGACTAGGATTTAAGGAATAAATGTCTGACCCGATGTAATTCGACAGTCAACATAATTGATTAACTGGACCAATTTCCCGATCAAGCCGATCACGATCCCCAACTCAAGGGTAACGTGAATTATTTACTGTTTTTACGATAAATTATAAGCCCTTTAAACAGGGTATTTTTATCCGAAATAAATATTTAACCCAACATTAGGCTAAAATATAATATATGTAGGGAACATAATTCATTACTGTCATTACAGTATGCATAACTAAAATTTTTCCTTTTCCCGACAACTCGTACTACATGGACAACATGGCTTTGAATGTCACAACACCCGCTGCGCAGTATACGGGTTTCCTCACGATGTTTTCCTTCACTGTTTGAGCGTTCGTATAATGTACTTGAGATCTGAAAAAGTCTCATAGGTACACGCCACAACCTGGGATTCGAGCCTACACTCTCTCGAGTGCGAACCAAACGGTTTACCCAGTAAGCCCCGGAGCTCTCTGTAAACAGAAGCCAATGATAAATTAATAATTTAATTATTATTATTGATACAAGCCTAGAAACCCAGCTCCCAAACTTCTCCTGAACTTTCATGACCTATCAGCTACACCTTACAAGTTCAGACATTTTCTGTTATGTATTCCGCATAAAATAATGTTATTTAAAACTTACTTCAAGATGCTACTTCAACGCCAGCAAGTTATTGTGCTATATTTCGGCAAACTGTAGCACATATTATCATTTTTTACAGAACTTAACTTACAAAAAACTTGACAATAAACAAACCGGAACCCACAAAGCCTCCGTGAAGTTGTTTAGTACTTACAAACTTGAACACTTACGGCCATTGTGAAAGTGTGCAGTCATACAATGACATCCAACTTCCATACAAAAGATTAATACAAAGTAATTGTCACCCAATCGCTTCCACGATTCATCCATATTCATCAATCATCGTGTTTATAGGGAATAAAGTTAGCCGTTCAAAATAACGATGTTAATTTCTAAGTTTAAGTGATAGGGGTAAAAAGTAGTTTTTGATGTTACTTTTATAGAAATTATTAAACTTTTTTTCTTTGTAAAAATGCTTAATACGTAGGTACTATAAAAACTCGGTAAAATATGCTATGCAAATTGAAGATTTATTTTTCTTTTATTATACTAAAATTAATAATATGGTGGCTTTTTAAAACATACCTACTACAACAAAGGTACATTGTTATAATTATTACATTGCAGTGTTTGTAATTGTAATAATTATATACCAGTTAAAAATGTTATACAAAATTAACCTTAAACAGTGAAACACACAAAATAATCTGAAAACACTTAAAACATTAAAACAGGACCGTGTAGTGTCCATTTACTGTGGTAAAACTTCTGAAAAAAGGTTTAAAAACCTAAAAGGTCGAAAAGGATGCTTAAATATTTATTCCACGTGGGCAAACCCGTGGAAAACATTTATTAAATATATAATACAACAATATAAACAGAATTAAAACAGTACATACGAGTTTTGAATATAAAATACAAAATTTTGGGTTGCTTTTATTTAAATAGCTCCTAAAAAATTCAGCTCGCCTTTTCTTAAACGCTGATTTCTCAGAACCTAGAACAATTCTAAGCGAAACATGGATTAACAATATTAGCAGCGGAGTAATAAAGCTTAACAAAAGAGGCGTCAGTAAATACGAAATAAAAATCTAAATAAATTCTCTCGTGAATACAAAATATATTATATTTAATCCTACGTATTTTTCCTATTACTGGAAAAAATAATCCGTGCATAATAAAAAATATCTATTAAGTATTTACATAATAATCAACTCTACCAGTTACCACGTAATCCACTCAGTTTCAATATTAGTATATTTGCGTATATTTGCGAGGTTATGTAGCTTTACAAAGTCAAACCAAAAAAATGTTATTATAAGGTTGCTGTCCCGACACACATCGTTCTGGGTTACCTATCTATAAACTAGAGTAAAATATAAACACGCATATTCATCGACAACTACAAACTACACCTGTAGGTGTAGGTTGCTACACCTGTAAGCTACACCTACATCTAGTAATCATCATCAGAAGCATGGCTCGCCTTTCACATGCTCAGAAACATGTCAATGTAATCATTATTTACAGTTTCCTCTATTTGCAGCAGGATGTGAGGTTCTTACTTCTCCCGCGCATTTGTACTAAAGCATGGATCGCTTTTGATATTTTTATAAGCTGGCAATATAATAATTCATCATATTTTAGTTTCCTCTATTCTAAGCAGGCTGTGAGGCTGTAGCTTCTCCAGTCCATTCGTGCTGAAGCATGGTTTGCATTTCATATTTTTAAATGCTGGCAATATAATCACTTATCATATTTTACAGTTTCCTCCATTTTAAGCAGGCTGTGAGGCTGCGGTGCTCCTCCGGTCCATTCCTGCTGAAGCATGGTTTGCATTTCATATTTTCAAATGCTGGCAATATAATCATTCATCATATTTTAGTTTCCTCTATTTTAAGCAGGCTGTGAGGCTGTGGTGGTTCTCCAGTCCATTCGAGCTGAAGCATGGTTTGCATTTCATATTTTCAAATACTGGCAATATAATCAGCATTTACAGTTTCCTCTAGTTTTACAATCGATGCGGCTGGCGGAACAATGCGGCCGGCACAACAGCTCTGTCACTGTCAGACATAATTAGCGCCATTGAGATTGTCTGATTAATATGCGTATTGTCTCCTTTCATGCCGCACAACTATCGAGTTTTAACACATACTACATTATATTTATGAACAATAATAATATCTATGGACGTTTCCAAACCACGTTGATCTGGGCCATCTGGGCTTACACGGTACCAGAAGGGAATGTTATTATTCGACAAATTTTACTATTCGAATAATTCGAATAATGGCTAAACACTATTCGAATAAATTCGAATAATTCGAATAATACGAATATTGGTAATACACTTTAAATACAAGTAATATAATGCGTTTATATATACCTGCATATTTAATAATATTAAAATGTGAAGTGTTTCATAATTTTCTCTTATAAAATTTACGTCTTTTTAATAAAAAAATCTTCTTTTAAGTTTCAAACTTAAAATACTAAATTGCAATCACTTTTTCAAACTATTAAAACATGAACGGCTTAGGTCTGGAGCAGGCCATGGATTTGGTTGCCAACTAAGGAGTTTATTCCAAAAATTAGGGAAAAGATCCTCCAGGGGATAGAATTTTTGGGGCTTGTTTAAGAGGTTCGTATTTTCTGGTTTTTAATTGAGTTAAGCTATTGATCGATTCAACATAGACAATCGATTTAAATAGTCAGACCTACAGTCTGACTTTTAAAATTATGCTTTTGGTAGTATAATTTAATGTATGAAGAACACTAATATTACAGAATATATTTTTTATTATTTATATATCAGTTTGTTTAAGATTGGAGAGAAATATATTTGCAGAGTTGGAACACTGCACATAAATCGGAATGCACTGTAAACAGTGCGCTGTTCTAATATAATGCAGCTGAAAACTCTAAACACACGAGTATCGTCCTGTCATAATGGTCTGCTCCAGACCTAATTGGTGCATGTGTATATAAACCGTAGTAAGAATAAGTAAACAACATAAACCGTCAAAATAAAAAGCAATCAAAAAAGATTTTAATGTTATGTTATCATAACAAAAAACTTCATAGTTGGTAAAAAGTGGGTAGAAAATCTTTAAAACAAAAATAACCTTTTTTCATTTTAACTATCCATCCACCATTCTAACCATGTTTTGGTCACTTTATGTTTTTAATTTTTTCTTGAACAATGACTCTTATTATAAAAAGGAAGTAAGACAACTGTAGATTTAAAAATTGTATCATAGCCTGAAGAATGTGTTGATGACTTTTCTGAAACTAGGCATCAGTACAGAAGTAGGCATCAGGCGTTGTACTGCAAGAACGGAGTGTGTCATGTTACGAACCGTTCAGAAGATGAAGCGACGGTACAAAGAGACTGAAAAACATTTGACAAGGCCGTGTAAGACTTTAATGGCAGACTCAGCCCTCGGCAAGACCGTTAAATTGTTTCGACTTGTTGAAAATCAACACTTAAATGCAGTTAAGTTCAGAAACAGATTCTTCAGACACGAAGGGACTATGTTACTGACAGCACAGTGAAGAAGACTCGAGAGCCCTAGTATCGAGTAGCAACACTGTGATACGTCCGTGAACACATACAAAAGGATGAACGAGAATGGCCCAGAATTTTGGTCCCAGATGAGTGGATTTACTCACTTTAACTTCACAAGTTAAAGTAAACTTCTGAAGGGAGATAAGTTAACGTGACCTGGTAGGCGATATCTTCAAGCCTACTTTTCAGATAGAGTCCAGTATGCTCAGGCAGAGTACATATATAATGGGCTGGCATACCTTCAGGAATTCACACTGAGTATGTGGCCATGACAATTGGACCTCTACCTGGAGAAAGATATGGTCAAGAGATTCTTAAACATTTTCTTTAATGTCCTCACCTCAACCCGATTAAGTATACCCTGAGAAGAGCTTAGAAGGCTAGTCAGAAGCCGCAAATTGTCACCTACAGTTAGTACCCTTACAGCACTTAAACACGCCATGATATTTTTGTTTAAAGATAAAATTAATATACTGATATATAATATAATTTATTGCTTTTAAAGAAAGCTGATAAAACTTGTTATAATATTTTGAAAAGTATTAAATTTTAAACGATTTTTATTCAGTTTTGCAGGCCAGTATAATACTGTAATAATCAACTTAACTAGGTATCCTTTATCATTTCACTCTGTTCGTCCGCCTCTCTCTTTCTATCTGCTCTTCTATTGCGTCTAGATATCGGTTTTGGTTTGTTAAATAAATATAATTTTATTATATAGTTAAGTACACTTCACATGTATGGAAAGCCATCCCGGCTTTCCATACATGTGAATTGTGTGTTGAATATTAATGTCTTTTAAAATAAAGGCAGAGTTTTATATATGACTTTTACAAAGTCAACCATTTCCAAGTAATCGGCCTCCAAATTGGTTTCACCCCCCTCTGTCATTTCTGGACTAAAAATCGTATTACGCTTTATAGTAACAGAACCCTTCTTAGACACGTCCTAACACGCTCTTGGTTAGGTTATTTTGACAAGCGTGTGAACATGGATTTCTTTCGCTGAGGCCTGTAGGAAGTATTCACCTTAAATATATTTTTCTTTAAAAACAGTCTTGTATTTTTTCACAAACAGTGTAGTAAAATCCGTTTTAGGATATTATTGACGACAATATTAATAAATAATAAACATAATTTATTAAATAACGAAACTTTTCCGGTTTATGTGCAAGTTTATTACTATTATTAACATATTTTTGAAAAATAAATAAAATATTTTTATTATTCGTTTTATTCGAAATATTCGAATATTGAACCCAGTCATATTCGAATAATAAAATCGTCGAATATTCGAATAAAACGAATATTCGAATATTCGAATAATATTCCCTAGGTACCAGACAGCGGAAATATATTTAATACTCTAATACTATACACAATATGTTAAAAAGTATGGTACTTCGTGCTCGCAATGGGACATTGCGTATGAACCGTACATTATGGCGCGATAAAAATAAATCTATATCCTTCGCTGTTGTCTAGGTACTCTATATCTGTGCCAAATTTCATTGAAATTGATAGCTACACTAAGTAAAGTAACTACTGCGAAACTCCGCAGCCTATTCTATGCGTACAACAATTCCAACTCGCGACCTCCTACTTATGCGGTAGCTACCGATCCACAAAATTACTAGATATTAGTCGACAAAGAGTATGTAATAATTACATTTTCAAAATTAATAATTAATTATTAAAACTACATTTTATGTTATTCTCAATGCGGGAATCGAACCCACGACCTACCAGACGAGAGCCAGGCTCTAACTACTATAACACAGAACCTGTTTATGTACAGTCTAATCAAACTACCATGAATTTAAATGGCTATCTATAATAGTAAGAACTTGAAAGCAGTACAAAGTGCTGGTAAAAGGCAATTAAAAAAGTGATACCTATCACATAATAATTATCACATAGAACAAGACTTAACTTTATTTCGTACTTTTACTACAGCATTAGTTAACTTATTTTACCCTGTAATTGAACATTTAACAAAAACACCGTTTAAATATCTTTTCAAATTACCCCCAAATTTACAATTTGTTGCTGAGTATCATTAGATTTCTAAAATATCTTTATAATCAGCCGTACAACTTGCTTGTTACTATTGCAGTCAGCTCATATTTTCCTCGTCTGATTAAATTCAATGCTGGTTCGCCAGCAGGTTTAGCTCGTCTCCCGGGAGAACTCAGCTCACCTCAGGTTTTCGTATTAACCACTTGTTCTACAAGTTAATATCATCGTATCTACTTAATGCTGATATTAAATTCATATTGCAAATATAAAACCTTTTATGTTATTACTAGCTGATGCCCGCAACTTTGTTTTCATAGAAGTAACGGAAACGGAACCCTAAAATAAATGTAGCCTACGTTAGACATGTGCTATCTGCCAGTGAAAGTCTAATGAAAATCGGTCCAGCCGTTTCAGAGATTAGCCGGAACAAACAGACAGACAGACCGACAGATAGACAGACGGACAGAAATTTTAAAAATTTATAAGTATCGCATATACTTTCATTTATGCATTAAGTGAAAGCTGTTAATTTGAAATTAGAAACAGACACTTCAATTTTATTTATCGGTATAGATGTATGAAGTTATGGGTTCAGCTTATTATTTATGGATTACTAGCTGAACTGACACTCGTTGGTTTTAACTATAAACTGGAATAAATAAATAACTACACCTTTGTACACCTAGACCAAAAATTACTATCTACACCTACACCCTCACTACATATTCCTATACACTTTACCTTACTACCTAAAACCTACACCATAAACCTACTGGGGCCGGACGATTTTCTAAAATAACTGTTTTTCAGTCCAACCGAACAGCAGTGAACGCACTTATAAATATTTGACAGTCAACTGATACGAGAGACGGAACGAACATCAAATATTTGATAGTCACAGTAGGTATGGTAAAATTCAATTGTGGATATTATTATTTTTACCACAATTCTTCCAAAATTTCTCACCGTCTAAACCTTCCCCGAATTTCAATAAAATCGGTTTAACTGTTTTCAAGTTTTAGCGAGACGTAGAAAATTTAATCCACTTTCTCATAAGAAAGAAGAATTTACACAAAAAGTATATTTCTGTAGTCGTTTAATTGAAAGTGGAAAAAAAATATATTTTTTTTTTTAAATAAAGGTACGACGAATATTTTATAGTCATTATTTTATGAATGGGCCGAAGATTAAAAGCCACAGTTGTGTACAGGCTTTGTACATCCCACACAACACCTACGCAGGTGTGTCACCCACGGCGTTTTGAGGGTTACCGTAGGCAAAATAACACGAGACTTATACCCATTTGCACTAAACGTAAGTTAAGCTTGTCCTAGTTAAGATACACTTAAACATAAGAACAGCCTAGCTAAACATTTTGTTTGCACTAACAGATATAACTTATACAGGTCGTAGCTTAGGCATTGCTTAGTTAAGTGAATGATTGAACGAATGTGAAGATTGGTTGTTTATGGTTTTATAAACCGGCTAACTAATGTAGTCCATAGAAAATATTTTGGCCTTCTCTTTACATTGATTCTGTCGTGTGTTAAAAAGTGACAAAAGATAAGACCTTGGTTTATTTTGTTTAGTAACGTAAATTCACCAAAAGGCTGTCAATTGTCTTGTCATATTGTGTCAAATTCGGTGCGTGTTTCATAGAATAAACAGATATAATAGGTACGTGTTTACTGTTGACTGTTGAAAATTATACATTACGATTGATTTCGAATCGTTATTAATATACCTATTATGGAAAATAAATTAAAAGAAAAAGTAAAAACCGCAAACTTTACGGCGGAGGAAAAAATAAATTTTGTGCGATTGTTGTGCGATGAAGGCCCGTGCATTCTATCGAAAGTAACTTCTCACGATGCCACGACGAATAAAGAGAAATAATTCTTTTGCACATCCTATACCGCTTGAAGAAGTCGATTTCATCGAAATTTTGGAAGCAGTTTGGTCGTGATCTTGTTATTCTAGTTCTCGCGTGTGAAAATTGTCATTATAAAAATCGACTTCTACAAATTCAACTAAATTCAATAAATATTAAATCCCCTGCCATGGTGATTGCGATCTGACTATTTTAAGCTTTGAATTTTTAAAACCACTGTAATAAAAAATCTGCTAAAAAATATACCTCTTTTTATTGTAATACATCTAAGGCTAGATCTCTGACAATAGTAGGTATATCAATAAAACTATATCAAAAGTTACAAATAATCTACAAGACTAGATAAAACTCCCGACTTATGCCTATAAATTGCCTACGCTTACGCACTTCCTAATCGGGCTCATAAATTTAAGAATCTCCTAAGTGGACTTAGGAATGGCCTAAGGTTAGTGCAATAATATTTTTTGCTAGGAACAGCCTAAGCAAGTTAGGAAAGAACTTAGGCGATTCTTAAGTTTAGTGCAAATGGGCATTAAAGACACATTTTAAGTTGGTAGGAAGTTAAATTTTAATTCAAATGATCGGAGTAAGTTCTAATAATAATATTTTAACCCCGTTTTTTATCCCACTACGGCGAAGCAAAAAAGAAGGGTAGTGATTTTGGAAATCTATGTTTGTTTTTGTATATCAAATCCCATACGTTTTGTTATCGAACTTCGTCGTCGTAGTTTGCGATGACAACGTGGCTGAAGGCTCTACATTAGTTGTGCTACGGTTACGGTTACGCTTTGCGTAGCAGTTCTACGCACAAATTACAATATGAACATTATATATTTATCTTTTATTTATTTAGAACGTCTTATACACGTCGTCAATAGTCTCTTCTTAAATATAACATTTTTTTTAAACGGGAAATTGGCCCACCACACTTACCCACCACTGCAACTCCTGTGTAGCCAGGGTCGACAGTAGTAACCAACCGCAAAAACCCTTTGATATGATCTCAGGGGTGCCCGGGGGACATGCTAAATCTGTCTTGGAACCCACAACGAAATTAATCAGAAGATTGTAGGAGGAGTAGGAAGTATTCCAGTTTAATAAACTTAAATATAACATGTACAAAACTTTTTCTTAAGAATAGACCTTCAGGTTCATAAGTCTTATCTAAGTTACTAAGATATATAAGATACCGGAGCTTGGATCCCAGATTGGTATGTGGTGTATAGTGTTCGTATGCGGTATGTATTATTATGTGGTGTGTAGTATGTGTGTAATATTTTCATCTATACTATTTTTCCACCAAATATGAAAGCTAAAAATATTGAGTTATCATTTCAACTTGCCCACGACTTGAAAATATGTAATGGCGGTCGTAACGATACCGAACGTAATTGGCCCTTTTGGTGATAAATGCTGGTACCGCGATGGCGGCGCTCGGCGGTGTTTATGTGCAATTAACTGGGAATAACATATTTATCAATGACTTATAAGCGTTATATCTTACAGGTGTTGCACTGTTATTACACGGTAATTTATTACATACATATATCATATTCTATTTCACCTTCATGCGTGACGCATATAAGAGCGTCTACACACTGAATACTAGTCAATTATTTCAAAATTATTATTATCATTGTATCCAGATAATTCTCTTTTGTTGTAAAAGCGTAGTACGCTTATTTTACAGAAAAGAAAGCGTAGCAGTAAAAAAGGTAACATGTTCTATGCAACCTTATTATATAATTACTAGTTATCCCGACACACGTTCTATGACCTGTATAAAGAAATAACTAAGCCTACACCTACACCCTACATCAGCATTTAAACCTACACCAACATCTACACCTACCAATCCATTGGGTAGGGGCTGGGCTGGGCTAATTTTTTAAATATTAAATAAAACAGGTAAACTGAACGCACCTAATACCTAATATATGACAGTCATGTGGCAAATTAAACGCAGTAAACAGTTAGTATGGGAAAATTCAATGGTCGTTTTTAATATTTACCGGGAAACTTTTCCGTTATTTCTCACCGTTCAAACCATTCCTAAGCTTAGCAAATATTTCAAGACCAAAATTAACCAAATCGGTCCAGCCGTTCTTGAGTTTAGTGAAACATTGGGATTGCAATCAAATTTAATATAAAGAATAAGAATAAGAAGAAAAAGATGTTTAGGAAGTTTACATTTAATTCGATTTATTTTAATCAATTCTTTTATACCTTTTAATAAACTAATTGCATAAAAGCTTTTATTTCTGTGTAAATATGTTTTACTGAACATAAAGTTTAAATTCTTTAGCTTTTAATTAATTATTTGCGGAACACCTCGACATTTATTTTAATTACAAAGTTATTTTATTAAAATGTCTATAGTGAAAACTTCGATTCATAACTCCACAAAAGATATTACAAAATGTTTCTGGCAACATTTTCGATATTGGGCTTTTCATTTTGAAATAATAAATTTTGTTTTGAAATCGACAGAGCTAGTAACCTCTATTCAGAGGGTAATAAAATTAATGAATTCGCCCCTCAAGTATTGGAACATTGTCGGCGAATATTTAACCATAATTATTATAAATAATTACGCAAACTCGGCAAAGTTTAACCATTAATAACATATCAATGTGAACAATAATGCCCTCCACTCTTCCGTCGCCTCACGAACTTGCTGCTTTGTTCGAGCACTCGACACGAGCAATTTAGATAATTTAATGAAATCTCTGTATTGTTTTTAAGCGTTTAACACACGGCTCACGGGGATCTGTGTGATTTATTAATGTTTATACAACTTTGTGTTCGATTGGGAAAAAGAGAATAGGGAATTTGCACGGCTTTTTTTTTTTTTGGATTAAATGAATCCATTTTGTTTGATAAACCGTGTAGTAAAGTCATTCTTTAATTTTATTCAAAATGATAAAAATATGAACGTTTAAAGTAGTTAATAAGACAGAGAGATCCGATGTGTAACGTGACGTCATATTTCACACACCACAGATTAAAGTGGAACATAATTTAATAATATAATAATAATATCTATGGACGCTTCACACCACGTCAATCTGGCCCCGTGCTAAGTATCCGAAGAACTTGTGTTACAGGTAGCAGATAACGGGAAGTATATTTAATACTTTTTATACTATACATATATTTAAGGTTTTTATTATATTATACACATATTTAATACACATCCATGACCCAGGAACACAGAAAAACTTTTTGTTCCTTCAGCAGGATTCGAGCCTGCGACCTCCAGCTTGAGCACCAAAGCGCTGAAACATTGAGCCACAGAGGTCGTCAATTTAATAAGCTATATATTAAGTTCGTTATATTACTACAAGCAGACATGAATATATGCGTGTCCACTGACCGCCTAAAGCGTAGGTACGCCGTAAAGATAGAAAAATCCGGTAAAGCCAGTATCCACTAGATAGATATTCAAAATTGAACATTATTTGCTACACAATAAAATACACGTTTCATTTCAAAAATTCAAATTTCAAGCTGCACCGTGCGCGCGGAGCGACGAGACCCGACGAGATGCGGTGTTGCATTTTTTAGATAGTGATTCAAAATTGAATTTTATTCAATACGCTATAAGATACACATTTTATTGGAAAAGTTTTAATTTCGAAACAAAATGTATGTAAGTGCTAGGAAGAAGAGAAAAAAAGTGATGTCTATTACTCTTTTTCTCAATGCCGACCCTTATAAACGGAGTATTATTTCCCTTAACCTGTAAGATATTTGCTCTTTGAATGGTAGGTACTAGGACCAAAAACATAGTTGAAAATTATTTTTAGGATTCAAAGGATAAAGAATTCAAATCCGAAAAATCATTTAAAATCTCTATAGAAATAACTAGACGTTTTTGTTTCGATTTAAATCTAAATTTAGCAAGGAATAATGTTGTTTTCACTTCAATTTATAAGAACATTAATCAAATGCTAATAAGCTCCTTGACCTCGGCCGTCAATCCGCCATTTGCTGGAGTTTTATTTTTTACTCAAGCTAGGCAAACCACACGACTTTGTTCTACTAATTAGTCGGAGTCTTAAAAATAGAGCTGTGCTTACGGTTGGTACAGTGAATGATGTTTTAGGTTTATTCTGAAACATTTAAAAACTTTTTAAATTAAGTATTCTAATAAGGAGGTTATTGCTGAAATAAATTAAATTATTAAAATATTATCAAGGGGGTTAACTATATTTAAAAAACTTAGGCCTTTACATCCGTTAATAGATGATTTATGCAGTATTCTCCGAGCGAAGTAACCACTCTTGAAATACTGTAGTGCCTGGGACAGTTGGTTTTTAAATGTTATATGGTTACCCGAACACATACGGCATTCTCACTACATAGTCAGCCTGGTCCAGAGGAATGAACTGATCAATACGTCTGGGGCCAACTATGTGCGGGTTTCCTCACGATGTTTTCCTTCACCGTTAGAGCGTCCGTATAATGTCTAATCTGAAAAAGTCTCATTGGTACACGCCACAACCTGAGATTTGAACCTGCACTCTCTCGAGTGCGAACTAAACGGTCTACCCGCTAGGCCTTGGAGCTCTTTTTTTTATTTATAAAATTGTTTTATAATTTATATTAATCTTGTGAAATTAATGTATGTTTTTTTTTTTCTAATCTTTATTTCAGTGCTACGAAATCATCTATTCTGCGAACAACATTTACATGACATAACTATAAAATGCAATCTTAATCAAATCGTCTATATAAAACAAAATGGCACATATTAAAAATAATTAGTCCATAATATCAAGAACAATGCGATCGTCAAGAGAAGCTAATTCGAGTCTCAATAAGAGGCCGGCGGAGTTTAATTACTAGTTCCACTATAAAATCCCGTTGACTTTATTGTGGAAGTAATTAAGAAAGAGCTCTGACAATACTAAAAGAGTTAAGAAAGAATTAGTCCTTCAAATTAATGTGTTTTATGTGAGGTTTTATTATCAGAAATAATTTATTGAGTGCCATCTTATTTGGTATAATAAATTTCAATAAAATTTACGCATTATTGTCAACCGACTTCCAAAACACAAGAGGAGGTTTACAATTCGTGTGTATGTTTTTTTTTTTTTGTGTATGTTACGCGATTACTCCGCTGTTTGTGGACCGATTTTCAAAATTCTTGTTTAATTGTAAAGGATTGACTCCTGGATTGGTCCCATTATCATCAAATGGTAGACTTGGTGATGGGATCCATGAGGAATTGAGAGAAGTCCTCAAAATTTATAGGGACACCGATAGATATTTTGACTTTTTTTGAAGTAACTCGAGCATAATATTATGCTACCAAAAAGTAAAATTTTGTGACAAGGTATACCCTGGATCCAAAAGCACTGAACGGCATTTCTCAGTCTTTGAAGATGTACGTTTGAAAATTTTAGCATTGTTTATACAACTACAAGCAAATGTCAGTATTAAATAATAATCATCATCACCACCATCATCATAATCACACCATACATGATGATATAGGTATTTTTATAGTATTTTACACCGATATCGATTTCTTTGAACATTCAGAGCTACTCAAAAGTGTTATGTTGCGCCAAGCTTATATACCCTAACAACGATGATAATGGGATCCATGAAGAATCGAGGAAGCTCAATAAAAAGTTAATGATCATTAAGTTTTGTTACAAATTTTTAATTTCCCCAGGTACCTACTAGTTAATAATATTATAATATCACTGAAAAGAAAAAAATTAAACATATTTTAAAAAATATAGAAACCGACTTCCAAAGTAAAAGCAATAACATTCTTAAAATCACTAAAAAGTATGAAATAAATCTTATTGTCGAAATAGTTCCCTTTTCAATTCTGCTAAAATATTACTATTTTTCTACTTAATCTTCTTCTTTTTGAAGTCGGTACCAGCCCAAACAATTGTATAAATCCTCTAATAAAAGAGATTAATTTTAACAGAACTACGTTCCTATACATACAAATAATATTTTATGTAACTCACGTTCAAATTGGCTGGTACCGACTTCAAAAATAAGAAGATTAAGTAGAAAAATAGTAATATTTTAGCAGAATTGAAAAGGGAACTATTTCGACAATAAGATTTATTTCATACGTTTTAGTGATTTTAAGAATGTTATTGCTTTTACTTTGGAAGTCGGTTTCTATATTTTTTAAAATATGTTTTATTTACGTTAACGATCAATATATTAATATATTATACTTCAAACGAGATAATCTTATCCCACCAAAAACATTTTCATGTAAAAAAATTATGCCAAGACGATACCATATGACTAGCACTGTCAAAAAGTTATGAAATCTCATGTAAAACCAAGCTTCTTACCCTTCACGCCTTAACTCTGCAAGCGTAACTTCACAAACTCTACACCTTAGTCATTTTATGTGGCCTGGCCATTTCGCTACATTCACTTGGCCGTAAGGAGAAAAATTTATAATCGACTGTTTTTCTATTATACTCTCTTATAATAACGAAATGGCCAAGCCACATAAAAAGACTAAGGTGTAGAGTTTGTGAAGTTACGCTTGCAGAGTTAAGGCGTGAAGGGTAAGAAGCTTGGTTTTACATGAGATTTCATAACTTTTTACCAGTGCTAGTCATATGGTATCGTCTTGGCATAATTTTTTTACATGAAAATGTTTTTGGTGGGATTTCACTTCTTTTTGTAAGTTGTTATAACAGAATTGTTATTTTCTTTTTCTTTTTTTTTGGGTGTATTTCTTTCACAACAGAGACGCTTTTTTTCTGCCCACTCTCCCTTTTTTTAGGGTTCCGTAGTACTTAAGGAACCCTTATAGTTTCGCTCTGTCCATCTGTCTGTCTGTCTGTCTGTCTGTCTGTCCGCGCCTCTAGCTCCTGTAATTATGAATATAAATTAATGAAATTTGGTGCAGTTATAGATTGTGTATAGATCACGGTTTTGGGATCATAAAAAAATAATAATTTTATATTTTAAGGGTGGCTCTCCATACATGTGAAGTGGGGATGAAAAATATTTTTTCACTCTACCCCATCGTGTGGTGTATCGTAAAATAGGTATTTTAAAATAAAGAATAAAGGCAAGGTTTCATACGTTACTTTTTTATAAAATTGACCATTTTCGTTTAATCGGCCTCCAAAGTAGTTTGTAAGGTGGTCCCCCCCCCCCTAGCATTTTTAAACTATATACGATAGAAACTTGCTAAAAACTCTAGGAAAATTATTGTGAACCAAATCGGACAGTTACTTTTGGAGTAATTAAAAAAAAAGGATATTACGCGTTTATAGTTACGGAACCCTCCTTAGACATGTCCTGACATGCTCTTTGGTTTGGTTTTTCTTTGTTGGCTTACTATTTACAATAAGTGGCAGATTAGGGCGATACTTGGCTCTTAGTCGATTATATTCGACTACAGCTGACTCTTGTGTTTTAATACAACTGAAGTCAATATTTAACTAGGTGAACGCCTTGCGAATTGGTCACTAGAGAATGCTACATAAGCCTCCGAAACGGCTTTACCGATTTTTACCAAATTTAATATGCGTATTCAGTAGGTCTGAGAATCGGCTACTATCTATTTTCCATACCCCTAAGTGATAAGGGTTGTTCACCCTTAAATTTTTTTTTAATTTTTTGACGAAATCTTTTGTTTTTATTTTTTTATAATGTGGTAATTAAAAATACATACAATCCTAAATTTTTACTTTTTTATCACCATTTTTATTTTTTTTATAGCCATTTTAGTAAAAATAAGTAGTGTTCTCCGACGCGACGAGTGGCGCGCCTCTCCCCTGCACGACGAGCTGTGGATCACCGTGGCACCCCCCGCCCGCGCCGCCCGCGCGGCCCGCTCCGAGCGCACGTCGGGCGCGATACACATTGCGTGCGTATATTTTGCTCATAACGATAACCACATTAGTTCTTTGCGACAATTTTTTGATAATGCTGCTGTCATTATGCAAAATAATCCTGATGATATATTTATTTTACTTGGCGATTTAAATGTTACTTATGCTTCATGGTCCTCTTGTATTGATTCCAATTCATTACAAATTGAAATTAATGACAATTACATAGCTCGAATGCTCTCGGATTTTTTATCTTTGACAAACCTACAACAGTTTAATTCATGTGTTAACATTAATGGGCGCATTCTTGACTTAATTATGTCTAACACAAACTGCACACTAACCGCTAGCCCCTCCCCTTTGACACCTGAGGACCCACATCACGTAGCACTTGAATTTAATATTGACATAAATTATAGTTTTTATTTACCGCAGTTATCTCAAAATAATTCTCTGAGGCCTATATTATATCGTGGAGATTTTGATAAAATAAGAAAAAACTTAGCAGATCACGACTGGTCTCCTTTATATAACCTAGATACCGAAAGCTCAGTCGCCTACCTTTATAACATAATATACAATTTAATACTTACTTACATTCCTCATAAACAAGTTAAGTCCAGCACGGGGTATCCGCCATGGTTCTCTAAAAGCCTAATCAGAGTAAAAAAGGAGAAATTAAAAGTTCATAAACGTTGGAAAACCTATAACAATCCTTTAGATAGGGCTGAATTTGTACTACTGCGCACCAGGGAACACAAACTTGAAGCCGAATGTTTCCAAAATTATATCACTCGGGCTGAAGATAGAATATATAGCTGTCCATCCTATTTGTGGTCCTTTATGAAATCAAAATTTCCAGTAAATAATATACCTGAACAAATGTTGTATAATGGGGCAATGATTAATGATGGCGAGTCGATATGTAACAGCTTTAATGACTATTTTAATTCCGTCTTTGTAACTCCTAACATCAGACCACACTCCGCGACCTCTAGTTCAGGAGACACACCTTTTGAACTCTCTACTATTAACATATCAGTGGAGGAAGTACAGCTTCTTTTACAAAAACTAGACTCAAAAAAGGGGAGTGGAACCGATCGTATTCACCCCATTTTCATTAAGAAATGTTGCAAGGAGCTAGCGTGGCCTCTCCATGTTATTTTTAGAAAATCTCTCACTGAGGGACATTTTTCTCAAATTTGGAAAACGGCTTTAATCACCCCTACACTTAAATCTGGTAACAGTCAATTAATCACTAACTACAGACCCATAAGCAAATTAAACATTTTCGCTAAAATAATTGAAAAGATTGTTGCAAAACATTTAACTGCTACTTTTTACAATCATATCTCCGACAGGCAACACGGTTTCTGCCATGGTCGTAGTGTAGATTCAAACTTACTTACTTTTACTGACTTTGTGATTAATAATATCTCTGCGGGACGACAGGTAGATGCCGTGTACACCGATTTCACAAAATGCTTTGATAAAATTAATCACAATATGCTAATTTTTAAACTTCAGAAGCTGGGCATACATGGCGATTTGCTACGATGGATATGTTCGTATTTAAAAAATCGAAGCCAAGCAGTTGCTGTAAAGGGTTATACATCCAATTTTCTTCCAGTGCCCTCTGGTGTACCACAGGGTTCGCATTTGGGTCCTTTACTTTTTGTTTTTCACTTAAATGATATTGATACCATTTTTACCAATAGTGAACATATAATCTACGCTGATGACACTAAAATATATAAAGCAATTGCAAGTGTAAATGATTGTCACAGCCTACAATCAGATTTAAATAACTTCTTTAATTATTGTACCAGAAATGAACTTTACTTAAATTTAAGTAAATGTTATGCCATCAGTTTTTCTCGTAAAAATAACCCTATCGTCTTCAATTATAACATGGCCGGCACAATAATAAGTCGTGTAGATTCAATAAGAGATCTAGGTGTTACCCTAGATACTAAGTTAACCTTTAATCTTCACATTGATAACATATGTAATCGTGCATACAAAATGCTAGGCATGATCCTACGTGTCGGGAAACCCTTCAAGCGCGCTTGCACTTATAAAATTCTTTATTACTCTTATGTTAGAAGCATTCTCGAATTTGGCAGTATTATATGGACTCCGCAATATCGATTTCACATTGATCGCATAGAACGTATTCAAAACATTTTCCTTAAATCCCTCTGCTATAGAACAAACACACACTTCGACAACTCATTAAATGCGGCTAAGCACTTCAATGTAGCAAAACTTGAGGACAGAAGATTATACTTAGATTGCATTTTCTTTTTCAAAATTATTAAAAATTTAATCAACTCACCGACTATGCTAGAAAAGATAAGATATAGTATACCACATCACTCCTTACGTTCTCATAATCTTTTCCATATTGACTATGCTAACTCCAACTATGCCAAGCACAGCTTTTTCAGACGAGTACCTAAATATTACAATAAAAAATTATCCGATCTTGACCCCTTTTGTCATTCAATAATTAAAATAAAAAACTCGCTAAAATCAAAATGTTATAAGTAGTACTTAATCATTTATTTGTATACTTAATTTTGTAATTTTGTAAACAATACTTTCACACACATAATTGTTATGTTACACAACAAAATATCTTATTATTATTTTTTTTTAAGTTTTAAAAGTTTTTGTAAAAACTATCTTACTACACAGGCACGCATAATATCACAAACATACACTTCACACTCATGTACACGAACCCTAGTGGAACTAGTTTCTGAACCCAAGACTTGTCGTAGGGCTAGGGTTCTAAACAGACACACACACTACACACCACTTAATACACACCTCACACATAGATCGCTATACACCAGCACCGCACATATTACATTAAAAAATTATCTAATCCTTTGCTTTATTATGAATGTAATAAGTATATAATTAGCATATATCTGTACCTTAAAATTTTTGTGATTTTGTAAAATTTCACACACATAATATTGTTATGTATATTTAAGACACAAACTTGTATAAGTCAAAAATGTTATACATACTTAACTAATTAATTTTTGTATGCTTAATTTTGTGATTTGTAAACCTTACTTTCACATACGTTTATAATATTGTTATGTACAACAAAATAATATTATACTATGTTTACGATTAAAATGTATTGTAACAATTATCTTACAACACGGATACATACATCACAAACACTTACACACCTCATGTTCATTAACACGAACCCTAGTGGAACTAGTTTCTGAACCCAAGACTAACTGTCGTAGGGCTAGGGTTCTAAACAGACACACACAATATGCACCACATGCTACACACCACACACGAACACTATACACCACACACCAAACTGGGATTCGCGCTCATCCAACTACATAAATGTATTTTATAACTTAGGTATGAACCTTTAGGTCTGTTATTAACTAAATGTTTTTGTATATGTAATACTGATAAAGACTGTATGTGTTCTGAATAAATAAAAATAAAAAAAATAATCATTTTTCATCCCGCTCGATAACTGATCAATTATAGTGTTTTTAACTTTTTATAAGGCAACAACGTTTGCCGGGTTAGCTAGTAATAATATAACTTTAATATATTGCAACGTAGGTACGTAATACAAATTACAATACAAATTTTCATTATCTGATAGTACTTCAAACAAGCAAATCTTGTAAATATGAATTGAGATTCTCGGAAACGGCTTTCAGTATTTCAGCTACTAGGCGACAGACTTTTGCGTTAATAGCAAATTGATCGCGGGTTCGAATCCCAGTCAGACGATTTTTTTAATTCTATATTATTCTATGTAATAGGGTTACGTAATACTCGAGGAAACCTTATAAATTTACTGTGTCCGTCCGTCCGTCTCCGTCTGTCTGTCTGTCCATTGTTTCAGCTTCTGTTATCCTACTAATATTACAAATGTGAATGTTTGTGAGAATGGATGGATGTTTGTAACTCTTTCACGAAAAACTACTGAACGGATTTCGATGAAATTTGATACGGTAGTATAGTTTAGGCTCTGGATTAGAACATAGGCAATTTTTTATTCTGAAAAAGTGGGATACGCTATTTACGCGAGCCGAACCGCGGGCAACAGCTAGTTATGAAAATAAATTGATGAAATTTGGAACAGTTATGTAATATGTAACTTAAATGTCACTTTTGGCATCATAAAATACTTATTTTATATTTCAGGGGCTTCATACATGTGAAGTGGGGATGAAAAATATTTTTTTATTGTTAGCCATTAATGTGAGTGGTATCGTTGAATACGTCTTTTAAAATGAAGGCAAGGATTCATACATTACTTTTTTACAAAGTCAACAATTTGGAGTAACTGGCATCCAAAGTGGTTTACAAGTTCCCCCCCCCCCCCCCCCCCCCCAAGCCCTCCCCACCCTTTGCATCATACTAAATAATAAGACTTTTTTGTTCCCTGGCGGGATTCGAACCCGCGACCTCCGGCTTGAGTACAAACGCGCTCACCACTGCGCCACAGTGGTCGTTACTTATTCTTTCGGAAAAATATTTGAACTAATCGGACAATAACTTTTGAAGTAATTTAAATAAATACCTATTGGCTATTACGCGTTTATAGTTACGGAACCCTCCTTAGACATGTCCTGACATGCTCTTGGTTAGGTTATTCCTTTTATAATTTTTCTTCTTCCGTACTATTGTTTAAACTCCGAGCAAAGCTCGATCTCCCGGGTCACTCCTGAGCATGACTCAGGGGGGTGAAACTCTCATACATGCACAAATTAACAGAGAACAGAGACATCTAAAAATGACTATCCGGTACTAACAGTTTGAAAGTTTTCGGGTAGTCACAACAGATGACACTAAGCGACTTCTACATCGCGCTATTGATAACACAAGGCGTATGTATAAGAGCTCGCGAACATTTTAATATGCAGTAACTATATCCCATTGTTGAAGCGAGACTTGGTCGTTGTTGTGTATGTGTCTACGACTTTCGATAAAACTTAATTTATGTCAATAATAGGGATGTTGCCTTCTGTGGAATATCAGTTTTACAATTTAAAATTGGTTGATTAAAGATACATAAATCTGAAAGAAATAGGTATTTAGAGTGACGCGATTAAAAATATAAGCAAATAAAAAATATTGTCCATCCCTTTCTCGCAAAACGATTCGTGACGTCACAGCCTGCTACCGCCATACATTTTGTGATGACAAATGTATGGCGGTAGCAGTTGTGTCGTCACAGGCCGATATATCGCTCTCTTTCATATTGTAAATTTCAATGGTTTGTATCTACGTTATTTTTTCAGATATACAAAAATGGGTTCTGGATTGTTTATTAACATGTTGTCTAACATCGAATAGACGAAAAAAATTTTTTTCGGCAACATGCCTATTCAGTTCAATAAAAATTATCAGGCGGTACTACACCCATCTAGCGGGTTTCATAGTAACTAAAACGGTACAACGCCATCTAAAAACGACATTCCGAAACTTTTGCAAGACTCGGTTTCAATTTTAGAGTTGCGCATCTATACTAGTATATATCTGTATAATCTATGGCATGACACGTCTCCCAGGTACTAGTTACTACAAACAAGTAGCCGAATCTTTCAGGGTAAAAAAAATATACTCACGTTCTATGACTTATGTAATAAATTAAGTCGAAGCACTGACATCTGTCGGTAGCAGTAAGTACTACTTGAATGCCCATTTATAATTGATTATTGTTTATAAGCTATGCTATGTGGCGCTTTTACTACATTTTATTTATTGTAAGTTACTCGGATACTGTAAATATTTTGATGATACTAAAAAGTATGTAACTGTAATTTGATACATAGTTTTTTTTTATTATTTCATTCCCTTCAGTTAATTATTATTATTCGTTTTAATGATAACTCATAATATTTTTATGGTCTTGTGTAAAAGTGACATCTATCTCGTACATTATAAATTATGTTAGTTATGAGTTCGTCGCTTGAATTGGAATCTAATTGACGTAATATTTAAATAGGTACCTAATTATTTCCCGAGTATTCTTTAGTAATTTAAACGGAAAATACATACGGGTAAAATTAACAAGTGCAATAAAATATATCGATAAAGATTAAAAAAAAATATTGTGTTTTTTGTTGTTAATAAAGGGATACATGGTTATTTTATTAAATTTTATTGTTATTATCGGATCCCTAATAACAACAACAATTTTCAGGCCTCTAGCTAAATTTGTAGTAATATTATAGAAACTTCCATCCTGTAGTTTAAGGGGTTGAAGGATAAAAGTTTATATGAGACTTCTTACCTTAATAATTCTTAACTTAACTAAATAAATGTTGCATATATGTTAAATTTTCCGTTCAAATTCAGAATATTCGGGAAATAATTATTTCAATCAATATTAGTCAATTAGTTTACAAGCCTAGCGATGAACGACGACATAACTTATATAGTTCACAATAACGCGATAGATGGCGCTTTCACAGATAATTAAATTTAACTCCCTTGTTTAAGGGGTTGGAAGATGAAAGTTCCAATTTTGAGAATTTTTATGTTGGTTGTGTATTAATATAATCTTACGTAACAAATTTCAGCTTTCGAGAACATCCGGAAGTACGATATAATTTTGTTGATCATCAGTGAGTCAGTGGCGGAATCAGGGGTTTTTAGATATCAATAAAATCTAAAGTATAAGACGTAGGTAATCGAAACTTTACATGTTTAATGAGACCGCTGATGGGAACAAATCCTGAAAGTTTCATTTATCTGGTACAATCAAAATCAAGTTATGAGGGTTCAAAAAATCGACGAAACGCTTCGAGAAAAGGTGGTTTGGTAGTGCCCTTGCGCTTCGCTTGACGTCTTGGCATGGGGGCACTACCGTGCCCCCAGATATCTATATAAAAACATGTGCTACCATGAAATTTAGTTTGCAGAGAGTTTTGGGGGAGAAAAATCATTAAGATTGGTCTTATCCCTGAGAAACTGCGCATTTTTAATTTTTTTTGCTTTCGTCTTGCAAAAATATATAAATAATTTCTACTCTGTTATGTCAGTCCGATTGGCAGTTTGGTATACGCAAAAATTATACATGCTATGTTCGAAAATACGGAATATGGTGGGTCGAACCCACCATATTCCGTTATAATAAAAATATTTTTATGATTATATATATATTTTTTTTAATCTACTAGAGCTTCGAGCAAAGCTCAGAAAAATTTCTTCCTCACGTAGGTATATAACATTAAGCGGCACATACAATAAGTTGAAAACTTTACATAGATTGCTCGCTTTAAGGGACGTGAGCTTATTTCAGTATAATGTACAAGTTGGGGGAATGGCCAAGTTTCCAGTTCGCAATTACAGCTGGCTAATAGCGTTCTATTCCAGTCATTACAGCTCCAAAGGACTTGTATGGCGATTGTTTCTATTTCGCCGCTCTGTCTAATTTGATGTTGCCTAATTTTATGACAAAGAACGATTACAGTATGAATACGAACTCAATGTCTTTCGGCAATCATCGATTTTCATCATCAATTGTTTCCGTAGGAAAACGATGACCACCAATGGCCATTAGCAACATGGTTTACTGTACGTGAAACTGAATTGTTCTGTTAAATTTGTGAGTTTCAGTTTTTTTTTGTGTATTTTATAATCATTGTGTATTTATGACATTTATCAATATGATATTGTAAATGTAAAATATGCAATAAAATTACTAATTTTTGTGAAACCCATGTTGTGTGTATAGCTCATGTTAAGAAAGATGACAAAAACCATGAGCCCTTATGGTGTTTACAAATACACGAATTTGGTACGGAGCGTATAGCGGATCTGATACGCTCCGTACCAAATTCGAGCGTGTGTAGGGCAGTCCGGCGAACATATGAAGAAGGCGAAGAGTTCGCCGTTGTCCGCATCGGATCTGGTCTGCTCCGTACCATATCCGTGCGTGTGTAGAGCAGTCCGGCGGTTAGGCCGTACAACAGTATCAGTGTTGCCAACTTAGGGATGTTCCCCCCAAAATTAGGAAAAATATCTACGGGGGTTTACTAGGGGACAGGATGTTTAGAGTTTACTCCTTATGAATCAATTTGTATGTAATAATAAAAATTATTTTAATGTGTTTATATAGTCAGGGATATGAAAATGTATTGGGAGTAAAATCAGATTAAGACAAGTTAGTTTTATGTTATTCACGCGTAAGTCTTTATGTTAAACGCATAACCATTCTTTCTAGCTTATTATGTCTTAGACCTGTCAATGGTATAATTATCAGGGGTAAAGTTTGGGGAGAAATATTTTTGAGAGTTGGTATCACTGCCCGTTATCATAATTTTTCGGGAATCATCGCGTCGTTGAAAAACAGCACTGAAAATAGAACTCTGTGCTAATGCAATAGAACTGAAAATCGAACACACGAGTGTCGAGCTTTCCGGTCCACTGCACCGTACCAAATCCGTGCGTGTGTAGCGACACCGGATTTGGTCTCCGGATATGGTCCGCTGTACGCTCCGTACCAAATTCGTGTATCTGTAGATAGCATTAGAAAAGATGCAATCCCATACATTTTTGTTTTCGAGTTTCGTCGTCATAATTAGCGATGGTAACTTGTCCAAAGGCTCCGGTCTAGATTGCAACGAGTCTGCTATTAAGAACACTAAAATCCTACGTCTAGTATTTTGTACAGACCTGTGAAATTTTAGGCACACTCAAATGGCGAAGGATAATATCAAGAGTTCTGATGGTTTAGTAATTTAAGGTCTCTCGTTGAAGTCAAAACCAAGCCTACATTTCAGGGATGTTTGAGGTTAGATAATAAGTATTAATAAACTCTTAAATTTCCATAGCAATAGATAATACGATATAATAACTCCCCACACCGATTTCGGTGACAGTGGCCGGTTTCATCGAAACTAGACCAATTACCCAGGAGTAATTTTGTAGTGCCCAAGTGTGTGCGCAGTAACAAGGGCACTCTCTCTTCCTTTACTCTCATAATCCAGTGGGACGGATAACCGACACGACTGACGAGAGATCAGGTGCAGGTCCGACTTTTTACATGCCCATCCGACGCTTTCTTGTCAGACAATCAGGTGATCAGCCTGCAGTATCCTAACTAAACTTGGAAACAACATTTTTTGTTCGCGGGAATCGAACCCACGACCGAATCGAGAGCCAATGCTCTAACCACTAGACCACGGAGGCTGTTGAATATATTTAGTAGCATAGTAGCAATAGATGTAGATGCAAGAAAATCACAACGGGCCGCTGAAATTACATTCGGTTTGATATTTAACACGACAGGCTTTTGACACGATATATTTGCTAGTACGTGGGTACGACAATTTTCTCGCGTTAGGTTCATTTTCATGTACGTAACAAGAGTTTTAGATTTTCCGCAAATTCACAAAAACAAATGACAAATGAATGCAATATACTACATTAGGTTACCAAAGAGTTCTAAAATTGAAATTCAAAAAAAGTTTTCATTAGCAATGTTTGTAACTGGCCAGTTCTAAACATTTTCAGTGTTACCTTGGTATTTTGGTCTCGAGTACTGCGGTCCTACAATTACATAAGACCTATTTTATATATATTATTTATAGCTCGTTAGACACCTTCGTTGTGGATTGGGATATATCATTCTCGGTACGACCTGAATAGGTGAAGGCACGAAAAGGAGGTGCCCTAGATTATGACGGAGGCCTGAAATCACTTGTGGTCTGTCGGAACACCAACTAAAGCTGGGTTACGTGAATGTTTTATTTTAGAGCTTACATTTGTTTGTCTTAAACTAAACAGACAAAACTGAATATTTAAACGCTTCTAAAATTAAGCTATACTTGAGATTTTGGCTGTAATAGGTTTTTTTTTTTCAGAACAAATTGTTTGCAATAATACTTTTAGTATAATACTTTTTAATATATTTTAACATTCTACTAATATTATAAATGTGAAATTTGAGGATGGATGGGTGGATTGATGTTTGTTACTCTTTCACGCAAAACCTATGAATGGATTTCGATAAAATTTGGCATGGTAGTAATTTATTTAGGCTCTGGATTAAATCTGGATACTTTTTATCCCAAAAAGATTCAGTGTTCCTTTGGGATACTGTATTTACGCGGGCGGCGCCGCGGGCAATAGCTAGTTGAAATTAATACTGTCTTATATTAATGTAGCTTGAGCTTGTTTGCATTATAGTACAGAGTACTAGGTAAATCTAACTTAGTTCACTGTCCAAGAGTGTACAAAGTTAGATTTACGTCTCGATTGACTTTAGTAACAACCCTATAAGGATCAGTTTAAGAGCTAAAGAAACTTGGTTTTATTCTAGTAAATACAAGCTCGAGTCGACCTTCTGGAAGCGTCTGTGTTTGACAGAGAGACAGCGATCTTTTCACGCATACTCTAGTCAGGGTTTATTCAGACTTCTAGAAGTCTAGATCTATATTCAGACCTTACAGATTCTCCCACTTCAGGGGTTGAAAATTATTAGGAGACTAAAAATAATAAAAATAATAGCAATATTGATATGTATACAAAGATACATAAGTTTACAATGTCATAATATTAGTTTGTACTATCATGGAATCTAATTCTTAAGCAGTTGATGATTGTCCTGATTTTTTCGTACTATGTTAATAATATTATGATATCAAACTGACATGTCCTTGACAATTGTATTTTAACTGCATGCCGTTATTATAATACAAAAAAAAATGAGAACACTCTACCTGCTTAGCATAAGATTACCCGATGTAATTTTGTATCAAATTGTTTAAAAAAAAGAATATTAGACGCCACTGAAAACGACTAATATATCTATACATATAATAAAGATAGTCGTATTAGTTACACTATTTGTAACTCAAGAACGACTGAACCGATTTTGGTGAAAATTAGTGGGGAGGTAGCTTAGACCACGGGGAAGGACATAGACATACCGCGGGAAAATGTACGGTGCCCGTGGAATACTGTATTTACGCTTTTACGTAAAAACTACTTAACCGATCATCATGAAATTGACACAATATGGCACAGACATAAAGTAGACTACGGAGAAGGACATAGGCTACTTTTTATCACGGGAAAATATGTTCCCGTAGGATACTGTATATACGCGAGAGTAGCCGCGGGGAAAAGCTAGTATCATATTATATAAATCCTTTCATAAATTTCTTCTCTATTTAAATTGAGGTAAAGCCACAAAAACAAACGAGCGCCATGTGCACAAATGAGCCATAACATAGCTTTGTATCAAAGTACATTACGGTATTAACAATACGTTATTTATCGTTATTTATAGAGCTAATATCTTTATTATTTCCCGGTCTTAATTTATAATATGTCGTTCTCCATTACACGAAGGAAATCAATTACAGTGTGCGTGACGTGGGCAATATCGGACGGCCATTTGTCAACGTACACCCGCGGTAATGAATATGACACATAATTGTACAATTAACCTGCTCATTTATAAATACTTCTCATCTTGTATTCGAAAGTAAAGGAATTCAGAAAAATAGCAAGGATTCAACTTTTCATTCCTAACTATACCGAGCACTCAAAAGTAAAATTCAATCGTTGGGATTTAATTTTATGTGACGATGTGCTGTTAATGTTATTGTACATTATGACAACAAAATTTATATATACTATAATTCATGTCTTTTAATCAAAAGTAATAGAATTTATTAAATTAGCAAGGAGCACACATCCCTGATTACACGAATCACTCAAAACAAAATCTTAATATCAATGTATTATGATACAAATTCGTGTGACGGTTGTGTGTATTTTAGGACACATTATACGTGGGTAGTTTAGTATTTGTAGCAGGAGATAGCACCGGAGCCGGTAGCGAACCTGTTGATAAGCGTCGTCGGTGATAAGGCTCGCTGATGGAGTGGACGAGAATTTCGGCGAATGCATATTTCATGACTTGATTAAATAGTTCACGCTTTGGATTTCGCAGCACCACGACAGGTATGTTGCCCTGGTAGAAATCATTTCACAAGGGTACCTATTGCATTTCAACATCTTTTTGTATCAAAGATTAATCTTTGCAAAACCTTGATAATATTTACTAGTAAAGGTTTAGTACGTACTGACCTATACGTTTATAAAATATATTTTATGTCATCGAAGTAAAAAGTTGATATGGTTAACTAAAGTTTATTTCCTTCTAAAAAGTCTAATTGTATATGAGAGTTAATTTATAATTATCATGGTTGTAAAAACAGTAATAAAATAAAAATAAATCGTGGTAAATACTTCATTAACTCTAAAATATCTAAAGTGCAAATTCCGCAGCTCTACGTATCGCAATTCCCGAGTCCATACACGATACATTGTAAAACGTAAAGCCCGCTCAATACTCTTTTGTTAATTTCAGAAAGTAAGAGAATACACCGAAAACGTACGAAAATAGACTCCACATTCTAGTTTTGTATTATTTTTACGTAAGCGCAAAATGTTGTAAGAGAATAGATCAGGCTTTATTGTGCCATATTGTGCTATTCCACCCCGATAATCATGCTACCCTAGTACATGTTTCGCTGAAGACTAAAACTACATTTCTTTTGCTTGTTTAACAAACGCCCGCCTGTCTCGAATAACGTAGCTTAGTAAACTAAATTCACCTCTAAAAAGAAAAATTGTCCCAGTCAAGCAGGCGATTGTAACGGTATCCACTACTTTAAGTTTCTGCATTTAAATGTATGCTAATTTTATTCTGTAAATTCTGTTTATAGTGATGTATAAATTTTAATGTCGTCATGATACGGTAACAAGCGGCGACTTCACTCGAAAACTGAGAAAGAGATTAAAAATTTATTTTTTTAAGTACAGACCTGTGGTTCCTTGTGGTTTTTCTTTTGTTCCTTTGTAGGAGCACTCGCAGACCTCTTCTACATGAAAGTAGGTTAAGTAACTTATTATCATTAGTAGTCGCCTTAAGTCTTTGTTTGAACTCAAACAAAGACTTAAGACTACCAAAAATATTTCTCAGTTTAACGGCGATGACAAAACAAGTATATTATAACACCTCTCTCTGGCAAAAGAGTCCAGTATATAAATAAAAATACTTCCATAAATAATAAAACATAAATATAAAATATAATAACACCATTAGTAGCGACTAGCGGCTAGTCATCGCAATAGGTAGCGGCGTGGAGATAAAAATGATATACGCCGTGTGTGGTCGTCGAGTCGCTCTCGCACCAAATCGCTGGTTTTTATATTGCAGTTTACGGCGGAATTGGCTCGTGTCTATTGGGTTCCTTATCTACGCCTCGGGCCTTATTGAGTTGTTCTTATTCGTACTATAAAATTGTAGTATGTATATTTTAGGACTAGCATTTGCCCGCGGCTCCGCCCGCGTAAATACAATATCCCTCGGGTACACTATACTTTTCTGGGATAAAAAGTAGCCTATGTTTTAATCCAGTGCCTTAACTACTACCATACCAAATTTCATCAAAATCCGTTCAGTAGTTTTTGCGTGAAGGAGTATCAAACATCCACCCTCACAAACTTTAGGATAATTTGCCGTTTTAACTATTATCAGTGCTGCTTTGTATTTATTTGGCACATGTATTTCTGTCTTATTGAACTGAAATAAATTAGTAACTAAATCTACACCTACACTTACATCTACACCAACTAACCTACTGGGGCCAGCCAATTCTTTAAAAAAATACCAAACAGGTAACTGAATGCACTAAATGTCATTAAACTAGTTGTTTAGGTTAATTTTCTAATTTTATGTAACAACAATGCAACTTTTTTTTTTGGAAATTGTGAATTTCATTCTATTCTTAATTTTTTTCATTTCGCGAAATAATCGTCTCTTTTTTGTTTAATGACCTACTCGTTGTGGAGGGGCTTGAAGGCCGTGGGCTAAAAAGCCTCGTATTTTCGAATCTCACGCGCCTATGTCGTAAAAAAAGTAAAAATATTTTTTATTTACGTCGAGCCTCGTGTTCTACGAAGGACATGATTGTTAACAAATTTTAAGTGCTCTTATGGTTTGAATTATACAATTTTATAGGTACTTGGTGTTGCCCGCAGCCTTTTTATTATGTTTCCGCGAAACCACCATTCTTTTCGAACGACAAAAGTAGCCTGCAATCAGCAGTTAAATATTTTATTAAATTATTAGAGCAATTTACTGCGACATAAACAGTAAGAGTAGTTTAATAATATACTAGCTGTTGCCCAGTATCCGCCCGCGTAAATACAGTATCCCAAAGTAACACTACTTTTTCGGGATGAAAAGTAACCTATATTTTAATTCAGAGCCTAAACTACTACCATACTAAATTTCATCGAAATCCATTTAGTAGTTTTTGTGTGAAAGAGTAACAAACATTCATCCGTCAATACATCCATCCATCCATCCTCACAAACTTTTACATTTATAAATGACAGATTAAAATAATAGTATGCTTGATACAAATTAGGCGATTCGCACACTGAGAACGCAGCAACGCGCGTTGTTACAGATTCCGCCAAATCACCCAGAATTTGTCGCGGATTATGCAGGGACCAGTCTTAATCTTTAATAAAATTAGTATATTTCCTTCTTGAAATAAAGCTATAATATAATATAATAGATACCATAAAGTATAATAATATCGACGAGGAGGATTTATCTGAGGCACTGGAATCAATTGTTCGCGCGGTTAACGGGGCAGCAGGCGATAAGCAGAACTTATGACCGCTATTTTGTTTAAAATATTGCACTCTCAAGAGTAAGGTAATCTTTAAATTTTATTTCGGTATGGATATATCTTATAGTGACTGATGTGGTTTAAATTGCAAAAAAATTGTAGCTTTAAGTGATAAGTCGTCATGTAGGACAATAATTTGATTAGGGTCATAAAATTATGCTTCTAACGCCGTGTAACGTTTCGTTTCGGTATGAATTGACCCTTTATGTGGTACCACGAGCGCTTTATGTGGTCGTGACGGTAAAAACAGCACTGTAAATAGAACTGTGCTCTAGTATAATTCCGCTGAAAATTAAAGTGTCATAGATTTGACAACTCTACACGATTTTCAGCTCTATTGTATCAGCGCTCAGTTCTATTTACCTACAGTGTGATTTTTCTGTCACGACCACTAAAAGCGCTCGACCCGACTGCACCAGAAGGAGGGTTATGTTTTTCGAGAGTATGTATGTACAATTGTTTGGCACGCTCTGTAGCCTGAACGCCTGATGGATTTTAGCTTGAGAGGTGTCGTTAGATTCGTATATACGATTTACATTTACGTAGGTAAGCGTTATCGTATACGCAAGTTCTACTGGCAGATTTTGATGTTAGAAATGTATTTTCGTTCACTCCACTGTAGGCTCCGATTTCACGAAAGAGTGCGATCCCTTTATATCTTGGAGAGTTGTGAAGATATGATATTCAAAAAAGGCTCAGAAGACGCGTACGCGTGTCACATAAAAAAACTGTCTCTTCTAACTGACAAAGAAGAAACGACAGGTGAAGTACCCAGAAGTGTAACATTTCTGATTTAGATTATATAAATCAGAATATATTTCACTAACTCACACATAAACAGCTATAATACTTGGACTACTTAACCCTCAAAACCGTTAACACATAAATACTTGTTGCAGATCATCCGTTTCACGTTACATGACCACCCGCCCCCCGCCCGACCGGTAACCCCTCTCCCGCCCATCCCCGTAAAAACGACAAAAGGAAAAAGGAAGCGACAACCCATAAGCCTTTTATGAAATCGCTAATGATTCTTTTGATGGCGTAACGCTTTAAGTGCTCCGATATCTTCGACCCTCGACTGTACGAATGTATTTCGAATTATTGTATTCCTTTTCAAGTATTTTACTTTTTTTCAAGTTACGGTGAATTGATTTTTATAACGTTAATACAAAATTGAGAGCGTTAAATCGTAGCGTTCGTAGATTAAATTATTGTCAACGATAATTATTATAGTATTTGTGGAAGAATGTTGTGTTATTTACTGGATGCTTTCTAAAAATGAAAAATACATGTGCAAAATTTTAAATTTTGCCTCCTTGTGGTTGAATTTTTAGTTGGGGTTGCGTCTTAACCCGCTGGACCAAACGGACAGTAGCCGGCAGGACCAAAATTAGCGACCATATTCTGCGTGGAAAGAAAAACGCATGAAAACTCAAAAACACGCATTTTCCCAAACAACACAAGACTAATCTAGATCGATTGTTTACCCCCGAAAACCCCCATATACCAAATTTCAGCGAAATTAGAGCCGTTTCCAAGATCACGAAAATATTAAAGAATTGCTCATTTAAAGGTATAAGATATTATGTTAAAAAAAATAACTTTATGTTCTTCCATTTTTTGCTGGTCAATTTTAGGTAGTATATCATTTAGTCTTGTTTTTGATCTTACTTTTTTGTTCCATTTTGCATATTCCTGTCATGCTTCATTCAATTGCCCTTTGGCAGTATTGTTTCTATGTGCTTTGGTCAAGGCCCAAGTTTCGCAACCATATCAAGTAATATTTGCATGTGAGGCTTTTCGCTTTTCGAAAAAATTTAGATCTTTAGACTTCTTAATCTCTTTCGACGACCAATACTTTCTCCAACCACATGCTATTCCGGTATTCTACTATATAAGTAGATACATGATCCCGAATATAAAGTCTATATTATACAATCTATATCTATACAAAATTTTGTCTATTAAATTTATAATTCTCGAAGCTATTTGCGGAGGACATACCGAAGGACTGACAGAGCGAAACTATAAGGGTTCCTCATACTTACTACGGAACCTTAAAAGGGGTGGAGACTAGAAATCTTTGAAATCATACGCTGGTATGAGATATTCCATGTTTTGTAAATATTTTTTGAGACGATAAGAATCATAAGTGGTCATCGCACCAGTGAAAGAGTTACAACTTGAAGATTTACTGCTTTTAGTGAGCATCCCTTTCTTCGCGCAAATGGAATCCTAGTTGTACCTTGAAATACATAAAAAGGGCCGTAAAGATATTCCCTCCGAGTTATTCATGTATAATAAAAACATAAGGGGTTGAATAAAATATCCCTTTCCGAATAAAACAATAGTCATTTTCTTAAGCGATTAAAATAATATGCAATGATAAAACAATCGGTATTTTCAGTCGTACGTGGGCCCGGTGATAAAGTCATAGGGATTAGATACGCGTTATGACTTATGGAAATATTTTTTCCTTAAACTTTTACTATAGATTGCGAAATTTTTATTTTATATCATGTGTTAGGAATAGATAAGATTAACTTTCATTTTTAGAAAATAGATTACGTAAATGAATAATATTTTAAAAACGAAGAAGGGAAGTCAGTTTCGCCAAGCTAGTCTAAATTGGCGCCTTTTAGATGTATCGCAACCCCGATTGGATGTTATACCTACCATAAGGGCAGTTAAAAGTCAAAAAATAAGTTTTTCGAGTATACACAAAATTTATTAAAAATCTCTGAGTAACGAGACAATTTGATTGCATTTTACACATTAACTATACGTATTAAATTTAACAAATAAAAATTCATAGAACATAAAAGATAATAGACCGTCCAAAACTAACATAATAAAAAAAACAATTAAAAACAGCAACAGTCGAATTTAATCAACGATTTAAAAACATCTGCATAACAAACAATATCCTCGATCCACGCAAACAGAGCCGTGGCTGGCGCTTGTTTGTTCGTAAAAATAATAACTCTCGGTCCCGCGCCACTTGACATTCGCAAGTTTTAATTGCCACACTCCGCTGCCGTGCGCTACTCTGCGCTACTTGGCGCTTCTGTGCGCTGCCGTGCGCCTGTCAGTCACAAAAGACACATTTAGCGTAACTGCGGTTACTAATGAGGATCTCATGTCGAAGCTTATACTAAATTTAATGTTTATTTGTTACACTGTTGTCTAAGTTATTCTGTTGTTTGGTATTATAGAGGATTTATTTACTATTTACATAGAAGGGTAAATACTACATGCAGCAAATTTTATGTAATTGACAGATTTTAGTATGGATGTGGTATTTTAGTATGGATTTGAAAGCCGCACTATTTTTGCCGGACGGCGGAAGTCAGCCATCTAAATGGCAATTTAGTCACTAGTTACTACCGAGTTCGCCGATTTGCCATTTATATCACCCGTGTAAATCCCTGGTCATCTGGGTCTATAGACAAGATGCATGCAATAATTTCGACTGCGAAGTTCAAAATCAAAAATGTTGCCTTAATTATGTCAAATCCCATACATTTTGTTTTCGAACTTCATCTTCGAAATTATCGAAAGCATCTTGACTAAAGACCCTGGTCTTGTCTTCTTATACGGGACTAGCTGTTGCCCGCGGCTCCGCCTACTTAAATATAGTATCCATCGGGAACACTGTATTTTTTGGGATAAAAAGTAGCCTAGTATCCAGAGCCAAAACTACTACCATACCAAATTTCATCGAAATCCGTTCAGTAGTTTTTGCGTGAAATAGTAACAAACATCAATCCTCACAAACTTTCACGTTTACAATATTATAATAGGATTTATTTTCGCCGTGTGGCGGAAATCGTGCAGTTAGTCACCCGTGTAAATCCCACATAAGGCGACAAACCTATTAGGTATTTTTAGTTTTTAATTAAAACAAGAACCAACCAATATTTTTATAACCACGCCATGAACATGGCAAGCAAACAAGGCAACAGCTACAGCTTCTTTATCAATATCGAGAGTGAGATCAAATAATACGGATCTAGCACATCCCTTTACTAATGAAAGTGATGTAGTTCGCATACGTATCTGGGCTTTAATCGTGATATTGCGTCTTACAACTTCCAATTGGGAAACGAAATCATGACGGAACTATACTCGACTTTGACAAATCAACGTAACAGATAAGTTTGTATCCAATTTACCTAAATTACAATTCATATATACACAAGGTAAAGTACTTGAATGATTTTTGTAAGTACATGTTGAGTATTTGACAAGTGAAGGGTTGGAACTAGTAATCATTCAACCCTTTGACACTTCATTTACATTGATTTTCCCAATTTTAATAAGAAGCATTCGAATGTACCCTTATATATCTTTAACAGCCTCCATGGTCTAGTGGTTAGAGCATTGGCTCTCGACTCGAAGGTCGTGGGTTCGATTCCCACATTGGAACAACAAAAAAATGTTGTTTCCAAGTTTGGTTAGGATAATGCAGGCTGATCGCCTGATTGTCTGACAAGAAAGATGATCCATGCGTCGGATGGCCATGTAAAAAGTCGGACCTGCGCCTTATCTCTCACCAGTCGAGTCGGTTATCCGTCCCACTGGATTATGAGAGTAAAGGAAGAACGAGTGTTCTTGTGTACTGCGCACACACTTGGGCACTATAAAATTACTCCTGCGTAACTGACCTGGTTTCAATGAAACAGGCCACCGTCACTGAAAATCGGTGTGGGGAGTTATTATTATTATTATTATATCTTTAGCACTTAAACACCAAAAAATGTCGTACGGATTGTGGGTTTGGCACAAGTGAAACGGCTCGATCAGATACATACCACGGCCTCACAGGAAACCAGGCTGAAGTAGCACTTGCGTTGAGCTTCGCCGAGTGAATGAGGCTTTCGGAAGCCCAAAGGGGGGTTGGAGACTTTGAGAATCAGGAACACAGTGCGCAACACCAGAGGAGTTACAAGTGTAACTTCTCTGGTTCTGTGAGTGTTCATTGGCGGAATTAATCTCTTACCATCAGAAAATCCATCTGCTCGTTTCCTAGGCCTCTAGTCAAGATGCATTCGATAATTTCGACGGCGAACTTCGAAATCAAAAATGTATGGGATTTGACATAAGTCATCGTTAAGTGACATGTCGCTTGCGATGCGTTATGTCAAATCCCATACATTATGTTTTCGAACTTCGCCGTTGTAATTATGGTATACATCTTGACTAGAGACCCTGCTCCATTTAATTAAAACAAAACTCAGTGTCCATCACTGGTATTCCCCCACGATAGAAGCAATTACAGTCAAACCAATAATTATAATCGCAATTACAGTACGTAGTGGTAATTACACCGAATCGTGTACATCGATTGAACGGCATTTTCTTCCGATAGATCAGGGCGGGCGCTGTATATCAGGTTTAATTGACCAATCCGTTGACCGTGGCTCTGTCGCGAGTTAATTGAAGCCGGCACCGAACCGGCACAGAACTTCGCTACAATTCGTTACTTCAGAACAAATAATGGTAGTAGGACCCCGTAGGTCCGGAACACGCATTAAAAATGGCCCAGCTTATGTGAGAACGAAGCGTGGAATGTTTAGGTGGTTTATGAATCGAATAGCGTACGGTTTTATAACACGAATTGTTTTGCGGAATAAGACACGAAAACGAGCAGAGGATTTTGAAGGGCGTTCCAGATGTTCAACCACCTCTTGACTTGAACCTCCATTACTCATAGAAACAACGTACTATTTCACACCGGTTTTCAGTTATAGTATTTTTTTTTTTGGTCAAGACATTTCATTCGTGATAGATCATATTTCATGGTAAAATTTTTATACGAGTTTTTTTCTACGCTCAAGAAACTTGAAAAATTGTAATTACCCTCGTTCAGCGTCACTCACATCTGCACCTGAAGTAGGTCACGACGCGGACGGTCGTAAATTTCAACATTCCGTAACTTAAAAATTCCCCAAGACATGTCTATGTTTACTTGTAAACTTATGGCGAATGCTACACGCTCTATATTTATCTTGTGATGTTTTTTCTTCCAACAATTCATATATCACGATCCGCGATACGCTGATGACGCGATGTACCTATATCGTAATCCTGGATTACGGTCCAAATATCGAGTAGCGTTCACCTTTACTAACTCATCTACACTAATATTATTAAGAGCAAAGATTTGTATTTTTGTGTGTGTGTATGTTTGTAATGAATAAACTCAAAAACTACTATGCCGATTTTAAAAATTCTTTCACCATTATAAAGCTACATTCACTCTGAGTAATATAGGCTATACTTATTGCTAGAAAAGATTAGGAATTCTTACTAAAACTTTAGTAACGTAACCATAATATGTGTAAAAAAATGCCAAAAAACATCTTTCGTCGCATGCGCTGCGGAAACTATTGATGATAGAACAAAAGTATGTTCTACAATATTAAAGAACATCCATACATCCATCCATCCATCCTCATAAACTTTCACATTTATAATATTAGTAGGATAGATAGATGGATATTTGTTACTCTTTCACGCAAAAACTACTGAACAGATTTTGATGAAATTTGATATGCTAGTAGCTTCAGATCTGGATTAAAACATAGGCTACTTATGCCGTAAAAGTAGAGTATTCCTGTGGGATACTGTATTTACGCGGGTGGAGCCACGGGAAACAGCTTGTCAAAGATATAATTTCACTCGGTAGTTGTAAGGTAAAAGTTTTTAACAATTTTGTTGCGACGCGACGCTTCGAACTTCTTGTTTACAATCAATGTTCATTTAGTTTCAAGTATATTTTCGCATTGATAGTTACTGGCACTCGATACGTTGCTTCTGTAGAACAATACTCAAACTTACTTTGTTATTTATCCAAGAATTTTAATAAAGTTTTACACACGTCAGAGTTTCGGCAAACATAAATAATAAGTCAAAAAAGATTTAAGGCGAATGGTGATGACAATGAAAATATATCATGGCATTTATTTTTATGATTTTGAAATGTTATAATCTCTAATTATAAAAAAAACTTACAAAATAAGATAACAAAACTATGTATCTTGTTATTTGTTTTATTATTATTCTTATAATACTTATGTCTGAAACGATGCAGTATTCCTGGAATAAATAAAGATACTTAAAAATCAATGTATGTAAAAAAAGATAACAAAGTAATATCTGGTATATAATTAGTAATACAATAGTATTACTAATGCCACAAAATAGATTTCTTAATCTAGTCATTGATCATACTTAGCTATCTTCACTTGTGTAAGGGTCACTTCATAATAATGTAATACGTTTTTACAAAAAGACATTATATGGAAATTATATTAAATTAAGTCTAAATAAAAAGGCATTTCTTTTTAGAGCTAACAACATGTAAAAAATGCTGATGTCTGGACATGGGCCAGGATTCATTTTAAAATAATGAGAATACTCAGTACTATCCCTAGTTGGCTCCAAAAGTGGTGGCTTTTTTATTTACCTTAGATTTTTATTTGGACTTTATTTTTACATGCATTTTTTAATTAAATTATATATAAAGTAACAGAAAGCAATATATTGTAATTATTATTATAAAGATAGGTATATGAAGGACCAGGCATTACTTGTCTCAATTACTAAATAACAACTATACTAACTCGTCAACTGTGAAAAGACGATAAAGTTATTTATTATTAAATGTTAACCGCGACTTCGGTAAAAGAATTTCCCGCCGGAACCGTGCATTTTTTTCGCTATTAACAGTAGCCTATGTCCTTCCTCGTGGTCTAATCTATATCTGAGCTAAATTTCATCAAAATCGATCCATTCGTTTCGCAGCCTATTCAGTGCAATCAAAAATACAAACAAATCTTTCTTTTTCTAATATAAGTATGGAAGTATAGATAAAATCATAATAGTATGGTATAATAACAGTAACAAAAAAGAATATAGCGAAGCTAAGTAGAGAATAATATAAAGATTACTTAGTATAAGAAAGATAAGTAGAAAAGCGTAAATGATTAAATATTTATAATGTTGTGTTATAAGCTTTTATTTTGTGTTTTAAATAGAAGTAATATTTTTTTATTTAAAATACGCCAAAAAAGTGTTCTCCAATTTGGTGATTTATGTAAAATATGTAATGATGTTTTAGGTGTTATTAAATAAATAATAAAACAGGGCAAAACGTTTCAATGCTCTCGGTCGCGAATTTTGACATTATTTGAAATCAGCTTCCAGAGTACTCCATCTAGCTCGTATCGCAAGAAGTTAATTGAATAAATCTGTACTCTTTCTTGAAGCTTCATAGAGGACTTAACGATGTTATTTATCGTGTCAGTGTGGAGGCGGCCTTATCTCCGGGCGAGGGCGGGCGGCTGGCGGGGGCGGGGGCGGCCGATCCTGCGGCAGACATGACTTATTACAACCACCAGGATACAACCCTATTCCAGTCCTAATGACGACGCTCGTATAGGGCCCTTAATTTCGACGCCCCACAATTTTATTAACGCCTACGAGCAATTTAGGGCACCAAGTTTATTGTGATATGGGCTATTTCCAATTAATACTTTTTTCGGGCGTAGATTAAAGTATTCAATTGCATTGACATTCGATATCATCAAGTCATAGATTTTTCAGAACTAGCTGTTGCCCGCGACTCGAGGTAACCGTACATTTTGCTGGAATAAAAAGAAGCCTATGTCATTCCTCTATAGAATAGACCACCTATTCTATATCGATGGAAAATTTCATCAAAATTGGTCCAGTAGCTTCGGAGCCTATTCAATGCAAGCAAACATACCTTTCCTCTTTATTATATTAGTATAGATGATGGTGGCCCATCGCAAATATTAGGTACTTTGTAGCTCGGGGTGGGAGGAGGTAATTCTAACGACACTAAACCGTTTATGATTCGGTTCTGAAAAGTAAAAAGTGGTACGGAACATTATAATTAGTGCCGTTAAGTCATAAAACGATTTTGTGTTACATGACGCTAATCTGCAGGTGTAATGTAAATGCCGGTCGTTAGGCAACTTGTAACGTTCAAATGTTCCGGAATATTTTTCTTTAGGCGCAAGTTTGAAAATACACAGGTGTAAATTTACATAAATAAAAACCTTAGCTAATGGACTCGAAATTTTACACAGTATTTTATATTTATGTCTTTAAATGAACGGTTAAAATATTTTCCGTAATACGATCTCTTAAAATACATAATTGACTAGATACCCGTGACTTCGTGAGCGAAATGAAAAAAAAAAAGCGTGAAATAGAAATCTCCAGCGAACCATACATCTTGCTGCGATAAAAAGTATGTCCTTCCCCGTGGTCTATTCTATATCTGTGTTAAATTTTATCAAAATCGGTCCAGTAGTTTCGAAGCCTTTTCAATGCAAACAAACAAACCTTTCCTCTTTATTATATTAGTATAGATGTATATGTCACCGTAAAATTGTAAAAACTGTTAGATTGTAATAAAACTAGTGAAATTGTAAAATGTTGATAGACCTCCGACGCGAATATGCTGCCTATAATTTCACACATTATTCTTCGTTAGATTATAAATATATAGTTTTTAACTTTCGTCATATTTTTATAACCTCGTTAGTAATTTTACAATCTAACAGTTTTTACAATTTTACGGTGACATATAGATAAATATATTGACGTAAGTTCTTAAAGAAATGCATTTATTTATTAAGGTATTTTACCATGTTATATCAATAATAATTTTATAATAGGTTACATTAAATTAAATAATTTTCCTCATATGCCTAATACTAATAATACTGTCTAATACTAATACACCTGCAAAAATACTAATAATACTTTTGAAATATAGTGTAACCTTTGCAAATAATGAAAGGTCTTTACAAACGTAGGAAAATAGGCCGCAGATATTTCCTAGTTCGTAATAGACATTTTGACATTTAGCAATATATATTTTGTATGCCTTATTAATATTACCTACCGCAAAACATTTGGATAGAAAAGTACCAAAAAATGCAGTTTTCAAAGGATGAGTTCAAACTAAATAACATTTATTAATACACCAAGCTTACTTAAGCGTGATCCAGTCTAGGAAGAAGAATAAAACATCCCACCAAAAACATTTTCATCTGTTTCATTTTCACAAAAGTGATGCCAAGATCGTACTGTCTAAAGTTATCATAATATCTCATGTAAAACCAAGCTTCTGAATCTATACGCCGTAACGTCAATTTATGCGGACTGGCCATTTCGCTACATTCGCTTGTGCGTAAGGTGAATTTACTGACTGTTTTATTATAACTTTTTGACAGTACGATGTTGGCATCACTTTACATGAAAATGTTCTTGGTGGGATTTCACTTCTTTTTGTAAGTTGTTATGACAATATTTTTTTAGGGTATATTTCTTGTACAACAGAGTTTCTTTGAAGAAATTGTTTGTTACATATATTTAGTTTTCCGTTGAAATTACTACGGACTACTCAGGAAATAATTATTTCAATATTATGTCAATTACTTTTCAATCCAAGCAACGAACGACGACGTAACTAACATAGTTCATAAAATACGCGATAGATGGCGCTTTTAAACAAATTTACATCCCCTAGTTTAATAAGTTTTCTAATGGGAACATAATATTATCCTGAAAATTTCATTTAATTGGTATAATCCAAACCCAAGCTATGAGGGTTTAAAAAATCGACGAAACGTTTTGAGAAAAGGTGGTCTGGTAGAGCCCTTGCGCTTTGCTTGCCTTATCTTGGCGGGGGCACTACCGTGCCCCACAGATAGAAGTACTAAAATCAAAGCAGCTCTCTCACAAAACATCAATAGCGTGAAAGAAAAAGCAAATCCATGTTTTCTCATTTTTTTCTAAGATTACGATTACATGTGTAAAATAAAACTGCAAGAGTCGACTGCTTCACTGTTCCACTTTATTGTTCACACTCGATACACACTTATTTATTTATATTAGTTAACTTGACACACATTCACACTGTAATTATTAATACTTTAACACCTTACACTTTTAAAGTACTTTTTTTTAAACTATCTCCGAGAGATCTGTGGATAGAAGAATCCCCGTTTGCTGCCGAGAACGGCCTTTTATAGTTCCTCCATAATTGGTTAAGCGGATATGAGACATTGGCGCCCTTATAGAATAAACTGAAACTCACCGTAAAAATCAGTACTCTATTAAAATAACTCAAAATAATTAAAGTACGATTTATAAGATGAATACTTTAAATAGTTTCACATTAAATGTATTGTTTATTCTTAATAATTGTCAAAACCAAATCGTCCAACATTTCCGGTTGACTTAAATAATTATATTATCAATCCCCAAATTATTATTTATATTAAAAATCACTTTCAATAATTAAAGTTTATAAAATAACAATCTATCAATTATTTTAAACTAAAATGAAATTATTAATTTACAAAAATTTTACTTGAAACATTAATTTTAATTAAATGAAAAACAAATTTAGCTGTCTAAACAAGAAATGAATTCCTATAAAGCTAACATATGGAGACACGTCTTACTAATAATAGCAGAGTTTCTATACAATAGTTATTACTCTGAGGGTCCAGCACAATAATGCATATCGATGTTTAAGCTTGTCGCAAGCAATACGTATTGCCGGCCAGATCAGTTCATAATTGCAGCTCTGATGACGAGTCGTTAATCTCCCCCCGAATATATTAGCATTATTACCCCCGTACGTTATCTAAACCTGATAAAACGCTTATTAAACGCTCATCAGATATTAGCCTCCTAAACGAGACTGATTGCATTTGACTCGTACTTTAAATTCCTAGTTTTGGGGAATTACCCCAGTCAAAGGTTACAGAAGTATACACTATACAATATATTGTAAAATGTATGTCTTTTGTAATTGTACCTAAGTGTAAGAAGCAGGTGTAGAAATGACCTAAAGAAAATAATTTGCACATTTATTTAAAATGAAAATGAACTACACTGATAAGATATGCATGCGTTCTTTAAGGCGGAAATTTTTGATAAGAATTCACTAACGTATTTTAAAACAGTTCATAAATTAAAATACGAGTCACTTTTGTAGTATGAGTTTTAGACTTAATATACCTAACTATAACTAAAATATTAATTGGAAAACTTTGCGATAATGTATTTTTTTCAGGATCATTCATTTTCCAATTGTTTCAATTGTGATCATAATCAAGCCCAAGACTGTTTTCAAAGTATTTCACTTTTTCTAATAGTGTTGGAAATACCCAAATTCTCTCACTTAGAAAATAACCTTTAATTTTTATGTAAGTAAGTATCTATGTATTACGTACTTTGTATGTTCAATATGAACAACAAAAATAATTATTCAAAGCATAAAGTACCTACGCTAATGGTCAACTCACACCGTAACGAACCTTCACAGTGCATGTGCAGTGTATAACTGAAAAAAGGCGTCATCTGAAACGTGTATTTGTGTAGTGAATAAAGTTCAATTTTGAATAGCTATCTTAAAATGACATGGTATAAAATGCTGCGTCGCGTATTGGTATGAACTGGCCCTAGGTCGTTTCTTTGAGTATTTCATGGAATTCTTTCCCGTCTCTATCCCGGATTTACCCTTTCCTTATCAACTATCTGTCCCAACGAACGTATTCAACATTCGATCTAAATTTTTATGGTCAATTTAATGTCCCGAAGAAACAGACCGATATGATTCGATCGATAATTTCTTCGACCGAGTATGACCTGTAATCCCATTTCGCAGAAAATATAAATTATATACAAACACTCGTCGCGGAATAGAATCCGCGAGTGCGAGTTGTGTTTATCTTGCTATGTTTGTTTGACGGAAATGTACAAAACTTACGGTATAAAATCATACAATTTAACTTTGACTCGCTAACGTAACTTTACGAACCTTGAAATTCTAAGAAGTTACGTTAGCTAACATATTGATTCTAATAAATACAAATTACATTAGTATAAGGTGGTTTTAATTTTGTATGTAATCATCTTTTGTATATGTGGTTATTCAAAACCAATTACGGATATTTTGAATATAATAATATGATCTACTGCTTATGTATGTATAGATGAAAAATAATTAAAACTATCAAAAAAATATAATTTTTTTTATAGTTTTAATTATTTTTCAGCATTTAAGCAAAGTATTTGCTTCCGACTTCCAACAAATCATTTGTTCCTATGAAGTTAATGACCGCAGTGCCTTAGAAAATGCAATTTAATTTTAATACTATTTTAATATTTTTTCAAAATAATAAATTATTTTAGACACTAGACTAAGACTTTCAATTTACTTTCATTGAAACATAAATGAATTGTCTTGATATCATTGGACTTTGAATAAGAATAAGAAATATTTATTTGCAGCATTAAGAAAATTTAGCTTAATTTATATGGACACATAATATAGTGATTTTGACTTTTTCTAAATTAACAAGCATATGCTACCAAAAAATGAGATTTTGCACCAAGGTATAGAAATATAAGTTGGTACCAACCCAAACAATATTTTACTTTTATAGAACTCACGTTTAAATTTGCTGGTACCGACTTCAAAATTAATAAGATTGAGTAGAGAAATAGTTAGAATTTAAGCCGAATTTAAAAGGGGACTTATTTAGAAAATAAGTTTTATTTCATACTTTTTCGTGTATTTCTTTGAAAGTCGGTTTAATTTTATAGTCGTAGATACTATATACAACAGCATTTGACATTCTAATTTAAATTTGCTTTGCACCAAGCTTTTATGAGATTTACATGTGATTTCAACATCATACTACTATTATATATGTGAATGTTTATGAGATTGGATGGATGGTTTATTACTCTTTCAAGCCATAAGCTATGTATAACGGAATAAAGTCAAATTCGTTATAGTATAGTAGTTCAAGCTCCGGATTAACAACATAAAACGTTACTTTTTTCCCGAAAAGTACAGTCTTCTCCGTAAGATATTATTGTTCTGTATTTACACGGGCAAAGCTGAGGCAAAAGCTAGTTTTATAATAAAATCTGTTTCAGATTTGAGTTTTGAAACATGACGTGTCGATGAATAGAGTTATTAAATGTACCTACTGACATTTAAATCAAAAGCACTATCGTATTGATATAAACTTTTAAGCAAATCACACGAAATAACTTGTCATACAAAGAACATAACCTAAAGTTTCAGGTCTCTACGATAAGCGGTTTTGGCTGTGCGTTGATCCGTCTGTCAAGTCAGTCAGTCATTCAGGACAAAGGATTTTATATGTATAGATGTATATAAATAGATAGATAGATATTATAAATTATATCGTGACTGCAACGAAACTGTATTATTATAACAATAGCAGACTCAACCTACTGGTCGGACACAGATGATTCTTATAAAAAATCCTACGCTCCTCGTCCTACCTATGCGAACAAGTGATATACCATTACGTAGGTTGGTGAGGTCAGAGTGCCTTCGTATTTCTTAATACTAACAAGGTCGTTCTGAAACTCGCAAGTTTGGTACAAATAGGATGCAGAACTCGCTGCTGAACTTATGCCAAATTTCACGTTTTGTGCATAAAATATTAATAAAAGTGCTCAACTTGTAAAAATATCAACAGAAATGAGAATTTGTTTGCCGAGTTGCTTTATTGATTGAATTGAAGTCATACGGACTGTTCTAGTATGGATAGGAAAAATTAATTTGCCAAATTCCTTAATAAAGTAATATAAAATTACCTATAGCTGGAAATACCTATAGGGGAGGTATAGAGAGTGCTTATTAGTCAACGCTAAAAAGAGGTTAGGAGGCTTTTTTCGAGGAGCTTTTATCACTAAAGCTTTAATATTAATTACTATTGTTATTTTAAATTTCATAATGATACTCGTAGTTACCTAATCTTTAAACACAAAAGGTCATTGACTGATGTATCAACTATCAACGCACAGGTAAAATACTTAAGCCTAGAAATTTGCATACGCATTTCTCATATAACGTAGGAAGGATCATCTACCGAGGAAGGATTTCTGCAAAATTCAACCCCCAAGGGGGTAAAATAGGTGAGAAAATTTTGTATGAAAATTTTTATTCCTTGGACTTATTTGCATGATAGGTAATTCGTATGAGTACAAAAAATAATGAGTTACGAGCTAGGTGGGTAAAATAGGGGATAGAAGCTTAAAACCTTATTAAACGCGGGCAAAGCCGCATGTGAAGCCTCGGCCAATTCATGCTAAGTCCTAAATAAATGAAAATCACCTAATAACATACCTATTATGAAGTGAACGTATAATGCGTTATTGGTCTATTAGCGTGGCTATGTTTGTTATCAACACTTCTTAACTAACTCCAATATAAACTTTGTTTTCTTTCATGGTAAATTAAACTGAATAAACTTAATTTTTTTCCTTGTAATAAAAGTTTCTTTCTCTTAGAAACAACACTCTAAATTGCAACATAATATTCGATGATTTTCTATAACTAGTGTAACGGTTAAAACGAGAGTCAAAAAATATATGTAGCATATTATAACATGATTAATCTTTCTTTTTATACTTACAAATACACTAAACTGTTACGTGGTAGAGCCATGCTTCGGCACGAATGGGCCGGCTCGACCGGAGAAATATCACGGGCTCACAGAATACCGGCGTGAAACAGCGTTTGCGCTGTGTTTCGCCAAATGAGTGAGTTTACCGGAGGCCCAATCCCCTACCCTATTCCCTTCCCTACCTTCCCCTATTACCCTATTCCCTCTTAAAAGGCCGGCAACGCACTTGCAGCTCTTCTGATGCTGCGAGTGTCCATGGGCGACGGAAGTTGCTTTCCATCAGGTGACCCGTTTGCTCGTTTGCCCCCATATTTCATAAAAAAAAAAAAAAAAACTTAACATTTACCCTTTGGAGTAAAAACGGGACATTGTTACTAAGACCGACTATTTAGTAATCTATTCTAAGACTTCACTATCCGTTCTGTCTATCACCAGGCTATATCCCAGGGACCATGATAGCTAGACAGTTGAATTTTTTATAATTTATGATGAACTAACGGTATAATAAGAAATACTAAAAATAGAATAAATATTTTTTGTTTCTTAAAAATATTTATCTTACAACAGACGCGATTTTTTGGCCGTTTTTAGTGTTCCGTAATACTTAAGGAAACCTTATAGTTTCGCTCTGTCCGTCTGTCTGTCGGTCCGCGCCTCTAGCTCCTGTAATTATGAATATATATTGATGAAATTTGGTGCAGTTATAGATTGTGTATAGATCACGGTTTCGGGATCATAAAAAATAATAATTTTATATTTTAGGGGTGGCTCTCCGTATATGTGATGTGGGGATGAAAAATATTTTTTCACTCTACCCCATCATGTAGGGTATCGTAGAATAGGTATTTTAAAATAAAGGCAAGGTTTCATACGTTACTTTTTTTTATAAAGTTGACCATTTTCGAGTAATCGGCCTCCAAAGTAGTTTGTAAGTTGGTCCCCCCCTAGCATTTTTAAACTATAGGAGATAGAAACTTGCAAATTTCCATGCTAATAGATCATGCTAAAAACTCTTTAGGAAAATTATTGTGAACCAAATCGGACAGTAACTTTTGGAGTAATTAAAAAAAAGCATATTACGCGTTTATAGATACGGAACCCTCCTTAGACATGTCCTGACATGCTCTTGGCTTAGTTTTTACGGAATCTTTTACGGAATGCTAGTCCAACTCATACTTAGCCGGTTTTTTTAGCTTACTCATTAAATATTAAATTACTCGAATTTTATTTAATTGACATTACAAATATAATTACCGTTAACAAATAACCCTCAGATAGTAAACAATTTTTTACTTTTTTTTTTCAAATTTTGAATGATGCCTCCTTTGATTATATGTATATTACATAGATACGTTATACTTATCCTCACAAAACTGACAATATTTCTTTGCCGCGGCACACAGACACGGGACGCATAATACGTACTACTCGTCAACCGGCTCGTCGCACACTAACACAAAACGCTATTACTCGCGGATCACACTAACCAAAATTAGCCCGATGTCGGGCCAATTTGAGTCTTCACATTTTACGCGCAATGCCATATCTACCTCTTTTTAACATAACATCAATAAATTAATCTTTATAACATCTATGGATGCCTCTATAACTTTTACCAAAGTATGTCTAGGCATCATCAAGTAGGGAAAGTAGAAGTTTTACTTGTCATTACGATCATTTTCAATGACCTCAGGTAAGAAAGTCAGCGATTTTAGAGGACTACAGATCTATTAAATCAAGTGCTCTCTATAATGCGATAGACTTGTACCAAATTAGCATCTCTAGTTGAGCGTCGATAAATTTCTTTATTGAATGTAATTTACATTGCAGATTTTCGACTTCAATTTAAAACGCCTCTCGAAATTTTATATTTACTTTAAATTATTATTGGCATTAATCTCTTTCGAATATTTTACTGTTGATAAATGTGTTCTGTACTCATTTATTATACGTACATAAAGCGTTGATTGGTATTTTCTCCCTTTTACTCTCGTACTTCGTTCTATCCATGACAGTTTTTCTTTTTAATAAATAGTAGGTGTAGATTTTAAAAAATATGTCAGTAATATCGTACTTTCTGTAATCAAACGGTTACATAATTCCAAAATCTCAATTATTTATATCATTGTGCATTGGCCTTACGCATTTTTCCAGTGGTAAAAAAAGATTAAAACATATAAAGTACTTCAATATTATGTGAAGCACTTTTTCATATTTTCCAAATACTTTTCGGAAGTTATAAGCAGATATCCAAACTTAATTTTATGTAGGGGAGGGATCGTTCCGCTTAGAACTTTCGAGGCTCGAGTTATTTCTCAGGGAGATGCGATTTATAGGATCATGTGAAATTGTTTTTATTGTTACACCTTTATTAAATTACTTTGCGTATAATATTGACTTCCCTAACTATTAACGACTAGTAATAACACCTACAAGTGTTAGGAAGACCAACACTATCTTACTATTATGATAATAGATGCTGAATAAGATAGCAATAGTCCTTTGAAAGATGTTAATCATCGTTCAATATATACTGCAACGATTAAAAGGATTTGGAAACACTATAACTACCACTAAGGATTTATTATTATTAAAGATAATTCCAATTTAACCATGTTGATAAAGGCTTTGTAGTGCTACAAGGAACCCTTATAGTTTCGCTCTGTCCGTCTATCTATCTGTCTGTCCTTTTTTGTATAGATCTCGGTTTTGGCTTAATAAAATAATTATAATTTTGTATTTTAGGGATAGCTCCCCAGAGATAGCTCTACTTTTGAAGTGAGGTTGATTTTTTTTTTCATATCATCCCATCATGTTGAGTATCTTTGAATAGATATTTTAGGCATGGTTTCATGTGATTTTTTATAATGTAAACCATTTTCGAGTAATAGACCTCCAAAGTGGTTTACAAGTTGGTCACCCCCTGACATATTTTCTAAACTATACGATTTACAAACTGATAGACTATGTTAAATACTTTTTGAGAAACTCATTTTGGACGGAGCCAGACAGTAACTTTGAATTAATAAAAAAAAAACTATTACTCGTTGATAGTTATGGACATGTCCTTAGACATGTCCTGACATGGTAAGGTTATTTTTCTGAATCCTACTAATATCCTACTAATAATATTATAAATGTGAATGTTTGTGAGGATGTAAGGGATGTATAGATGGATGGATGGAAGTTTGTTACTCTTTCACGCAAAAACTACTAAACGGATTTCGATGAAATTTGATACATTAGTAGTTTAGGATCTGGATTAAAACAAAGGCTACTTTTTATCCCTAAAAAGTACAGTATATTTCCCGTGAGATACTGTATTTACGCAGGCGGAGCTGCGGGTAACGGCTAGTCTGAAATGAAGCTGAAATGCGACTGACTTCGCTCAATTCCGCGCTTAACTAGTTCCAGTATTTACCTAATTGACCAACGAACCCGGACGGTCCTTCAATGTTTTTTCATAGGCCACTTCAGTTACTTTAATCGAAACTTACCTACTTATTTACCGACTTATTCGTCCATTAGCGAATAAATTACAAAGTTACGTACTTTCTTTGGCGTCGTTAGTTGAAAAAGTGAACTTCATAAATATTTTCTTCGCAAATAAAAATACTTTCGATCGACGTCGCTAACGCTTCGAGCATTAAATAATGAAGTAAAGAATTCAACTAAATAAAATACTCGGGTATTAAAAAAAAAGACAAATTTATCGATTTGCGTTTAAGAATACGCTGCAATAATAATAACGATATTTAAAAGCACACCGCGTTTAGTTTCGTCTACAAACAAATCTAGTTGGCCTCGGCGGGTCCGGGAGGGCGACCACAAATCTTTATTAAGAGGAGTGCAAAGAAAGGCGTGCGTCGCGTAACAATGCTTTAATTGCGACTGTTTATCGCCGCGATTACTCTTCGGGCTCCCTTAAATAGCGCTCGTACGTCACGGGCGGCATGTAATTATTTTCCACGTAAAACGCTCCAAAAACCTCGTACCGAACGCACAAACTCTTAATACTTTACGCGAGCACCATAATTTGTCTATCGGTTTTCCTTCGAGCGAGTACTTCTCTAATTTCTTTTGCGACACACCTGGGAAGGCTAATGATGCAGGCGGCCGATTTGTTTTTGTTTCGAACAGCAATAGAACGAACAATTTGTAATTGGAGCCGTAGGAAACTTTATCTCGACAAATTAAACAATTTTGAAATAAGCGCTCCGAATGGGAATGATTTATCGAGTTCTATAAGACTCGAAGCCGTAAATTAAGTGCGTCATAAAAGTGAGTCCTTAGTCCGACTGAGTTCTCGTTTGCCGAGATAATTTTGGTACTTTATTTCGTACTTTTTATTGAAACGTGTTGTTTGGTTGTTACTTTTTATTGAAACTGGGGATGATAAGAATTCTACAGCACATGAAGCGTTTAAGATTACACCAGGTAGGGATTTACCTGGCTCCTTACGTTTACCTAGCTTACTTTGGGTTTTTATTTATTAATAATTAATATATTTATATAAGCATTACATTTAAAACAAAATCAAAATGGTTTAAATGAGTAAATATTAAAACTCAAAACGGTATCACCAGACTTACGTTTCAGTCTCCAATACAAAAAAGCAATTAATTGTTTAGATTTTATATATAGTAATTGCTACACTAAAATAGAGTTATTATAATTTTTACTCTTATTTATAGTCCAGGAAAAGTGTTCGGGGAATTTTCTAATTAATTTATGTTTTGTTCAATAAATATTGAACAAAACATAAATTAATTAGAAAATTGTTGATGACTAAACAAATTCTGTTCTCAGAATATAAAGTGGTAGGAATTATGTTACTAATGTAATTAGTGTTACTTTTCTACTTTGTACCTACTTAATAATGTACATTGTTTCTCTATTTGTTACATTAGCTTTAAAGGTTTACTAAAAAGTAATTTGTATAGGTACTCCTGTAATGACTTCTTGAGATTGAGACGAATGAATGTCAGTGGTCCCAAACATATTATGTGGTCTTAATATAATAAGTTAATATTTATCAATTATCTGATTTCGCGGCAGTGGCATCACCAATTACTATTAAGCAGTTATCTTTATTTTAGATATTATAATATAGACATCAATTAACATAGATATATAACTAAAAACTAAAATTAAACGTTTTATCCCACAGTTTTAAGACAGATTTGTTGGTTTTGGACAGATTTGTCTATGATGGTCTGTCTTAAAGCTGTTATTGACTCAAGTGAGCTCTCACCCTAGGAATATTAACGCAAGTAATGTTGCGATTGAAAGTTAGCAGATTATTGAATATTTATTTGTCATTTTTCTACGTACATCCGATTTTTTTTTATTTTTTTTAAACAATATGAAAATGAACTTTAGCTTTTAATTATATTTTTTAATACTTGTTGGTGCCAAATTATTTCGCCATTGGTCAATGATTTATAATTTTATTATAAATCATTGACCAATGGCGAAATGTTATGGTAACATCAAATGCTAATGGTAAACGGAAGCATACCTAATGGCTACTTGACTACATAATTTCCTTGACAGACCACAAAACCACGCTGTGGTAATTTTGGTAAGACGAGACAAAATTGGCAATTTTGTTTGTCAATGGTAAGTTTCGTTCGTTGTTGACAATCCTCATTTGAAATCATAAACCTACTTAGAGCTTTCTCCTAAAATCACGGTCCACGGAACCACTTCTGCTTGGAATGAATTTATATATTATGTCACCGTAAAATTGTAAAAACCGTTAGATTGTAATATTACTAGAGATATTATAAAATGTCGACAGATTGTCAAAGAAAAATTTCTCCTTACAATTGTACCTACGCATTATTTTTCGTTATAATTGTTATTATGAAAAATCAAACAAATATGGCGGCGCGGGGCACATGCCGTTTAACCAATGGACACGGTAAATAAACGAAAAATAATGTGTAAAATTGTAACAATACATTTTTATTTGACAATCTGTCGACATTTTATCATATCTCCAGTAATATTACAATCTAACGGTTTTTACAATTTAATGGTGACAAAATAATACCGACATCGCGCGGTGGACTTGGCTAAAGAACCTGATTCGCTGATTGGCTGGTCACGGTCGCGGCTCGCGGTCTCGCGTCACGGTCGTAGGTTAGAAAGCTACCTTAGGATTGCATAATAGAGAAGATGCTATTGTTTTAAATAAGCAAAATTCTTATATTTTCCGAAAGACAATATAAATAAATGCCTAGGCAACAAGTGCCTTTTTGGTCAACTTTTTTCAGCAGTCTCCGAAAATTATGATTGAGGTATCATTCATGGAAAAATGGCATCTAGATGATTTTTGAAAAAAATGAAATTCCGCTTGCAAAAATTGCAAAAGTTATTAACAATTAACTAATAACAAAAAAGGGGGTTTAGTTTTTTGCAAATTTCTCAAAAACTAATAAATATTTTTCAAATTTGAAAAGAGAATCAAAAAGAGGAGGATATTTCCTAAAAAAATTCCGACTTCCGAAATTGTAGGACAAATATTTATATTTTTCCTAGAGGGTTGAAAATGCGCCCGAAAACGGTTACTCCGGCTTTCGCAAGCCACGCCCCCTTCGGACCTTTAATGATATTTATTCATTTAAACTTATTAAATATGAAAATGAAAAATTGAAAAAATTCAGACGCCTACAGGACAGATCAATGTACTTACAATAATCAAAAAAAATTATCGCGATTTTGCAATAAGTTATCCATTAATTAATTAACATTTTTGTAGCATAAACATTAACATTGCAATTGTGCGATATTTGTACTATTAATCTGAGATTTTTTTTCTTTCGTAGAACTATTTCTCAAAGGTCTTAGAATAAATTCCCGTTAGAAAAATTAAAAAATTGTTAATTTTCTTTTTTTTTATTAACAATTTACTAGGATGAAAAATTATAAATCTTTATTAAACATTGAAAAAAAATATTTTTTGTAATATTATTATTTATTTGTTTTTTTATGATCAGAAGCTACTTAAAAATGATTTTTAATATTTTTTATCTCCTATTGTTGAAATAATTGTTATAAACAAATGCGTTGTTTATGAAATATTTATAAAATTATTTGATAACATAATCTTTAACGATAATAATTATAATTTAAAAGAAAAACCGTTTCTTAAAAAAAAAACAATTTTTATTGCTGAAAAATGCATTTGTTGATTACCAATTATTTTCTCCCACTTCTAATTAATATTAAGGAACCATTTTCTTTTAAATCATTATTTATTTTTCCAACGATCTCACTTTTGTGATGACTGTATTTTGTCAACGGTTGATCGTAGATATGCCATTGCAAAGACAATATTTCCTGGCTTATTATGTACATTTCGAAAATGCAATAAAAAAAACTATGCATCTCCATTATTTACTGAACGCTCAAGAGACGATAAAACGGACGCTGTCACCGGGTTAGATAAGTGACACACGTGAGCCCATCAAGTGGAGTCACTTGTAAATTTAAACGAGCATAAATAACCGTGACTTATGTACATGGACTATTATACTCGAGAACTCTTTACTTCCTAACAGTCGATACTCGTTGGCTTTATTGCGAAACTTTCGCAAGCATTCCTCTTTTATTACTCCAATTTCGTACGACTAAGCCTACCGTGAGGGGATGCCTCGATCTTTATTATTTAGATTTCGATCGCGTGCCGAACTACCGAGTATGTTATACGCTCTACTGATAGCTTTCCTCAATTATTGACATGCAATAAATCCGTGTTCTAAAACCGAACGCGTAAATCGAACCGCAGACTGCACTTTTCAATCGTAATGTCAAAGTGTAATGGTCGATGCGAATGGAAAATTGATTCGATACCCTGAACAGTTCGCGGAATCGAATTAGCGAGTGTACAGTCGCAGCGCGTCTGAATTGTGTCGACCGACTTTTTATCGGTGCGATCTTGAATAAATTAAAATGTATCTAACTGTGTATAAGTATCAGAAACATATACCCCCGTACTAATAAAAATATTTATCCAGTAGATAAGCAATACAATGTTTTGTCCTTGTCTGTCAAGCGACTTTTCCAACGCATAAGACAAGGACAAAACATTGTATTGCTTATCTACTGGATAAATATTTTTATTAGTAAGGGGGGTAGATTACAAATGGAGACCCATTTTTTAAATAAAAGACACGGATGTTTTCAATCTGTGAATTGAAATGCACTTCTGCAAAAAACGTGTATTAAAAGGATCATCAAAACTATACGTTACAAAAGCCGCAGAATTTTTCGGACTGATCATTTGACCCACAAAACGGCTGATGTGGAGCGACAAACCTGGAACGTGCAGATTAAAAAGTGAACTACAAAAAGAGCGCAGAATGGTCACCCGTCACACAGAAGGAAAAGTGATCAAAATTGAACCATCATATCGGACAAAGAGCATACCTAAGGGCCAGTCCACACGGTGCGGTACGGCTGCGGCGCGGCGCCTGAGCGGTATCGCAACGGGTCTTTTACATATAAAAATGTATGGTATGCCACACGGCGCGTCCGGCGCCGCTCCGGCGCCGCACCGCAGGCGCACCGGACAGCGGCGCGAGGCAGATGAGGCGGGGAGGGGTGCAAGCAGTGCGGTGCCGCAGCGGCACCGCTCAGTTTTATGTAACTACGGCGTAAGCGGAAGTGTACGCTCGTTAGGGTCAACGATTAATTACGTGATACCTATTATATTTATATTACATTTATATTTATATTACCTATACAAAAAAATGAGTACAAGTATGGAATCAATAGACGTGGACTACCTCATTTCGTTAATTCAAGAACGGGAAATACTGTGGGACTAGTCTCATGAGAATTTTAAAAACAATTATTATAAAAAAATATTGTGACTGTCGTCAACAGGGCAAGCCATTAGCCAAATCAACCCTGTTGCGGTGCCGCAGCGGCGCCGTAAGAACATTGCGGTGCCGCAGCGACGCCGTAAGAACATTGCGACGCCGCATTGCTCGTGTGGCCGCCAGTGCGGTGCGGAGTATTGCGGTGCGGTGCGGCGCCGCGCCGTGTGGCCCGGCCGTAATGGTTACAGACAAAATTAAATCTGAACAATATTATAAACCCTATTGTAACAGACATAAAGTCTAGCGTGCGCAAGCCTTCGACGAGGCTAATTTAAATTCAGTTGATTTATATTCGAAAACGGACTCGGTACAACATATCGAGGCTCGCACGTTAGTCTGTGTCAGCAGAGGTCCGGCCATTATCAGTTACCGGCATTACGCCGAAGATTGCAGCCCCCGCCGGGCGTCAAATCCCGAACCGAGCATATTAGATTAGGGGATCTCGGGCTATTTAGTACCTACTTGAATTTGCCGGGTAATACCTATTTTATATACCTTACTAACGAATGAAATTGTTTTATGTGTCACGTAAATGTTAATTAAAATGAAAATATACCTGATTAATATAAAAAGTATTTTATACCTTTTGTGAGTGACTAGCTTCGACTTCGACTTCGTCCGCGTGGAGTTCGGTTTCCATACAAAAATTTAACCCCTTTGCCACCCCCTTAGGGGGCGAATATAAAAAAATCGTTTCTTAGCGGATGCCTACGTCATTACAACTATCTGTATGCCATATTTCAGCAAAATCCGTTTAGTAGTTTCGGCTGTGCGTTGATAGATGAGTCAGTCTGGTTTGCCTTTTATATATTTAGATTCTAAGAAAACAAATTATTTTAATTATAGATGATGCTTGCTGTAAATTACAATAAAAGCATGCTTGTTTTAAATTTTTATTATTAAATAACAATTTATTAATGTTGTTTAACAGTGTTAAATAAGCTAAAACTTCTAGAATCTTTTACATCGCGTGAAGGTCACCATGCCAATATGGTGGGATTTATTTACATCGAACATCTTTATTCACAATAAAGATATTTTCATCAAAGGAACGCGGTGCAGTCGTTAACATTTACCCCACGTCCTTCCCAATCTACCGTTCGTTCGGACGTTCTTCAATGCATTAGTGAACAGTTTTGGAGAAATACATCACTTGTCTCGCTGAATGCACTTCGATTGATTTTATTTGAACGAAATAGGAAACACTATTTGGCGAGTTCCAAATTAAATGTTTTTTTTTTAAACTAGGATCGTTAAAAATTACTAATGGTTCTATTTAGTTCTAAAACATATTGTAAGCTTAAACACCAAACTGTATGTGCTATTTACCAATGTAATTAACTGTCCTCAAAAATATATGAGTCTTGAAACGAATGTTTCATGTGACTTTTACAATGCAAGAATAAGGCATTCAAGAAACACATAGTTGCTTACTGCAGCGCATTTCGTCGTACACAAAATGTCCGCATTGTCCGAAGGCATATGACATTTCCTTCATAGCGGCCGAGACAGTGACATGGGTTGTGCACACCCCACCCACCCCCTTGATTATGATAAACGACTTATGAAATTAAAACGGTCGAGTACAACAAGTTGCCATTCGAATGAATAAGCCTTTTGTTGAAATTCATTCCCTTGACAAATCGCTTCTCTGCAGTCCGTATATTGTCTGTTAAATTAAATGGGTCGTCTATAGAAATCGCTCCCGAAGAGGCTATTCCCGGATACGTAGTGCGTCGATTGCGTTCGCGTGGCGCCCGTGGCGCGTTCGCATCACGAACGGAGCTGGAATTCGATCGCTCCACCCGCTGCTGTCGTGACGCACGACATCTTCCTAATATTCCTTCCGATGACAAATTGTACCAAATATTACCGTGTTTCAGCAAAGTTTTCGTGCTCGACTTTACTACATTTAAACGGTGCAATCTTTATAACGTCGGAACTTGTAAAAAATGTGAAACACTTAAAAATACCTACTTTAAAATTTTCTTCTCCACTTAGTGACGTCGTTTATGTTCGAAACAAAACGAAAGCGGACACTTTTAACTTTTGCCGGAGCGACAATCGGGAGACTTAAAATAAAGCAGTAATTTTACTGGCAACGGTCATCGAGACAGGGGCGCAAAGGTAGAAAGATATCCGCTGCGAACGCTCCCTGACACCGGTCCAATAACTTTGACATCCGCGCTATCTGCCGGCCGTCCGCCCCCGCGCCCGCGTCCGCCCCCGCGTCCGCCCCGCGCCGGCCCCCGCGCCCGCGCCGTCCGGTCTCACAATTTTCAGCTCGAGCGGACTATAGTTTTCTTTTATCATTTCCTTATCGCGCTGCCAAAACACGCTCCGTGACCATTATATAACACTCGCGTTTCGAGTGTAAATTGTAATTCACGGTTGTGTTAAGAGACGGCATTAAGTCATTTTGGAGCATTATATAAAACACGACTCGTATACAAAACGAACGGTGGGGCGAAATAAATATTCTCTATACAATTTTCAGGAACAAAAACTGCGCCACAATTCTCTTAGCGCTGAAATACACGCACATTAAAAACTGGAATACAGTACAAAAGCAATTATTTATAAAAATCTCTTTGAAAACACCGCACAAATGCTTGTCGCAGGTAACCGCAATATTACCAGAAATATTTAATGTTGTTATACCAGTTGCACTCCCCCGCGCCGTACGTACCGTTTTATACCTGATAAAAATATATTTTTGACCCCAAATTAAATAAAGTCCGTTACGTGTTCCCATTGCACCACGTCCGGCGAATTAAGGTCACTTTAATATTTAACTTCTCATCCTTTGAGAATTATGACGATTTATAAATATTTTTAATCTATGAATAAAACAATGATGAAAACGAAAGCCACAAAGAGTATGGATTAAAGGACTTAATTTTAATTCTACATTTGCAATTTTCACGAGGCGGAATATCACGAGAGATTTAGTTTATTCTGTCGGAATATTACGGCTTGCTTTCCTCGTATTTACTATCTTTTCTCGCATGATTTCCAAATATTCCATCGTGAATCCGAGAGTTATTATATTTTCACAAGTTGAACTTAACTGAAATACCTACAAACTAGTACTAACTATAACATACTAGCTTTTGCCCGCGGCTCCGTCCGTGTAAATATTAGTGTCCGACCGAAAGTTCGGTTTCGGTTTCGGCCGAGTTTCGGCCAAAAATCAAGTTTCGGCGGCAGTTTCGGTTTCGGCCAAAAATGGCCGAAACTTTTGCCGAAACCGAAACTGATTTCGGAAGTTTTCGTGCACGCTCACCTAACTTCGTTTCTTGCGGCAACGCTTTGACAACGCAACTGAATTTGAAAACATAATTAAAATATAATTATTTTTTACTAAATATTACATTGAATAAATGATTACAACAAAATTAATATACCGTGTTTCCATTTCATGTCCTAATTAATGCAGAATAATGGATAAAATGCACCAAATTTCAGTATTTTAAGGAATTTTCTACTTGTCCACGTGAGTTTCGGTTTCGGTTTCGGCCGAAACTGAAGCCACGGCCGAATATTCGGTTTCAGTTTCGGTTTCGGCCGCAAAACCAGTTTCGGTCGGACTCTAGTAAATATAGTATCCCAAGGGAACACTGCACTTTTTCGGTATAAAATATAGTTGCTATGTGTTAATCCAGAGCTTAAACTACTACTATGTCCATTGAAATCTGTTCAGTAGTTTTTGCGTACAGAGTAACAAACATCCATCCATCCATCCTCACAAATTATTAGCACAGGAATGAACACTGAATGAATGAACAATCCTCAGAGATCTTCTCCAGTCATTAATCCATACTAATATTATAAATGGGAAAGTGTGTGTGTCTGTCTGCTTGTCTATCTTTCACGCCAAAACTACTGAACCGATTTAAATGAAATTTGGTACACAGATAGTCTAGAGCATGAGAAAGGATATAGGCTACTTTTTATTACGGGAAAATGTACGGTTACCGTGGGATAATTTATTTACAGTTTCACGTAAAAACTACTAAGCCGATTATCATGAAATTCGGCACAGATATAAAGTAGATCATGGGGAAGGACATAAGCTAATTTTTATCGCGGGACCTATAAGGTTCTCGTGGGTTACTGTACTTACGCGGGCGGAGCTAGTAAGATGATATTGTTCAATCAGTAGTACTAAAGTCTATCTCCCTTACTAATAAACGCTGTATAAGCATTGAATAGTTATACAGTGTTTTGTTCCCGTCAAACAAGTGACATTTTAATTCGATTGAAGAAGACAAAACACTGTATAACTATTCAATGCTTATACAGCGTTTATTAGTAAGGGGGGTGTGTATAATCTGAAGCTAGTCGTAATTTCTCAAGTCGTGTTGACGCCATTTGTCTGCCGCATATGCGGGTCCGCTCCATGCAACAACATCTATTTGATTCTTATCTCTCCCCGACCGCGACTGTCCTGTCCTAAAATGTAAACAGGTAAAATGTTCACTCCATTCTGCAGACGAAATCTTTATCCGTTACTTTAGTGTGGGTAAAATGTAACATGTAGGTATATCACAGAATTCAAAACATGCAGAATGAGTGTTCGATCACATTTGTATGCAGCGCACTGTGTCCAAAACCATGGCGAAATACCGCCCCGCCCGCACTTTTTAATTTTTACTCTTTACACTTACAAAACAAATCGCGATGTTATATTACGACAATTAGGTATTCAATAAAAATTAATTGAAAAAAAGTTTTATGTGTCGATAACCATTCCAATTTAGAGTGGTTGTGACGGCCCCACTTTCAAGCGTGTCAGGCTTCTGGATGATTTCTGTATTCTGTGAGGTATATAAAGTAAGAAAGGGTTTGAGTTTCGTCCACATAATATATAAGGTGCGGTAAAATCAATTACGGATATTTTGGGTATTTCAGCTACTGTTATACAGACATAATATAGGCAAAAAAATATTGTTTACTTCAAAACAAAAAAAATCATGTCATGACATGAATACGAGAATCTCCGCTAAACGAAAACTCGCATATGAAGGAAGACATTTATTTCGAGTTCTTATGTTAACGCGAATATTGTTCATTGTTTTAAACACTTAAGAAAACACACACACACAACACACAAAAGAAAAGTGCACCGCGATAAAATCCGTAAATGTTTAAAACAAAATCTATATACATATAAGTAGTAGGTCATATGCCCAAAATTTCTGTAATTGATTTTACCAAACCTTATATTATAATATATTAAGTAAGTACTAGGGTCTTCCCGCTGCTCCGCCCGCGTACCAAGAATGAAGAGAACACTTTTTGGGGATAAAAGTAGCATACATTATGTACCTAAACCGCGACCAAATTTCATCAAAATCAGTCCACAATTTTTTCGTGAAAGAGTAACAAAGATCCATACATCCATCCAAACATCTATCCATATATCCATCCTCACGAACTTTAACATTTTAAGTAGTAGTAGGATTTTTTCGTCTAAGAAAATTATTAAATAATGTAACAAATAATATAAGCCAAAAAGCAAGACCATTTTGATGTGTGATTCATAAACTAAATTATTTATTTTGTTTTATTCAACGTAAGTTAGTAACTAAAACATATTATAATATTTTTTCAGTTACTGTCTGTATGTGACTGTAATTTTCCACAGGATTTTCCACCGTCGGTTCAGATTAGCTGCCTTATTACCTAATTATATGGACTTCAACTGGCAACTGGGAATGGTCTTAATTTTGACGTTTGAACTTTTTAAAACAAAATTAAAAAATTTAGAATGTTAAAATGGTAATAGGTCAGCAGACTCGAAGATAGCAAGGTTATACCGATATAAGCATCGGGAGGCGATATAATAAAATACCAGTTTTGAGGAGAACATTGTACACAAAAATCTGTTTACTATCCTAGCTCATGGCAATGCCGTATAGAGAGTCGCACTAGTATCGCTTCTTTCAGGCCGATTTGCTATCTCACTTAAACCTTTCTACACGGCTATTTTCCGCAGTTTTTCCTATTTACCATGAGCTAGAGATAGTGAAACATATTTTGTGAAACAATTTATTTACTTTTCCATATAGTTATATAAATAATTACATAGTCACATACTTATATACAGTTACAAATATTCACGTTCAAAGTCACAAGTACAACCAAAATTCATGTATTTTCATTACTATTTTCGTTATAATTTTAAAACCATTTACTTTACAATCTAAACTTTTATTATGTACTTTAGTTATCACTTTTATTTACACAATACAAAATAATTAAGTTAAAATAAGCTACTAAAAAAATATATGATGTACATTACCATGCAAACTTCCACCGAAAATTGTTTTGAACGAGATCAAGTAAGTAGTTTTTTTTAATACGTCATAAATCGTAAACCGAAATTAACCTTTCATTCAATCAACTCAAATATAAATTTTTTAAAAAATAATTTAATTTTATAAACCTTGTGCATAAACCGTGAACCATTATTTTTTATTACAAGTTTGAACGGAACCCTCGATGCGCGAGTCCGACTCGCACTTGGCCGGTTTATTTTTTTTATTTCACTATTTAGCGTTCGTTTATTCACTCACTTATTTCACTGCGAGGCAGCGCTGTCCAAAAGCGATTTTCAAGAAATGTATGAGGCCTGGGCCAGCCCTACGTACAGTATATGTAAATATAGCTACATAATATAGTAACCGTTTTCCATTCTTTATTTTGTTTAATTTCACTACATGGAAAATGTACATTTAAATTAACTTCGTCAAGGAGAGCAACACAAAGTAAAATAAAATATGGCGGATCAGATCAGAATTATCTAAAGAATGTAATTTTGTCAATGACATGACTTTTGACAAAGAAAGACGTATGACATTCAAGACGACGTCTCTTCTTAAAACTGTCTACTACGTCAAAAGTCAAGTCAAAACAACTGTCATGGCCGCCCTAAAAATAGTGTTCTCGCAATAAAAAACTCTTCAATTAATCATTTTTGTACGCATGTACCCTTATTCAAAAATTTTCGTATTTTTGTGATATTCCCATATTTTTTTCCTATTTACCTATGTAGTGTACATAGAACTGGCCCAAAATCAAACATCTCTTTTTCAGGAGTGAATATACTTTTAGTTTATTCCAATGATTCTACATTATAAATATAAAGCCAAATAAAAAACTAAAAATTAATACTTATAAAAAGAAGACTTATCTACCTATAATTTATCTACCTATATAATAAATAATATACTTTTGTATAAGCAACTTTTACTACGAGATCAACTGTCCTACTTGAAAAAAAATCAGCTGTTTTCTACAAAAGGGCTACGTATAATTAATATTTTTGCCTGTCTGTTTGTTCCGGCTGGTCTTAAACGGCTGGACCGATTTTCACGGAACTTTCACTGGCAGATAGCTAATGTAATTAAGATTTATCCTCATCATCATAGAATGCTTAACGCACAACGAAGTGGGCACAGATCAGCTGCAGGTCTAAAAAGGCCGTTTTGGCAATTCATTTTCAATACTTGTTATGAATTACTGTATGAAAGATGACAGCGATCGTAAAATGGCCACTTGAATTGCAATTCATATAAAGATTTGGATACAATTCATATGCAGAAATTGGCTGAAATGCATTCATTTGACAGATTTACAAGCAGAATTGCTTTAGTGTCAAATAGCAATATTGCGATGATATTGCGGAAGTGGCCTTTTTAGACCCACTGGTAGTATTAAATAAGATATTATTTTGTACAACGTAATGGCATTAAGGGTCACCGTATAGATAAGCTCTCCGATACTTGCCAGTTATTTATTGCCATAGTTATGTCCCGACCTTTTGGATTATTTATGTTAAGTGAAACCAAATTGGGTACACAAAATAGCACCGGAACAGGTACAAATTTCATTCCACACTATATTTATACTCGTAAGTACAGCCAAAGGAGTATTTAGTTTAACTTAATATGTACTTAACATTTAACAGATCAGAAATTAATTTCTTGTACAAATAATGAGTGTTTTAGTTGGTTGTGACTGCAGATTATATTATATTTTTGTTTAAAAAAAAAAAAACGTGCGAGAGCCATGCTACGGCATGAAAGGGCCGACTCGACCGGTTAAATACCGCGGTCTCTCAGAAAACCGGTGTGAAATACATTTTGCGTTGTGTTTTACTGAGTGAGTGAGGCTTACTGAAGGCCCATGGAGTCCCCAATACTCCATCTTAAAGACCAGAGACACAAATCTGCAACACCAGAGGAATTATAAATGTATTTCCTTTGGTGATACGAAGATCCATGAGCGGCGGTAATCGCTTACCAACAGACATTCGTCTGCTTGTTTTCTGGTTTATTTCATAAGAAAATAATATACAATTTTATATTTTTAAGAGTTTTTTGATACTTGCTTTTAAAAAATATTTCTTCTCTACGACCACGGCCTAACGTTGCTCTATTGTGCTAAAATTCGTTTAAAAACTTAGATATTAAAGAAAACAAAGGCACAATATTCTAGAAGTACTGAAATCAATTAATTGAAACCCAAAAAACCCAGCTAACTCTCAAAACAAAAGAAACTAAACGATCAGATCGCAAACAGCAAATCCCCTTGTCTCAAACATTTCGCCGTCCAATAAAAATGTAAACCTTTAAAAGAATTTCGCCTCTATAAAGCTTAGTTTAAAAGCTAAGTTATCAAAAAGAATCGCTCCGAAGTGAATAAATTGCAAATTTTATAGAAGTCATCTCGAAAAATGTTTCCAAAATCAAAGTGTACAATAAAACTTTTATTGGCTCGCTATTGTCTCAAGGGAGAGCATAGGTGAGGGGCGCAGCGGGGGTGCGGTGCGGCGGAGGGACGGAACTGCACCCCCGTTTCCGCACCCCTCTCCCCGCTTTCGCTGCCCACTAGAAATCACTAGAAACTTGTGTAATTTTTGCGACAAACCTCGCTACCTGACTTCGAGATAGCCACACATAAAATTCATTTTCATATTAAATACCACAATTAACGAGAGAAAAAACTGAATAGAATTTCTATGTTCCACTCGACAAAGAATGGCTCTAAATTCATCAAATAGAAACAAAAGTGAAAACTACAAAAGTTCTATCGTGCAATTAAATCGCACTTTACTGCTACAATCCCTTGAAATAAAGAACTTTCAAAGACTGTCTTTTTTGTTCGGTCCCCTTTATTTCTTGTCGCACGCCCGTGCCGCTGCACTGAAAATAATGTGGGCACTGTAATGGAGGTACCTTTACCTACACAATCGCACGTAATCGCACACAATCGCACACGATGCCCACCACTGCTTTAGCGACGCTATTATTTTTAACAGCCAACTATCGTGTATACCGGCATTGTTTCTGAAGATACAGCGCTATGACTAATTTTATTTTATATACATTTATAAAGCTGCGCACTATTTATATGCAATATACAAAAGTTTAATAAAAGAAAGTTTGTATCCAAGTAGAAATGATAGAACACCTTAATTGGGGTAGACCTGTTACAGCATCAATCATTAATTACATTAAAAATAAACATTTTTTATACCTTACAACCTAGAACTCGTCTCCTCTACATTTTTGAAGACAAAATCCGAGAGTCGTCTAAAAATAAAATGTAATATGATTATGAAGTTTACACGGGGAACGTCGGGTCGGTTACTCGGATGAATTTTTACACAAGTTACGGTCGAAGTCAGCAATACTTTGCCAACAATATGAGAGTAGCGCCTGCCGCGACGGACGTGTTACACTTGGTTACTGGTGGGAAATGTTATGTAATAATAATCATTTTCATACTTAGTGTGAAAGCTTATAATTAATTTACAAAAATTAGATTTGGCAAACCGGTGTTGGAGGCCAGAAGGTTTAAGTATAATTAGTTTGTTTTGTTTTCATTATATATACAGTTATAAGACTATAAGGGTTCCGGAGTAACTACAAGGAACCTTTATAGTTTCGTTTTGTCCGTCCGTCCGTCCATCTGTTCTCCCTCGATAATATCGGTTATTATTAATACAATTAGAGAAAATTTAGTACAGTTGTAGATTACATATATTATAGACTTTATTTTTGGTATCTTCAAAATAATTATAATTTTGTCTTTTATGGGTAGCTCGGAGTAGCTAGATGTGAAGTAGCGAAGATTTTTTTTTTCATTCTATCCCATAATGTGAGGTTTCGTCGAATAAGTATTTTTAAATAAAGGCAAGTAAACCATTTTCAAGTCATCGACCTCCTAAGTGATTTACAAGTTACATGCTCTTGGTTAGGTGATTCAATATTTCAAAATAAAAATCAAATTAAAAAAAAAAAAACGTACTAACTTTTTCAGGAGAAGATACCAAAACAAATCATTAAAAAAACCGTGTGGTGTCGTGGGACACCAAATAGGAACGAAGTTCCTTACTATAAAATATTCATTTCAAGTTCTATTCGAGGTATAAAGAAAATAATTATTCGGGTATAATTTTTTTATTATTATTTTTTAATCGATATAAATAAAAATAGAAAAAACTACAAAAAAATAACCTTACAAAATTATCGTAACACCTTTATTTTATTTACAATTATTTACAAAAATATATAATTATAATAACAGTTATAATGTAGACTATACATTAGACATTGTATAGTGTAAAGCCATCATAATTACATAGACTTAACGTGGCAGAAAATGAGATAGGAAGCATTATACAATGTAACCGAAAAGTGACAAGAAAAAGATAAAACAACGAAACTTATCTAAGGAAGGAAATATGAGATAGACATATTTTTAAAGGTTTCACTTCTATCACGCGACTGCACTGCACACATTTTATACAATTTTACAATTTCTGGTAACAAAACATAAAGAAGTTAACTAGTTCTTTTTTTTATATATATACATCTGCAATATATTATTGTGCATTTAATACAGATTATTGTATAGATTAATAGTCAAAATAAGCTCAAATTTTATTGGTTTAAGTTCCTATATAGATTTGTACGTAGGAAGGTAGTGGGAAAAAACCAAATGGATTTAAAATTTCGAGTACTCTGGAATTACCAGAACATCCTTCTCATGAGACTGTCCGAGTAACGTACAGGCACCTGTAGCTTTGTGGTGCGACACCGAGACTGCCTGTGGCTAGCTGGTTACTTAAAATACTGCTACACTAACTTAAATTATATGTTTTAAGCATATCAAGTCGTACTAGTGGTTTTGAGGAAAATATTTAGGACTCTCGAAAAATCTTCAATGATTATATTATTATTTGGTATGTGGAAATGTCTATATGCTTATCTATTAGAAAATAAAAATCAACAAAATTTGTTAAACTTTTTTTTTATTCTAAATTTGCCATATTATTTAATGTGCCTAATTTAGAATTTATCAACATATTGTATACCCTTACGAAAATCTATTGAATAACAAAACGGCCAAAAAATAAACACTAAATTTTATTTAATAATAATAATAATTAAAAAAATATTTATTTTCTCATCACAAGAACAATATTAAAACAATGATCGTACAGTGGGAGACTAGGTACTGCCTAAAGTATATATATTTTGCACACGTATTTCTCATATTATGACGTATGCATTCACTAAGGAAGGATTTTGCAAAATTCCACCCCCAAGGTGGAAAATAGGGGATGAAAGTTAAAAATCTAATTTCACGCCAGGGAAGCCGCAAGCAAACGCTAGTATTAACATAAATCTTCTATGGCTCTAATTATAATTGGATATAATAAACAATACCCGCCAAACGACATTAGCACATTACCCGTTGTCGCCGACGATAAATCGCCAATTGGTGATAATACCAGTTGGCCGCTGTTCCACTTACATTGGCCTGTTACTTGCCAAAAAATTATACCGAATCCTAGTTATATTATAAATGTGTAAGTTTGTGATGATGGATGGATGGATGTTTACAGCTCTTTGACGCAAAAACTATTTTGATGAAATTTGCTATGGTAATAATATGAGCGCTGGACAGCTACTTTTCATCCCGAAAAGTAAAGAGTTTCCGTGGGACGCGCGGACACATGCTAGTAACACGAAAGTTTGTAAGAATGTATGGATGTGTCGACGTTTGTTACTCTTTTACGCAATCACTACTGAATGGATTTTAATGAAATTTGGTATGGTAGTAGTTTATGAATTTGTTAATCCAGAGTCTAAACTACTACCATACCAAATTTCATTATTCATTTCATCATTTCATGGATGTGTCGATGTTTGTTACTCTTTTACGCAATCACTACTTATTTTATTTCAATGAAATTTGGTATGGTAGTAATTTATGAATTTGTTAATCCAGAGTCTAAACTACTACCATACCAAATTTCATTACATCACAGGCTACTTCTTATTGCAACAAAATGTACGATTCCTTCATGATTTCTGTTTGCGCGTACAAAGTCGAAGAATTATGCAAGTAAATGTATACCGTACTTTTGCTTGCTATAAATACATACATACTTATAATCACGCCCCTTTCCCGTAGGGGTAGGCAGAGACCGCCTCTTTCCCGTAGGGGTAGGCAGAGACCACTTCTTTCCACTTGCTACGATCCTTACATACTTGTTTCGCTTCATCCACTTTCATTCTTACCATCCATTCCTCCTCTTACATTCAACGTAGCTAAGCGGCTCTCCATGGGCCACTTTTCGCCTCCGCGAGAACGAGACGTGATGGGTGGCGAACCACATCACCGCCATTTTGGATAATTAAATTATTTTTAAAATTATCCATTGCGTTCCCACGGATTTGCGGAGGGGATAGGAATAGGAAAAGGGAAGGATAGGTGGTGTGTTTACGTGGTAGAGCCATGCTTCGGCACGAATGGGCCGGCTCGACCGGAGAAATACCACGGGCTCACAGAAAACCGGCGTGAAACAGCGTTTGCGCTGTGTTTCGCCGAGTGAGTGAGTTTACCGGAGGCCCAATCCCCTACCCTATTCCCTTCCCTACCCTCCCCTATTACCCTATTCCCTCTTAAAAGGCCGGCAACGCACTTGCAGCTCTTCTGATGCTGCGAATGTCCATGGGCGACGGAAGTTGCTTTCCATCAGGTGACCCGTTTGCTCGTTTGCCCCCTTATTTCATAAAAAAAAAAAAAAAAAAAATATTATAATTTATTATAATATTAACAGCCTCCGTGGTCTAGTGGTTCGAGCATTGGCTCTCGACTCGGAGGTCGTGAGTTCGATTCCCACAAGGGAACAACAAAAAATGTTGTTTCCAAGTTTGGTTAGGACAATGCAGGCTGATCACCTGATTGTCTGACAAGAAAGATGATCCATGCGTCGGATGGGCATGTAAAAAGTAGGTCCTGCGCCTGATCTCTCGCCAGTCGTGTCGGTCATCCGTCCCACTGGGTTACGAGAGTAAAAGGAAGAGAGAGTGCACTTGTGTACTGCGCACACACTTGGGCACTATAAAATTACTCCTGCGTAACTGGCCTGGTTTCAATGAAACCAGCCACCGTCACCGAGATCGGTGGGGAGTTATTATATATGTGTAAGTTAGTTTGGTTGGTTGTTCGTCTTTCACGTAAAAACTACTTAACTGATCATCATGAAATTTGGTACAGATATAAAGTAGACCACAGAGAAATACATAAGTTCCCGTATACCGTGGTGGGACCGCAGAAAAGAGGAGTGCCGGTATAACCGTAATACCGGCACTCCTCTTTTCTGCGGTCCCACCTCCAGCGCGTCCGCAGCGGACTCCTCCAGCCCGCTGGGAGCGCCCTCCTCGGGCCAGCCGGCGGCAAACAAGCTGGCCCTGGTTGCCTCTTAGCTTCACCGTGGGTGTCCAGTCCACGGTTACTAAGCCCCACCGCCACGACAAGGCGGGCAACCATCGGGGGGAACCTAAATAACCTAACCCAAAACTACACAAACATTATTTTACGCTGGGTATTTTTGAGGTTGACATGTTTTTTATATATTTTTTTTACATTTTTTTTTCTTCCGCCACCTTAATATTGCTTAACAGACTGTTTTAAAATGAAAATATGCAATAATTTTTTTATTGCATATTTTCATTATATAAAATTTTTTGCAGTCGTTTCAAGGTGGAGCCCAACTTGTGAACAATTACCGAGGAAAGTTTGTTTGTTGTTTGCATCGAATAGGCTCCGAAACTACTTTCAGATTTTGATGAAATTTGGCTCAGATATAGAGTAGACTACGGGGAAGGACATACACTACTTTTTATTGCGGTAAAATTTACGGTTCCCGCGAGATTTCCTTTAGCGCACACGAAGTCACGGACAACGTCTAGTCTATATATGAAAATCTTGGATATCACGTTAAAACATTTTATTCCACAATTTGTTTGCGACTTGTCAATATCTTTATTTTTTCTTGGCTCCGCTCTAATCCGTCAGTGGATCGCTTGCATCCGATTCAAGGGTGCTCACGCTCCTCCACCGGCATTGTTGCCCGAACAAAGCCAAGAGCACTCCGCGGTGTGACCTCGCTCCCTACTCTCCTCTCGTGCCACGTTTTAAGCAACATTTCTGGATCAATCGATACGATTTGTTGTTATGTTGTCGGTCGATAGAGAATTGAGATGAAAGAATTCTTATTCGCGATCAGGTATTAGGGAGTTAGTAATTGGAAATGCCGTCTATTACTGTAAATGACAGTAGAAATATAATATTATGATAACTGGTTAGTTCTGGTGAGTTATTTACTGTGAGTTTTATTATTATTATTCACTTTTTAACGTAAAAAAGAAGTGAATATTGCATACTTGTTTTAGGTGTTTGCTAGACAACATGCAATAGAAATATTATTCATTAAAAAAGATGTACAATATAAAAATAGTGTGTCCCATTTATAGTGTAGCTGTATATACATCACGCGCTCTCCACTCTAGCACCTTTCAGCTTACCCACTACTAAATTCCGGTTGCTTTCTCTTAAAAAAATAAAATGATGTCACGTTTTATATTCGCCTAACAACAGAGACTTTTGCATTCATTTCGTTAATGTTTAAACTAGAAAACAAATGTTAGGTTAGGTTAGGCAACATAAAAAATATTCTTCTATCTAATATACCTATGTGTGTACTATTTTTAAAAATAAATAAAAACAAGATTACAAAAATTATACAAGCCTAATTAAACGATTTTTATAGAACAAGAATACTTTGAAGTTTTATAAGAATTTAATTTATAAAACTTCAAAGTATTATCATCAATTTATACAAAGCATCATAATTATATTAAGAAAAGCAACATTCACGGCCCTTGAAGTCTGCACTTTGTAGAAGTGAAACTGTTGTCCCCGGACAAAGAATCTTAATTATTTTAAGCCGAATGAGGTCTCTTGTAATTTTAAGTTGAGTCCTCAGTATTTATTCTATTGTATCAGCTAAGAACTGGCTCTACTGGCGTCCGGGTATTATTTTACGGATTTACACAGAATCAGCTCCTAAAAAAATAGTTTAGTCTTTGAGATGTATCCTTTTTTAATGCTTTCTGAATTAAGTTATTCTGTTCCCTGTCTCGTCTTGGAACTTGAGCTTGATGAGAGATTGTCGAGGATTCCAATTAGAATTCTTTACGATAGCGAACTTCTTGATAGATTTATACAAATCAATATTTAAAAAGGCGAATACATTTTAGCGTATTTATTTACGAATAATAATAGACAGTTTACTATCGCTGAGCACAAGAGCTCCGTGGCCTAGTGGGAAGACCGTTTGGTTCACACTCGAGAGAGTGCAGGTTCGAAACCCAGGTTGTGGCGTGAACCAATGAGACTTCTTCAGATCTCAAGTACATTATATGGACGCGTTAAGGAAAACATCGTGAGGAAACCCATGGTTGGCCCCAGACGTATTGACCAGTCATTCCTCTGGACTAGGCTGACTGTGTTGTAAGAATGCCGTATGTGCTCGGGCAACCATACGACACTTTAAAAACCGACTGGCCCAAGCACTACAGTATTTCAAGTGGTTACTTCGCTCGGAGAATACTGTATAATAATATATCCAGTAACGGATGAAAAGGTCTAAGTTTTTTTTTATTATCACTGAATTAGCCTGCATAAAGTTCAATAACAGGTATAGGTAACATTCTTACAAAATTCAAATCCATTTCATTTCTACAATTTCACCAATTGCATCGGAACTATTTTATAAATCTACATATTAGGTTGGGGAAAAAGTCTTTTCGCATTATAGTGTGTATGAACTTGTCATAAAATATCTTGGGCTATACCAATTGTATCTGGCTGATTTTGGTATCATTAAAAAGTTTTAATTTTACAGAAGACAATTCCAAATTCAAATTAGGTAAATTTGAGATTTTCATTTGTTTTTCTTATTGTTAAAATGAGTGATTCTTATGAAGAATTTCGATACATTTTAAAATTTTATTACAAAAAAGGTAAAAATGCAACACAAGCCGCGAAAAAAATTTGTGATGTTTATGGACCTAATGCAGTATCTGTGAGAGTAGCGCAAATTTGGTTTAAGCGTTTTCAATCCGGAAATTTTGATATCAAAGATGCACGTCGCTCTGGTCGCTCTTTTTCAAAAATGGCAACGGACAAAACTGTTGCCATTTTTGAAAAAGTGGAGCAAGATCGGCATATTAGTAGTTACGATGTAGCTGAAGAACTGGGAATTGACCACAAAACGGTTTTGGCGCATTTGAAAAAAGCTGGGTACACAAAAAAGCTCGATAGTTGGGTGCCTCATGAGCTCACTGAAAGAAACCTAATGAACCGTGTACTCATTTGTGATTCTTTATTACGACGTAATGAAACCGAACCATTTTTGAAGAAGCTGATAACTGGTGATGAAAAGTGGATCACGTACGACAAGAACGTGCGAAAAAGATCGTGGTCAAAGGCCGGTCAGGCTTCACAGACTGTGGCGAAACCCGGGTTAACTCGCAATAAGGTGATGCTGTGTGTGTGGTGGGATTGGAAGGGCATTATTCATTATGAGCTGTTACCGCCAGGCAGGACCATCAATTCTGAACTGTACTGCGAACAACTGATGAGATTAAAGCAAGAAGTTGAGAGAAAGCGGCCGGAATTAATCAACAGAAGGGGTGTGGTTTTTCACCATGATAACGCTAGACCTCACCCATCTTTAGCCACTCAGAAAAAATTACGGGAGTTTGGCTGGGAGGTGTTAATGCATCCGCCGTATAGTCCTGACCTTGCACCTTCAGATTTCCACCTGTTTCGGTCGCTGCAGAATTCCTTAGGCAGTGTCAGGTTGACATCACAAGAGGACTGCCAAAACCACTTGTCGCAGTTTTTTCATCAGAAGCCCCAAAAATTTTATAGCAATGGGATCATGTACCTACCAACAAGATGGCAAAAAGTTATCGAACAAAATGGCACCTATATATTTTAGTCACTTGTAAATAAACTTTATAAAAAAACCTTTTGAATTTTTATATAAAATGCGAAGAAACTTTTTCCCCAACCTAATACAACAACGTATATTGATGTGCTCAATTAAACTGAAACACGGAAAATATCCGGTTAATTTTAAAAGTTACATTGGATTTATCAACTACAATACTTGAATTGCTTACCACAACGTTTGGTTTAATTATTGTGAATATACAAATTCACCCGAATGGAAGTGCGCCGGATCGCTATCGGTGAAAAAGTGCATTTATTTTTGTTAATTGTAACGTATCCGCATTCGGATCCGCATAAATGTTTGACAGGAAACGCTATCAGTACTCGATTACACGAAACTAACAGAGTTTTTCACGCAAAAAGGAAACTATAATTATTATTTTTTTTTGTAACGTGTAATTTTTTCTTAATTTTTTTTCGTGTTTCACCTTAATACAGAAGATAGGTAATAGTAACATATAGTTATAGTGTCACATACTACCGACTATGAAAACAATACAGTCAGTAGCACTAACAAAGAAACGCTTAAAATTTCATAAAATCCCAGAAAACGTTCAAAGTATGTCTATAAATTAATTTAAAAAAGTAGTTAAAGAACATTTGTGTGCTAAAGGTTATTATAGGGTCAATGATTTTATTGACGATCGCACACCTTGGGAATAGGATGGCCAACCTGCAAGGCTACTTCTATGTACTATTGTACTCCTGTAATGTAGTTCTAGTCACAACATTTCTTACTCTAAAATAACAATTTTCCATCTTTATGGTAAATGATGGCCCCGCGTGAGTTTCTTACGCCGGTTCTTCTCGCCGGGTTATTTCCCGAACCGGTGGTAGGCATCATGTATATATCGACGTTCAAAAAAAAATGAAAAATCAAATTTGAATAAAAAAAATTGATTTTGATAATCATTATATTATTTTCTGGGCCTATTCGATTATGGCTCTTAGTATTGGAGATATAACACAAGTGTAAACAGTGACGTAATAACCATGCATAACTCGACATAACATTATTTGTTTAATTAAACTGTTATAACTGAGCAAGCCAAACATATTGTGGCCTTATTACCATAGATATCAAGCGACGACTTAACACATAATAATATATATACGGGATGCTTACATTATCAAGATTTCAGACTAATGTCAACAGAGAGGCGTCGTTGTGTATACGGCAGATTACACGCATGATCGCGAGTCAATAGTGATTTTAAATCTATATATAAACAATGAACAAATACAAAGTACATTTTTATATTCTTTGTAAAAGCTTTCCTTATTTTTCTATAGTATATCGACTTCTATGTCTACAGAAGTAGTGTGCTTGTGATCATACAGCGATGACTGGGCAATTATAGAATATCCTTACTAATATTATATATGTGTAATTTAACAGCCTCCGTGGTCTAGTGGTTAGAGCAATGGCTCTCGACTCGGAGGTCGTGGGTTCGATTCCCGCATTGGAACAACAAAAAAATGTTGTTTCCAAGTTTGGTTAGGACAATGCAGGCTGATCACCTGATTGTCTGACAAGAAAGATGATCCATGCGTCGGATGGGCATGTAAAAAGTCGGACCTGCACCTAATCTCTCGTCAGTCGTGTCGGTTATCCGTCCCACTGGATTACGAGAGTAAAGGAAGAGAGAGTGCTCTTGTGTACTGCGCACACACTTGGGCACTATAAAATTACTCCTGCGTAACTGGCCTGGTTTCAATGAAACCGGCCACCGTCACCGAGATCGGTGGGGAGTTATTATATATGTGTAAGTTAGTTTGGTTGGTTGTTCGTCTTTCACGTAAAAACATGGGGGGGATTGGGGATTTTAAGGATCAGGAACGCAAGTCGCAGGACCAGAGGAGTTACAAGTGTAACTCCTCTGTTGCTGCGAGTGTCCATGGGCGGCGGTAATCGCTTACCATCAGGTGATCCGTCTGCTCGTTTCCTGGTTCATTACATAAAAAAAAAAACTACTTAACTGATCATCATGAAATTTTGTACAGATATAAAGTAGACCACAGAGAAATACATAAGCTACTTTATGGCGGCAAAATGTACGGTTCCCGCCGAATAATTTTATTACGCGCAAGAAGTCGCGGGCATTATCTAGTAGAATTATATATTAGAAGGGCTTATATATAACGTTTTCACAAATAAATACTGAAAGCTTACTTTTAAGGTGTTAACGACTATTAAGCAAATAGATATTTTAGTTATCTGTTTTAAATCAAAATATGTTTTTTTATTAAAATGTACTTTGCAAAATAACATAAAAAATAGGTACAAAATATATTCGAGTTCGATAAAATATAAGGAACAATTCAATTTTATGTAACAAGTTCGCACTGACCGGCTTCGGGAAATTCCCAACTAAGTTAAGGGAAATTTTGAAAAATATGATATAACCGATCCAGAGGGTAGAGGTCGGTGCAAGTTCGAGGAGGAATTGTTCCCCGGGGTACTATGATGAATCTTTCAAACGCTTTATCGCTTTGCATCGAGAATCGAACCTAACACCTTTTACACCACCTACAAACAATTTATGGTTTCCAATAAAATACGACATGAAAACTATTTTTAAAAATGTCATTATCGAAAAATTACTAGTTTTCTGTATGGTTTGGCTCTATAGTATTTAGTACTAGGTATAACTCTGTACTATTTAACTTCGGTACACTATAAGCATTGGTTAGTAGCAATACTAGTAGCAACATATCACAAAACATAGGCATATTTACGAACACAATAAAACGATCGACTGATAAGGACTCATTAGAAATCTAAAAAAGCTCATTAAGGAGCTAATTAAGTTACAATATGCATTAAGTAGCGGGTAAAGCAGTATCTATGATATGCTCACTGGGTAAAGCAGTCTATGATAATATGCTCTCGGATTTGAAATTGGAACTCATTAAGAGCTCTTCTGTGGAGAACAAAGCGTAAACACAATATAGCTAATGTTTTTTAAGAAGCAACATGTTGTAATGAGAAGAACTAGAGTATAAGTACACACGCATACAAACACATTTATACACACATTGTGCTTAATTGTAATATTATTTTTAATGTGTATTATGTTTTGATTTATCTTAGTGTGCTAGTTGAAACAAAATATATTTTTTTTCTAGTTATTAAGTTATCAATATTAATTTAAATGTCATAAGCCATAGAAGTATAAATTATAAACGAGACATTTTGAGGCAAAAAAGTCTCCAATTAAATGGCCCCACTTTTGAGATTTTTGGGGCCGTTTTGACTTTTAAAGTATGGTGAAAACAAAATGGCTGACATTTTTAATATGATGAAAACAAGATGGCTGACATTTTAAATATGGTGAAAACCAATATGGCTTTTAAATGAAGATTTGTTCTGTCAAATGTAAGTCAAAGCCTGTCTTGAGTTTTGAAACCTTTGGTAAAAGCTCCTGCAGGGCTTCAGATGTTGACTTTAGATCGATCCAAAAATGTTAATTTTTGTCTTGGATAAATAAATTTAAAAAACCGGCCAAGTGCTAGTCGGACTCGTGCACCGAGGGTTCCGTACAAACCTGTAGTGATTTTGTTACAGCTTAAAGGTATTATAGATCTAAGTATTTGATATGAATTTCAATTTAATACCTCTACGCGTTCATGAGGAAAGGGGTAGTAAGTTTAAAATTATTAAAAATATTTTTATTATATGATGCAACTAAAAATTTAGCGCTATCGCAATTTTTCCTTTATCTGTGCTATAAGACGTTGCTTTGTACCAAATTTCAAAATTCTGAATGCACGGGAAGTACCCTGTAGGTTTTGATTCCCTTGAGAATGTCGAAAATTTGCGACATAAACGGCCATTTCTTTTGATTGCGTTGGCTTAGGAGTTTGTTTTTTTACAGCTCCAAGGGACAGTAGACTTGAGTATTTGACATAAATTCCAGCTCTTCGCGTTCCTGAGAAAAAGGGTCTTGACAGACAGACGATGGACAACAAAGTAATCCTACAAGGGTTCCATTTTTTCCTTTCGAAGTACGGAACCCTAAAAATACTAAGTTTCCATATGAATTTCTTTTTAAAAAGCGGTGTGAATTCTTACTTTAATACATAGTTTTGTAAGTATCTATAAGTCTTGAAATAACTTTGATATTTTAATAATTAATGTGTAGGTTTCTAGGAACTCATTAAAAGGTACTTTTTATACTGAAAAATATGCTCATTAGATCGGTTTTTTCCATCCTTTACAAACTTTTATTATTTTTTTCCAAATAGGCGTCGGTACAAACGGGCTACCGCCTACCAACTATCGCGACTCATCACTACGCTAAACAATTGTCATACAGAATGTATAACAAAGTTGCCGCGACCAGCTACATCTGTTCGTCAAAATGTATTAGAATTATACAGCAGTTGCGACCGGTGTCATCAGTATTCCGTTTGCACCGAGACCATCTAGAAATAAAAAGGTAATATTATGTTCTTATGTTGATTGGATTACTTTACTTTTCGTTCTCAATAATGAGTCTCAACTTACATCTAATATATAAAACTCTCGTGTGATAGATAGTCTTAGGTGACACTCCTCCGAAATGGCTTGACCGATTGTTATGATTCTTTTCTTGCGTAGGTATTTGGTAAGTCTGAGAATCGGTCGCATTCTATTTTTCGAACCTAAATAATAAGGGTGGGTAACCCACCCCTAAATATTTATTTTTATTTCTTTAACATTTTTTTTTTAATTTTTATAAGATATAACATTAGAAATACATATTAGGTTGGGGAAAAAGTTTCTTCGCATTTTATATAAAAAATCAAAAGGTTTTTTTATAAAGTTTATTTACAAGTGACTAAAGTATATAGGTGCCATTTTGTTCGATAATTTTTTGCCATCTTGTTGGTAGGTACATGATCCCATTGCTATAAAATTTTTGGGGCTTCTGATGAAAAAACTGCGACAAGTGGTTTTGGCAGTCCTCTTGTGATGTCAACCTGACACTGCCTAAGGAATTCTGCAGCGACCGAAACAGGTGGAAATCTGAAGGTGCAAGGTCAGGACTATACCGCGGATGCATTAACACCTCCCAGCCAAACTCCCGTATTTTTTTCTGAGTGGCTAAAGATGTGTGAGGTCTAGCGTTATCATGGTGAAAAACCACACCCCTTCTGTTGATTAATTCCGGCCGCTTTCTCTCAACTTCTTGCTTTAATCTCATCAGTTGTTCGCAGTACAGTTCAGAATTGATGGTCCTGCCTGGCGGTAACAGCTCATAATGAATAATGCCCTTCCAATCCCACCACACACACAGCATCACCTTGTTGCGAGTAAACCCGGGTTTCGCCACAGTCTGTGAAGCCTGACCGGCCTTTGACCACGATCTTTTTCGCACGTTCTTGTCGTACGTGATCCACTTTTCATCACCAGTTATCAGCTTCTTCAAAAATGGTTCGGTTTCATCACGTCGTAATAAAGAATCACAAATGAGTACACGGTTCATTAGGTTTCTTCCAGTGAGCTCATGAGGCACCCAAATATCGAGCTTTTTTGTGTACCCAGCTTTTTTCAAATGCGCCAAAACCGTTTTGTGGTCAATCCCCAGTTCTTCAGCTACATCGTAACTACTAATATGCCGATCTTGCTCCACTTTTTCAAAAATGGCAACAGTTTTGTCCGTAACAGGGCGACCAGAGCGACGTGCATCTTTGATATCAAAATTTCCGGATTGAAAACGCTTAAACCAAATTTGCGCTACTCTCACAGATACTGCATTAGGTCCATAAACATCACAAATTTTTTTCGCGGCTAGTGTTGCATTTTTACCTTTTTTGTAATAAAATTTTAAAATGTATCGAAATTCTTTATAAGAATCACTCATTTTAACAATAAGAAAAACAAATGAAAATCTCAAATTTACCTAATTTGAATTTGGAATTGTCTTCTGTAAAATTAAAACTTTTTAATGATACCAAAATCAGCCAGATACAATTGGTATAGCCCAAGATATTTTATGACAAGTTCATACATACTATAATGCGAAAAGACTTTTTCCCCAACCTATTATAATGGAAAAACAACGACTGCCGGGTCAGCTAGTTCCTATATCAATTGAAATGTTAAAATATCAGTCAACTATCAATTTCGCAATTATGAAACACACAATTATAAAACCAGCACGCAATGTAAAACAACATGAAATTAAAAAAGTTCAAATACAATGCACACCTCGAGGTTGTTTTCAATTTTTATAAATACCCGGCAATTAGCGTTGAATGGAGCTGTTAAACGGGCGTGTAAAAACTAAGCGGCAGTCTAATACTAGTTAACTTTATGATATGAATTCTTAGCTAAGTGGTTAACCGCCTGGTCATAGCGACTGTGGGCGCCGGTAGCGCGGCCGAGTGAGGGAGGTCGCCGCTCGCCCGCGACTCCTACCGCGATGCGGCACATCCAACTCGGCGTGTTTACATTTCCTCGTTATATCACTTAATGAACTAAATTACAGTTCATTTAAGCGAGTACCTACTAATTTTGAGTTAGCAGAGTTTAACAAGCTGTTGCGTAAATATCTCGGAGGAATTTAATTACGTTTACGTTTTTATAAAATTTTTCTTGATGTATTCTTAGGTATTTTTTGTTCATTAAAATTACTTATAAACTGGAAATTACTATCATTTTTTATAAATATAATATATAATAGAATATTCTTATTAATTCGATTTTTATTTTTTTGTATTTTTTTATAAAATAATTTTACTTTGCTACGGAAACGTCGTCTCTCGTAGTCTACGGCCTACGACTCGTAGACCGTAGGCCGTAGAGCGTATACTGTAGCTCGTTCGTCATAAGCCGTAGCACATCATAGATTTATACACCTTTCAAACAATTATAATTATTACGGGCGTCACAGACGGTGAAGATACTATAATATTGTATCTTATAATGCCAATACATTATGAAAATGTATAGAATCTCAGCCATCTGTGACAGTTCATACAAACTATAATATTTTATGTTTAAAACATAAAATATTATAAACTCAAACATAAAATATTATAGTATGATCACCGTCTGTGATGCCCCATAAATATTATTTTGAATAATATTGGCTCAAAACATAAACCTTTTGAACTTCACACAGATTTTTAAATATAATAAATATTAATATATTTTTCTAAGGACGCTTTTACACCACGTCAATCTGAGCCTTTAGTCAAAATGCATTCGATAATTTCGACGGCGAAGTTCGAAAACAAAATGTATGGGGATTTGACTTAAGGCATCGCAAGCGATATGTCACTTAGGTACCGATTACTTATGTATGTCAAATCCCATATATTTTTGTTTTCTAACTTCGCCGACGAAATTATCGAATGAATCTTGACTAAAGGCCCTATTCCCTTGATAAGTTCTCTAAGAACTTATGTTACGGGTACTAGACAACGGATATAATATTTAATACATTTATATTATACATATATTTAGGATTCCATTTTATTATAATACACATATTATTTAATACACATACATGATCCAGAAACACAGAAAACTGTTTGTTCCTTGGCGGGATTCGAACTCGCCACCTCCGGCACACACTAACCGTGGGTCACAGAGGTAGTCAAAATTATTATAATACTACCGTGTTCATTTACGCTGTATTTTAATTGTACCCAAATCTATTTAAAACTTAAAATGAGACGTCATTAGAATGTTTCAGCATTATGTAGCCTATCTATACGGTAAGTCGCTACGTGCTCTCACATGATTAACGAACCTTCCCCGGCCGATCAGTCAGGCACGCCACGGGAATACTATTAATATGACGTGGATTTACTAGACCAGGCTCACAATTTTTTCACCACTAGATCCTCATTTATTGAAAGTACTCGTACTTGAGATATTACACGAACGTATGAAGAATTTTTCAATGTTTAATCTCAAAACGAACGTGCCAGTTCACTTTTATTTTTCATACAATTACATTCCGATGTTAGTTCTATATTAAGAGTTATTTTTTGTTTCAGATTAATTTGTGTTTTTAGTTATCTTTAGGGGCCAAAAGTGTTGACTGTCTTATGTTATTTTATTATTATTTTAAACGAGAAAGTAAACGAAATAAAGTCCAAAGTCAAAACTGAACATAATACAAATCTCGTCCAATGACTGCATCTCTCATAAATTAATACGTACATAATACAAATCATAATACATAATACAAATCACAATCTAACGGTTTTTACAATTTTACGGTGACATAATATGTATATGTACGGTGACATCATTAATTTTATGTATTTCTAAGCATTATTAAAAATATATATATTATACGTGAAGCAAAATAGTTTAACGAAAATTTTGCGAACGGAGGAGTATGATTTTGACAGACTTAAAGTTTATGTGGAGTAAGGTGCAGAAAAAGTTAATATTTTAAAATAATGCTTAGATATACATAAAATTAATTAAACCGTGCGTTTGATAGTTACAATTTTGTAACAGGTTTACGAGGGTTTACGTTTGTCAATGTGTCACAACATTTACATTTTTTTCTGTCTAAAAGGCAAAAAGCCTTATAAAGTTCAAACTTACAAATTATATATATAAACTAGTTGTTGCCCGCGACTTCGTCATCTCAACTGATGGCGCAATAATGCATTAATTTCGACCAAATTTGATTACTAAAAAAAAGGTCATAGTGAGTCAATCTTAAAAGATAGACATATGTCTATATTTTAAGACTAAGCTTAAGCTTAACTAAGCCTAAGCTTAACTTTTAAGCTATTGCGAACATTTTTTTAGATCATATAAAGAGGAATAATTCTTTGATACATATTTTTTGGGTAACTTGAACTGTTTACAAATACGAATAGTTTTCCCCGTTTTTGCAACATTTTTCACTGATGCTTCTCTCCTATTAGTCGCAGCGTAATATTATATAGCTTAAAACCTTCCTCGATAAATGGACTATCCAACACAAAAAAAAATTCATTTCGATTTAGCAGTTCCTGAGATCAGCGTGTTCAAACAAACAACGCCCTCAAAATCAACAAATTTCCCCGTTTTTCCACATTTTCCACTGATTTTTCGCTTCTATTGGTCGCAGCCATATAGCCTAAAGCCTTCGCAGATAAATGGACTATCCAACACAAAAATATTTTTTCAATTCAAACTAGTAGTTCCTGAGATTATCACGTTTGAACAAACAAACAAACTCTTCAGCTGTATAGTATTAGTATATACTCGTATTATGGACGAGTTTTGACCACTGGGCAATCTCTAGTCAGTTTAACAAGTTCAAGATTAGCCGTCAAATTAACACTTCACTGCGACCAAAACTCTTGATAATTGCAACCGTAATAACACGTGCAGGTGTGACGTATGACGTTTATAATACTGTATCGCAATCCCGCATAATCTTGAGCTTACGAGCGGCATATAATTATGCTCCCCGGCTGGAAGTCTGCAGATATGACAGACAAGATCCCGCGAGAGTTATCATTCATATCTATTTCGGCTGTCTGATTATGAATGTTGTGCAAGTTACATGAGCGCTGTTGCACTGACGGATAAACACCAAATGGTGTTTAGTTGCATTTTTAAGGTATAACACATACGTTTCTATGTCACCGTAAAATTGTAAAAATTGATAGATAGTAATAGTACTAAAGATATTATAAAATTTCGACAGATTGTCAAATAAAAATTTCTCCTCACAATTGTACGCATTATTTTTCGTAAGTAAGTAAGTAAGTAAGTAAGTAAGTATTTATTTGCCAGAATATGGTTACAGTAGGTGTTAATAATTGTTAAGGTACATCATATTCTACGTTTACAGTGTGCAAATATTAATGTCATTTAAATCTAAAAAAGTTACTTTTCTGACAATTTATCTAGTCTTATTATAATACCAATACATATAACATAGTCAATAAAATTTCATGATTAATAATTAAATAAACATTTCACATTATTACACAAATTACACATTATTTCAACAAATATATTTCCATTATTTCTCATTAGTCATTACAGTACACATTTTTTTTAATTTAATATCTAAAGGATTTATGTCAATTGAAATTAATATAATAAGTATTAACTAAGTACAGTTACAGTTATAAGTTATTTATTATCATCAAAATATTCTTTCACTGAATAATACATTTTATTTAAAAGCCATGTAAATAGATCTCTTTTAAACTTTTTTTCGGGTAAAGATTTTAGGTGGTTGGGTAATTTGTTATATACGGATATAGCCATACAAGACACATTACTACTATACATTTTGATCCGTTGCTTTGGTACTTCTAATTTAAATGTATGTCTACAGCTTCTCGACATCGTTTTTGATTTTTTTATGAAATATTCGTCACCATTTTTGTACACAAATAAACATATTTCTAAGATGTATTGACTTGGAAGAGGTAGTATTTTGTTGTATTTAAAAATTGGCTTACATGACTGTAAATTGTTTAGTTCAAAGATGCATCTTAAGCACTTCTTTTGAACTTTGAATACTCTCTGAACATCCACGGAATTCCCCCATATAATTAGTCCGTATCTTAGAATTGATCCGACATATCCGTGATAAGCCATTAAAGCCGCGTTAGTTGATGCTACTTGTTTTATATTTTTTAGAACATATACATATCTGTCTAGTTTAGTGCATATTTTATTAATGTGATCTTTCCAGCTACAAAGCTGGTCTACAGCTATACCAAGATACAAAACGGATTTAACTTCTTCAATTACAATATCATCTTTATAGGAAATATTTAAAGGAGTTTTCGTGTCTTGTTTTATTTTAAAGTTAATTAGTTTTGTTTTTGTTGCATTTAGGTCTAAATTATTTGTTTCTAGCCATTCTACTATACGGTTAATTACATTCTTTATTTCTGTTTCAAAATTCAAATTATCTTTTCCTTCAACTAATATAGTCGTGTCGTCTGCAAATAGAATACTCTTATGTCGTATTACGTTACATAGGTCATTAATGTAGCAGAGAAACAACAGTGGACCTAAAATTGAGCCTTGTGGTACTCCACACGAATTATGTGCAAATGATGACCTATGTTTACTTTTTAATTTTCCTATTATTTTCGTAATTTCTACGCATTGTTGACGATTCGACAAATAGCTTCTTATCCAATCTAAAGCCACTCCTCGGATACCTAGTCTTTCTAATTTATCCAGTAATTTTTGGTGGGATACAAAATCAAAAGCTTTAGTCAAATCTAAAAATATTGCCATGATTGGTATTTTGGAGTTTAGACTCTCTGTTATTGTTTTTACTAGAGAGTAGCATGCGTGTATGGTTGATTTATTTCTCCTAAATCCAAATTGTTCTGATTGCAAAATATTATGCTGACTAAGAAAACTATAGAGTTTTTCGTACATAACTTTTTCAAAAATTTTCGAAAATATTGGAATGAGTGTAACAGGTCTGTAATTATTCATTAAATTTGGATCTCCTTTTTTAAACAAGGGTTTTATTATAGAAAATTTTAACGCTGTTGGGAAAGTACCTTCTGTCATTGTTAGGTTGATTATGTGAGTGAGGGGTACTTTTATTTGAGATTTACATGCTTTTACTATTTTTGTGCTGATATCATCAAAACCTGTTGAGTTTGTATTTTTTAAGCTGTCGATAATCTTGCAAATGTGCACGTCAGATATAGGCGATAAGAAGATCGAATGAATATTATAACTAGATTTAAAAATATTTTTACTTGTGTTTTTGTTTGTTAATTTAATATTCGATGTCAAATTAATAAAAAATGAATTAAATGAGTTTGCTATGTCAATGGGATTAGTAATAACTTTGTCATTTGATATAATTGTATTGATTTCAGTAAATTCACGACCGTTTCCTTTATAATGTTTAATAACGTCCCAGGTGGCTTTCGGTAAGTTCTTGGAACTAGCTATATATTTAATATTATTATTTTTTTGAGATTGTAGAATACATTTTTTTAATATTTTAGTGTATGTCATATATTCCATTTTATTAATATGTTTATTAGCTTTATTCTGCCGGTATTGTAAGTATAACATCCTTTTTTTAGTGCAACATTTTTTTATTCCCTTAGTTAGCCATTTATTTCTAATAGCTTTGTTTGTCCTTTTAATTGTTATAATTGGGAAGCATAAATTATAAAATAGATAAAAATAGTCATAAAATACTGTGAAGGCTACATTTGCATTTTGCTCTGAAATAACTTCTTGAAATGATAGAGCTTTTAAACATTCTATAAATTTCCTTATATTGTCTTTACTATAATCTCTTACTCTTTCAAAACAATAGTGTAATTGATTATTATAATTTTCAGTTATTTCTCTGCGTTTAAACGTTATAGATTGCCCGGTTTCATGGTCAGACAATCCCAAATAGTGTACCTCCGGCTTAATGTCGGGGCTTATCATATTGCTACAAATTAAATCGATACACGATGATTTTCTCGTTGGACGGGAAATGTAGCTTTTAAAGTTGTGGTTTAAGAGTAAGGATTGTAGATCTCTTGAAGACGGAGTATCTTTTAATAGGTCTATATTCCAGTCCCCACAGATAATTACTTGTTTAAGCTTTTTGTTATTTATGTATGTTAACATGTTTTTCAATTTATTTAAAAATATATTCGTGTTTGATTTTGGAGTTCTATATATACATATGACTATAATATCATACGAAATTATATTAACAGCACAGTATTCGAAATGATACATTAACGGTGTAATATTAAAGTCAAATTTTTTATACTTTAGTTTTTTTTCCAACAGAATACATGTTCCTCCACGTCGCTGGTTGTAACGGCAAAAAGATGCTACTAAGTTATAACGATCTAAAACTAAATTGGATTCACAACCATGTTTAATAAATGTTTCGGAAAGACATATAACTTGAACTTTATTATAATTTTTGTTTAAATTTTCTATGCATATTTGGAAAATATCTTTTTTGTTTAAAATACCTGCAATATTTTGATGCAAAAGTGATATTGATTGTGTATTATCATCGAAAAAACGGCTGATTATCACTATTTTCTATTTTCTTAAAATAAAAAGGAATGGTTCCTTTCCCTTGTTCCTTCTCTTGAATACTAACTGATTTATTAATTAAATGAGATCTATTTACATTTTGATTAAAATAATAGGGAATCGTACCCCTTCGAATAATGTTTTTATTGTGAGAAGATTTATTTGTTGTTTTTAACGTAGTATTTTTATAACATGGTTTTTGTTTCGTATTACGTAAATATTGTTTTATACATTCATAATTGTTAATATAATTATTGGTATATAAGATATGGTCAAGTTCAATATTTAATTTAAAATTTAGAGCATTAATATATTTATGATCAAAGTCAGTGTGTTTTATATTTAAGTAATACGTATAGTTATAAATATCTAGAAAGTTGCAGTTTTTATAATTTTCGCACAATTTTTTGAGTTGGTAATTAATTAGCTTAACATCAAAAAATTTATTATCTTTAACATTTATCAAAAATATTTTGTTATTACTATATTTATACAATGTGTTACATAACTGTGAAAATAGAGAGAATGCATTTTTATCATTGGTTCCTAATCCTAAGACGAGTATGTCTTCTTTTTGAATTGTTCGACAGAGCACATCACAGCTGCAAAAGCTGTAAAATTGTAAGAAGAAATTTTTATTTGACAATCTGTCGACATTTTATAATATCTCTAGTAATATGATAATCTAATGGATTTTACAATTTTACGATGACATCTATAAATAGACTAGATATTGCTCGTGACTTAGTACGCGCAAAAGGAAATGCCACAAACACCGTACATTTTGCCGCGATAAAAAGTAGCCTGTGTCCTTCCCCGTGATCTACTCTGTATTTGTGTCTTTCATCAAAATCGATCACTTGATCGATTTTGCCTCAAATCAAAGCCTAATATTAGTATAGAAGTAAAATAGGCTATAGTGAAATAGTACATTTTGCCGCAAAAAGGTTACGTCCTTTCCCATGGTCTACTCTATATATGAGCCAAATTTCATCAAAATCGGTCTAGTAGTTTCAGAGCCTAGTCATCTTTCCTCTTAGTAATATTAAATAAATAAATAAATTATTTATTTACAAGAATGTTGTACATATTGAGATGATGTTAGCTTATAGTCCAAAACATTCAACTAATTTAATAGTATGTAAATATTACGAAAAGGGGAACCGTAGTCATTGTAAAATTATTAAGTAGGTACAATTTCTATAAATGGTGTTAGGGATCTCTGTATTGCAAGTATTCTTTATAATCATAAAAATATTTCTCCATTAGCCACCTATTAATATTTCTTTTAAAAGATCATAGGGTTAAATTATTATTTTTAAATTCAGCAGGTAATTTATTAAAAAGTTTCACAGCCATACAGTAAGGGCTCCTCATATACTTATGTACTGCTATTACACTTAGGTACAACCAAATTGTTAGGATAATTAGGATATTAGAAAAGATATATAGAGATTATGTATGGCGTAACACTTTACTTGTCTCCTGTTATTCGAGAAACACAGTTACCAATATGTACATCAAATTAAACCATATTAAACGTATGAAACGTGATTTTACGAATATTTACGCCATTGTTACGGTTTCGCGTTTAAGCAAAACGAAAAATCAGTTTAAATTGTTAAATACTGTGCCAGAAATTTGCGGGCGTTTTCTCATTAAAGCGGTATTTAATAGCTACAAGAGTAATTGCTCATAATTGCTCCGCTTAGCGCGGGTTAGAGTTGATGATTCGACACTTTCCAACAATCGTTACAAATAATCACTCATGAGATATTATTCCAGAATTGAATATCATTAGGGTTCCGTAGCACTCAAGGATGGTTCCTTGAGTACTAGTTACATTTTTGCTCTGTTCGTCCGTCTGTCTGTCTGTCTGTCCGCTCTTCTAGCTTCTGTAATTATGAATATAAATCGATGAAATTTTGGTATTGTCATAGATTTCGGTTTTGGCATCATATTATAATATTAATAATTTTATATTTTAGGTGTGTGCCTCTCTATAAATGTAAATAAAAAAAATCATTTTACCGCCTCGTGTGGGGTATCATCGAAGAGATAAATAAAGAATATAAAAAGTTGACTTTTTTTACAAAGTCAACTTTTTTCGTATAATGCGTCTCCTAAGTGGTTTGTAATATAGTTTAGAAATGCAAGGGGAGCATTTCTAAACTATATGAGGTAGAAACTTGTAAGTTTTCATGCTAATAGGTCGTTTTAAAAACTTTATAATAATTTTTTTGAGCGATCGGTTTGTTTAATGCTCAACGGATCGAACTCTCCTTAGATATGTCCTGACACACTCCCGGTTAGGTTATTTGTTATTTAATTATACCGACGGGGTGAAGAAAAATAATTTTAAAATAATATATTAAGAAGATATATTAATCATAGATTAAGTATCATTTATTATTTAATTATAATTCGAGTTACAAAAAAGAAAGGACATACTATGAACTAACAATCCACGGTATAGTGCGATTCAAATGAGAATAGGATCGAGTCGGCGCCATATTGTGACGTCATAGCTGTCAATTTTACCCAATTGGGTAGGGTCGCGTCTTTTTCGGCTCTCCTACTCCTATGGCACAGTCCCAGCATCTTGGAAGACAGCTTTGGTGCACCCGATCCCTAAAAAAGGCGATCGCTCCAATCCTTCCAACTACAGACCAATCGCTATAACCTCTCTCTTCTCGAAGATAATAGAGTCCATTATTAATAGACAGCTCCTTCGATACTTAGACATTCAGCAGTTGCTAAGCGACAAACAGTACGGGTTCCGTAAAGGTCGCTCGGCTGGTGATCTGCTAACGTACCTAACTCATCGTTGGGCACAGGCGATCGAGTCTAAGGGAGAGGCATTGGCTGTAAGTTTGGACATAGCGAAAGCCTTTGATCGGGTTTGGCACAAAGCGCTTCTTTCGAAGCTTCCTTCCTATGGGCTCCCCGAGAAATTATGCAAGTGGGTCACGAGTTTCTTAGCAGACAGAAGCATAAGGGTCGTAGTCGACGGTGAATGCTCGGATACTCTGTCTCTTGATGCTGGTGTCCCACAAGGCTATGTGCTATCACCTACCCTGTTCATACTGCATATCAATGATATGTTACAAACCAATAACATTCATTGCTATGCGGATGACAGCACGGGTGATGCCTTATATACCGGCTACGCGAACATCTCTCGGCAAAGTGTCATTGAGAGTCGAAACAAACTTGTCTCTCAAATTGAAAATTCATTGGAGAAGGTCTCTGAATGGGGTAGACTTAACTTAGTCCAATTCAACCCCTCTAAGACACAAGTTTGCGCGTTCACCGCTAAAAAGTGACCAATGGTCGTATGTCCTCGTTTTGAAAGCATACCCATAACTGTCTCCTCCAACATTGGAATACTTGGTGTTAACATATCGAGCGAGGTCCAGTTCCGATATCATCTGGAGGGCAAGGCCAAGTTAGCCTCCAAGAAGCTTGATGTTCTGAACAGGTCAAAGCAGTATTTCAGTCCGGTCCAACGCCTACAACTCTATAAGGCGCAGGTTCGGCCTCACATGGAATACTGTTCTCATCTCTGGGCAGGGGCGCCAAAGTACCAGCTTCTCCCTCTGGATCGTATCCAACGTAGGGCCGCTCGAATTGTCGACTGCCATAGTGTTTCAAACAGGCTTGACTCCTTAGAGCTACGTAGAGATGTAGCATCGCTCTGCATCCTCTATCGGTTATATTACGGGGAGTGCTCCGAGGAATTGTTCGGACTTGACGACTTGCGACAAAATATTTATCATCCTCATCACCTTGATGAGTGGCAGTCCTCCACCGTGCGCTTTACCCGAAGCTTTCTGCCGCGCACTGTAAAACTCTGGAATGAACTGTCGCCAGCAGTATTTCCGGACCACTACGACCTGCAAACCTTCAAGAAGGAAGCGTATTCCCTCCTAAAAAAAGGCCGGCAACGCACTTGCAACTTCTCTGATGTTGCGGGTGTCCATGGGCGACGGTAATCGCTTTCCATCAGGTGATCCGTTTGCTCGTTTGCCCCCTTGTTTTATAAAAAAAAAAAAGGGTGAGCAAAAAAAGTTTTTTTTCTTTTAATATAATTTATTTACAAAATTAAGTGAAAAAAATGTAAGCTGAATCTAGCTGTTCAATTTCGCTCATCTCTGTATTACTGTCCGAGTAGTAATTGTCGTCTATGTAACACAGCGCCTCGTTTACTCATTTTCGAGCTAAATGAGTATGACAATAACAAAAACAATATAATTTTGGCAAGTTGCTTCACCAACAATGAAAAACAAAATGATAATTCATGATTTTAAAAACGAATTATGAATATGTATTATTATAATTAAATGTTTAGATAATTCAACGTTATTATTTAAATTCGATGTAAGACTATTATTACACTTCTTTTATTTATGGCAATCGCGGTTGCAAAGGTTTTGCACCATTCTGCTAGTGTCGAGTATAGAAAGAATTATTTTGACTATTAATATTGACAAATAAGTTTTTCTGCTAACCGTACTTTTCAAGTGACATTTGACAGATAGAGGTCATTGACGTTCCTATTCTCATTTGAATCGCGTTATAATCAACGATGCAATTAAGGTACATGTAAGCTTAATTATTACAACTGGATTAAAACGGCATAGGTGACATATCTGCTGGACGAGTGGTAAACGAGAAAATGATAGTAAAATATAGTGATTTCCTGTGTATTATGTGCATATTAAGTGTGCATTGCAATTACTTGATGACGTCAGAACCAATTTAAAAAATATTTTTTGTTCGAAAGTGTGTACTTCCAAGTTGATGATAATTATAAGTGAAAACTTACATCAGAAATTAGGGTTTTCCGGAAATGTTGTAAACTTTTGGTAATAAATATATTTTTATTTATTTATTTATTTATAATAGATATTATGAACTAAGGATCTAACGATGGGAGCCATAAGAAATCGAAGGAATACTTCAAATTTTATAAAGACACTGGGCCCACTTGCGCAGATTTTCGTTAAAGTTAACCCTGGGTTGAATATCATGTTATCTCTCTCGTTCTTCGTATTTATGAAAGAGAAAATATATTATTTAACCCAGGGTTAACTTTAAACCAGATCTGCGCAAGTGGGCCTAATAGTTTCTCGGCTTATTTGTAACTATTGCACGCATTTACTACTAAAAGGAATGATTCTGTGTCAAAGTGTACACTGAATTCAAAAGAAAGGCACGAAACTTTTAGTACCTATTTGAAGATAAAGAGGATTTTCATGCCTTGCCTTGCCTTTTATGCCACCATGCCAGCAAAACAAATTTTTTTCTAATCTTTCACTCTTGGTATACCGGCTAATGTTACAAAATACTAATATTTTCGCCAGACAACGATTACTATACCATATTAGTGGTTAATCTTACTGCTGATATTCAATTAACGTCTAGAAACCTCTATGCAGGAATTATAACTATATAATTATTCCTCTATATAAGAGGAACTACCTCTCAATGATAAATGCATTCCAGATCCCTCCATTGTGGTTTCGGTCGCTAGTCAGGTGACGTTTAGTCGGCAAATTGCTTGATGATAATTAACTGACAGTTGGGCAATTTATAGCCGAAGCTTCCTCATACTCCATCTACAGTATTTCACTGTAATTCAGGGTAGCCCACTGTAACTCACAGCAACTCACGGCAACTCACAGTAAGCTCCACAGTTCAGATGAAGATACATTGTCTTCATTTGAGTTGTGTCGCTTACGGGTCAAAACGGTCAGTATCTTGGATATATATGGCTAAATTGAAGACGTTATTGTTTCTATCATTTGCTGTATGAATCAACTTAATAATATTCACTCTTTTATATAACACTAGATGTTTCATGTTGCACGTGACTTCGTGCGCGTAAAAGGAAATCTCGCAGTAACCGTACATTTTACCGCAATAAAAAGTAGCATATGTCCTTCCCCGTGGTTTAGTATGTAGCTGTACCAAATTTCATCAGAATCGGCCCAGTAGTTTCAGAGCCTATTCAATGCAAACAAACAAACTTTTCCTCTTTATTATATTAGTATAGACTAGAGATCGCGCTGTGGTCGAAATTAGCCCATAATAATTCAATAATTCTTAAGTTTAAAACTTATAATAGTTATTATGCCTCTTTTATATAAAATTTGAAAAATGAAAATGTTGTGTCAGATCCACAAGCGTCAATTAGTAACAAAATAGGGATGTTGCCTTCTGTGGAATATCGCAATTTTACAAATTAAATTTTATAATTGTTGATTAAAGATACATAAATCTGAAAGAAATAGGTATTTAGGGTGACGCAATTAAAACATATAAGCAAATAAAAAATATTGTCCGTCCCTTTCTCGCAAAACGATTCGTGACGTCACAGCCTACTACCGCTATACATTTTGTGATGACAAATGTATGGCGGTAGCAGGTTGTGACGTCACAGGCCGATATATCGCTCTCTTTCATATTGTAAATTTCAATGGTTTGTATCTACGTTATTTTTTCAGATATACAAAAATGGGTTCTGGATTGTTTATTAACATGTTGACTAACATCGAATAGACGCAAAAAATTTTTTTCGGCAACATGCCTATTGTATCTATCAAACGCACGGTAGTGTGTGTTAATAATAATCTGAAGTACCGGTTAGTGTGTTGTTATTATCTATTATTTATTGTTTGTTATTCTTTCACGCAAAAACTACTGAACGTATTTCGTTCAAATTTGGTATGGTAGCAGTTTAGGCTCTGGATTAAAACATAGGCTCTTTTTATCCCGAAAAATACATTATTCCCATGCGATACCCGATACTATTTTTACGCGGACGGAGCCGCGGGAAAAGCTAGTGTTTTATAATTTTATGTATTTCAAAAATAACATAAAAATGTAACTTTATCATGTTACATTTTTAATTGAAGTCAATTTTATAATACATCGTTTGTTCTAGAAATATTCAAGTTAAAGCAATCAAAACCTTTATGTTCTCCAATTTAGATAGATTTTTTTAGAAATAAACTTTCATGAATGTTGCTAAATGAGGTGTGTCCTAAAAAGCCACGCCCATTCCGCCCACTAAAGAACAAAGCAAAAAAGAATTTCTTCACTTTTGTAACATGTTATTAACAGTACCAGAAAAAAATATCTATTTATAATATCTTACGTATTTTCATTTACATAGGTAGTACATACGAGTACGTAAGTAGGATAGTAGTGAGGATCGGTTAATACCGCAACGAGACGCGATTTTAAGATAGCTTTTCAAAATTTTACTTTATTCAACGCGATACACGTTATTAAAGATTTTTGTTATATTAAACACATATTAAATACACATACTTGATTATTCCATGGCACAGGAACGCAAAAAAAAACGTTGTCCCTTTGGCTTGATTCGAACCCGCAACCTCCGGCTTGATCATAGACGCTCTTCAAAAAAATGACAGATATTTATCTGACCAGGATTCAAACCCACCATATTCCGAATTTTCGAACAAAGCAAAAATTCAAACTGCTATAATAGTCGAAATTATTGATACGGTATATATTATTTGACGGCGAAAGAAAAAACATAGCTTAAAAATGTGCAGTTTCCTAGAGATAAGACCTAACTAGATCATTTTTTTCTCCCCCCAAAACTAACAAAACATACTAAATTTCATTGTCATACTTGCAGCCGTTTTCAATGAACCAATTATTAAATATACTAGATTGTCTCGTTTAAAGTGTAATAGAAGATAGAACCTGCGTAATATCTTATATTTCAAGTGAATCCAAGGATAAAAGCTAGTTTTATAATATATTTAGCCTACATCTAAACGCTATGCGCACCTAATATTGTAGCGAATACCACAGCAGCAGTAAATAATCAGATCAGCGTGATTTATTAGTTACGTCTGGTATGCTTATTAAACTACATCAGCCTGCGATTGTGTGCACTGTGGCATCTAATCAGCTGATGCGATATTAACGTGATGTTTGCGGTTATTCTGCATGTAAACGGGCTGATTCTTGGGGGTAGTTGGCTCAATTCTATGAACGTTATTTTGGTCCAACCACGTTTTAGGCCACGGAGTGAGCTCCGTGGCCTAGTAGGTAGACCGTTTGGTGGACTCGAGAAAGTGCAGGTTCGAATCTCACGTTGTGGCGTAAAATCAAAGATATTGCTGATTGTTTGAAGCACTTTACTGAGTCTTGTGAAAAAACCCCATATAACAGTTGTACCTACAAGTAGGTGACGTCACACGCTACTGTTGCTACGAAGTGTATGGCCATATATATTTGTATTTGATATAGGCAAACTATGCGTCTTGGTTTAGGTTTTTTGCACTAATGTAAAAAAAATATTTTTACATTACAACTTTTTGGACTTCGAAATGCATTTATAATTACAAAACTAGGTGCACATAAAATCCTAAATGTTTTTACTTTTGTCAAGTTGTTAATACCTATTAAGTTCTTAATATATAAAAAAAAATTACATGTAAGAAAATTCTCAATTCTACCAGATTTTAAATATTATTAAGAACCTTCTTTAGCGGCGTTGCTAGCGAAATTTTAACGTCGCGTCACGTCACGCGTCACGACACGATTTTCAATGTAATTCCACGATTTTGGATATAAAGTCATCTGTCTGAAGCAACTGCTACTTTTTATTATAATATGCATAGTACATACAAATATAGACGACCTCTGTGGCTCAGTTGGTTGAGCGTGTTGGAGCTCAAGGCAGAGGTCGCGGGTTTAAATATCCGCCGAAGGAACAAAAAAGTTATTCTGTGTTCCTGGGTCATGGATGTGTATTAAATATGTGTATAATGTAATTAAAATCTTAAATATGTGTATAGTATAAAAGTATTAAACATATTTCCGTTGCTTGGTACTCGTAACACAAGTTCTTCGAGAACTTACCACGGGATCAGATTGACGTGGTGTGAAGCATCCATAGATATTATTATTATATAGAAAACTTCTTATGCCATAAATGATTCCTATGGTTTTGCATAAACAGGTGTATACCGCGCCGACGGTGTAGGTTTTGCGGCCATAATTATAATGTTTAAATGTTTTCTATTAACAGTGTTGCCGCACGCAAAGCTGAAAGTGTTAAATTCAGCGCCTCGCTGCGACAGTTTCATAAAATAAACGTTCATTTCTGCGAAACGCTCAAAAATGTTTACATTCGCGTCCTGTTTATTGGCGGATAGATAACTTTGTTCATTTAACAATTTATAAATTAAAAAAGCGCTTTATATTATTATACGCTCTTTTTTAAGTTAAGTATTACATTTTATATAGTTAATGTGCTTCTTAGTACTTCATGGGGTTGTACGTGAAACTTTGAGTTAGCACTTCAAGCCTCGTGTCTCTAGTAGGCAGTATGTGGCTCGTGGTATGTTGCCCAACATGTTGAAAATTAGCGCGGAGTTTTTATTTATTTATTTTCCATAAGGCACAAATACAGACATCAGATCATATCATTAATGGAAGATACAATTTGCACTAATCTATGTAAACCTGACATCCATTATATGTGTGCACAACATTTAATTTACAAAGAGAACCAGTAAACAAAATTAACCTATGTTTAATTTATAGAGATCCAGCATAAAAAAAATAGCTTATGTTCTTTGCCTGTTAATTTTAGGCAAGCTAAAAGTGTCGACTCTTTTAAATCATCAATTAAAAATTATTATTTATATAAGTGTTATTATTGAATATAAAATATATATTTGATATAGTTATGTATGTATCTGTGTATTTGTTGTATTGTTGTTGTATTTATATGTCTTAGAGTATAAGAATATTGTGGTATTTAGGTATCTATTAGATTTGTTTAATATTAGTTATACTCCTGGGGTTTCCTGTGTATGTTAATACAAAACTGATTTTACACATTGCCCATTTTGTTTGTCTGTGTGATACAATTTAAATAGTTTCCTGCTTGTGGGTTGCTTGGAAGAAATTGCTGCATAGCAATAAAGCCGCCCTTTGTATTTGTACTAAGTTAAGCTATTTGTAATTTTAAGTTTATTTATTGTATGTAGGTAAGTATGAACACAATAAAGAATATTCATTCATTCATTCATTCATTATATACATGGACACCCTAACAAGACACTTTTATAGATATACATTTACATTTATCAAAGTAGCCCAACATCCATTAATACATTATATGCACAACTTCTACTTTTACTTTACAACAAAACTATGAGACAAAATATATGTAGTTCAAACTACTATACAGGTTAACTTATCAATATATCAATAAAGGTGATAAAAAAAATGTTTTTGGCGTGATAACGTCATATAATTCGATGAACGCCCGTTGCACGATAAATTGTCACGTTCCGCTTGATTGTAACGTTCCTGAGCCTGAGCCGAGCGTGCAAGCGAGAGCGTAGAACAAGCGATAGAGAGGCATGATCGGCCTAAGCGTTCGGCTTGTGATGACGTTATCACGTCAAATAATCTTCTGAAAACGGACTTAACAGAAAACCACTTTTTTTTTTCTTAATAACGTTATCTGTCATCGCATCTACTACTTAAGTATACCTAATGTTGCGCGCTAGCTGGCATCATCGCGCGCTGTTTTTAACCGACTTATATTACGTGGTTATACGTTCGGCTGTATATATAGATATGTCACCGTAAAATTGTAAAAACCGTTAGTCTGTAATATAACTAGTGAAATAGTGAAATGTTGATAGACTTCGGACGCGAATATTCTGCCTATAATTTAACATATTATTTTTTGTTAGATTATAAATATATAGTAATGAATCTTTCGACATATTTTTACCATCATGAGTTATTTACAATCTAACGGTTTTTACAACTTTACGGTGACATACCTATATTTACAACCGAATGTATAACCACCTCCTTTTTTGGACATACTCGTAATACGTCCGTATTTTAGTAAGGTATCACAATAAATAATACACTCGAATTGTTATCGAAAACGTCTAGGCTCTTTGACACAAAATGAAAACTACTACTGTATTCTGAGTTCTGACTACTTGTTATATAAATATGCAATGCCATTTATATTATTTCAAAGACTTAAAACGAAAACTTCGCCGGCAACTTGTGCAATATGTGACTCTACTTTAGCTTTTGTTTTGTTACGTTATTACGTCATTATAGCATTGTTACTTTATTTGCGATGAAAATGCTTACTACATTCGTGCTTTTCTTAGTAATGTATTGTATAAAATCTTAACTTTATTTCGGTACTTATTATCTGATAAAATTACTTTAGAAAGATAATGACCGCCGCACAATTACAATACAAAACTATTTTGTCATAAGGCTGAAGACCGTCTACCCATTTTTGCACCAGTGATACAGCTTTTCAATTTCCAATAGAACCTACACACATTTTACCAACCAAAGTTTTGTGGTTAAATACGGAATAGAATAAGTAGATAGACTAGATAAGTACCTTAGCGTACCTAGGCGTACCGCGAAACATGCCAACTTTGCCAGCTTTTTTCGAATAATTTTAATTCTTGTAAAAAAAATGTATAGAAGTGTAAAGTTTTTTTTGCCCTCTGCAACTACACGGCTACATGTGCAGGTGTAGGAATGTCAAAAACATTACTTCTGTTCATTTAATTCAATTTATGATTGATTTTCATGCCGGGTAAAGTTATCTGGACTTGTAGCCAACATTGCCCACCTTGATTTTTCACGCAAATATGAACTTTGCGCAGGTGGCATCAAAATCCAGTAAAAGAATTTTGGAAAAGATGGCGTTTACTATAGACAATTAAACGATATCGCGAATAATACTAAATTGACTGGGCAATGTTCCCCTTACATTTTTTTCCTTTTCCATACAATTTGCATTTTGGTCTGTAAGAGTACTAGGGCTGCCACATATCTATAAAATTACTTAATTATCTTTTACATTAATATCATGAATATATTATAAATGTAGTGTTTAAATAAACAAAAAAGCAAAATGAAATCAATATAATATGTAACATTTATTAAAATCTTACTTAAAAAAATCTAAAATTTTAGGTTTTCGTGTACCTATATGAAATACAAATTAAGTTCAAATAATACGTAATATACTGAAATAAAACTTTAAGGTGTTTGGATGATAACTATCCAAGCATCTTATAGTAGGTATCTACTTTACCCTATCACCAAACTCCTTAAATTAATTTAACCAATGAAGACATATGGTAATCATGGTAATCATAATATTTAAATAAGAAACAAACAAACATACGAACAAAGTTTTCCTCTTTATAATATTAGTGTAGATTACTGAGCAAGGCATACAGTAATAAAAAATAACATCGATTTTTAGTAAATACTAAAAGTATTTAAAAATGTCCAATTTGACAACCCTAAGGATTTTTTGATACCGGGCAATGTTGTCAATCGATGATCGGAATACTGCTGGGTTAGTTTGCCCACCATCATAAGTTTTATTTTATAATTCCCTGATTAATTACATTATCACTATAATACTCTATAGATATTATTTTATAATAATATATCAAAAGCAAACTAGCCTGTGGTTTCACCATCACGCACAATTCACTTACAAATCTGCACCACAATTTGCCCGCAAAAATACGTACCGTTTTTCACAAGTTCCAACAAGTTACTGAATAAAGTTAGCAATACGGGGTATTGTCAATGTTACTAGTCATATAACCTATTTTCTGCCAAATTAAACAAATGTTGCCATAATATTAAAATACCTCTGTACATCAAAGATTTGCTTAAGAATGGATCTTAGGGCAAAGTTATCCTATGTGGCAAAGTTGGCATGTTTTACGGTACCTTCTGTGCGGTCTGTTCAGACATAATCAAAATGTAAAAGAAAAGATTATGTTCGACCAAATTAATATGTCACTGTATTCCTTTCTTGCATGGCAAATAACAGACATTTGAATTGGTAGCATTATAGCCTTTCATTGTTCTCTTTGTTTACGTCTAGATTAAATTGGATATGAATTGAGTCTATACATTTTGACGTTTTTAATAAGACATTAAAGATTTTGTTTCTGACTTTACTATGTACTTTGAGAGTCATAAGTGGTAAAACCGTCAACAATCGTATATTATAGTATGTAGTATGAGAATTATTTACCATAAGGCTCTACCAAACAAAAACAACTTCAAAAATACTTATCAATCAAACTAATTACAGAGATAACATACGCGAATAGTACTTAAACATTTAGTTAATTACGAACAAACTAGCAACCGTCATGACCTATATACGACACACGACAAACGTAATGAGATTAAGCACAACTTGTAGGTACCTACGTAGATAACTAAATTAACTATGTCATTTGCGTACAACGACGAAATCAACTAAAAGTCTGCAGCAAAGGTGGCAGGAAGCGGAGCGCAGCCGAGCGCGGTGGCGCTGCTGACTCAGGGTACTGAGGACACTAATTGAAGTTCTCGAACACGACTCGAACTCGATAGAGTTCTCATTGTTATATGCTGTCATAAAATGAACGCAACTCGAACTCGATATATTGACAGACATTGTTATTTGATATCATAAAATGGTGCGTGATACGCGGACTAAAGTGGTCGTGAGTTCTATCCTTGCGATGACACGACTTGTTAATGTTTTTTTATTAACATAATATAGATGTTAGTCATGGTGAATACTTACAGATGACAGATAAAATGTCGGTTTCGCTAAACAAATTGTTTGTAGAGTGCAGTGCACGTCATTTGGACAACATAATCAATTTTTGTGGTTTTATAGAAACTAGTCAACATATTTATAGTTAGTTAAAAACGTTCCTCTTCACGAATATAATTTTACAATAGTTTCTATTTCGATCGACGAAATCGAAATGCAGTTATCTGTAGTAGAGGTTGAATTTTGCTGAGACGGTCAGATCCGAACTATGTCGGACAGTGAAAATGATGTACGGCATATTATGATATTCAATATACGTTCAGAGTATAGGTGTTGCAGAATATAAAATGTTGCTTTATACATTTAATTGTACCATCTTTATTAGCGCAAACTCGAAACAAATCGCCTAAAATATATAATTTAGTGATTATAGATTTATAAGCGATTTGTTTCGAGTTACTATTAATATTACTTTAACAAACACAAACATTATTCGTGATTAGCGTCGTGAGACAAATACCGAACAGCATTCGTGATTGGCTGCCAAGGTGTTAAATCTATACATTATACACTAAGAACTTAAATGTATTTTCTATTACAAAATATAACCGTATCGCTACGTCGTATATTTTTACACAGCCATAGCTAGCCTTTTAATTATAAAACGTAATATTTTTATTTCAAACAAAGGTAGCGGCTACGGGCGCGAGTAAGCGATTTGGCACATAGCGCCGGGCGAGCCGTATTATTACGTACCTACGGAAACGCGAGATGTCGTTTAAATCTTGCACTGCTTAAATTTGAAGCGAACATCACTGGGCTGTATTAATTTAATTTCACTGCTGTTGTACACGTAACCCTGTTTTAATTTTAGAGGCACGTAATTTCGGGTAAAACGGGGGGATTACGTAACTTTTTACATGTGTTGTAGTTGTGTACAACTATTCCAATCTACACTAATTTAGGTGTAATAAATGTAGGTAGGGTGAGCTCCGTAGCCTAGTGGGTAGACCGTTTGGTTCGCACTCGAAAGAGTGCAGGTTCGAATCCCAGGTTGTGGCGTGTACCAATGAGACTTTTTCAGATCTCAAGTACATTATACGGACGCTCTAACGGTGAAGGAAAACATCGTGAGGAAACCCGCACATAGTTGGCCCCAGACGTATTGACTAGTTCATTCCTCTGGACTAGGCTGACTATGTTGTGAGAATGCCGTATGTGCTTGGGCAAGCATACGACATTTAAAAACCAACTGTCCCAGGCATTACAGTATTTCAAAAGTGGTTACTTCGCTCGGAGAATACTGTATAAATCATCCATTAACGGATGCAAAGGCCTAAGTTTTTAAATGTAGGTACGTTTGATTTATATTTGTACACAAGTATTCTACAAACGCAAATTGTGAGTTTTAATCACAAAATGATACTAGTTTTATACAATTAAATTCTTCATTAATAAAAAGATGGCGTAAATTTTCTTATATGCTATATCTTTGTGATCATAGTGAGCAAACTTTATTATACCTATTATTCATTGGTGCCACATATTTTTAGACCTATCAAAGGTAGTCTTTACCATATTAAATTTTTTCGTTCGGCTACAACATAATAAATCACGGGTGGCCCGAGGAGCGCGCGAAAAAATCGCTCACGTATAGATAACGAATGTGCCTGTAATAATATCGGCTTTTATTATACTTCCTTCCGCTGGCCTCACCGAGGAGAATTCTTATTCTTTAAGTACCGAATATTAACTAATAAAAGGCTAAATGCAACTGAGTTACAAAACCGAAAGAACGAACTTAGAGGGTTTGTGAAGTGTACAATCACAAATATTGTAAGTTTCTTTTGCTAATAAATAAAATAAAAAGTAACTAAAAGGGAGAAGGCTTTTTTAAATGAAGTAAGGATCAGTTCGAACCGCGACGCGCGATACGCAATGCTACGCGGCCAAAGAATAGGTATATATTACTAACGCAGTGCTGGGTTTTTAAGATAGCTATTGAAACTTTATTTACTTCACAACAAAATACAAGTTTCATATTATATCAATCATACATTGCAAATACAGCGCGGTGCAACTTGACATTTGAACTCTTACAATGAAACGTGTATCTTATTGTGTAATTGATAAAGTTCAATTTCGAATGGCTTTCTTAAAAACACAGCGCGTCGTTTCGTTGTGAATTGACCCTAATATTTGTTTTGACGAGCATTCATTGCCTGCGGCTTCGCCTGCGTGGAATTAGGTTTTAAATTTTTATCCCCAATTTTACACCCTTGGGTGTAGAATTTTGAAAAATCCTTCCTTAGTGGATGCCTACGTCAAATGGAAAATGCGTGTGCAAAATTTCAAATTTCTAGCAAATTTGCCCTCAGCGTTGATACATGAGTCAATCAGCTTTGCCTTTTATATATTATATAGATATATAGAAGATAATTCGTCATTTAAACTTTGTTTAAACTTTGGGCAAAACAACATTGACAGTTGAACTTTTTCTACATACATACATACATATAATCACGCCTCTTTCCCATAGGGGTAGGCTGAGACCGCCTCTTTCCCGTAGGGGTAGGCAGAGACCACTTCTTTCCACTTGCTACGATCCTCACATACATGTCTCGCTTCGCCCACTTTCATTCTTACCGTCCATTCCTCCTCTTACATTCAACGTAGCGAAGCGGCTCTCCATGGGCCACTTTTCGCCTCCGCGAGAACGAGACGTGATGGGCGGCGAACTGAACTTTTTCTACGATATTTTAATCCAAATTGAAAATAAATATTGATTAAATACAATATGTTTTCTTAGGCATATTTTGCTTTATCAAACTGTAGATACAGGTACATTACCAACAAAAGAGATCATAACAGAATGGTAAGTACTCAGTGATAATATGATAATATGATAAGGTAATAACATAGAATGCTCAAAATCCGGTAACACAATAGCAACTTTGTGTGTAATGGACCCATTACTCTTAAGACATCTCTACATATCCATTAGCCGTAGAAAGGGACATAATGAATTTAATTAGCATACTATCTTAAGATAGAAATGATGAAAGATGAAACAATTTTGTAGGCTAAATGGGCTTCACGCTAATAATATAATATGTTTAGTTTAGGAAATCTCAAAACAAATAAAAATCAAAACAAATCGTACTATATAGAGCTTTTTCGCAATTTTATTAAAGTCTACAATTTAAAATTTATCAAAATGTTACTATCGAACATTGATTTCAAAATGTAGACAAAACATATTACCACAAGTACTACTTAGGCCTTTGCATCCGTTAATGGATGATTTATACAGTATTCTCCGAGCGAAGTAACCACTCTTGAAATACTGTAGTGCCTGGGACAGTTGGTTTTCAAATGTCGTATGGTTGCCCAAGCACATACGGCATTCTCACAATATAGTCAGCCTAGTCCAGAGGAATGAACTGGTCAATACGTCTGGGGCCAACTATAGTTTTTTTATGTGGTTTTTATTTTATTATTTCATGCATTAATTCATTCTGACATTATAATAATAACAAAATAATATATATCTCTGTTTAATTTATGACTTATGTATTTACTTGCTTCAATTTTATTTAATTGTGTGATTAATTAGGGTTTCACTTTGTTGACATTATTTCATTCATTGGTTCTGACATTATAATAATTATTTTGTATTTGAGTAAATTAATTGTATCTCTACATAAATTATGAATTTATCTTATTTTGTCTGAGCTTGCTATTGTGAATGCTGTGTCACCTGCTAAGGTACATGCATCGGCCCCTTTTTTACGATATTGTGATCATTTATATATAATATTTTTAATGTATGTACTGTTTGGTGTCCTTATAATAAATAAATAAATAAATATGCGGGTTTCCTCACGATGTTTTCCTTCACCGTTAGAGCGTCCGTATAATGTACTTGAGATCTGAAAAAGTCTCATTGGTACACGCCACAACCTGGGATTCGAACCTGCACTCTCTCGAGTGCGAACCAAACGGTCTTCCCACTAGGCTACGGAGCTCTTCCACAATTACTAAGTTAGACATATTTAACAGTATCTTCATAATTTACGTGCCTATACGTAAAGAACGTGCCGGTAAAGAAGCACCAACTAGGTGCACTAGGAAATGTAAAATCTCTTCGTAATACATTTGATAATTAGTGCAATAACCTAACCAAGAGCATTTCGGGACGTCATGTCTTTTAGGAGGATTCCGTAACTATTAACGCGCAATATCAAATAACTTTAAAAGTTATTGTCTGATTTAGTTCAAATTTATTTTACTATAGAGTATTTAGCATCACCTTTGTGTAAAGTAAAATGTGATTTTCGACCTCTTATAGTTTAAGTATGTTTTAGACCAACTTGTAACCCACCTTGGAGATCGGTTATTAGAAAATGGTTTTTATAATAAAAAAGCGAGTGTTAACCTTTTCTTTATTTAAAAAGCCCTATTCGACGATACCCCATCCGTTGAGGTCCAATAAACTTCTAAAATATAAAATTATAATGATATTTTATGATGCCAAAAATAATGTCTATACGTAATCTATAAAGTTAAGAAAATTTCCTCAATCTAAATTCATAATGACTAAAGTTATCAAGAAAGACAGACCGAAATCATAATTGTTCCTTGTAGTTACTATGGAACTCTAATAAAAATTATAATAATGATAGGTAAATTATCTATTTCACAAGAAGTGAAGCTTACGGTTGATAGTACCTGCTGTTATAGTTCATGAATTGGTCACATGACCGACGGGGCTGAACAATTTAATGCCAACGTTCTGCCGACTCCACCACTACGTCTGATTCAACCCTAATTACTCTACCAAATGGAACTATTTCATGTGAATAATTATATTGATTTAATAGCTTTTGCGCGCGACTTCGTCCGCTTGGACTCCCATATTAACCCCCGTGGGGTATGTATTTCGAAAAACCCTTTATTAACGGATTTCCACGTCACTGACTACCGGCTTTGACGACCTCTTTGGCTCATTAAATACATATGTGTATAATATAAAAGCATTAAATATATTTTCATACCACCTGCTCGACAATGTCCCATTATATATCACGCAATCTCAACGTAAAGCATGTCATTGTCTCCCAAGGGAGATAATGTTGTATGAAACTCCCAAGGGATTAAAGTGATTTGAATTTGGAACTTTAAAATTCGTATGAAAATTCCTAATAGATACGTATCTATCATAGAGTTTTTCAATAATAATATGGTATTGCTGAGAGTTTATTCGAAAATCGAACTGGCCACCTATAATTTTAATATTCTCACGTGTCAAAATCGTCTCGCTGCGCTCGGGAGTTAACTCTAGAGTCCCTCGTTACGCTCAGGGTCCAATATACTACCCGTGACGTAAGACACTGCTTTATCCCCTTGGTGCATAATCTACTATTCCATTGTCTGGTACCCGTAACACAAGTTCTTCGAGAACTTACCACGGGACCAGGTTGACGTGGTGTGAAGCGTCCATAGATATTATTATTATTGGAATATGGGGCATTGCGGAGGGGTCGTCCTAGTCGTCAAAAAACTTCCGTAACGTTAAAAAAAAGTGTAAGATTATATATTATGTATTGACTGACTTTGACTGAAAGTTCGAAAGAAGCGTGATGAAAAAAAATTGCAACTTTTAAACGATATGGTCTAGTGGCTAGGATACCTGCTTCTCACCCAGGAGGCTCGAGTTCGACTCCTGGTATTCGAATTATCTTTTTACATTTTTCATATATTTTTATAAATCATTGTTAATATAATTCAATCATCAAATAAGGGTGTTAATACAATTTTGTAAAGTGGTCTTTAGCATAGCGGCAACAGAAATACGTTATCTGTGAAAATTTTAACTGTCTAGCTATAACGGTTCATGAGACACACGGACAGCCTGGTCACAGACAGGGTCTCGTTTTTACTCTTTACGCACGGAACCCTAAAATAACTTGTAAAAAATGCTTTTAAACAAAATTATAAATAAACTGCACATATCTTTACATTCATAATAAAATTGAAAAACATCGCGCACTCTCCTTTTATGACGTCGTAGTAATTTCGTTCGCCACATTTTTAAAAGCATCAATTATACAGATAACTCAATAATTGTAGCGCCGTTTAATCGATTTTCAATTGTAATGCAACAGTGCAGAGTCACGTCGTCAATCTGCAGACGATGGCCGGGTACATAATGAACGGCGGGGAGCACCAGGGGGGCAGGGGGGCATGCAAAACGGGCGGCGGTCCCCCCGTCAGAAAAACAGCTTACACTGGCAAAAATAATTAAGAGCATTAGTAGAGAGAGCGCAGTGTCGCAGTAAATACCGTGCTAAATACCCACCTACATTTATCGGGCGGGGCGGGCGGCCGGTGTAATAGCGGAAACGATTCTGGCCTTTTAAAACACTGTTGGCCGTTTTTGTTTACGAATTATTACAGCGCGCTGAATAGGCCACGTTTAAAAGCCAATTCGTGTTGAATTTATCGAGGGCGGTAATCGCATTTTTTTTCGTTAACAATTTATTAACGAGTCAACGGAATATAAAGATAAAATTATTAAAATATGAACTTTTTAAATTGAGCACAAGAGTCGAGCAGTTCGCTTTCATTGAATAATAATTTATGCTGATATTTCATTTTAAATTCTGTTAATACCGACATACGACAGACGCTTATTATGTTTGTATAATGTATCTTTCTCTCAGCATATCAGAATTCAGAATCTGTGCAGAGCATAACTATTGAAATCATAAATTTGACTGCTCAGCCCTAACTAATAAAATATGTTACACCGTTCCTAGAACAGTCCATCGACGTAGAGTTCGTCACTATAACCTGTTTCACACTACATCCTGCAAGACTAACGCTGGTCTTCGCATTCCCCTTCGTCGCTTAGTGGACACATACAATAAGTACTTTATTGATATTGATATTTTTGCACTATCCTATATTCAATTTAAACAACAAAACCATGACCATTTAAAAAATTGTAATTAGAAAATCATCCGCAGTTGTTATATTGTTTTTTATTATAATTTTTTTCTACCTCTATTTTGTTTTAAATTATTGGCATAATATTACCCCGTCGATTGTGAGAAAAACAACTTATTCATTGTTACCGCGGTTGCATGTGACCGCTTGGGGCTTCATGAATTAAGTATAGTAGGTATCAGAAATGTTTTTCATCTTTTACGAACCACTTAACATTGATAATAATGTATTTAATTTTTTCCTTTTTTTTCTGGCAAAATTTGCATTATTTTTGTTACGCCGCGATCAATAGTGTGGGTTATGTGTTTGTCTATTTGTTTATCTAATTGTTCTTAGTTTAAGATCTTAACATGTAACTGTTTTTTGGCCCAATAATGAAAAAAAAAAAAAAACTATAATTATATAACAATAACCAACGTGAAACGTTTTACAAAACAATAAACGCATTTTTAGCATACATCGTTACCTAATCTTATCCTATTTCTTAATTTATTAAAAAAACTAAAGTTTTATCGTTCAAGGAATCCCAATACAATGAAAAAAAAATTAGTAAAATCGAACTAGTAAAATGCGCTAAAATGAATCAAACTCGCACTTGGCTAGTTTTTATTGTAGTGCGGCTGTGACCGGCAGTTTTTTAAAGCTTCAAGTTAAATATAAAAGAATGTAACAGAAAAGGCTTCGTATCATGGCGGCTTACCTTTGTCCTTTATCCGTCCATTAGTACTTACTGACTTGTCAATGGCGAGGCGTCGAAACCTCTTAGAAATGCTAAAATCCAGCAAACACCGGTCTCAAATGCATCATTTGTTGACTGTCACTGTTGACGACGGTACTTGGGGCTGAAAGTAATCTCACAATTATAAGGAACTAGAACTACTCCCCGTGAAATTGGCAAACGATTTATACCTACGAGCATTCTAAGAGGATTTTACAAATATAAAAGTAGATGGTATTGAACGTCCTAATCGATGGATTAAAAAATACAGCGTACATACTCGTATCTAATAATAGTAAAAATTAAAAACCATTTCACTTTACCTGTATAAGAATTAAGATCGTTCTTATAACTGCCCACACCGGTTTCGGTGACGGTGGCCGGTTTCATTGAAACTAGGCCAATTACGCTGGAGTAATTTTATAGTGTCCAAGTGTGTGCGCAGTACAGAAGAGCAGTCTCTCTTCCTTAACTCTCGTAACCCAGTGGGACGCATAACCGACATGACTGATGAGAGATCAGGCGCAGATCCGACTTTTTATATGCCCATCCGACGCATAGATTATTTTTCTTGTCAGCCAATCAGGTGAACAGCCTGCATTGTCCTAACCAAACTTGAAAACAACATTTTGGTTTGTTCCAAATTCCAATGCGGGAATCGAACACACCTCCTAGTCGTGAGCCAAGCTCTATATATATATATATATCAGTCTCTCTGGACCAAACCACGGAGGCTGTTGTTTTCTTCTTATACTGGTATTATAAGTTGTAATACCTATCTAATCCTATTTGTCAATTTATTTTAAAAAAACTACAGTTTTACATGTTGGAAAATACCCAATTGGCCGTCAAAACCATGCGAGCATATGAGAAACTTTTACCTATATCACATTTATTAAGGCAGGCATATATTTCTTTCACCGATTCCGCTCAAGTGCAAAAGTTTACTTTTCCACGGTGGCTCAGTCACGTCCGAAATGTTATCCTTGTATATTGAATAAAAATATTTTGCTCCTGGTTTTACAGCTTTATAGCACCTCTTTACCTGTATTATTTCACGCACGGCTCAGTTTTAATCTTTCTCAATAGAGAAATGATGTATTAATTAATAATTTAAATCATAAAAATTTCAAAAATTTAAATACACCCATGTATTTAAATGTACTTAATAGAAATTGCATTAGGAAATTTTGATCCAAACCTATTTGTAAAACCCGGTAAACAATTTCTTGGAAATAAATAAATTCTAATTCTAATAGGTCGTCACTTTAAATCGCGTCAACTGAAAATACTTAGACTTCATTTGTCAAGACCTTTGTACTTAATATTAAGTACCTAATGCGGGATTTACATGGGTCGATTTTCACCGTCCTGCGAATCGCATTATCATTTTTTATTGGCAAAATTGCTTGCGGCCTCGCCGAATTGTCATTTAGGGTCAATTCCACCGCAACAATACGCGACGCCAGGCGGCGCTACATTTTTAAAATATTCAAAAATGACATTTATTCTTTACACCTTTGGTTAATTATTACATAGATACGTTATTACGTTATACCCTTACAAAACTGACAATATTTCTGTGTCGCGACACACATTGACACGGGACGCGTAATACGTGCTACTCGTCGACCGGCTCGACGCAGAACACTATTACTCGCGGAGCACACTAACCAAAATTGGCCCGCAGTTTTTGACCAATTTGAGTCTTCAATTTTTACGCGCTATTGCGTATCTCTTTTTAATATAATACATCTATGCTTTACACAAAAATATACATGTTTCATTGCAAGTCTGGTTTAACAATCGAACTCTTGCAATTAAAGTTCAATTTTGAATAGCTATCTTAAAAATATCATATTATCATCGCAGTGAGAACTGACCCTTAACGTATCGCTTGATGATTACGATTTAAGTTCAGCAGACGATGGCTACGTCGCAAGTAGCAACATTCATAGTAGCTACGGAAGCTCTACACCTTTCGTAGACATGCTACGACTTTAACTTGTGCGTTTACAAAATGTCTTCTTGTATTTGACCTATCGTATGCATATTAGACTTATTTCCTGTTTTTATCGCCCTCATCAATTCCTCTCAACTTTACTTAAACTTATAACATCTTGTTTTCACCTTACTGAGTCTCAGTAAGGTGAAAACAAGATGTTATAAGTTATAATAATGGTTAAAATAAACTAAGACATACTTTAACTTGTGACGTTTAACCATCCACCTAGGTTTATCCGAATTAAAAGTAATGAAATGTGAAATGTATAGACATTTGGCACATTTAGCGATCGCTATAAATCGCGCTGACCCAGTGTGAACGATAGTTTCCTTCGTAAAAAGCGATTCAAAGGTTTTTACCTCTGATCAATTTATCACGCGACAGTCGTGTGTCGGCGCGACACGACAATAGTGGTCTATCCGACCCACCACACTGTCAGCAAACGCGTTCTACTCTGTTATGAACTCCTGGTATCGTGGATCCATTCGATGCTATTTAGGATTTAAGGTAGTACTATTAGTACTTTAATTTATTTTCATTTCTCATACTCGGAAAGTAGTGTTGTTTTGATCTGATTATTGGGTGGAAAACGCTACTTTCCTTTCATAGGGAGGGAAGAACTCATACAATTGCGGCCCTCGGGCCGGAATGAATTTGTAATAAAGGTCCGGACGCACTAGGCGGAACTGCACTTCGGCGGAACTGAGCGACACGTCGCGTCAAAATATTCTTTATATGAAATTATATGAGATAACACGCACTAAGCGGTAACGGAACTACACTGCAGCGAACTGCAAGACAAATTTGATCAACTGTCAAAAAGTGTCGCGAACTGCAGTTCGGTTTGGCCAACTTCATTTTCATAGTCAGTCAACCGTGATACTTGGGAGCGCGATAATCGTTCGTTAAAAATGTCGATAGATGAATAAAATTTATTGTACTCGTGGGCCAGTATCCGGAGACATAATAATATTATGACGTCCAGCATAAAAAGTAGGTACATGAACACTTCTATGAAAAAAAAAAAACTAACTTTGGAGTGAAACGACCTCTGTGGCTCAATGGTTTGCACGTCGGCGCTCAAGAAGCCCGGTCGCGGGTTCGAATCCCACCGGGAGACAAAAAGTTTTTTATGTTCCTGGATCATGGATGTGCAATAAATGTGTATTATATAATAAAAATCTTAAATATATGTATAGTATAAAAGTATTAAATATATTTCCGTTGTCTGGTACCCGTATCACAAGTTCTTCGAGAACTTACCACGGGACCAGATTGACGTGGTGTAAAAGCGTCCATAGATAGATATTATTATTAAATAGTTCAAGAAATGGGAATAAATGGTAAGTTAATTTTTTTATTTCTTTTTCCTGTGGATGAACGACGACCTTTCCAATGTTAATTGGTTTCATAGTGAAAATTATAATAATTATAATATCTATGGACGCTTCACACCACGTCAGTCTGGCCCCGTGGTAAGTATCCGAAGAACTTGTGTTACGGGTACCAGACAACAGAAATATATTTAATACTTTTTATACTTTACTTTAATATAAGATTTTTATTATACACACATTAATACACATCCATGACCCAGGAACACAGAAAACTTTTTTGTTCCCTGGCGGTATTCGAACCCGCGACCTCCGCTTAAAGCGCCACTGCTCTCACCACTGAGCCACGGAGGTCGTATGTAAATTATTTAGATTGTAGGTATGTAGGTACCATGGACGAATAAAAAAGTATAGACTGACAGATCCCATACATTAAAACATACACAAAATAAAGGTCCGGATTCTGCTTAGCTCTAGATGGCGTTAGTTACTAGCACGAAAATCAATAAATTGCACAAATTAGCGAAGTAAATCAATTAAGTTCTCTTTTAAACAAGAAAAAATATTTTTCCGTCTCTTTCCAGTGTGATTTTAAAGTTCATAGGCGGATATTTGATAATTGTCTCTAAATCCAAAAAATGACCTCAGTAGCTTGTTTTTAGACAATTATGGTAGATGGCGTAGTATTAGGGTACCACATGTGATCACGAGATGGCGCGCAAAAGCATCGAATAAAAGTAGGTACCTACTTATATAAACAGGTACAATACAATGTTGTATAATGTAGATATTGATCATAATAATTATTGAAGCTTGGTGATGTCCGCGACTTCGTTCGCGTGAATATGGGTTATCGCGGTTGGATAAAAAGACAACCTTAATTATTATGAAAACAAAACTAAATATGTACCTACCTACCTATCATAAAAAATAATACAACTCCTTAAAATACCAAGAAATCGTATTTTGCTTAAAATACCTACCTATTTAAATAGAAAACTACACGAAATCAAAGTGTAACTTAATTAGAATATTGAATTAAACGATAAGTAACCACAATGAAAATCAAAAATGTTTGAAATTACGATTGACAAGTCATTTTGCAGTCGCGGACAGATCAGGTGAACTTTATTTTGAACCTTATTGCTAAGGTATAAGGTTGAAAATGATACACCGTATCTGTCCGCACGCTCTATGCTTTGGCATAAGATTGTTTTAAGTTTTTCCAAAGTTTTTCCTCGTACTAGCAGGCTTAGCATCACGCAGCGACGCGAGCCGAAGAAATAAATTTAAAGAAGAAATATTCTATATATAAAGACTGAAACTAATTGTCTAGGAGCGCCATGATGTCGAGTAGTTGACATTATTGTAAGACTAGATGTTGCACGCGACTTCGTACGTGCAAAAGGAAATCCCGCGGTAACCGTACATTTTGCCGCGATAAAAAGGAGCCTATGTCCTTCCCCGTGGTTTCATCTATATTTGCACCAAATTTCATCAAAATCGGTCCAGTAGTTTCGGAGCCTATTCAATGCAAATAAACAAACATACAAACAAACAAACAAACTTTTCCTCTTTATTATATTAGTATAGAGTATTTGACGTTAAATTAAGAAAAAGTTTCTACTTTAGTTGTCAAAAGAGGACATTTTTGGACCTCATGCTCGGGAAGAAAAGAAATATTTTTTCTCATAACGACGAAGCATCAACCGTGCTGCCTTACAATAAGACCTATTCTGAATTCCGAATGGTATTAACGTTTCTTCAATCTCTCATTTTGTTGATTCTTCGGTATTTCTTGCAGGCTTAGCATGCATGCACATCCAATGTGTATGCTAAGCCTGCTGGTAGTCTGTGTAACAAAAGAGATGAAAAAGGATTTCGTGTGTCATATTATATGACTAATGACACTGACATTTGACTCGACACTCATGTGTTCGATTTTCAACTCTATTGTATTAGCACAGAGTTCTATTTTTAATTAATTAATTCTCTGAATTTTAATCCGCTGTTTCGGATTCTGGAGCATATTATTTTAAAAAAAATAATTAAAGCGACTTCCAAAGTAAAAATACACAAAAAAGTATGAAATAAAACTTAATCTCTAAATAATTCCCCTTTCAAATTCGGCTAAAATTTTTACTATTTCTCTACTCAATCTTCTTAATTTTGAAATCGGTACCAGCCCAAACAATATTCTACAATATTTTATAGAATGGACCCATGGACACTCGCAGCATCAGAAGAGCTGCAAGTGCGTTGCCGGCCTTTTAAGAGGGAATAGGGTAATGGGGGAGGGTAGGGAAGGGAATAGGGTAGGGGATTGGGCCTCCGGTAAACTCACTCACTCGGCGAAACACAGCGCAAACGCTGTTTCACGCCGGTTTTCTGTGAGCCCGTGGTATTTCTCCGGTCGAGCCGGCCCAATTCGTGCCGAAGCATGGCTCTACCACGTACAACTTTACGTGTACGTACACGACTTCAAAATTAATAAGATTGAGTAGAGAAATAGTTAAAGTTTTAGCCCAATTTAAAAGGGAAATAATTTAGAAAGTAAGTTTTATTTCATTTTTTTTGTGTATTTTTACTTTGGAAGTCGGTTTAATTTTTTGTTAAAAAATAATAATTTCATACTTTTTTGTGATATATTTTGTTAAGTTATTATTAATACATCTTAAGAACGTCCAAAATAAACGATCGAATGTATAACTGAATACGCGCTAAGTTTTCACTAATTTGTTAATAAGATGATGATGATTACTGTAAGATACAAACTGGCATATGCTTGCAGTTCTTTAAACAATACCGAAATTTCCAAACACATATCTTTAAAGACTGAGGAGTTTTGTTCACTGCTTTTGGATCCAGGTTATACAAAAGATCCAAAAGCACCAAGGTGCAACATCTTATTATTTGGTAGCATATGCTGATGTTACTTCAGTAAAAGTCAAAATCACTATGTGTCGATATAAATTTAGAGGAGTTCCCAAAAGCACCAAGGTGCAACATCCTATTTTTTGGTAGCATATGCCTTGTGTTACTTGAGTAAAAGTCAAAATCTCTATATGTACCGATATAAATTTCGAGGAGTTCCCTCGATTCCTCATGGATCGCATCATCAGGTTTCCACTTTAGTGACTAAAGGACCAATTTCGAATTAAACCATTTACAACAAAATAATTTTGCAAATAGGTCCATAAACGGCAGAGTTATGTTCAAAGATCTCCGAGTTAGTGTAAAATACTATGAGAAGAGCCTTTTATATCATAATAATGTGATGATGTATTAAATTACTCTAATAGGGATGTTGCCTAGTGTGGAATTTCACAGTTATACAAATTAAATTTTAAAATTGTTGATTAAAGATACATAAATCTGAAAGAAATAGGTATTTAGAGTGACGGGATTAAAAATATAAGCAAATAAAAATTATTGTCCATCTCTTTCTCGCAAAACGATTCGTGACGTCACAACCTGCTACCGCCATAAATTTTGTTATGACTTATGAGAAATGTATAGCTGTAGCAGGCTGTGACGTCACAGGCCAATATATCGCTCTCTTTCATATTGTAAATAACATTGGGAACTTTAGTATGGAAAAATGCCCCACGGCGGACAAAGAAGTAACATACTTTATTTCAAAGCTTTAGATCAGTAGGTATATTCACGTAAAGCGCTATGTTGTGACATATGGGAATTCTGAGATATGATGAGACTAAGGGCCGGGCCACACGGCGCGGCGCCGCACCGCACCGCAATACTCCGCACCGCACTGGCGGCCACACGATCAATGCGGCGTCGCCCTGTGTGCACCCCTCCCCGCCTCATCTGTCTCGCCCCGCCTCGCGCCGCTGTCCGGTGCGCCTGCGGTGCGGCGCCGGAGCGGCGCCGGACGCGTCGTGTGGCATACCATACATTTTTATATGTAAAAGACCCGTTGCGATACCGCTCAGGCGCCGCGCCGCAGCCGTACCGCACCGTGTGGCCTGGCCCTAAGTTGAAAATATTTTTTTCTAAAATGATTAGTTTTTTACATTGACAATTTCGGGATACATTTTTATACTAAATAATTAATAGTCATCATCATCATCATCACCAATTGTTTATTTATTGTATAGTTATATGGTTGTTTACTGAATATTTGTACATTTTTATATGTAGTTTAAGTCTAAAACAACCATATCGAACAAAGGCTAAATAAAAGTAGGTAAGTTTTATAATATCATGCTTTTGTTATTCATCATAATCTATTATAATAATATCGTCCAAAAAAGCTGCTGGTGCTAGATTGACATCTTCATGTCTGGCCCATGAAAGATAGTATATCATACTCGCAATATGTGCACAACACCCCACGGTGCGACGGCCATGGATACATGAACAATAATAGCCATGTATTCCTTCTCGTCCACAGCGCTTATATCATAGACATTTGGCCTTTTTTTGTGATCATATTATTAAAATGTAGGTGTAATGTAAAGTGCAAATAGTGAAATTACATCAATAATAAAACCTTATTATCTCAATATTCCCATATGTTACAGAAAAAAAAAATGCATGGTAATAAAGTGGGAAATAGTATCTATCATCAGTGATAAGTTTCGTTTGTGTCCGCTACTTTTCGAAAAGCGGGGCAAAAAGTTCCCAATGTCTTTTCAATGGTTTGTATCTAAGTTATTTTTTCAGATATACAAAATAGGTTCTGGATTGTTTATTAACATGTTGTCTAAAAAAATTTTTTTTCGGCAACATGCCTATTGACATGGTGGCATATGCTTGCAGTTCTTTAAACAACGCCGAAATCCCCAAACATTTATCTATAAGGAGTCAAGAGTTCTGTTCTGTACCTTTGGGTCCAGGGTATACATTGGAACAAAATCTTACTTTTTGGTAGCACATGCTTAGACTTGTTCAGAAAAAGTCAAAATCACCATATGTGTCCATATAAATTTCGAGGAGTTCCCTCAATTCCTCATGGATTCCAACATCAGGTCACCACTTTTTTGACAACCGGACTAATTTGGTATTATACCCTTTACATCACAAAAAAAAATTGAAAATCGGTTCTTAACGACGAAGTTATCTGCGAACAAACATAATATTGAATTTTTAGGTCATCTGGAACTGGGTTAAAGTTTTGATCTATAGGTTAGTCAGTGATCAAAATGATGATTTTTGGACGTTAATATCTAAATAACCGTTTGGGCTCCAAATGATTCGTGTAATATTACACACGGTGCCGCTCGCCAGTTCTGTTACTTGAACTTGGCTTGACACACTACCGCGTGTCTAGATTTGTTTTTTATATACAATTTGTCGAGTAAATTAGACTATTGCACAATATATAATTTTATTGCACACAATATTGTATAAACAACGAATGGATATCTTCGATTTTTATAGGAAAATCAATTAAAAACGACTCATATCGACTTTGCGAAAATTATCAAGACCACGTAGTTCTTTGATTCTTCCTAGATGTCGCTTTTACGTTTATAGTTAACTAAACTATTATCTAAAACATGTAGATGGTAGGTTATGCTGGTTCGTATGCCATTTCTATTTCATTAATACCTATTTGTTTTATAAATACATTTTGACGAGTAAGTTTATTGCACAATACGCAATTTTATTTTTTGACCACGTAGTTCTTTGAGGGCTTCATAGATGTCGCATTTTCGCCCATACGTATATTGCAGTTCATAAAATGACCAATAGATGTCAGAAAATCATGAATCGAAAGCCAGTTTACTTTTAAACTGACATGGCTAGGTTAAATGTTCCAACTAAATTACATGGCCTTTTTTTTCCCCAACTCCTTATACATTATACTAACTGTATATCAATATTTCAAAGCGCCTCAAACATGTATTTTTGGCATTAAAAAATGTACTTTTCAAAAATTTGTAACTTGGCTAAGTTCCGCTTCTGACCAGCCAGGCCTGCATTCTCGTGTTGAGGTACAATAGGAGAAGTACAGGACAAGGTTTCATCGTGCCTCAAATACCTACTCTAAATTTCTCAGTAGCTCTTGGGCTATAACGGTCAATAAGAAAATTAAAAAACGTCGTACGTTTTAATGTATGGGATCTGTAGGTCTATAGTTTTATTCGTCCATGGTAGGTACATATTTATTAAAAAAAAACCTTTTAAATTTCAATCGTCCATTCGTCCATCTTGCTCGGAGGTTGCCTAGCTACTAAATATATTTTTGTAGCGCCGCTGCAGTTGCAGTGCGACTTACCAAAACGTGTCGCGCAGTTCCGCTGAAGTTCAGTTCCGCCTAGTGCGTCCGGACCTTAAATCTTCAAAACTTCAAAAATAGAACTGCTGTCAGCTGTGAAGAGTTTTATATAAAAAAAAACTATTAAAAATGGCATGACTTTCTAAACAGCCAATGTGAATTTAGCGCAAACTTCTTTGAGCGGAATAAGCCGCGAGTGCCGCGGCGAGCGGCAAGTTGCATATTTAAAAATTAAAAAGTCAACACAAATTGCCGGGATACTAAATTAGTAATATATTATTATCAATAAATAGTTTAGATAAACAACTAGTTTTATTTTCCTCATATTCTAAATGAAAAGTAGAGTGTATGCCACGGGTAAAAGAATTAATTCCTACTCGGACTATAGCCGACCTCGCTGCGCTCGGGCGTCTAACGGAATTGATTCCTAGGCTAACAATCTACTATTCCAGGTCCATATTTTTATTACATGGCTCTGTCAATCTTATCTTTAAACCATCTAACCCCAACCGACAATAGCTGATTTTAAAACTCTTTTATCGATTTTTTGCCTTAAATGAAATAAATTACCAAATCTAGGTATAGATTCAAAGAAATCAAACCATACCTAATACTTTTTTAGTACATAGGGTAAATCAACCAATTTTTGGCCCCCTACCTGGTTGGTTAGCGGTAATAATTGGGGTAGGGGTAACCAAGGAGGTATCATTATCATATAAATACCGGTTGCGTATTCGTTTTGCTTATCTTTTTATACTCCTAGATCTATGTTTTTTTTTAATTATATTTTGTGTAGAAATGAAAGGTGGCCAACACAAGAGTATGTACTTTAAATCTTTGGGGCGAATAATAATTGGGTCATAGGTCATCTTTCCCTATCAATTTCATTAAATTAAAAATTACCCAATCCTCAGGATTGAAACCAAGAAACCTTAACGGGAGCGCGTTGGCCGAACCATCGTAGATCGTTGGCTGCGGCCCAACCCTTCAAGACAAGCGACACAAAGTGATCGTCCGTTTACCGCCTTCGTTTGGCAATCTTTTTGAGAATAATGCACCTTGAAACTTTCAGTTTGTTTAAGACTATAAGATTCGCTTTTGAATAATGTTTTCAGCAAATTTTTCAGTTAGTGGAACAAGGTTTTAAAAATATTTAATGAAGTTTTATTAAAACGTACTTACGTTTAATAAAGTAAGTACGTTTAATTTTATATTGTAGGTACTTACCTACAAATATAAAATTAGGTACAACGCGAGAAGGTAGTAGTAGTAATATTTCGTAACAGTCAATGGTCATTCGGTAGCATAAAGCCTTAGAATATACCTAGATCGTTTCGAACAATAGATAGTTAGAGGACAAGCAAACATGCATATTTTAGAGCAAACTTAATCATCATCATAATCGCGACCCGGAACCGGACCATCAAAATAAAATACCGGGTCGCAACATTCCCGCCTTGTTCTGAAAACAATACCTAGTATCAATCGGCGCATCTTAAATATTCGTAAGCGGTAAGCCGATACCAAAATATGAAGAATTCATTAAAACCTTTTTACTATTAAATAAATATGTAATATTTTAGCTTTCTATTAGCTTGGGTTTAAAATTATTAGTGGGCCACGAAAGGACAGTGTGAAACTTACCGCGCCATGGCAGTACATGAACGCTGGTCTAGAAGATTGGTGTCTTTACAGACATGCTTTTGTCATTCGCTGCCTTCTTAATGCGAATAGACTATACCTACAGGATCTCACTCTCTCTCGCAGATGTCAGATGTCCTTAGAGCGAGTCCACGCGGCGCGTGGCGTTAGCGTTGCGTCGACGCAGCGCTGTCGCTCCGTCATTTTACATACAAAAAACTGTACTGTTCACACGGTACGCTGCGTCGACGAAACGCTGTGACGATGCACGAACAACGGACAGCATCCCCCGAGACGAAGCAGGAGGGTTAACCAACAACAACAACAACGCTGCGTTAACGCAGCACCCGTGTGGCCGGCATTGCGTTAACATGTTTGCGATGCGTCGACGCAAGCGCCGTGTGGACTGGCTCTTATTCGATTCATCAAATCCGTTATTTCGACATCCGAAACAAATATTTTAAATTCATTATGACAAAATGTATCTAGTAATGACATAGAATTAAAGACAGTTCCGTTTATAAAATATATTTATTAAATAAATTATAAATCAGTTACAAAGACATGGAATGTGGCGAATAAAATGATAGGTACTAAGTCCTTTTGTTATTTGTTTTAATAATTATTCACAAAATTTCAAATGAATTTAAGCAGCAATAAACATTGTTATCAGAATTTTTATGAGATGGCATCGTGGTTTTTATATTCTTGAAAAATATAATTATATTAAAATTTATGAAATACAACTACATTTTATTTAGACTTTTATAGTTAAATTCGAACAAAAATGAGTAAGGGTTTAATATAAAATATAAAAACTAATAAACTTTCTTTTAAGCAAATGTAAAATTGGTGGCAATTGCTTTTTCTATGAGGAAATTGTGCTAGCATTAATCGACTAACTTTTCCATACAAATTCTGTTGCCGAAATGTTGTACAAAAAACTTACTTTTTCTTTGGTCACAATTTCTATGGTGGTTTTAACGAGTATCAAATCCGTACCAAAGTATAACTAATAATACTTTTTCAAGACAATCACATTTTAATACTTATTCTAAGTGATCACCTGTTTATATGACACGATAAAAATTCAACAATTTTATAATTTCAATACGAGGTACTAGGTAGCATACAGTAAAATTTTATAAATTTCTTTCTACGTACAAAATATCACAAACATTTAATTTTATAAGAATAGAAAATTTCACTATTATACTAGAGTTAACTGATAAATTATGCGCCTAATAAATAACTTTATCTATGTCATTTTACATTTATGCATTCGATAATAGGCTACTTGACTCATATTTAATTTCATACATGGAAGAAGTATTTCCTTTAGTCCTTGGCTTAGGAAAACTTATTCTATTAATATCATTAACTAAAAGCTTAAGATTGATAAATAAAGTAGATTTAAAAAGACGTATTTTTGTTTTTTAATTTCTACTAATGAAAAAATCTCGAAGTAACTTTCAACAACACGAACACACTAAACACATACGTAGTAGTGAAACGGAACGTGTTTCTCTAAATAAATAGTTCATGACATCTTTTAAAATATTTATGTCAAAACGTCAAACTGAATGGCACACCGCCATTTTGTCTGAGCGAACGGCGGAAATAGTACTCGTATGACGTCACAGCACAGATAATAATCTATCAACCAACATGGGGAATAGTGTTTTCGTCGGTTTTAAAAAGTGTATTTTTAAAATATATGTTTTGTATGTTTTAGGTTTCAAAATAATTTAATATTTTTTGTGTAATGTGCCAATCATACAAGGACATAAATAAAAACAAGCCTAGTTCGACAGCAAAGTTCGAAATCAAAAATTTGTATGGGATTTGATATATTAAATCATCGATAAGTGCCATATCGCTTGCGATGTCTTATGTCAAATCCGTATCCGTAATTTTCGTACTTCACCGTCGAAATTATCGAATGCATTTCGACTAAAGGCCCTAGTCAAAGATATATTTTTTACACGATATTTTTAACTAGCTTATACTTATACAGAGAGGAAATAATTTTAGACATAAGATTTTTATATAACGAGACAACGGCGCTGACGTATTGGTAAGAGAGTACCGCCACCCAAAGCAGCAGCAACACTGGCTTCGAGCATCCCTGGCCTTGTGAAGAACCCAGGCGTTAATATTATGTGACCATACATAAATTATTAGTCTCGGCGCTCGACCACAGAATAAATAAGAGTACAAGTACACAAGAATCACCCCGAAAAGAAATGGATCGGTTATGATGACGTCATGACTTTTCCTCTGTCATAGGGATCTGACGTACTTAAAAATGCGGCAACAAATAGTACGCCGAAGTCGGCGTACCTCGGGCACATATTCGTGTCAAATATATGTACCGAATACACGCACACTAGAAATTGCCTTACACACAATGATATTATAAACCCACACTACAATAATGAGTTGCCGCATTCACAGAGCTGTTGTTGTTAGATAGCGCGGTATCTAGTAGAGCGCGGTATATGGTAGAGCGCCGAGACCAATGAATTATCTAAGATTTATCATAGTTAGATTTATCAATTGCGTAGACATTAGAAACCATGAAAAAAAATATTGATCTCTCTTTTGCAATTTACTTCTTTTATGTTGGCTCTTTTGGCGTATTTAAACTAGAACTAAATTATTTTACACTAGATGTTGCCCGCGACTTCATTCGTGCAAAAGGTAATCTCACAGAAACCGTACATTTTTCCGCGAAAAATAGGTAGCCTATGTAAGGACATACATATTACATAGTACCAAATTTCATAAAAATTGGTCCAGTAGTTTCGGAGCCCATCCAATGCAAACAAACAAACAAACTTTTCCTCTATATTATTAGTATAGATATACACAAAACGCCTGTTTTTTTTACTACACACATGTTTGTAGAAAAAAGTTTTACCAAAACAATTTCTTCGACCCGTTTTAAACTTTCATCGATTTCTTCGTTTTGACTCTGGGCGAGTGTGAGTACATCTTCTTGAATAACTCTGGTATGTTGTTGTCAGGGAACAGGTTACATAGTGTTACTGAAATCAAAATAATAAAAGTTCAGTATTTGAAATAGCCGATATTTTTTTTAATTTTTACTTTATAAACGGTTTTATTTCCACGCTCCTTTACATATGTAATTAATTATTTCAATATTATTAACTTTTCCTAGGTGTGTAAGAATTTTTAAAACCGATTTAGATGACGGAGTATGTTTTTTTGTTCTCTGATAATATAATTTTTATGTTGATGAATAATTTTTGACTAAAAAAATATTAAGGTCATGGTCATGTCTATTCCCTTTCAATTCATAAACGAGTTTTATAACAGCCCTCATTACTTCAAGACTACTACTACATGCGACTGTCGCAGCAAACAGTCACAGAAGTTGCGTTACAGGTACCAGACAACGGGAAGTATATTCAATACTTTAACCCCCTTACTAATAATCGCTGTATAAGCTTTGAATATTTACACAGTGTTATGTCTCCTTCTATCGAATTAAAAATGTCACTTGTGTGACGTGAACAAAACACTATATAACTATTCAAAGCTTATACAGCGTTTATTAGTAAGGGCGTTATACTATACATACATTTAAGATTTTTATTATTTAATATACATCCATGACACAGAAAACTTTTTTTTTCCTTGCAATCACAACCTCCGGCTTAGCGCCAACGCGCTAATCACTGAGCCACAGAGATCATTAAACACTGATCACACTGGTGGTCACGTCCATTAATCACGTGATGTTTTTAACAACTTTTTAGACCCCTCCCCTCCCCCTGGTGATACGTGGTGAGGTTTTATACTACCCCCCCCCCCCCCCCCCCCCCCACTTAAGATCACGTGTATTTTTTTTACATGGTAAGCAGGTCATGTTTGAAGAAAAACTGTAACTTAAAAAACAATTTAATCGAATAATTTAAGCAATTAAAAACTATACGATTTATTTATCTTGTAAGTATTTAAACAACACTACGAATCTACAACTGATAATAATTTCGGTATGCATAGACTAGATTCGAAAATTAATACACGTGATGTCTCCTTATACCCCCTCCTCCCCTTGTGATACTTGGTGATTTTTTCGGACCCCCGCTCCCCTTTTAGGCATCACGTGATTAATAGACGACCCCTAATAAGTATGTACCTTCCAGCAGCACGAACAGCAGCCGCCTGTTGATCTCCTGCGCTTGGCACAGGTCGAACACGGTGAGCAGGCCGCGCCGCGCCGCGTCCGTGCCCACTATGTGCTTCAGGTCGTCTGGACACGTACGACAAAATCATTAATCGTTTGTTCCAGAATGCCATGGTACATTCTGCCATTATGGCATGTGACATGTTCAACAACAAATGAAATGAATTTCCAGTGTACTTTAGCGGATTTAGGACTTATTTATACTAGATATCTGTAGTTACCTGAAGCTAGCGACAACAGCGCGACTTTGGCCGCGACCCTGGTGCGCGCCTTGGTCGCGGGGTCCCGCACCGCGCCGCTCGGATTGTTGCGATTCGTCAGCCATTGTCTGTCAATTGATATCACTTTAGTGAAATTGTATTAACCGAGTTTCTTACGCCAGTTCTTCTTGCCGGGCTAGTTCCCGAACCGGTGGTGGTGGAATGGGTAAGGAAGTATCTTAAAACCAGGAGAAGGACATAGGATATTCTTTATCCCGTTCCCGGGGGACTCAATACTCGAGGGCGGATTTACCGATTTGGCTAATTTTGGTCTTGAAATAATTGTGGAAGTTCAGGAAATTTTTAAATGGTTAGAATATTGGAAAAGGTGTAGGTTGTAGAAGTAGGTGTAGTTATTTATTCAATCCCGTTCATATTTAAGACAGAACAACGCGTGTCGGGAAAGCTAGCATTAAATAATAATAATAATAATATCTATGGACGCTTCACACCACGTCAATCTGGCCCCGTGCTAAGTATCCGAAGAACTTGTGTTACAGGTACCAGACAACGGAAATATATTTAATACTTTTTATACTATACATAATATATTAAAGATTTTTATTATATTATACACATATTTAATACACATCCATGACCCAGGAACACAGAAAAACTTTTTGTTCCGTCGGCAGGATTCGTACCTGCGACCTCCGGCTTGAGCACCAAAGCGCTGAACCACTGAGCCATAGAGGTCGTCAAAGCATTGAATAAAAAGATTTGATTTGATTTGATTGAACCAATTAAATCCAATCCAAATAAAGGACTTATCACGGGTCGGGCTTTATAAATACATAACAAATACCGCTCATTTAAGCGACTTCAAAATTAATAAAAAGATTGAGTAGAGAAATAGCCAAATTTAAAAGGGGAATTATTTAGAAAATAAGTTTTATTTCATACTTTTTTGTGTATTTTTTCTTTGGAAGGCGGTTTAATTTTTTTTATGTTTTTATAATAAAGAATAATTAAAAATTAATACCTCTTTTTTTACTTACTTGAATGTTTTTAAATACTGCACGACATTCCGCGGAGACGTGAGCGACGACACAAACTCCAACACCTTTCTGTTTACACCAATACATTATTTTAAAATATTCAATATTTAAGCACAATTCGTTAAGTTATTTAGCTGTATGATGGTTGATAATAATCAATCAGTAAGTATTGGATGATATCGATTACACTTTGGTTGCCCATTACATAAACATGAGAACTAGGTATTTGAAATTGTGGAGGACAACAGCAGGCTTACTATACTACCCTAAAAATGAGTATATTATACTTACGCAAAAATAGACTAAATGACAGATTTTATAAATATTAGCACCGTTCGTAGCAAAATAGTAATTAGTTGGATGAAATATAATGCTAACAGGAGATCCATCGAGTTTGTCGACGCTATTTAGTGATATGAATGTCGGTGAACAGTGAATTGGTGGGAATGTGGGTTGGCCCGTATGAGTAAACGTCAAAAGTACACGAGACCTGTTGACGCGGTCAGCTATGATGGTCCTCAGCGGCGCGAGCAGACGCCGCCGCAGCCACAGACCTCGGATGCCCAGAACTTCTTCCAGCAGCTTGAGTGGTACACTCTCGTCGCTGTCCTGAAACCGTAAGCGCTGGTAAAGGTTCCGGTATCCAGCTAAAAAATTTAAGGCATTCAGTACTCTTTTGGCATGAATTTCACATACAGGACAGATCATTTTTCCTTTACTTTAATAACTTTATCATATTATAGAAAATATGGGAGGATGAACTAAGATTAACAGCAGGTCCTCAATGGAAGAGAGTGGCCAGAGATAGAATCCAATGGAACTTTGCCAAAAGGCACACTGAATTCAGAGATATCTTATAAAAGTAAAAAAAAAAACAATTCAGAATAAAAGGGCCTTAATAATAATAAAAAAAATATATAGAAATTAATATTAATTTAAGAATGTTTTGAATAGCTTAATATTTACAGGGTGAATATTTGTTAATTACTTACATCTTGTACGTCTGAGGATGAACCGCTTTTTAAACCTTCGTAATAATTCTCTCCTCCCTTGCCTTGAAACACTTTCGAAATTCCTGAAAATCATCAAAACTAGAATTTACAATCAATCGGTAATACCCTAGTCATATGATCGAGAAAAGGGGGTTACCTGGAAAGCTTTGTGAGTTTTGAAACTCTTCGAACTTAATAATTAGCAGTGTTTACAGACCTCGTAAACCGAAACTATTGATAATAATTTGCTAGGACACAAATTGTAGGGATTTCCACTAGTTTATTTTTGTGGTACATGTTTTTATCGTAAAATAGTCATATATCGAGCTGAGTTTTAGCATACAAAATAAAATTTTGAAAAATATTATATATATAGTATTCTTACGTTCTTAGTGAAATTGAAACTTAAAATACCTTTGAAAATTTTGCAACACAAAAAGCATTCAAAATATTTTTGCATTTAATTATTCATATACTGCTCTTATCGTATAGTATCTTGTCATTTCAAAAAACGACACATGAAAACATTATCAGTTTCACGATTTTCACAACAAAAAGTTCGATATTTAATATGCATGAACCTGGCCCTACTCGACGTCTTCTTCTTCTTCGCCAATGAAGAAACGTCCTAGGCATACACAATATCTGGCAATGAACACTATAGCCTTAAATGTCCACAAATATGTATGGAAGATGTTCCCCCCATATCCAAATTTAATTACTTTTGTTGGGTTTAAAAATCTGTTAAATACCCTATTCTTTCCATATATTTTCATTTGAACACAAAACTCACACTGCATTATTTTATACGATAAAAGTTAAACAGCCACATTAATCGTATTTATCGAAAAAAGAATCGAAATCGATTCGTTTGAATCGTTTTGCCATCCATTGTATGTTTTCGCATCACCAAACAGTCTATGGTCGTATCTATGGCTTGTTTGTTTACGATTAGTTCAAAATTATTCGGAACGGAGTATACGAAAAGTTAACGACATATTTTTTGCTATTTTTTATTGTGTGTGGGAAATAAAGAGTTTTCCTACTATGCATATATATTTTTCAATTAAGATATTTCGTAGGTAAATTAATATCTATGTTTGATTGTTTATTGTTAAATGAACAACAAATATGCAAAATGATTTAACAAAAATATATTCACCGTCCATAACACCATCGACCGTGTTGGCAAACTGGTCCGGCATACTCTTCAACGTGCGGATTCCCGCCTTCACGGAGTTTACTAGCAGCGCGTCGATCTGCAGATGACAAACATAAAGGTGACAATAACAATTGCAAATAACTTTTAAATCAAATAAAGAAATATCAAGACACATATTAAACAAAAAATTACATTTGAACAGTAGCACTATAGATGAATTACATTTTATTAAAAAGAGGTAGATATGGTATTGCGCGTAAAAAGTGAAGACTCAAATTAATAATAATAATAATAATTTTTTATTTACCCAAAGCTTAAATCCACCTAACAATTTTACACTTACAGAAATAATATGGCAGATAAACGAACATCACAATACAAAACTAAGCTTAGGGCTTAAGAAAGGTGACACTGTTTAGTAGTAGTAATTGGCCCGCTGCGGGCCAATTTTTGTGTTAGTGTGCGTCGAGCCGGTCGACGAGTAGCACGTATTATTACGTTTACGCGTCCCTTGTTAATGTGTGTCGTGGCACATAAATATTTTCAGTTTTGTAAGGGTATTGTTGCATAATGATGTAACATTATTAAAAAGATAATCTGTCATTCATAGGTGTCACTTTGATGCCTATGATAGAATATTCAGTTAGCCATAAGGCTATGTATAGCTTAGACGTGTGTATGTCTATTTGGCCTCCTTAACATATTATATGTATGATAAGATAGATTATATGGATGTTATATGTAGAACATATGTAATAAAGAAGAGTATACAATCATTGTATCATTGAATATCTCCACCGTGAGTTTATGATAAATGCTGCTGAGTCAACAGGTCCAACATACAACATGGTGTTAGAAGTGTGAGGTAAATACAAAAATATATGAACGAAAAAGAGGGTACATCAAAAACTCAATAATAACCACAAAAAAAACTTGAAGGCAGTCGGAACTTAGAAACGATCGGTGAAAAAAGTGTGTGAAGACCTAACAATGGCTGGAAACGGAGTACAGAAACTTGAAATTTCTACCGAAGTTATCAACAATAATGCTGAGAATTTCAAGAAATGGACGCAATCATTCGAGATATACCTGCTGGCATCAGGAATGGAGAAGACAGAAGACAAAAGAAAAATTGCAATCATGCTGCATTCCATGGGAGAGAAAGGTCTAAATATATATAATTCCTTCAATTTGGACCTGGAGGAAGCCACATATCAAGATGTCAAGGCAAAATTCGTCGAGTATTTTGAACCCAAGAAGAATTTGACGGTAGCAAGACACAAATTTTTCACGCTGAAGCAACGTGTGAACGAATCCTTGGAGAACTTTCTTATGGAGTTAGAGAATGCAAGTCATGCCTGTGAGTTTGGTACGCTCCGCGACTCGCTGGTAAGGGACATCCTTATTGCGAATATGGCTACAAATTTCTCGCAATTTCGTCAAAAACTCTTACTCGAGCAAGATCTGTCCCTGGAAAGAGCCAAACTTCTATGTAGAACACTCACAATGGCACAAAAAAGTGAAGAATCAATGAATGCAGCGGATGGAAGAGAAGAAGCCACAGTATACAAGCTACACAGAAGTCGTCAGAACAGTCCTTCTACACACCAGAAGAGAAGAAAATCTAAATCTCCGTCGCGCCAAGGTCAACCAAGGTCAGCTACGCCTGGATCCAGAACAAAATGTGTGAAGTGCAACACAGTCCATGGTCACCGCAACTGCCCAGCGTGGATGTAATAAATTTCACCAATATATTTATGGCAGTAGAATAACTGTGCAAACTGATCACAAACCGTTGATTTATTTATTTAAGAAGCCCCTACATGAAGTACCTGCTAGGTTGCAGAGAATGATGCTTTCTTTGCAAGGCTATGACTTAGATGTGGTTTATGTACCTGGTAAATTTATGTATATAGCAGATACTTTGTCTAGAGCAGCACTTACTGAAAAATACATACCCCCATATGAACAGGATTTACAGTACCATGTAAATACTATATTTTCTAACCTCTCTGTAAGTAAGCCATATTTGAATTTAATACTAACAGAAAGTAATAAAGATGAATCTTTAACTTTGCTTAAGTCTTATATTCAAAACGGGTGGCCTAAGAGCAAAGACAAAATGGCATCTATGGTAAAACCATATTGGAATATTCAAAATGAAATACATATAATGAATGAATTACTATTTAAAGGAAATAGGCTTATTGTTCCTAAATCTTTGCAAAAACAAATATTAGATAAAATTCACTGTGGTCACTTAGGTATAAATAAAACACTTAATATTGCTAGAGAAACAGTTTATTGGCCGAATATAAATGCTGACATTAAAAATTTAGTTGATCAATGCTTAGTATGTGCTAAGTTCAAGCCAAACACAACAAATGAGCCGTTGCAGTGCTACGAGATGTCCCATCTTCCCTGGCAACAGGTAGGTGTTGATTTACTATATTTTGATGGAGAAAATTTCCTTGTCTGCATGGATTATTATTCCAAGTACATTGAGTTAGCTTCTTTGCATAAAAATTACACTGTGGACGTTGTTGTTAAGAATCTTAAATCGTTTTTTGCTCGTCATGGAATACCGAAATCTCTTGTAACTGACAATGGTCCACCTTTTAACTCCAGTAAATTTAAGTCCTTTCTTGAGGAGTGGGACATTGAACACATAACAAGCAGCCCACATTGGCCTAAATCCAATGGTCAAGCTGAAAGCGGGGTAAAAATTATAAAAAACATTTTGAGAAAATGCAAAGAGGATGGCTCTGATATATACTTGTCATTGTTACATTATCGTAATACGGCTAAGGGAGATTTTCCCAGTCCAGCTTCATTATTAATGTCTAGAAACTTACGAGTAAATTTACCAATACTAAATAAAAAGTTATATCCTAGAGTAGTTAAATTTTCGACATATGAGAAATGTCACAAACATAGCAGAGACAGAATGTCTTTTTATTTTGACAGGAATGTTAAGCAAAAGTCATATGTATTTCAGCCAGGAGATTATATATATTTTAAAAAAGATCCTAAATCCGTTTGGACTCCGGGAATAATTAAAGAGAAATTGACGTGTGGTAGGTCGTATTATATTCTAGATTTAAACGGTGCTGTGTATAGGAGGAATATAGGACACATTAGACCTAGAAAAAGAGATTTAAAAAACATAAATACTCCTCCTTCTTCTTCTGGTAATGGCGAAAGCAGTGGCAAAAATGACAGTATGGTTACCATACAGGACATTGCTAACCCCATGAGTTCGGTGAATTTCGGAAACGGTCTTTTTCAAAATTGTGATAATGATGAAAGCTGTGTTCCTATGGAGAGTCTAGTGAATACCGATTATGTAACCAGATCTGGTAGAAATGTAAAACGTCCTAAACTGTATATTCATGAAAAATATGATTAGTTATATAGTAGTATGTTTTTAGTTGTGTACATATTGTAGTATTAGTTGCGTTATCTTGAAAAGGGAGGTGTTGCATAATGATGTAACATTATTAAAAAGATAATCTGTCATTCATAGGTGTCACTTTGATGCCTATGATAGAATATTCAGTTAGCCATAAGGCTATGTATAGCTTAGACGTGTGTATGTCTATTTGGCCTCCTTAACATATTATATGTATGATAAGATAGATTATATGGATGTTATATGTAGAACATATGTAATAAAGAAGAGTATACAATCATTGTATCATTGAATATCTCCACCGTGAGTTTATGATAAATGCTGCTGAGTCAACAGGTCCAACATACAACAGGTATAACGAATCTAAGTCAACCACGACACAGACTTCAAAGTATCAAGTATTGAAGTCTCCTCTCTCTCTTATCTTGCGAATTGTGCAAGGGGAGATTAAAACAGTTATTCTACTGTTAAATATCCCCATCTCGTAGTCGGGTTTGAAACTAGAATGCTTCTCAGGTGAAAAAGCGCCATCGAGTGGTCGGTTTTGGAACTAAAATTCGTCTCAGGTAGCGTGCAAGTCGTACCACTCACCGTGTTCCCGTGTCTCTCGGTGTGGTTCTCCTGGCTGAGGAAGCCGCCCAGATAATCCGGCGACAGCAGCGCCATATAGCGCGAGTCCCGCGATATCGTCGTCAGACTCTGCAGGTAGTTGTTGAGCGTGTGCTTGCGGCTCTCCAGCACGCTACGTGACGTGTTCTGGAACGTCTTCTTGGCTGGGAACGGGAGTTGAGATAGTTCCGGCCACTGAAAATATTGTGAAACTAGCTCGAGCTCGGGATTTGAGTAAAAAATTGGACCCCCGTTTTTTCTCTTTAGAGGCTGAACTTTTTTTTTGCACAAGTAGAGAACACAAGCCAGAATATTTGCGTGTTGAATATCAGCGCAATAACCCTAATGTCTTGAGCTGTGTTGAAGGACGAGGCAGTTACGGCTTACTTGCAAGCGAGTGTTAATTTTATTATTATAATGGTTATATTATGGCCTTTATTCAAGATGCTTACGATAATTTCGACGGCGAAGTTCGAAATCAAAAATGTATGGGATTTGACATAAGTCATCGCTAAGTTACATGTCACTTGCGATGACTTATGTCAAATCCATTACATTTTGTTTCTGAATTTCACCGGCGAAATTATCGAATGATTTCATTACATCGATTTCAAATTACAACAATGTTAAAAAAAACTATTTACGTCGAAACTTCATCTTGGCAAAAAAAAGGTATGACACGGTGACGGTAGGAACTAAAATAATTTTCCATTTTATCATCTTTTATCCATAATAGATCGGAATGAAATTTATTATATTTATTTATTTTAATATAATATATCTACTAGATGTTGCTCGCGACTTAGTACGCGTAAAAGTTAATGTCGCAGAAACCGTACTTTTTTCCGCGATAAAAAGTAACGTATGTGTCCTTCCCCGTGGTCTACTCTAAATCTGTGCCAAATTTCATCAAAATCGCTCCAGTAGTTTCGGAGCCTATTCAATACAAAAAACCTTTCCTCTTCATTATATTAAGTATAGATTATAATCACTTTGTCATACTCTTTTTTGCCAAGCTGTACCTTATCCTTGATAGCGCAGTGCAGGTCGTAGAAGTCGCTATACCGGCGGTATATGTGCCACACCTCGTTGTCGCTGGCGCGCGTCACCGCTATCGCGTATATACCGAACGCGCGACCCTTCTCTTGGACTAGAGCTGCAAATATATAATAGTGTTCGTATTCGACGACCTCTGTGGCTCAGTGGTTGGGCATGTTGGTGCTCAAGCCGGGGGTCACGGGTTCTAATCCCGCCGAAGGAACAAAAACGCATTTTACGCATAATTTTAATTAAGCATAATATTTTATGCGTAATAATTATATTTACGCATATTGATATTTAAGCATACTATTATATTTACGCATACGTCTTTGTAGCATTTTTCTTTTTCATATTATGCGAAAAAAGGGGATCCCCATAGTAACATTACTACTACTACTAACAGCTTCCGTTGTCCAGCGGTTTAGAGCTTGGCTTTCGACTCGGAGGTCGTGGGTTCGATTCCCGCATTGGAACAAAAAATGTTGTTTCCAAGTTTGGTTAAGACAATGCAGGCTGATCACCTGATTGTCTGACAAGAAAGATGATGATCCATGCGTCGGATGGTCATATAATTTTAAATATTTTTTAATTATAAATTTACATTTTAAGCGAGCTGATAATGATCAGTTATATTTAAGAACACCCTCGATCATGTCAGCTTTCAAACAAAAAATCTAGATCAAAATCGATTTAACCGTTTGGGAACAATAATAATAATGTAATAGCATAATAATGCCACAGAGAGACACACAGACGGACACGTCAAACTTATAACACCCATCTGCTTTCGTCGGGGGTTAAAAACTTACCAGTTTCAATAATCAACGCCGTCAAAGGCGACATCATATTTTTTGCGCTTTGACTGATCGACGAGTGGGAAAGAGACAGATTGCTTGTATTGGCTGATCTCAAATTTGACGGACCTGCAACATTAAAAAATAATTATTATAAAAAATTTCCTGTAACAAACTCCTATTTTATATAATTGGGAATTTAAATAATTCTTTGGTATCTTACCTGCACATTCGTTCATCATTTTTTCAGCAAAATTACCAACTATGTCTGACCTCGACCGATTATGTCTCGAGGTTGAGGGTAAAACTAAATCACCTGAAAATGTTTCCATAAAAATTAATAACAATTTTCAACTTTTAAAACAAGAATAGCACCAAAATTAATAGATCTAGCCTAAGTAATACATCCTACAAGTGGTTCCATCTACATACAAAGCGAAGAGAAAGCGAGTAGAATTCAAAAAAATATAAGTAATGACTAGAATGAATGAAAGAGACAAAGGCATGTAATTGTCCCTTTCTTACTTTATTAGACTACCAGCAACAAAGAGATAGACGCTAGCAGAAGGATTGCTTAGTCTCTTCCTAAGAAGACTACCTTGATGAAAACTGTATGGCTCTATCTATTTTCTATGTCTACATAAAAAGTACATGCAGACACATGCGTTGCCACTGCATCTGCGAAAAATGCATTCGAAATTCAAAATAACACTCTTATAAGTACCACGAGTCAACTACCAAGCAACATTCTGGCGACTGTTTGAATCAAATGCTAAAAAATATTCGAACTACCCACATTTAACAACTAAGCTGTATTACACTCTGAAGTTAATTATTCGATTCGATCTTTCTATTGTGTTTTTAGTATGTAAAATATAATATCTATGGACGCTTCACACCACGTCAATCTGGCCCCGTGCTAAGTATCTGAAGAACTTGTGTTACATGTACCAGACAACGGGAAGTATATTTAATACTTTTATACCATACATATATTTAAGATTTTTATTATATTATACACATATTTAATACACATCCATGACCCAGGAACACAGAAAAACTTATTGTTCCTTCGGCGGGATTTGAACCCGCGACCCCCGGCTTGAGCACCAACGCGCTGAACCACTGAGCCACAGAGGTCGTCATTTATTATAATATTATTATTGTACTTCTGTAAATTGATACAATCTCTAACGAGTTATTATAACTTTAACCCCGTTCCTAATAAAACTATTTACACAACAGGATAACTTACACAACGTTACTGTCTCTGTCTGTCAAGTGACTTTTTCAACGTATAAGAAAAAGACGGTAATGTTGTTTAAGTTTTCCATTGTGTAAATATTTTTATTAGTATGGGTAGTATGTTTTATTTCATCGTATAAGCTAACTTCAGAGATCTATATACTTCAGACATTTAGAAGAAGAAATATTGTCCGTTTATGTTTTACTTTTCTATACAGTAACATGTCTGTGTCATTCAGTTTCACTTCAAAAAAATATTTGCAGTTATATATAAGTCGACTGTTGGTCTAATAGGCAACATGCATTTTAAATCAGCAGATATTCTTATATTTTCCGTACAGTAATCAGTCGCTAAATAAAAAAGTTACGACTTTTTGCTGTCTTTCTTTTTGCACTTTTTGAAAAACAAAAATTACTGTTCAAATTCTTATGTTATTTGTGACATTTTTTGCTATGACAATAATATACATAAACACATATTTAAGTTAATAAAATCAATTTTTTATTTATCTTCATACATTTCCAACTGCTGTGAAGTCAGTCGTACCTCATAGAGGCTTTTAATGCTCTCCAACGATTTCACTTTTGTGATCGTAAACGGTTGACTATAGACATGCCATTGCAAAGACTTCTTGGCTTATTATGTACTTTACTTATTAATAAAAAAAACTATGCATGTTCCCCATTATTTAAGTCACTAGTGGTCGAAGACAATATTCCTTATATAATTATGCCGCTAGCCCGGTACCACATTACCAACTCTACATTACAATACCTACTAGAGCTGTAGCAAATCGGATGTATTCGGTACTGAGTAACGGGTGCGCCATCTAGTAACGAAACGTTACACACGAATATATTTCATTACTCGCATTTTTCGTACTATCGTATAATTCAAAAAGTGGTTCAAAATACGGAAAAGTGAAAAAAATAAAAATGTACCTTATGCAGCTTGGTATGTAATGTATAAGTATGTTTTCTACAAAATACGAATGTTGCGACACCGCGACATCATACTATACGCGTACACAATACGACTTGCTTCATTGCTCTAACATAACATAGCATGAGAGGTATCAGGAGTAACGAGTAACGTAACGATACTATAGTAACGAGTACTTAATTACAGTAACGAATACATACGGGTACGCTTTGTTTAGTTACTTTTACACCCCTTATACCTACAGGCACGTTTGGGTATTGTGTGGTTCTTGTTGCTGGTGAGCCTCCGTGCCACAGACCGTGGAAAGGTAGATGCCTTGTTCGGCAGGTGGTACTTATAATGTTTCGACTTATGGAATATTTTTGGCAATCGATTCAAACACGTTTTCATTATTTTCTTGCATTTTTCTGCAGATAATTTATTGTTAGTTAGAAAACATCTTTGCATTCTATCCAATATGTTATAATATGTTACAAATCTTGAAAAAAATGTTAATAATGCATTTTTGTTGTTGTTGCAAATGCTGTATTTAATAAGTTAAACCGCATTTTAGGTTGTTAGAAACGGGAAAGTATTGTAACAAATATCGATAATATTAAAGACTTACCACCATACTTTTTATCTGCTTTAAGATCTTTTCTTGTATCTGAACTGAAATAAATTGGTAGAAGTTAATGAAGTTCTTTATGATTATTTAAAAATAATATTTATTACAAAATCTTACCTAGACTTACGTTCAGGACTCTCTACATCATTCATCATAAAATCGGCTTGCCATGAAGGATCATCCTACAAACAAATAATTGTGTAGTTAACAAATTATTATAAAAAAAGTAACTACTAAAATACCTGTTATTTATTTGAACACATATATAAAAGTAGCAATTATTTGTTGAAAAATATTTTACAGCTGGGGTAGTAGAATTTCATTCATTGGCTAATCGCTACTTGCCTCTTTCACTCGCGCACTTATATATTGCTATCGCGCTCCTATTTCGCACAAATTTGTAAATGTGATAGCAATATATTCGTGCGCGAGTGAAAAAGACAAGTAGCGATGAGACAATGTAAGAAATTCTACGTGCTCCGCAACCGCACTTTAGTGGCAAGCAGTATACGTATCTCTTTCAGATACTGCCATCTCTTTCACTCACCTCCAGCGCGTCGCACACGCACTTCTGCACATCGTCGAAGCACGTGACCGGGTTGGTGGCGAAATCTTCCCCGTCCGTGGTGATTTTCCGCACCAAGTCCGCATGACAGTTCTCCGCAAGCCCCACCACCGATGGCCGACTGGGAGAGAGATAAGTGTCGCAGAGCTCCAAAGCTGATGAGCGGAGCTTATCTAGAACCGCACGCGATGTGTCGGCGTCTGAAGGATTTTTTTTTTAAATATAGGAAATTACGAGTGGCTTCAACGTGAGAAAGGGAGAGAACGTGACGACCATAATGTTTACTTTTTTGGGCAATACTTTGACCTCCATATAATTCGCGATTAAGCAGAGTGAAAGAAAAACACAAACAGCCTAACTTAAATATCTAGATAGCATAGGAAATAGAATAAAATATGTATATGGATGTCACTAAAACATTAACGGCCACCAACATTTAATGCTTACTTGATACATATTTTGACAAAGTCCATACGATTTCTGTCAAAATCTCTACTATGTGACTCCTTAAGTAAGCATTATATGTCTCTAAGTCACAGAATACAGAACATGAAGAATGAGTGTTCGATCACATTTGTATGCAGCGCACTGTGTCCAAAACCATGGCGAAATACCGCCCCGCCCGCTCTTTTTAATTTTTACTCTTTACACTTACAAAACAAATCGCGTTGTTAGATTACGACAATTAGGTATTCAATAAAATTAATTGAAAAAAAGTTGGGTAAAATATTCCGTTATTCTGTGGCAACATATTATGTGTGGATAACCATTCCAATTTGGAGTGGTTATGACGGCCTCACACTCAAGCGTGTTGACGGCTTCTGGATGATTTCTGTATTCTGTGCTCTAAGTACATCTACACTAATATTATAAAGAGGAAAACTTTGTTTGTATGTTTGTTTGTTTGTTTGTTTGTTTGTTTGTTTGTTTGTTTGTTTGTAATGAATAGGCTCAAAAAGTACTGGACCGATTTCAAAAATTCTTTCACCATTCGAAAGCTACATTATCCACGAGTAACATAGGCTAAATTTTATTTTGGAAAAAAATAGGGTTCCGTAAGATATTTGGGTTTTTCGGACACAAGGTGTAAAAAATCAACCAGAAAAGTTACTTATTTTGCGTACGCTGCCTAAACTATAAAAGATAGAACCATAAAATGTTCTAATTAATTGTAGATCTTATAAATATCTACAAAAAAGTCCGCGACACACTATACCTATCTATGTCGAGTGAGGCACAACAACCATTTTTTTATTTAGAAATCTTGAATTTTTTTTGGACTACATTTAAACGCGTTTATTTTACTCATGTTATTAATCCTTATCAAAATAAATTATTTCATCACTAAGTACAGTTTATGTAGATAATATTTGGTCTTTGAATGATTAAAATTGGACGTTTGGTTTTGAAGTCATGGCGAAATTAAAATATTACGATTTCTGCTGCACGGCCCGTTGCGAAGTGGGCGTCACCAAGGCGGGGTGCGCGTGCGGGTTAATGTTTAGTTTAGTTAAATAGTTTAGTTATTTTATAAACATCAAATTGATAATATCTTAAAATATAATACATTATAATATCTATACATCTATACAGTTAAATACAATTTAAGTGTCTGTTTGTAACTTCAAATTAACAGCTTTTTACATAATGAATCTGAAAGTATATTCGGTACTTACAATAAAATACATTTTTTTTTATTTTTGTCTGTCCGTCTGTCTGTCTGTCAGTCGGTCTGTCTGTCTGTTTGTTCCGACTAATCTCTGAAACGGCTGGACCGATTTTCACGGGACTTTCACTAGCAGATAGCTGATGTTATAGGGTCTAACATAGGCTACTTTTATTTTAGGGTTCCGTTTAAAAAAAATAGGATTCCGCTTTCGTTAGTCATCATAAATAAAGTCGCGGGTAAATTTCAGCGATATCCCAAAGTATTGTTCCACGCGGACGAAGTCGCGGGCTAGTCCGTAATATAGTTAATAGTTTTCTAATATGATAATAATTTATGAATGAATACCTGCTTCGTTTAACTCGATCTCTAGTAAGTACTGCGCGTTGGACCTCCACGCCGCAATCGCTCTCAAAAACTTCAGAGTTCTCGAAACCTCCTCCGATATTGTCTCACTGCTGGCGCTCGTAGATGAACCTATGCAAAAATGTTTTTATTTTATTTATTATTTCCCATTATGTGGTAATTATGGTAAGTAATGTAAAATATGTTAACAGAGTGAGCATAAAATTCACCAAGTTGTGTAAGCTACTAGATAGTGCGATATAAATCCCTGGTTGATATGTATAACAGTGACATTTTTCGTTAGCGTGTATATTTTATCATTATACAGACTGTGAGAGAATCTCGTGTGATGAAAATTAACCCTGGAATGAATTGCCGTCAGCATTTCTGGACCACTGCAATCCAGGGCCGCCGTAAGCGGGCGTGCAAAGCGTGCACCGCACAAGGGCGGCACGCTTAGGGGGCGGCAAATCGAGCGACTCATCACTCATTCGAAAGAGTCGGATGCTAAATACCAACTGTTTAATAGTAATCGTAGGGCGGCATTATCGGTATTGCACCCTGGCGACGAAACAGCTAGCGGCGGGCCTGCTGCAATCCTCAAACCTTCATGAAAAGAGCTTTTTTTAACGGTCGGTTACGCACTCGTGATCTCTATGGTGTTGCGGGTGGTGGGAGGTGTTAATCGTTTTTCATCAGGCGACCCGTTAGTTCGTTTTATAAAAAAGAGTAACAATCTTCGACAGTCCGTCAAGTCGGCACAAACTTGGGGCCTCAGTTCTGCCATTAATGTTGCATCATTATTAGCAGAACTGAGGCCTAGAAGTAGGAACGTTAATCATCAGAAAGTTATGGTGATGATACCTTCCTGCGGGCCGAGCGTCGCCCTCCTGGCTTGTATGATGCGCGCCACGTACTGCAGCGACGACAGCTTCTGACGGTCCGCCAGCTCCCACTCGCCTGCGCTGTCTCGCGAGTGCTGTACGTGTATGTATATGATGATGATGGTGATGATACCTTCCTGCGGGCCGAGCGTCGCCCTCCTGGCTTGTATGATGCGCGCCACGTACTGCAGCGACGACAGCTTCTGACGGTTCGCCAGCTCCCACTCGCCTGCGCTGTCTCGCGAGTGCTGTACGTGTATGTATATGATGATGATGGTGATGATACCTTCCTGCGGGCCGAGCGTCGCCCTCCTGGCTTGTATGATGCGCGCCACGTACTGCAGCGACGACAGCTTCTGACGGTCCGCCAGCTCCCACTCGCCTGCACTGTCTCGCGAGTGCTGTACGTGTATGTATATGATGATGATGCTGATGATACCTTCCTGCGGGCCGAGCGTCGCCCTTCTGGCTTGTATGATGCGCGCTACGTACTGCAGCGACGACAGCTTCTGACGGTCCGCCAGCTCCCACTCGCCTGCGCTGTCTCGCGAGTGCTGTACGTGTATGTATATGATGATGATGGTGATGATACCTTCCTGCGGGCCGAGCGTCGCCCTCCTGGCTTGTATGATGCGCGCCACGTACTGCAGCGACGACAGCTTCTGACGGTCCGCCAGCTCCCACTCGCCTGCGCTGTCTCGCGAGTGCTGCACGTGTATGTATATGATGATGGTGGTGATGATACCTTCCTGCGGGCCGAGCGTCGCCCTCCTGGCTTGTATGATGCGCGCCACGTACTGCAGCGACGACAGCTTCTGACGGTCCGCCAGCTCCCACTCGCCTGCGCTGTCTCGCGAGTGCTGTACGTGTATGTATATGATGATGATGGTGATGATACCTTCCTGCGGGCCGAGCGTCGCCCTCCTGGCTTGTATGATGCGCGCCACGTACTGCAGCGACGACAGCTTCTGACGGTCCGCCAGCTCCCACTCGCCTGCGCTGTCTCGCGAGTGCTGTACGTGTATGTATATGATGATGATGGTGATGATACCTTCCTGCGGGCCGAGCGTCGCCCTTCTGGCTTGTATGATGCGCGCTACGTACTGCAGCGACGACAGCTTCTGACGGTCCGCCAGCTCCCACTCGCCTGCGCTGTCTCGCGAGTGCTGTACAATCGTATTAGAGTTAGTTTAGAAAAATTTGTTAACTCGTAAACCAGTCACAGAAACTGCTAAAGAAGTGAAAACAATGAGTAGTTTTGCAAAATCGTTTACGGGTACTTCGGGCGCATGATTTACTGCATAAGATTATTAGTCAAAAAAAATTATATTAAAAAAAAACTGTCAAACGGCTGATTTCAAATCGTATATCGAAAGTTTTTTTGTAAAAAAAAAAAAGGTTGGGAATCAGTTGTGTGATTTCTTTCCGAAACTTCTTTAATCATAATCATGTGCCCAACGTTTCTGCAATTGATTTCACTTAAATTTTAATTGACTTTAATTGATTTAACACGCCTAAAGGAGTTCAATGGATACTGGGCGCTTGTAGCGTAACATACACTCAGCAAACCGGCGCGCGCGCTAAAAAAATTTTTTTAACAATTAAAAAAACCTATATTTTCCATGAGTAAAAATTTTATTCATTCTTCCGACGTACTTATTACAATCTATGATTAAAATAAACTTCAATGAATTTGTGACTCACAAGTTTTTGTATATCCTTTTGAACAAGCTCCAAAGTAGCGTCTAACTCCTCTGCGTCCGTACTGCATCTTATCACCATGAGAAATAGCTCTGACGACAGGCAAGAGTCTTTACAACACTAAAATATATTAATGACAGTATAGTACGACACATTTTTAAAACAATTGTCATTCTAAAATATTTTCCTAAACAAGGTTAATTTAAATCAATCATGACCAACCTTTTCAAGATTGCGTGCCATTTTTTATCTTAGAAAAACCCCAACGGGCCGTTACACATCTATAGAAATTCACAATTCGTCCGCAAAACCGAAAAAATCAAAGTTTTTCAAACATTATCAAATATTGTTATAAACTCGGCCGCCAGGCGAATCGGGTGTACCGTTACAGATACAGGATCGGTTACCGTTTGTCTGCGAATATCGGGATTTTTCGATACCTCGTGTTTGTAAACATATGATTCGAGGTTTAAAATTTGCTCAGAGAGCAGGGGCCGCATGGAAAAGCCCCGCAGGTCGCAGGTTGGCCATGCCTGCTTTAAATTAAAAACATCTGCAACAAATATTTACTAACCAATCTTATTATAGTTCTGTTTATGTTATCGGGATCACTCAATAGACTTATCAATGGCTTCAATACAACAGACGAGAGCAACTCTATTAAGAACATTTTTAAAGCATGACACCTCCATGTACCTTCTGGTGCTATTAGATACAAAATTGTCTCAGCAACTTCACAAAGTAATGCTAAAACATATAATAAAAATAAAGGTACATTTTTTGAATATCAGCAGAATACCACTTTCCTTAGCATATAAAATCTCAGTTAAACATCAGGAAAAACTACAGACATCCATTGACTCTAACCACGCAAGTCTCATCGTTTGTATAGAAAACAAGCGTGCCGTTCTATCTACTGTGAGGTCACAAGAGCGATTTAGTGGTGATAACTCCCCGTCCCCGAGTAAACGATACACAGGCCGTAGCCGCTCGCCGCCCTGTCGCGTTTTTTATGCCGCGTCCGCACGTTTGCCAAACCTCGACAAGCTCTCACAAATTCAAACGTGCGGATAGAGCGTTTGCCTTGGTTTGTGTAGGTTTGCAAGCGTTGCAGCCGTTCCGATCGAGTGTCGGTTTTTTGACACAAATCAAAGGGAATTTGTCGCAAGCGCTTGCGATGCATCCACACGTTTGCGCGCGCACAGTCTGGTTTGTGTACTGGAGACGGGCAGACGTGCATACGCTCGCACAAAATGAGTGGTGATTGGTCAAATATTAGACATCTTGTTTTTTCTCGAATGTTATCAGGCTGAACCATGCATTTGGGACCCGAAAAACAAGCATAATTATTGTATCTAAGTGTATAATACACTTAGATACAGTTACGCAGGAGTATTTTTATAGTGCCCAAGTGTGTGCGCAGTACAAAAAAGCACCCTCTCTTTTACTCTCATAATCCCAGTGCGGGAATCGAACCTTCGACCTCCGAGTCGAGAGCCAAGCTCTAACCACAAGACCACGGAGGCTGTTGTTTTTACAATAAAAATAACTCAAAGCAAATGCTATAGAGTATAGCCGATACCTACGAGCTCAACGTCCGTCATGCTTGCCTGTTCAGAACACACTAACTCACTCGCAAGCGTGCGGATGGCGACGTTTGATTCCCTTTTTCAAGTCAAGCGTTTGTGGAGGTTTGGAGTTTGCGGCAAGTGGCAAACGTGCGGACGCGGCATTAGCTTTTTAGTTGTCGTTTGACGTTTAGCACCAAGAGGAAATGGCGCTGAAGGTAGTGAATTTTACTCCTCTTCACACGGAAAGTTACACGCGAGGTACATACACCTTCATGGTCTAGTCAATAGATGTCTGTGAGAAAAACCTACTTCGAAAAGAATTTGCTTACTTATAGAAAGTATCCTTAAACGTAACGCGAAAATTTGTAAGTATGGATGTCCATACATCCATACTTACAGACTTTCGCGTTACGTATACGTTACGTTACGTATGTTTGTTGCACGCAAACGTTTTTACGCAAAAAGTAGGAACTGAACGCATTTGAATGAAACTTTACCACAATTATTTATTCTGTGACTTTACTATAATTTTGCTTCAGAATTATTAATAATTAATTAGGCTTAATATTATGCTATAAGTGTCAAGCAAGTAGGAAAAAAACTGCCACCTACGAGCTATTCTGGCGTGCGCTGGCAATAACCGTTAATTACACAATACACTTATTATATAATGGCAATTTTATCTTCATTAATACTATATCTATGTACATATATATTTTTTTTAAACTTTACCCGACTAACTACGTACGTTAAATAGCCTATGTTACCCGAGCTATTATGAACCTAGACAACTCATTTATTAAAATCGGATCAGTAATTTAGGCGCTACGGTGGACCAAACATACATACTTATGCTGACAAAATCATTACCCTTCCTTTTGGCTTCGCCATAGTCGGGTAAAAAATGTCCGCGATGGCATATTATGTCTATATTTTAAGGATAGCAAACTAAACCTATTGTTATATTAATTATAAAAATGATCACTTATAATGAGGTATTTTCAGAAGCCATTTAGACGATACAGTATTAATCCTTATTAAATTAATCTTTATCATAATAATAGCCCTTTACATCATACTTATCGCAAAATTAAATAGTACGCGCGAGAGTATAAATTCAAGTGGTCTCGCACCTACGCCAACATACTTTACTAATAGAAAGCCCCATTATTTGTGAGTGTCATAAGGCATAAATTGTATACCAAAACCTTATTGACCGCAGACGAAGTCGCCGGCAAAAGCTGTTAGATAATATTTTCTTACCATATTCCTTTTCTGAATCCATACAATATGTATCACGACACATTTGCTTGTCTTCAACAGAACATTCCAAGTCAAAAAATATATCTTTTAAATTGTTACTATTCAAGTTCTCTGAACTATCATAGAATTTGGAGTTACCCATTATAACATTATCTAAAATTAAAACATTATTACAATAAACAATATTATATCAACAGCAAATAATATTACGTATTTTAATATTGACCTATTTAAGACTGTTGCAAAAATTTTACATCAACATTTTATTGACAGATATTTAGTAAAAAATTGTAGCTTAATAATTTTAAAACCTTTTTACCTGGTGGCCAATTCAAATCAGTATCACTTTTATTTCTTCGGTGTGTCTTTTTCTCATCAACTTTTTTGGGGCTCTGTTTAAATGCCCCATTAATATCTTTGGCACTTAACAATTGTACATGTTTTAATCTAACTCGTGATTGTTTAAATAGCTTAAGATGTATTGTCAATTCCTCTGGAAAGCGTGTTGAAAGAAGATGTATCCAATCCACACACTTTACACTGTAAAATGACAAAAACATCAAATTATAATACAAATTCATACCCCAGTCATTTAACAGTCCTACCTGGAATATTGGTAATTTTGTAGATTTTTATGTGCTCTTTTCGAATTTTATTGGTAATAATAATTACCAATACTTTGTAAGATGATACTTACATTTTAATTATTTTTAATCATATATAGATAAAAAGAAATTTATTTGTGTTAGGAATCTTCCAGTGTTATTGAACTTTATTAACGAGTTTAATAACCCTTGACATTATTAACTTAATGGATAACTTTAGACAAACAACAATTTTTACAAGAGAAAGTTTACAATTCTATTCACACTCAACGCTTAGATAAATTATGTCTCTGTACTCAATTAGACACAGCACCATCTTACAACAACAGCTCCGTGTTTGAGGTAACTAATTTTTGGTAGTGTGGCTTTACATAGTAGCTTTTGCCCACAAATTCGTCTACATGGAGTTCAGTTTCCATATAAAATTTTAACCCCTTTTTCACCCCCTTAGCAGACGAATTTTCAAAAATCCTTTAATAGCAGATGCCTAGCTCATTACAACTATCTGTATGCCAAATTTCAGTAAAATCCATTCAGTAGTTTCGGCTGTGCATTGATAGATGAGTCAGTCAGGTTTGCCTCTTATATATTTAGATTGTATGTAAGACACGATGATTTCAATGTGATGGGCTAGGACACACTGACTTAAGCTTAGTTGTTGCCTCGTTTTTCAAGTATGCCAGTAGCATCTAGTTGAGCACCACAACCAATAATTTATGATTCAAGGTAATAAAACATAGGATGTTAATACATAGGATGTTAATACAAAGGATGTTAATACATTACTTAAATCCTCTTACCGGTTGGCAACATTAGCACTAGCTGATACAATAGTTTTTTTTATGGCATAAGTAGTAAATTCTTGGTCTGTTGTTATCATCTCATACCAAGGCACAACATAATCATTCATAATGATTATTATAATCTCATTTAAAAAAGAATCGACAGTTTCACTGCCCGTAATTCTGTTATCAAACTTAGGTAGATGTGTTTCATTTTGAAATAGCTGTAACACCTAAAACATTTTCATTATTAGTTTAAGCAACAAACATGTTCATAACATTTTTGTGAGTACATAAAGCGGGTACATTATATACTAATACCTTGAAGCACTGAACAGAGAAATTCGTTTGTTGAAGAGGATTGTCCAAGCAATCTATGTCAACAGGGAAAATTTTATTGCTATCATAGCTCAGGTACAATATTGTAAGTATCCTACAAAGAGAGGCAAAAATTATTTCACGTACTAGGTATTTTAAGAGTATTGCATTTATTCTTAGAAATAGAACTTACCCTAACAAAAAGGATGCTATAAAAGTAATCAACGTTAAATACAATCCAAAACCTAATAAGGCTATAGTAATGACAGAAACAAGGCCAAACCACCCCAACACTCTGTAGGCCATTATAAACGCTTGCACTAAAACGTTTCTAATAACTTCACTACAATAATTTAATCCGAATAAAATACATAATATTATAAATTAAAAACAAACTCTTATACATTTTACAAAGCATTTTACACTAATTTTGATAGTTTGTTTTGTATTTTTTTTTTTTGACGTTTATAGAACTGTCAGCAACAGCAAGGTGTCAAATTAATATTTTTTATTATTATTATTATTTATGGCGTCGGCTTATCGCCATTTGCCAGTGTCGAGTAAATTTTCATTAGAGTAAATAGTCAAGTCCAAAGTCTAGTCAAAGTCTTAATAAATAGTCACGGTAGTCAATCAGTCAAGTCAGTCGATTCAATAAAGTGGTAGACGCTTTACTGAAACTTCCTAGGGAGTTTTGGCAGGAAACCCAATTTAGCGCGCATATTGTAGAATGCATCACTCTCCCACACTAGTGCACCCACAATAATTAATGGTTAATATTCCACCAATATTACACACATTAAAAACCGAAATAACACTAATTTAGATAAATAATACAAAATAATACAGCATTGCTGATTAACATTCCCGGCAAAACTCCAATTAATAAGTATATCAAAGTCAACTGACGCATTTTTTTCTATATAAATTAAAATGGCAATAACGCGCTTTCTTCGATTTATAAATGCAAATTAAATTCATTATTATGAAAACATTTTAAGATATATACAACCGAGCTGTGAAAACTTCGATAGCGCGATTCAGGATTGTGGCGCTGGCTCTAATTGATCTGCCACTGTGGGACAGGGTCTTGAAATCTCATAACGATACCCAATGTATTCGATGCCACATTACTCGTATAATATCTGAAACCAGTCGATTTATTGGAGTTTATTTTCAAAATTTGGTATGGTAGTTAAATTTAAGCTCTGAATTAACACATAGACTACTTTTTACTCCGAAAAAGTACAATATTCTCATGGGATACACGGCACTATATTGACCGGAAAAAGGTGGTTTCTTCTTAAATTCACATACAATTATTTAGAACCTATCTTCATAGGCGTAGCTAGGGGGGGGGGGGGGGCAAGGGTGGGCGACGCCCACCCTAGAAACTTCTTTGCCCACACTAGACCCTAGAATATATGTACCCTGACCTGAATATATGTACTACTAGCTTTTGCCCGCGACTTCGTCCGCGTGGAACAATACTTTGGAATATCGCTGAAATTTACCCACGACTTTATTTATGACTAACGAAAGCGGAATCCTATTTTTTTAAACGGAACCCTAAAATAAAAGTAGCCTATGTTAGACCCTATAACATCAGCTATCTGCTAGTGAAAGTCCCGTGAAAATCGGTCCAGCCGTTTCAGAGATTAGTCGGAACAAACAGACAGACAGACCGACTGACAGGCAGACAGACGGACAGACAAAAATTAAAAAAAAATGTATTTTATTGTAAGTACCGAATATACTTTCAGATTCATTATGTAAAAAGCTGTTAATTTGAAGTTACAAACAGACACTTAAATTGTATTTAACTGTATACATGTATAGATATTATAATGTATTATATTTTAAGATATTATCAATTTGATGTTTATAAAATAACTAAACTATTTAACTAAACTAAACTAAACATTAACCCGCACGCGCACCCCGCCTTGGTGACGCCCACTTCGCAACGGGCCGTGCAGCAGAAATCGTAATATTTTAATTTCGCCATAACTTCAAAACCAAACGTCCAATTTTAATCATTCAAAGACCAAATATTATCTACATAAACTGTACTTAGTGATGAAATAATTTATTTTGATAAGGATTAATAACATGAGTAAAATAAACGCGTTTAAATGTTGTCCAAAAAAAATTCAAGATTTCTAAATAAAAAAATGGTTGTTGTGCCTCACTCGACATAGATAGGTATAGTGTGTCGCGGACTTTTTTGTAGATATTTATAAGATCTACAATTAATTAGAACATTTTATGGTTCTATCTTTTATAGTTTAGGCAGCGTACGCAAAATAAGTAACTTTTCTGGTTGATTTTTTACACCTTGTGTCCGAAAAACTCAAATATCTTACGGAACCCTATTTTTTTCCAAAATAAAATTTAGCCTATGTTACTCGTGGATAATGTAGCTTTCGAATGGTGAAAGAATTTTTGAAATCGGTCCAGTACTTTTTGAGCCTATTCATTACAAACAAACAAACAAACAAACAAACAAACATACAAACAAAGTTTTCCTCTTTATAATATTAGTGTAGATGACCCTAGTATTAATGAATTACTAATTTAAATACGCCCCCCCCCCCCCCCCCCGCCACGGACGGCTGCCCCCCCTAGACAAAATTCCTAGCTACGCCAATGCCTATCTTTTAGAGCCAACCCGCATGCGGCCCGCTGAGCCTTTATCTGCGGCCCGCGCGAAATCTGTAACCGCGTTAGATAAAGTTGTGAAAAAGCGTTCACAATTCCAAAAATCCCACTGAGTGAACATAATTATTATAATACATAATATTTGTTATTTTATTTTAGTTTGTGTCGTTATCTCATCTTAAATGTTTAGTTTCACTCTTTTATCTACCTTGTGTTAATCTATTATTAAATCGTAAAAGAGATGTTCAAGAAATGTATGAGGCCTGGGCCAGCCCTACGTACAGTATATGTAAATATAGCTACATAATATAGTAACCGTTTCCTATTCTTTATTTTTTTTTTTAATTTCACTTCGTTTCCATGTACATTTAAATTTACTTCGTCAAGGAGAGCAACACAAAGTAAAATAAAACATGGCGGATCAGGATCAGAATTAACTAAAGATTAACATTTTGTCAATGACATGACTTTTGACCTAGTTGACAAAGAAAGACGTATGACATTCAAGACGACGTCTCTTCGTAAAACTGTGTACTACGTCAAAAGTCAAGTCAAAACAACTGTCATGGCCGCCCTAAATATAGTGTTCTCGCAATAAAAAACTCTTCAATTAATCATTTTTGTACGCATGTACCCTTCTTCAAATTATTTTTTTCGTATTTTTATGATATTCCCATATTTTTTTCCTATTTATCTATGTAGTGTACATAGAACTGGCCCAAAATCTCTTTTAAACAACATTTTTTTGCCCCTAAAAATTTTTAGTTGCGGCCCGCGACACCAGGAGTACAACGGGTTTGTGGCCCGCGTAAAAAAAAGGTTGGGGACCACTGTTTTAGAGCTTTTAGCAGAAATATTACTTCGACGCTTTTAGATTTTAAGCTCTTCTAAACTACTTATTTTGCTAAGCCAAATATAATTTCAATCAGCTACGCCGCGCTGGTGTAATTGAATTTTACACAAACTTCCGTCCATCCACATCCATATAATCCTCCGGCCTACATACTGTTTATGACATACATGTATTATACATGTTTATGAACACTACATTGTTAAAATTATAATAAGTTTGGGTACTCAGAGGAAAGTTGTATGGCAATTTAAACACTGAAAGTAACAGCATTTCATTTTATTAAAATACAACACGACCACATAATTATTACGAAATATTAGTTTAAATAGTCTTTAAACTTCCTAATACCCATAGTACTAATAAATTAGGTTATTGTCAAACATGCCAAAGGATTACAGACAAATACATAACATTATATTCTTAGTTATTCTAAGACACAAACAAAAACATTTATTTAGATATAATGGTTTTAATCAGAATTAAACGCATAGATGACATAACACAGAACCATTGTAGTAGCTGAATTATAAAAGAATTTAGCTAACGATTAGGGCGCCCTCTATTTTTATATACTTCTTCTATATGAAATAATAGGCGTCACAAAAGACAATTTTACCACTGAGCTCCATAATATTCTAGAATAATAAGTATTCTATGGTACAAATATTACAATATCTTCAACTATTGCAACACAAAAAATGCCGTAATATTGCAATCGTTCAAGGTTAGCCATGCAGCACACCTACATATTTCAATACGAAATGATCAAAATAACATAGACGTATAATATAGACGAGGCACAAAATGTCTCCAGTTAAGTGGGCCCCACTTTTGAGATTTTTGCTTAGATCATTTACTACAGGATAAGCCTTACCTGCGCTTTCCCCTCTGCTGAGGTATAAGATTTTAAATCTAATGCGTTCATAAAAACTATTTGCGTAATCGATTTTATCTATTGTATGCATCGGTGTACCTAGGCATCGAAAGGACGTCCGGAGTCCGGAGTTCGGCTGCTCCGTTAAAAATGTCGATTTGTGCTGTTAGCTCCAGGCAAAAACTAGTCCAATACCTGAAATCTTAAAAAAGATGGAATAACCTTTTATTTGTAATAACTTTTGTATTTTATTAATGTATATTTCAATTTATATGAAATGTCTCAAAAATCGATACCGTATCGAATACCGACGTAAACGAGACGAATAATCGTAGATTGTCTGTGGGGACCTAGTTTGCTTCCCACGAGACTTTTGCTGTTAGTTAACTAGTAATAGACTTTATTTTTTGCCTTATTTCTTGAGTTTCTTTCGATTTAAATTTAAATAAGACACTTTTTATTTTTATTGCTTTTTGAGTGACATGACTATACTATAAAAATTGGTTAAAAGCCGCCATCTAGGTTAAAAGATACGAATTAAAATAGTTTCGTGCTCGTATAACGGAACAGAAAAACTGCCATCTAGGTTAAAAAATACGAACAAAAATAGTTTCATGCCATGCTCGCGTACGGGAACTAAGACAGCAAACAGATGCAAGTTGCATCTTACGAATTTCCGATCAGTACCCCAAGCAGGAACATTTTGCGGTATTCTCGCTTACGTGTACGTAAGCGAGAAATATTGTATGAAAACCATGAAAGCGCCTCTAGCGGGAATATTCCTCATATTTCTCGTTTACGTACACGTAACGAAACCGCAAAATGTTCCTGCTTGGGGTACTGGTCACGTGTCCTGGCGCGAGTTTAACATTTTTTACCCATCCCTAGAAAAGTGCACAACGCCGCTAAAGCAGTTTTCACTTCAATAACGATGTCGATAAATGTTGTATTTTTTCTAGTAGGTAAGTACAATTTCATTTGTGATGTAAAAATATCATATTGCTTCTACATTCTACACAATAGCTCAAACAAGAAGTATAAAGTATAAAATGTTCATGTATATGTGATGTTTATTATCTACCCTACCGTAACTTTGAAGAATATGGACTATGAGGTAAGGCGTATCGTTATAAAATCAAGAAGTTCCTAGAGTGACACAGGTTATTATTTTCCTTGTTTGAAACGCAGAATTACATTTTTCTTTGCTTTAACGATTGCAAAAAGGAGAGTTATAATATGTTTAGTGTTCATAATAATATCTACATTCTACCAGGTACCAGAAGTAGGTACATAATAAAAGAATTTGGACTGGACGCACGTGCATTTTATATTAACTATTATGTTCATTGTGCATTTAATAATACTTTCTATATTAATAGATATTTAATACCTATTAAATAACAGGGAGATTATATTAATTTACGGGGCGTAAACTTTATACAATAGTCAATAAATTAAGTGACCAGTACACTTGTACACATACATAGCTTCTAAAACAAACTTTAAGATACCAGACAGTAGGTACTTTGCTGGTGTTCTAAATCCAAAGAGCAAGAGAAAAGGTAGGAAATTACCTCAGATGGCTTTACATAAAAGCCTGTATTCTTTCTTATTGTGACAAAAAACGTTTTACTTATTCACTTTCACGTAATAGATAAAACATATTTGGAAATTTAAAATAACTCCCGTATGTAAGATTGGGTAGAGCTTGGCCAGAAATATAGAAAACATTGCCATGTTGCGCAAAATTCACGAAACTTGTGCAATCTTCAAGATTTTGCGGCAATAAAAAATTAAGGGCCCTCAGTGCAGTTGTTTTATATTATTATTTATAACCTTATTTTCTAATCTTATTCCTACAAACAGCAATAAAACAGTTTTTTTTTTTTCAAAATTTCATGCATTATAATTTATGTGCATATAAAATTAGACTTCGCATTGAAATACCAATTAATTGTACGTTTAGATTGCTTACGATAAGATTATCACAATTTATCTTTATCTATTACTGGTTTTATATCAAAATTACGGATATCTACTTACATCTGAAACAAAACAAATCCTTCAAGCAGCGCCACTAGTGGTCAATAGCGGAACGAAGGCAATACTGGCAATATGTTCATTCGACATTTTTAATTTAAGTTGCTAAATGAACCACAAAGTATGTGTATCAATTTAAATAAGCCAGTATTTTACTCAAATTTGTATATACTATGTAGTGCAAGATGAAAGGTAGTGCCGGGCATAATATACGAACAAACATACAAACAGATATCACTTTATACACCAGGTAAAATCAAATATTTAATGGGGATTCCATCTATATTCATATTGTATCAGATCTTTCTTAATTCTAAATAATAAATATTGCTACTAACTAATAATGCTTATATATTTTACCAGACATTCAATGTTCACTGACTATAAATTACCTATTGAAATTGCCATGTTCGGAAACAAAAACTTTATAGACTCACAAACTCTCATTTGTTCTATTTTTTAAGCTAAAAAGGCTGGAATTTGTCTTATTCTACTTTTGTAAACAGTTTTGCACTATATACTTATTTCAGTACTTTTACAATAGGTAACGATACCAACAAGCAACAACTAATAAATTATATTTATTAAATACAGCAATGGCTTTTTTGGTAAACACAGTATAATTTGTAAAATAATGATAGTAACCTTCAGTATATTGGCCACAGCATCTTGTCAGATGATTGTTGCAGCGCCAGCGGGTACCAGTCACGAAGTTCTCGGGGCACCACATCTGCGCTTGTGGCTATACAAACCAATGGCAGCGCGACAAATCTTGCCACACTTATCGCAAATGAAGCGTGAGTCCATGGGTGGTTCGTTTTTTAAACGAAGTCTCTTTTGCTTGAGTTTATTCAGCCAAACTTCGTCATGTTTCGCCATGCCAGTTTTCAGTAATTGGCGCCATTTTGGTCGCTCTGTTGAGAGCGTTTCCCAGTTGCTAGGGTTGATACCAAATCGTTCCATGTCACGCTTGCAGGAGTCTTTGTACCTGAGCATAGGGCGTCCCATTGGTCGTTTTGCGTAAGCTATCTCTCCCAGCATCACCTCGCGTGGTAGCCTATCTGGATCCATTCGTTGGACATGTCCAAGCCAGCGGAGTCTTTTTTGTTTTAATATTGCTGTGATGCTAGTAGTGCGGGTTAGCGACAGCACTTCTTCGTTAGTCATTTTGTTCTTCCATGTTACTCCCAGGATGGTTCGTAAGCAACGCATATGGAAGGCGTTAAGTTGCCGCTCCTGTTTTGCATATGTTGTCCATGTTTCCGACGAGTATAGGAGGGTACTTAATACACATGCCTGGTACACTAGGACTTTTGTAGCAATGGTGAGCTTGTTATTCCTCCAGACGCGCGAGTGAAGCTTGCCAAAGGTGGTTGCGGCTTTGCCAATACGGGAGTCTATTTCTTTATTATTGGACAGCTTAGTTGTTGTGGTGGAGCCAAGATAACAAAAGTTATCAACGACTTGTAGGGTGGTGCCATCGAGCGTGATACATGGAAGTTGGTTCGTTCCTTGGACCATGATGACAGTCTTCTTTACATTGACCTTCATTGAGAATAATTGGCAGGCTTGCCCAAATCTCGACACAAGTTCCTGCAGGCCTCCCTCTGTGTTTGCGACTAGTGCAGCATCATCTGCATAGAGGAGTTCCCTCACAAGGAGATCTTGTCTTTTTGTCGCGGCTTTCAAAAGACTGATGTTAAATAGCCGTCCGTCTTTCCTTGTATGCAAATGTACTCCAACAGTACAGTTTTTGAAGGCCACCAGAAGTAAGGCGGAGAAGAAGATTCCAAATAGAGTGGGTGCAAGTATGCAGCCCTGTCGCACTCCACGGTTCACTTCAAAAGCTGCGGACGTTTCACCATCAAAAATAACTGAGCCTTGCATATTGTCGTGGAAAGCTTTGACAAGAGAGAGGAGGGTAGGTGGACAGCCCAGCTTTTCCAGTATGCTGTATAAGCCTTCCCTGCTAACTGTGTCAAAGGCCTTGTTTAGGTCGACAAAGGCCATATATAGTGGTACCTGGTGTTCACGACACTTTTCCTGAAGTTGTCTCAGAGAGAATATCATATCGGTAGTGGAGCGACCGGCTCTAAATCCGCACTGAGATTCTGGGTAGATCCGTTCCGCAAGAGACTCCAGTCTTTTCAGAAGAATTCTAGCGAATGCTTTGCCTGCTATGCTAAGAAGAGATATTCCTCTGTAGTTAGTACCTTCAGTATATAGTTTCATAAAAAGGCTTAGCATTTGTTATTTAGACACCTTTTTATATTTTCAGACACAAAATATTGTGTCTGAAAATATAATAATATCTAATCATGTCTGCTTACTGCTCGAACAGACAGTAATAATCCTACAAATACTTTCGTTCTACTAAGATCTACTATGTGAATTTTACATTTCAATAATTATAAAGATAATTTTAAAATAAATGCAAACGGTTACATCAAATTTTAAACTCAAGAATGCAAATGCTTTGATTGACGAAACCGACTTGTATGAAGACATACAAGAGTTCTAGCAACCTGTATCTATACCCATAGTGTGATTATATCAGCAAAGACTCAAACGCTAAAATCAAATTGTACCCAAATAACAATATCTGACCATTTAGCCAAGTTTCCATCGCTTATTACGACGACGAAGTTCGAAAACAAAAATATATATGGGAAACCGGAGATTGTACGTTGCAAAACTGTGCAAGTTTCCATAATAGGTGGCTCAAGCTTAACTGACAAGTGAGAAGTAAACTTGCACATGTGCATCATTACGTGTATGAAATAGCGATGTCAAATCCCATACATTTTTGTTTTCAAACTTCACCGTCGTTATTAACGATGGCAACTTAGCTAAAGGCTCAGTTCTTGTCACACTGCCAAGCTATAATAAAGGTGGGACAGAGGACAATATTATCCGGAATTCGGAATCCTATGCTAATACAATAGAGTTGAAAATCTAACACACAAGTGTCGAGTCAATGTCAATATATGACAGCTCGACACTTGACACTTCAATTTTCAACTCTAATAAATTAGCGCGCAGAGTTTAATTTTCAGTGCTCTGAATTTTCGGGCCTATATAAAAATATAGTCCTAGTATAAGGGAGTCGGGTTATGCAATTTAACATAAATTAGCGTTTGAGTACTCGGCTGCATAATATCTGAAATAATAATTTGAGTGGGATACATTTGAATACAACACGTGCTTAGACATATACTGTCGTTTTATAGACTAAAATTGATTAAATTACTTGCAATTTACAATTATTATACACATTACATCATAGTCAACAAGAATATCAACAATGGACTGAATAACTATAAACTAATTCAGCGTTTCTCAAACATCTGTAGCATTCCGTATTATAACATAAAAATATTACTTATGTCTATTATGTTTATTCCTTCAGCCTCACTATATAAGGTTCGGTATCCGTCAATCAATTACGGATAGTTTGGGCATACCTACTGCTTATGTACCTAAGTATAGACGTTTAGGCAGAAACATAATTGTCATACTCGAAAAAAATCTTTATTTAAGTAGGCGAGTTTGCGATGAGCGGAGATTCTCCCATGCCTACATTTTTACATTTTCTTTGAGTATGACAATATTTTTTGTCTAAACGTCTTTATAATAAACAGTAGATCATATACCCAAAATATCCGTAATTGATTTTACCAAAATACGGTTTGGTATTGGTATACATTACAAACTTAAGTTACGAATATGAAAACCAATTAGCCATCGAACAGGAAATTATAGATAGTTCGACTCGTAATATGTACTCGCGGCTCATGTGTGTTTGTAATTAAACAGCTTTAATTTGTGTGACAATAACGCGACCCACTACCCTTACGCGGCGCATTGCGTACATATTACTATGTACATAGTACCGCGCGCAAAAATGAGTTAAACTATCTATTTCCTTCACAAAGTATTTTGGGTTGTGTAATGGTAAATAAATAATAAATATCTAATTAAAGCACCAAAATGTACGTACTACATAACCTAAATATACCTACATCATTATATTTACTAGATAGGGCTCTAAAGTCTAACCTAATAAACTTTGTAACCAAACGACTGTAAGCCGAAAAACAGTAGGTAGGTACTGTTCAAAGATGGTTTTTAAATTCGTGACATCTGACAGCTTTTTGACACGACAAGGGCCGTCGAGCTACCGAGTGCCGCCTGGTGACCGAAAAGGAATCGAAAATACTTATTGACCGTTTTTGATACCACTTACGCCACCAGATGACGCTTTGTGTGCGTTGGGTCTGCCCCCTAATGGCAGAAAAAATATTAAACACCCTCATTTACAACAGAGTTGTTTAATAAGTTTGACGTGGCATTATAATTTATAACTAATCGATCTAGTTTTTTTGTTTGATAGCTGACAATCTTGTTGTAAGTGGTGTTCATGCTTTGATTGATTTTTTCAGAAAAAATAAAAAGTTCTTTAAATTCATAAATTAGTCGTAGTTTGAGAAACGCTGGTCTTTTACATCAACAACATTACAATTTTAGGATTCAATTTTCGAATATGACTAGGAGATAAAGATTTTTAAGAGTCACGATCACTAATCACATTAACATTATAATTGTAGAGTATAATTGAAGGGAAAAGGGCAATTGAAAAAGTTAATATTGTTGATGTAACAGATTTAGGTAAGAAGCTTCTAGAATCTAGTAGAATTTGTGTTAGTTTAGAACCATTGAGGCAGATCTTGATCCGACAGTGAAGTCTTTGTATTGAGAGAATACACACAGCTGTAACAATAAAAACATAATATCATTATACATTTATATCTTACTAGCTTTTTCCCGCGGCTCGATCCCACGGGAAACGTACATTTTGAATATATAAAGTAGATCAAAAGTAGCTTTTGTCCTTCCCCGTAGTTTGCCGTAGTCTATGTACAACTTTATATCTGTCCAAATTTAATGATGATCGGTTAAGTAACTTTACGTGAAGCGTAACAAACAACTCATTCACATTCAATATGTTATCCCGTTAATAACAGAACCTAACGGTAAGTTGTCTGCCATATTATATAGAAAGTTTAAAGATTACATAATAATATTATAATGCTTTATGAAATTGGAACGTCCACTCCTCTCTTTTGATGATTATAATATTTTTTTTCGACATGCGAAAATGCTTAAATAAGATACTGAAATTTAGTTGAGTAAACTCCGGTGCAAATTTTTTGACTAGTTTTTTCAGTGTGAAGAAAAAGACTTCACTGAAGTCTATGTATTTTTTTTTCAAACGTGTAGATTTATTTTAATTAATGGCGAACAATATTTTTACTTTTCACTTGGGCTGACCCCATACATTTTTGATACGGGGCTCTCCTAAGACTCGCTATGCCACTGGTTCGTAACGGAATATCGATATAATTATTATTATTGTACCTTAGCATTTTTTTATATCTATGGACGTTTCACACCACGTCAATCTGGCCCCGTGCTAAGTATCCGAAGAACTTGTGTTACAGGTAAGCAATAAATGATTTTTAACTATTAAACTTTCATACTGTCAAGGCTAATAAACTATTACACGGTAGCCGATACATAATATGAATTAATTAATCATTCTGTGCCTGTAGTCACGCACGAGCATATCTTACACAGACACACAACAGAGATAAGACCGCCGCGCCAATACAATACACATTACAAGATCAATGCAAGCCGATATGATAAAACAATTCGTCATGCAGTAACAGACTAGGACATCTTTATAGGTACGCGCATTATGTAGTCCCGGCGCTTAATTCTCATCGACTTCAAAATTAAGAAGATTGAGTAGAGAAATAGTTAAAATTTTTAGCCGAATTTAAAAGGGGATTTTACTTAGAGAATAAGTTTAATTGCATATTTTTTGTTGTTATTTTTACTTTGAAAATCGGTTTAATTTTTTAAGTTGTATATTTAGATTCAGAGAGTAAAATACTACAAATCTTCTATGTATACTTTGATGTTCAGCTGGGACTATATTGTAGGGATGTTAAAAAATAATCGATTATGGAAATAATTGATTAAAATCGTGATTTTTTAATTTAATGAAATTTTTAAGTAAGAATCGATTTTAGTACTTACTTGATTTTATTTTTATGAATAATCAATTATTACCGATTTTTCATCCACAAAACCCCTACTAAATACGGTAGTATTACTACTACAAAACACTAATTTTGTTGATTTTAAATATGAAAAACATTTTATTTTGAACCTTTATAATTTGATTGTTCTAAAACTTTATGTTGATTATTTATGAACTTACTATTTCTGTTGTTTATTTTTAATTAATAAATCTATTGATATAATATTTATGGCGATTTTTAGGAAAAAAATCGATTAATAATAAAATCGATTATTTTCTTAAGAAAAAGAGATTTTTTGTTAATCGATTTTTCATTGAAAAAAATAAACCGATTAACTAAAAATCGTTTTTTTAATGTATAATGTCACATCCTTACTATATTGTCTGAGAATTTAAGCTCAAAATGGTCAAAATTAAAACTAGGTGGCGCTATTACTTGTTGTTAAAAAGTGACGTACAATATTAATAATTATTCATACCACATTGAAATAATAATGTTATAGTTATCAATCTGAGATTGATTAAATCTCAGATTAATAACTATAACAATATTATTTCTGTGCATATCCTTCTTCCATGTATGAATTTTTGAAAGGGATAATATTGTTTGCTTTTAACTTTATTCCTTACATTATATTCTTCCTCTTATACTCGAACCCCCTTACTAATAATCGCAGTATAAGCTTTGAATAGTTATACAGTGTTTTGTCTCCTTCTATCGAATTAAAAATGTCACTTGTGTGACGGGAACAAAACACTGTATAACTATTCAAAGCTTATACAGCGTTTATTAGTAAGGTGGGTATAATATAAATAAAATATATTGTACATAAAATTTAATTCACTTGGAGTAGTTTCGGAGTCTATTCAATGCAAACAAACAAACCTTTCCTCTCAATAGTATTAGTATAGATTACCTCCTCCTAAGAGCCTCCGTGGTCTAGTGGTTAGAACATTGGCGTTATTATAATCTACGCAATATATCATGTTCTGATAAGCATTTTGATCTGTGATAAGTTTCAGGAACACATCATTGATAACATCCTATTGCCGTGTTTATATGTATAATCATTATGATGTATTTTTTATCAATATAGTTGTATTAGGCGGCAACCATTAATGCATAAACATAATATTTAATCCTACTAATATTATAAACTAGCTGTTGCCCGCGGCTCTGCCCGCGTAAATATAGTATCCCTCGGGAACACTGTATTTTTTCGGGATAAAATGTAGCCTATGCTTTAATCCAAGGTCCAAACTACTACCATACCGAATTTCATCAAAATCCGTTAAGTAGTTTTTGCGTGAAAGAGGAACAAACATCCATCCATCCATACATCCTCACAAAATATTAGTAGGATGTGAAAGTTTGCAAGGATGGATGGAACTCTTTCACGCAAAAAGTACCTAACAGATTTCGATGAAATTTGTAATGGTTATAGTTTATGCTCTGGATTAAAACATAGGCTACTTTTTATCCCGAGTGTAGTATTCCCGTGGGATACTGTATTTGCGCGAGCGGAGACGCGGGCAACAGCTAATCTCTAATAAAATTTAATCACGATTGTGCACCTGCATACTACAAAAATTTAATTCTACTATTTTTATTTTATACTAGCTGTTGCCCGCGGCTCCGCCCACGTAAATGAATTTTTTTCGCGGTCGCGGATATGTGACTGATGCAAAAAATAGATAAAAACAATCCTTGATGCGGATTATATATCATGCTAAAATTTCAGCTCGATCGGTGCAGAACTTTTTGAGTTTTTGAAGCGTACACAAACCAACATAACATTTTTATATATTATATAGATATCACGAAAATGAATACATCGTTAGTCGTTACTAAGCCAAATGCTTATCACGACAATACTTGAAATATTCCACAAACATTTCCTGTCCCTGTGACCTTACAATTTAGGAAGTGTACACTCACCTTATCTTTAAGCTGTTGACACATGTGCAAGGCGGCCGTGAGCATGAACAGCACATCGCTCAGCCAGGGCACAGCACAGTCCGCCTGACACGAGTCTATACGCATCGTACCGTGCACCGAACTCAGCTGATACGCTACGAATATCAACTTGTGCGACTGTATGTAGAATGATATTGCTAAGTCCTCTGGTAGATTCGGTGCTAGGGCTTTCTGTAATTCAAAAATTAACATTGAAACAGCTGTTGAATACCTTAGGTTTAAAACTTAAAAGCTTTAAGTTTGCTATATAGTATATTTTTTTTTTTTATGTGACTCATATCTTTTATTTAGGGCTGATTTTTCAATCGTCAGTTAACTGTTACCTGAGGAATAAATGAGTGACTTCGACAGATTTTTCATACAAAATATGTAAAAAGTGCCCATAATTAACACTAGGGATTATCACACATTTTCACATGACAGAAAATTCTCTTTAAAGTCACATTCGTTTTACATAAAATGACATGAAATTTTCATACAGTTACCATGTTTCTGCTCTTCATAAGCTCGTCAATCGCCTTTTTCTTTGGTAATACTAGAGCAGTGCGCGCTCTTTGTAACGAGCCGATCAGACATTGAATTATGTGCAACACTTCTTCTGAACACCTGCAGAAAAACAACTAGAGTTAAGGCAACACCTGATAATATATACTTCTGGGTATCGGTTAAGGCCCATATCCACTAACGCCGGAAATTAATCTTAATCTCATTTTAGCTGAGATTAAGATTTCAATATTGATTTTTGACATTAGGATCCTAGGATTAACTTCACTTCAATTTACGCCAATTTTTGTTTGAGAATCTAAAATTGAAGTCAATGTAAGATTTAGATACGTTATTAATTTCGCCATATTTGAAAACGCCGCGCGGCAAAGTGATCGCGTGGTGCCTCGTGCATTTGCTGAATGGAAGTTGGATGAGAAATAGCACAGTTATTGCCCTAAAACGATATGTAAATGTTCTTCAGGGTTAAATTAGGTCAACAGTGTTGAATTGCAATAAACAGTACCGAAGAATAGGGATGATGACTACATCTAAAATATTTAGTTTCATTATTATACTCATACAATATTGAGGCATTACTACTTGGTAAATGTAAAAAAAAATATATTATGTGTAGTTTTAGTAACAACATTCGATAACAAATGAAGAAGCAAACAAATATGGCGGCGCGGGGCATATGCCGTTCAACCAATCAGCGCGCGAATTGCAGTTTAACGAATTCCTGTTCGTTATATTATTATAATATAACGTAACATTGTAAGAATTTTTATTTGACAATCTGTCGACATATTGTAATCTCTCTAGTTATATTACAATCTAACGATTTTTACAATTTTACGGTGACAGATACATCTACAAAGTATAAAAAAGTTTTTTTTTGCTAAATTAGTAAACAAAACCTACATTTTACTTACATCACATACAAAAATATTTATTAAAGTGACTATGAACTTAAACGCACAAATATTGGAGATATTTACAAATATGTTCCTCCAGCCGTACACTTTAACCTAGGCGTGACGTCACAGCTAGGTACGACTTTAGTATGAAACGTTTTCACGAGACTTGCGAAATTTTGTATACAAATCACTGTACCTTTGAAAATATTGATTTTTGATATACTTACTGTTTCTTCTGAGAAGTTACTCATATTTAAAAATACTATTCATTTATGCAATAAATTTTTTTTGTCATCTAGCCTATTGGTAGGTTTAGCAAAGAAATTACACAAAATTACTGTTTAACATTACACTTAACACTTGTTCTACATGTATTTGAACACATACCTGAATACATAGTGTTTATCAACATTATCAATATAGCCAATAGCTTGTTGTAAATGATTAGCCGCATCCTGTATCTGTTGGAGTTTCCACGGACCATCTTGGTTGATAGACGTACGACATATTGAATGCATTTGTCGTAATACTTTGAAGCTTATATCCTAAAAATATGAAACATCTAATGCAACATATTTAAAAAATAGGTAAGTAAAAGTGCTCCAAAAACTCTGTTATCAGTAGGGAATTCCAAACTATTAAACTATTGATAGCTTTACCTAATGGACAAGATAGTAGAAAGTATGTTAAAGTACAATAAGGGAAAATTAATGTTTTTCAGCTTAGCTTCTAATATATGTAATTGATTGTACTGTCGGTTCTTGGTGGAAATTCATGTTGAACACTAATAAAACACAATTTTTCGTGCACTTTTTCCACTATATAATATAGTGGAAAAAGTGCACGAAAAATTGTGTTTTATTAATGTAGCTTCTAATAAATAAAAATAATAATAAAATGACCAATTTACGTAATGTGTTCTATATTAGTATCACACTTAAAGGTACATAATATGATATTTATTATATAAAAAATACTTACTGCATGTGTAATACTGTCGCCTGTGAGGGTGACTATACATTTCAGCTGCTCCGGTTGTGATGTAAGAATGAACTTATCCTGTTTCTGGCCCTCATTCCCATACAGAGGCACGGGAAATCTGTGTGCACACTCCTGTTATAAAATTAAAGAGTTATTATTTAAAATAGAATGCATACAATGTGATTTATTAATCAAACTTTTCCAAAACATTCTGAAAATGAGCAAGCACAAAGTACAATATGTGATTATGGAAAGATTTTAATTAAGACAATGACCATTAATTAAATTGGATAGACATTTCCACTAATATAATGATATTGTTAATTTATATAAATTATCATCATTAATTTTCCACTTGGATTAACGGTAAATATTCCGTATCGTGCCACCAGTGATTTTGAGGCTGATTTTTTTGTTTACAGTTGCGCGTTATAATCTGTAAACATCAAAACTAGTATTGTTATGATGGCGCATGACCTTTTGCAAAAAAAAAATTACTCCGAGTTGGCCCAATACGACTTCATTGGGTTAAGTTAGATGGCTAAGGCGAGAGCGTAGCGCAGCGAAGCTACCGCCTTAGCCATCGTGGTTATTTTTTTGTAAACCACCCAGAAGTAGTCCCGCGCAGCGGGGCTCCGTCGACTCATAATTGAAGCCAGGGTAAATATTGTGTGTGTAATGTGTCGAGCTCGCGAACGGACGCGCTCCGCGTTATACACATGCAGCAAATATTAATTAATTAATATTTTCGCGAATCGCGCGGCTGATTGCCGCTGCACGTGATCATGGCGCTCGTGGTCAATGAGTTGCTGGCGTTTATCCAGCATGCCATCGACACCATGGACGAAGTCAGCATAATGCAGATCTGCAAGTCTTCTTTCACCAGCGAGGAGATTTGCAAAGGCAAGCACTTGCTGTACGAGACGCTCGGCCAGAGCGCAAACATGCCATCGCGACGGAGAGATGGAACCGAAAGAAGCGTGCAGGACATCATCTCCCTGCTGAAGCAGACGGATCCGGATGAGGTGCCAGCTTTTGTAGCGAAAAATCTGCATAAGCTGCCGCCAGTGACACTGGACCACGTCGATGTCGTCAGCCTACTGAAGGACATCAAGTTCCTGAAGGAAGAACTGGCCGGAGTTCGAGGTAGAGTCAACCATAAGTGATCTACGTAGTGAATTATCACAGTTAAAAAGTGTTAATTCAATATGTAGGTCACCTGATGCCGCAAACGTCACTCGTCGTCGAGGCGCGCAGGCGGTCACGTTTAGCCCGTCAGCATTATCCGACGGGTCAACGAACATCGTTGCTGCCGCCCCCGCTGCCCGCTCCCCGCCCGCGAAGGAGTCGGTGCCGAGTTACGCGAGTGTCGCCGCTAGCGAGCCACCGCCACCTCCCCCGCGTTCGAAAAACAAAGGGAAGAAGGTGGCCCCTTCAAAAGAGCGTCCTTTTTCTAAAAAGGACCGAACGTGCGATGATGACGGGTTCATCAAGGTCGAGAGGAAGAAGAAGAAACCCGTCGTCCGCAACCATCGCGGCACCGCACCCGAAGGACCCGAGCAGCTGTTGCGGTGTGAGACTCCCGCGACACCGCTGTACGTGTCCCGGCTGCATTGGTCCACGACGGTCGAGCAGGTCGTGGACTACATCAGGAGCAGAACCAACTTCGCCTTGAGGGTCGAGCGGTTGGAATCTCGTCATAGAGTGAATTTTAGTTCTTTTGTGGTGAGAGTTCCAACCCATCATTTACCGACCTTCGAGAAGGAGGAGTTCTGGCCGATTGGAGTCGCCTACAGAAGGTTCAGAGGACGACTCCCGAACACTTGGCGCCCCACGTCGCAGACAATACGTGTTTAGTGTTAGTGTTAGTTATATAATATAATATAGTAATATGTATGTTAGTCTATAAGGTATTTATAATATGGGCCTATGCAGCCCGAAATAAATGGTATTTAATTTAAATATTCCGTATCGCGCCACCAGCGATTTTGAGGCCGATTTTTTTTTTTACAGTCGCGTTATAATAAGCCCTCAATAACAACTGGCTTCAATTATGAGTCGACGGAGGCCCGCTACGCGGGGCTCCTACTTCTGGGTGGTTTACAAAAAAATAACCACGATGGCTAAGGCGGTAGCTTCGCTGTGCTATGCTCCCGCCTTAGCCATCTAACCTAACCCAATGAAGTCATATTGAGTCATATTTTTTTTTGCAAAAAAGGTCATGCGCCATCATAACAATACTAGTTCTGATGTTTACAGATTATAACGCGACTGTAAAAAAAAAATCGGCCTCAAAATCGCTGGTGGCGCGATACGGAATATTTACCATTATTAACTATTGATCTATAACATAAAATTAGGCAACCTTTAACAACAACCAGGCTTAACACAAGGTCACTAAAAGGGATAGTCACTAAATGGGTTAGTCCCTGAAACTAGAATTTAGATTCGCATGCAATAACTTTGTATTCAAATTAAAATTATGTAACTTTGAAGACACCTATTTTATTTCGTGTTAATAAATAGGAATTGTATAAATTACCTTCAGTGTGATATACAATACATGAGTTAAGTAATCTATTATTGTGAAAATTAATGACCATCATACTCACCACTAACACTGTATGGAGTTGGTGTAAAATAGAGTGAACCTCCTCACGAAGAACCCATTCAAACTCCTCTTTCTAAAAAATGAATCATTGTATAAGTAACGAAAAACAAACCAAAAGGACGAGAGTAATAATATAAGTGTTCCCACCAAATTAGCAGCCTCTTCCTTTTCGTTATCATTCATTTTATTAACGATGAAAGTATCACTATATTATGAACTAAATAAAGTTTAAATTATAACTGTGTTGCTTAGCACTACTCAGTGTAATAAATACAACAAATAAGTATTCAATTTTCGATTACTGAATCAACTCAGCCAAATAGTTAATAGAATCAATTTTGCAAAATCTTGAATCCCAAATTGAAATCGTGAGGTGACCATTGTCATTTGTCATTGTGACGTTGACGTCTTTTTCTTTTTAATTTTATTTTTTTACGTCGGCTTATAACCATTTGCGAGTGTCAAGTAAAAAAGCGGCTTAAGGTGAAGGCACACTTATCCGAGCCGAAAGAATCGAACGCGCCGAAGGAAACGAATTTTAGAATTCTTTATATGAAATCCTATGAAACCTCGCTCATTTGCCCGCATCGAATCGGTCGAATCTGGAAGCACCCCAGAACTCCTAGACGAATTCGGACGACGTCACCGGATTCGATGCGAGCGATGCGGTCGAATCGGCCGATGCGCTTGCATTCTAGTAAGCTCATCATCGTGTTATGTTCTAGTAAGGGCTAATAAAATAAAAACGATGTATTCGGTGCGGTCGATTCTTTCGATGCGTTCGATTCTTTCGGCGCGGATAGGTATGCGAGACCTCGTGGAATTCGATTCGTTCGATTCTTTCGGCTCGGATAAGTGTACATTCACCTTTATTATAGCACAGAGTAGTACCTAGTTGATCAGTATTGTTGGAATGTTACTTAACATTCTAATGATAAATTTAACGTTTGATTCAAGTTTGATTAGACTTTATTTACGTATCTCAAACCCGCCATATTCATTACATTCACCTTTTGATGTTTCCCGCCACTTGTGCGCGCTAAAGGAAAGCGGCAAAATGTACGGTTCCCGCGAGAACCGCGTCTAACCGTGTCTAATCTATATCATCAAAATCGGTCCAGTAGTTTCGAAACTTATTCAATGCAAACAAACCCTCCTCTTTATAATATTAGTATAGATTTACTCATCCTTAATAATAATATATTATCAAGATATCTCGCACGTCGCGTAACGAGTCGATATGATAGGGTCCTGTTTTTACCCATTGGGTACGAAACCCTATAAACATTTTCAATATTGTATACAGAAGTATATAGCAGTGAGTAAAGTTATTTGCTGAAGTTTCTCCAAAAACACTATTCCACGCGGGCGAAGCCGCGGGCAAAAGCTAGTATAATATAAAGAGTTACTTACGTCGCGCAACGGTTTATGAGCGCTCAGTGAAAGTGGAGGGGATCGTTCGCGCATGTGACCAATAGCAAAGAATATATTACTAACGTACCAATAGCGTGTCGGCAGTCACGTTCGGCATGCATTCGGTGTATCCACACCTCCCCGCCCGAGCCCGCTACCGCCAAACACACCCAAAAACTGACTTCTGCGCATACCCCCTCTACTTTTGTCGAAAGATCTTCATTCGTTGCGCGACCTGTACTTGCCTGCTTCAGGGCTGCAGCTTTGGATATGCAGGCTGGAAGTTCTGTCTGCGTTACCTCGATTCTATGGAAAAATATTCCTTTTTTGTTTTTCCAATTAATTCTCTAATCTTTAAATCTATTATGATATTTTGAAAATTTTCTGCTACATATTTCACGTTCGTAAAAATTTTACAATTTCCTTATTTATTTTTAATACACCTAATAAGAACAATAATAACATTTGTGATGTATTACACATTAATTGTTTGCTTTTTTATTTTCTAAGTATTTCTAAAAATACATAGAAGTTTTATTCTGAAGAAAACATTACATCTTGGACAAAATTTGATTTTTTGAAATCTTGAAAATTTAAACTGCAAAACCAGTCAGGTAAAAAGATCATCAAAATTAGGACAAACAGTAAAATTTATTAGTATATTAACAGTTGCCAGTACTATTACACGTTATGTCACATTAATTTATTAAATAACACATAACCCAAACGACTGTTAAAAACACTTTTACAATATTGCACCAGGATGCATATTCTGTAATTGAATCTTAAATCCACTATTCGGTTGAATAGCAGGTCTCTTTTCCTTCACAATATTGTAAGCCTCTTCAAATGACTTGTTATGGTAATGCATTAGATAAGCAATAACCACCATCGAAGTTCTAGATACCCCAGCATTACAATGTATTAGAACATTTTCTCTTAAATCTACAGCATTTTTTATAAAAGGTAAACAATCTTTTAACACATGCCTTATATCAGATTCAGGTAAATCTAGAATGTTCACAAACTTTTTATTTACTCCAACATTGGGTATATCAATGCCTAAACTAAGCACATGCTGTATATTATATGCTCTTATTACTTTAAGATCAGTGCAATCCTGTGACCCAATATACACACTATCTACAATCAACACTGGTATGTTGTCAGGTTTTGTATCAACTACAAAGCCAAAAGTGTGTTCAATAATTTCATGACTACCCTCCACATGTTTAGCGCCATCTATGTTGGTGACAACTGTTTTTGTCTCTCTCAGTCTTTGTTTCTGTTTCTTAAGTTCATTTAGGAAGCTCATTTTCCTTTTCACTCTTCACTGTCACTTTCACTATTCACTTCTTCAAAAGTCCTGCCTTCAGTATACACTAAATCTTCTGGCCTATATTCAACATTGCAGAGGTACAGTCCATCTGGTGGCCCAGTTTGAATAGTATGATGCCATGAATGTTTTGATGGTATTTGTAGCATCAGTTTTATGTATTCTGGTTCTAACTTTCCTTTTGCCACACTTATAAGAGCACCTATCATTCGCCGAATCTATAACACAAACAAATGAGTAGAGCAGTACAGCTACAATGTGAACACCAAGATTATAATGGTTCAGTCAGTCAGTCCCAGTATAAACAATCATATTATATGAACATAAATGCTTACACTGTTACTATATTCAATGTGGCAAAAAAAGTCAAACATTTTACCTGATTGTGCACAAATGCTCTTCCTTTAATTTCAATATCCCAATAGTCAAAAAAGCTATCTTTACTTTGAGAATAACTTGTTACACTGGGCATTCCAGGCTTAACATTGAATTCAAAAATTTCTCGTCTGTTATGCTTTGTTTGTTTCAATTTGTCAAACTTCTTGAATGATGTGAAGTCATGATAGCCAACAAAGTACTTAGCAGCTTCTTTAAACCGCTCAATATCAAAGTTTTCAGACCTGTGACATAGAAATATTTTACTGCACTACTGACTCTTATTTCATATTGAATTACTGTGTTACAATAAAATAGACAAGATTTTTTCTTACCGAATAAAATGACATCTTTTCCATTCTTCCACAGGAATATATCGTGCAATAGAATCATTTTCATCAAATTTAGTATTCGGTTTAATTACAGCTAGCCTATAATTATTTACACAAAGGCTAATGTAATTATGTAGAAAAAATTGAAAAAGGTGAATTTTAAAATATTTATATATATATTTTTTGGTTATTCTTACAAAACAAACTTAGGACTGTGTAGGTTACTACTTGACTGCATTGCTAATCATATCTCTTATCATCAAATATTTATCAATCATCTTTAATAAAATAAGTAAGAAAAAATATTCATTTACCTATAAAGATATGTCCTGCGGATTGCATTGTATCTGGCACTAAAAGTATCATTAACACGTATACAATTTCTTATGTATATGCTTATTTCATTTTTCATGAAGAATTTGTTCATACTATATGTAAGAAAGTGTCCATCGTAAACTCTATCTGGTCCTCGTACTATATCAAAATGAGCTGTTGCATTCAATGCATGAACACCTCCATCTGTCCTGTGAAAATAATCAGTTGATAAGTGACTTAAAATATGAAATATCATCAAATATTATACCTTTCGAATAGTGAAAATGAATTACCGGCTAGACAATGTGAGGTTAGGATAATTTTTAGGTCGCAACTTCTGCAAAGCAATTTCGATAGAACCTTGAATACTTTCAGGATCAGGATAGTTTCGCTCTTCTTTTAACCATATTTTCTCTGAAGACCTGTTACAATATGTTAGAATACTTATCGTTTAATGATTCAAAACAGGTTCAAATCTTTACCGATTTACTGACCTAAATTTTGTACCAATATAGGAAAAAAATGTTAAATATCTAGCTTTCATTTCTATATTAATTAATTAACAATAATATAATAAAGATGTTTTATTAGAATATGTATAGTAAAAATATTATTTTCCATCGAAACAAAATCTCACTCAATTTTCTAAAATCTAAAACTTGTTCTTCTTCTTTTTAATTTGGCAGTTGACTTTTTCTATTTAATTATAATTATGGTATCGGCTTATAATCATTTGCCAGTGTCAAGTTAAAAAGGCGGCAAATGGAATATTCGTTCAAATTTTCAAGTCTAGTTCAAACTTTGGACTCCAAAGTATAGTCAAAGTCCAAATAAATAGTCAGGGTGTGATCAGGGTAGTCGATTCAATAAAGTGGTAGACGCTTTACTGATACTTTCTAGGGAGTTTTGGAGAGAACACAAATTAGCACGATTTTTTAAATTGTACCACTTGTGCACGTTAACAAATATATTGTAATGGTTAAATGAAACTAATTTGACAGAACTCCCGAACTTCCTTAGTGCTTTTTTCCTTCACTTATTTAATTTAGTTAGAGGAAATTTAAGTATAATGAGCTTGTTTCATAATCGCCTATTATCTGACGAACAGCATAATATCCGGAAGTTTTGTCCCTGCTTACTTTATACTGAGCGACAGAGACATAATATAATGTAAAAAATGGACAACATTGAAAAAACGTCGCGATTTTTTATAAAATCTTAAAAGTTCGAAATATCGCATATTTATTTGCGCAGATATAGACTCAAATATCAGAAATTATGGGAACTAAGTACTAACTCCTAAACTGCCCTAAAGGAACAATATCGACGACTTAACTTTATCCCAGTAATATTATATTAAAGTGCTCTTCGGAGCTAATAAACATCATTTTAAATTGGCAAAATAATTAAAACAATGTTTTCTGAAATAAAATTTCAATATGTATTTAGGAAACAATTTATGATACCTATTGAATAGTAAAAAAAAAACTTAAATGGTTGCATATTATGATGAAAAAAATATTAATAAGTGTTACAGAGACTAAGTGCAAGACATTGAGTAATGATGCACACAGTTTAACGAAATATCGCATATTTATTTGCGCAGATATAGACTCAAATATCAGAAATTATGGGAACTAAGTACTAACTCCTAAACTGCCCTAAAGGAACAATATCGACGACTTAACTTTATCCCAGTAATATTATATTAAAGTGCTCTTCGGAGCTAATAAACAACATTTTAAATTGGCAAAATAATTAAAACAATGTTTTCTGAAATAAAATTTCAATATGTATTTAGGAAACAATTTATGATACCTATTGAATAGTAAAAAAAAACTTAAATGGTTGCATATTATGATGAAAAAAATATTAATAAGTGTTACAGAGACTAAGTGCAAGACATTGAGTAATGATGCACACAGTTTAACGACAAAAATGTATGGAAAATGGTCATTTAAATCGCGTGTAGGTATCTAATAAAACGAGAGCTACTAGCAATTTTCGGGCAGGAGGCAACCTGGCAACTTATCCTGTACCTCTCGTACTACATCCCAACACGGAATCGCAGGCATTGCTGGTTTTAAAATATAAAGACCGCCATTTTATGTCAGCCATTTTGAATTCACAATCACACTGACCAATATATTATAGTGGCAATAAAACCAAATGTACTAAATATAAGATCAGACTGTCAAAAGAAAAGGGGTAAATTTTCTATTCTTAAGTTGTCCCATAACCGGGTGTTTTCAAAATTGTTTGAGGCAATTAAAAATTTTTATGTTGTAGTTTAATAGTATAGGGGTCAGTTACAGTATTATAGGAGAGGTATAGGGCAAACCAGGTTGCTTCAAATACCTGCTCTAAAATTGTTAGTAGTTCTCGGGCTATAAACTCTGCTTTATTTATAATAATATCCATTAAATTAGAAGCCAAATGTTTATTTTAATTATAAAGTTGAAGCACATAATAATATGATCTACTCTGTAAATAAACATAGCTATATAATATTGTCACAATATTTTAGTTCATATTAATATTATTATATGTTCCAATACACTGATAACAAACACGTAAGCATATAAAAATAATTTATTTATTGCTTGACATTTTCCATATCAAATATTATGTACAAGTGTATATTTTAAGCAGCTAAATATGAATTGTATACTTTGCGACAACTGCGTTTAGCTACAAGCACCAACATTTACGTACACGAAATATACGAAACTAATAACGTACTCTTTGTTGTTAAATATAAAACTATTATTCATTGGATTACATTAGAAAACTTTAATATCTAAGCATTTATCATATTTATTTATGGGTCTGTAGACTATAATATTATTATATTAATTCTGAATTTAATTTGTACTTATTACAAATACTTTTAAGAGCATCTGGTTAGTGATAAAGCAGGTTATTAGTTTATGTGTGACTCAGTGAGAATAACAGAACCGTGGCCAAGGGCCATTCGCTACAGCGAATTGCAGCGCGTCAAATTAAGCAAAAAATTTTTTAGCCGTTTTCGGCTAAAACCATTACCCTCTTACTAATAAACGCTGTATAAGCTTTGAATAGTTATACAATGTTTTGTTCCCGTCACACAAGTGACATTTTTAATTCTATTGAAGAAGACAAAACACTGTATAACTATTCAAAGCTTATACAGCGTTTATTAGTAAGGGGGTAGACGTTTATATTATAGACAAAGCATGACGAGGCAAAAAGTGTCTACACCTAAAGTAGGGCTACCACTTTTGGAGTTGTTTGGGGCCATTTTGACATTTGAGGTATAGTGAAATCAAGCTGGCGTAACTTTTTCTTGTATGAAGATAGTTTTTTGTTTTGTCAAATGTCCGTCATAACTCATAGCCAATCTTTAGTTCTGAAATCTTTGGCTCAAACAAAATGTATTGATAATTTATTTGTTTTATCAGATCATTACAATACATTCGCTGCGGCGAATTGTCCTGTAGCCAAGCAGTAACAGTAACATATATCCTTAACTCTAATATGGCCATTTATCTTTCGCCAGTACATAACTTAGTCTAGTAAATAATTTTTGGAATGTTGTAACAATGGAAGCTTAAAAAAGTAAACCTTAACGCAAGCTAATAAAGTACAAACCTTATGTGAAACCAGCTAGAACTAGAGATATTATACATAATATTATTACAATAACTAATTTCTATAAACTAATATTCACTGCTATTGTTTTTTCGTTATGTTTTAGGTTTTGTATCCCATTTCTTAATTCGTTGATTCTGAAATAAAATATGTAAAATTACTAAAAGAAAAATTACATTCTGTATTAATTCTATACTAATATAATAAAGAGGAAAATTTTGTTACTTTGTTTGCATCGAATATGCTCCGAAACGACTAGACCGATTTTGATGAAATTGGTACAGGAGTAGACCACAAAGACATAGGCTACTTTTTATTGCGGCAAAATATACGGTTCCCGCGAAATTTCTTTTAGCGTGCACGAAGTCGTGAGCGACATCTAGTAGCATAATAAAATATAATTATTCTCATAGGAATATTATAATAATAAAAGATGGTATAACTGCAGTGGCGAAATCTGGTTCTCCTTCATAGGAAAGCCCTAGCCTGTTATAGGTATGTAATAGGTAGGTATCTGCATGAGGGTCTTCAAAAGGTAAGGAGTAAGTGAAGCCGATAGGAATGGAGTTATAGGAACCCCACGCCTGGTATACTGGTATTAAATTGTATATTATTTTATACCTTTTTCATCAGTCAAAAACTGCCACCCCATTAGCTAGGAAACAGAATGAAGCCTGTCCCTCTGCCGTAGGGCTTCCAAGTCCGCCTTCAAAGACACTTTCTTGTTGAAGAACTCTTCTAACTTCTCCTCAGCGAGTATCGTCGCCAGGAACTGTTCGAGGGTTATAGACCACGAGTCCTCGGTACTCTCGTCGTCTCGGGACGGCGACGCTCGACTAACGAAATCGGGCTCAGTTGCGTTCCCGTTAGGGTCCAGCTGCAAAACAAATATAACAAATATTATTTTTAAACAAAAAATTAAACCGACTTCCAAAGTAAAAATTCACAAAAAAGTATGAAATAAAACTTATTTTCTAAATAATTCCCCTTTTAAATTTGGCTAAAATTTTAACAATTTCTCTACTCAATCTTCTTAATTTTGAAGTCGCTACCAGCCCAAATGATATCCTAGAATATTTTATAGAACACGTTCATATTTGCTGGTACCGACTTCAAAATTAAGAAGATTGAGTAGAGAAATTGTTAAAATTTTAGCCAAATTTAAAAGGGGAATTATTTAGAAAATAAGTTTTATTTCATACTTTTTTGTGAATTTTTACTTTGGAAGTCGGTTTAATTTTTTGTTTAAAAATAATAATTTCACCCTTTTTAGTGATATATTTTGTTCAGTTATTATTAATACGTCTTAAGAACGTCTAAGCTAAACGATCGAATGTATAATTGAATACGCGCCAAGCTTCCATAAGGTGATATCCAATATTAAGATGATGATGATGATTACTGTAAGTTATAAAGTGGCATATGCTTGCAGTTCATTAAACAATGCTGAAATTTCCAAACGCATATCTTTAAAGACTGAGGAGTTCTGTTCAGCGCTTTTGGATCCAGGGTATACCTTGGTACAACATCTTATTTTTTGGTAGCATATGTTTGTGTTATTCCAGTAAAAGTCAAAATCACTATATGTGTCGATAAAAATTTCGAGGAGTTCCCTCGATTCCTCATGGATCGCATCATCAAGTTTCCACTTTAGTGACTAAAGGACTAATTTAGAATGATATCCTTTACAACAACAAAATAATTTTGCAAATAAGTTCATAAATAGCAGAGTAATGTTCAAAGATATCCATGTCGGTGTAAAGTACTATGAGAAGTACCTTTTATACCATCATAATGTGATGATGTATGGTGTGATGATGGTGGTGATGATGATGATTACTCTAATTGACGTAGTGGCATATGCTTGCAGTTGTTTAAACAACGCCGAAATCCCCAAATATGTATCTATAAGGAGTCAGGAGTTCTGTTCTTTACTTTTGGATCCAGGTTATACCTTGGAGCAAAATCTTACTTTTTGGTAACATATGCTTGGATTTCTTTAAAAAAACTCAAAATCACCATATGTATCCATATAAATTTCGAGGAGTTCCCTCGATTCCTCATGGATCCCATCATCAAGTCACCATTTTTTTGAAAATGGGACCAACCTCGGATGATACCCTTTATATCAGAAAAAGAATTTTGAAAATCGGTTCACAGACGGCGAAGCAATCAGCGAACATACAAAAAAAAAAAAAAAAAAAAAAACAAAATATATACAGCCGAACGTATAACCGCCTCCTTTTTTGGAAGTCGTTTAAAAAACAGGTATAAATAATAAAAAAGACACAAAAATATGTAATACCAAATCTGTTTCTATAAATTGTCCCTAAATTATGTCGATTATTATATAATGTAAAATATGTATTCTAAGTTTACTTTGTACTTTATGTACTATTTCTGGATAAAAAGTAGTCTATGTGTTAATCCAGAGCTCAAACTACTATCATACCAAATTTCATCAAAATCCGTTCGTACTGAACTTTCGTTCTTTCTTTTTTTTAGGCGACCAAATATTAAATTAGTTTAGAAATAAAGAGATCCGTGGCCTAGTGGGTAGACCGTTTGGTTCGCACTCGAGAGAGTGCGCGTTCGAATCACAGGTTGTGGCGTGTACCAATGAGACTTTTTCAGATCTTAAGTACATTATACGGACTCTCTAACGGTGAAGGGAAACATCGTGAGGAAACCCGCACACGGTTGGCCCCAGACGTATTGACCAGTCATTCCTCTGGACTAGGCTGACTGTGTTTTGAGAATGCCGTATGTGCTTGGGCAAAATATTAGATATGTATAAGCGTAATTGCATCTGTATTTTAACGGCATAGGTCGCATATCTGCAGGAGGTGGGGTAAATACTGTGATATCTATAACTCATTTTCAATGAATATTCATATAAAATATGATAATAAATTAATTGATTATTATCTCGCACTGCTCCATGGATCTGAATTAAAATAATCACGGAAATTTGAAATATGAACGAAAATAGCTTTTTGGTTTGTGGTCTAGACTTTTTAAAAAGCAGTTTAAAAACGTCTAATGTCTTTTACGTAGTGAATTGTAGTAATACAATTTTTGTTGCTACGCAGGCACCTGAGAGTAATCATAGACATTTCATAAACATTTTGGAATGAGAATATAATAATTCAAAACGGGAATGAGAAATGTAATTTCTGCCCCAATTTGTCGACAATTAGTTTTAAAATTTACTATTTAAAAAAAAATTTATTTATTTAATTAAGTACTCTAAGTTTTTTTTTCTTCCGAAGTCAGGTCAAAATCGAGCCTGACGTCATTGCGACCCAAGTGGATCTATTGTGACTCCTTATTACTTGCCCCAGGCCTGCTGCTCATTAACCGAATATGGTTGGGGTTGGTGTCACGAATTTCCTCCGTGGTGGAGTATTCGTGCTGCCCAAGATACCTGTTTCTGTTCTGTTGAAATGCCGGACAGTCGAGAAGGTGATGGGGTGTCTCGTCCTTCTCCCCACAGAATCTGAAAGTTGTTGCGTCACCAACTCCTATTTTGTTGAGGTGTTTGTGGAGCTTATTCTAAGTGCTCAGAAACATAAATCAATACATACCTCAGGTAGATGAGGTTGAGCCGCAGCAGCTAAGTACAAGCTATCCTGAGATATTTCGCGGCCTAGATAAGGCCGGTGGTTCAACTCGCCCAGTTGCAGAAGCAGCGTACCTGAAATACTCGATATTATTTACACCGGTAACGTTGTTTGTAATATTTAAAAATAACAGGTAACACTCCAAGAGCGCCGGCAGAAGTGAAAACTTGAACATTAAGTTGGAAAAACCGCCATCTAGGTTAAAAGAAACGAACGAAAATAGTACTATGCTCGCGTAAGGGAACTAAGAAAAACCGCCATCTAGGTTAAAAGATACGAACTAAAATAGTTTCATGCTCGCGTAAGGTAACTAAGGCAGCAAAAAGTTTCGAGTTGCATCTTACGAATTTTCGATCAGGTCACGTGTCCTACCGCGAGTTTAACATTTTTTACCCATCCTAAGAAAAGTGCACAACGCCGCTAAAGATGTTTTCACTTCAATAATTGTTTAGTAAATTACTGTGGTCAAAACAAAACCGGCCGGGGAGTAGGACTCGCGCACGAAGGGTTCCGTACTGTTATCTATACAACTAAGTATGTATTATTATTTGGAACAAAAAATACATGTTTGTTTTGTGGCAAAATAACTGCCCTTATTTATTGTGTTCTGTGTATTGTGTGTGTCGAATTCTTATAGCGACAATAGAAATACACAATCTGTGAAAATTTCAAGTGTCAAGCTATTCACGATTCATGAGCTACATGTAGCCTGGGACAGACAGACGGACGGACAGACAGGAGTCTTAGTAATAGCAGCTTTGCCGTTATTTCACTCAATGAGAACACAACTTTTTTGTTAAAATTAAGTAAGGTCTGATTACCATTGGCTGTAACATTTTTGGTAATATAATTAAAATAAAAAATGGCGATACATTACAACTAGATAACATACCAGCTCTAGCGACCGCCTCGTACAGTTCGGTGGAGTGCTGTGTAAGGTCATGTAACGTCGACAGCAGCTTGAGGAAGTGGTCGCGGGGCAGGGGCGGAGCGCGCGGCGGGGCCCCCGCGCCCGGCGTCAGAGGCGTACTCGCACCAGTGCCGATGCCGGCGAGGGCGCACGCGCGCACTTGCTCCGCTAGCCGCCAACCTTCTAGAATGTACCCAAATTATGTATATTTTGGAATAAAACGGTAGTCACTTATGATGTGTAACATTACCAACTTCAGGGTAGGTACAAGTTTCCTTCACTTCCGGCCCATATTAAACAACGTCACTTCAACAGCAGCTGATGTCAGAAAGCGAGAGAAAATACATAATACGTTAAAACACCTGTTGTATACCTATAAGAAGAAGAAGAATAATAGCTCCTCACACCGACGACGTTAGCCGGTGTCATTGAAACCAGGCCAGCTTCGCAGGAGTTATTTTATAGTGCCCAAATCAGGCGCAGGACCGACTGTTTAAATGTCCATCCGACGCATGGATCATCTTTCTTATCAGAAAATCAGGTAATCAGCCTGCATTGTCCTAACCCTCCGAGGGTTTCTTACTGTCTTACAACATTGTTTGCTGTTCCAACGCGGGAATCGAACCGACAACCTCCAAGTCGAGCGCCAATCTCTAAACTACTGAACCACGGAGGCTGTTTTGTTTTTCTTGCCAAGATATTAAACAAAATGTAATATTTCAAAATAAGTCAGATCTCTCCTTCTCAGAGTTTTTTCGTCAATTCACTATCAAGGACAAAGTAAAGTAAGTTAGAAACTCACCACCTTGGCTGGAGCTGTCCATGGATTTGTCCATATCACCCACATCACTGATGGACCGCTGCATAGCTTCTGGTGTGGTCGGTTCAATGCTATAACACATATATCTATGTTATCTCTGGTTCCGTTTTATAAATTAACGAATATCCTAATATATTATCACATTCTGACTTTCTGTTTACTATTCCTTAAAGTATTAACTATCGAGTTACTGCACCGAGTTTGTGGCTAACTTCTCTGCGGTAAATGTGGGAGTATATCTAGCAGTAAATGTTGAGATATTAAAAAACTACAAACTCTAAATTTTACTTAGTAATTTGTCCAATTTGGGATTAGGAGTCAATTCACACCGAAACGATACGCGACATGGCGCATTTTTAAGATAGATATTTAAAATTGAACTCTATTCTTTATACAAGAAGATACACGTTTCATTGTAAAAGTACGAATGACAAGTTGCATCTCGCTACACACAGCACAGCGCATGTACAAAGTTCCTGCTCGGCCAGTTTCTAAACATTTTCCTTTGCACTAGGCCACTTAAAAATATTCAAACACAAAGGAAGTGATCTCAACGACCGCAGACGCGGTAAAACTACGTGTTTACTTTGCGTGCGTATGTTTACAGCGTCGTTGAATTGTGATTCAACGGCGCTGTAAAGCGATTTTCATCTTATGCCTAGTCAAGCGGCAACTTGTTCAATATTACATGACTGATGTCATATGGGATCCCTTTTTTCGCATAATTTTATTTGTCATAATTTCATTTGGCATACCTCACTTGGCATAATTTTATAACGCATACTATTACTTTGGCATAATGGTTTCATGGCATACTACATCATTAGGCATAAATTTCATTTAGACTAATATTTTTTGTCCTAATTTAAAGAGGCATAACTCGTAAGGCATATTTTTTCTTGTCATAATAATACTTTGGCATAATTGTTTTCTGGTATAAACTCGTTAGGCATATTTTTTTTTCATAATAAATTCAAGTAATTCTGTCATAAGGCACAAATATGCATAAAATGGAAGGACATAATGAAAAACGGAAATTAAACGCATATTTATGAAACATTAAAAGCAGGTATTACACTCATTATACCTAGTGTAACATGTGTAACAGTAGGTTAAGTAGCGGCGGGGTGGCCCTTGGGCCACCCGTAAGCCGCTAACATGTTTAAAATTTATCCTTAAGAACTTACTTTATTCTTAAGTGCATTGGGCTCGTGGTTATGGCTAGGCATGTTTTTAGGTAGCAGTTCATGTTGCTTGTCTGAGTTTAATTTCGTGATCAGTAGAAAATTACAATTATAATTGTTATTTTGTCTTAACCCGCACATCCAGTAAATTAATCATTCATTAGTATCTGAAAAAAAATATGCTACAAAGAAGTATGCGTAAATATAATAGTATGGTTAAATACCATTATGCGTAAATATATTTATGCTTTTTAATATTATGCTTTAAAATATTATTCTTAACAAATATTATGCGTAAAAAATATGCGTAAAAAAATGTATACCTTACAATAAGTATGCCTAACAATTATTATGCTTTTAGTAATTATGCCAAAAAAAATTATGCTAAGAAAGTTACGCCAAATAAAATTTTGGCCAGTAAAATTATGACATGATTTTATGCGAAAAAATAGGGAACCATGTCATATGAAATCTTCTATTGTAGTGTAATCTTTTTGTGTAGTTAATCAAGTTTAAATAGCCCTTTTCCTGCCACGCGGGTTGCCACACGCGTGCGGGTATCGGCCGCACTTGGTCGCACGCCGGTGATAGGATGTTCCAGTCCGCGTGCGTGCGCCCGCGGGTCAGGTGAAACATGTATAATAATAATAAAACATTTATTCAACAAAACGTTCACATTACACTACATTATCAACAAAAATCGACATTAAACATAAACAATCACGAAAAAATAACAAATAACAGTAAAATGAGTAAAACGGACATTTGCCTAAACCACATAGATAGAAAAAAAAATAACTTAGATTATACATATTAATATTAACAAACAGAGAAAGAATAGACAAATAACAAAATAGAAAAAAAAGGAAGGTATATGGCAGTGTAATGCGAACAGCTGTCGAAAAGGACTCCACTCAGGTGTACGATCGCAGCATAGTACACAACTATCCCGCAATCCCTGGTATTGTGGAGCCTCGTTGTTGTCAGGCGATTGACAGATACACACTAGCGGCATCATATAATCAAATTAATATCAAGAGATATACCTACATGCAATATTACGTAAAATATATAATTATTACAAAGAAATAAGATAATGCCGATACAATACAAATAATAATATTAACTGAGAAAATAAAAAAAAAGCGGCGACGAGCAGAGAGGCACTCGCGCTCGCCTCACACTGCGCGTAGACTGTATAAATTGATAGAACGCGGGCAGCACGCATGCGGCCGAGACCCGCAAGCGTGTGACAACCCGCGTGAATGGAAAAGGGCCCTTACGCTTTAGTATACTACTTGATGTTGCCTGCGACTTCGTGTGCGCAAAAGCAGCAAGGGAACCGTACATTTTGCCGCAGTAAAAAGTATCCTATGTCCTTCCCCGTGGTCTATTCTATATCCGTGTCAAATTTCATTGAAATCGTTCCATAGTTTCGGAGCCTATCAATGCAAACAAACAAACAAACCTTTCCTCTTTATTATATTATTATACTAGCTGACTCCACTGACCTAGCAGATGTTGTTCTGTCTTAAATATGAACTGGAAATAATAAATGACTACACCTACTCCTACAATCTATACCTTTTCCACTTGATAAAGATCATCATATGATCAAATGCATAGTTTACCATTCTATAAAGGACATATGGACAGACATTCATTTTTATATAATAGACTAGCTTTTGCCCGCGACTTCGTCCGCGTGGAACAATACTTTGGGATATCGCTGAAATTTACCCGCGACTTTATTTATGACTAACGAAAGCGGAATCCCATTTTTTTAAACGGAACCCTAAAATAAAAGTAGCCTATGTTAGACCCTACAACATCAGCTATCTGCTAGTGAAAGTCCCGTGAAAATCGGTCCAGCCGTTTCAGAGATTAGTCGGAACAAACAGACCGACAGACCGACTGACAGACAGACAGACGGACAGACAAAAATTTAAAAAATATATATTTTATTGTAAGTACCGAATATACTTTCAGATTCATTATGTAAAAAGCTGTTAATTTGAAGTTACAAACAGACACTTAAATTGTATTTAACTGTATAGATGTATAGATATTATAATGTATTATATTTTAACATATTATCAATTTGATGTTTATAAAATAACTAAACTATTTAACTAAACTAAACTAAACTAAACATTAACCCGCACGCGCACCCCGCCTTGGTGACGCCCTCTTCGCAACGGGCCGTGCAGCAGAAATCGTAATATTTTAATTTCGCCATAACTTCAAAACCAAACGTCCAATTTTAATCATTCAAAGACCAAATATTATCTACATAAACTGTACTTAGTGATGAAATAATTTATTTTGATAAGGATTAATAACATGAGTAAAATAAACGCGTTTAAATGTAGTCCAAAAAAAATTCAAGATTTCTAAATAAAAAAATGGTTGTTGTGCCTCACTCGACATAGATAGGTATAGTGTGTCGCGGACTTTTTTGTAGATATTTATAAGATCTACAATTAATTAGAACATTTTATGGTTCTATCTTTTATAGTTTAGGCAGCGTACGCAAAATAAGTAACTTTTCTGGTTGATTTTTTACACCTTGTGTCCGAAAAACCCAAATATCTTATGGAACCCTATTTTTTTCCAAAATAAAATTTAGCCTATGTTACTCGTGGATAATGTAGCTTTCGAATGGTGAAAGAATTTTTGAAATCGGTCCAGTACTTTTTGAGCCTATTCATTACAAACAAACAAACAAACAAACAAACAAACAAACAAACATACAAACAAAGTTTTCCTCTTTATAATATTAGTGTAGATTATATTATAATCATATAGCAAAATTATAAAGTATAGATAGTATGCTTTCACCCCCTTACTAATAAAAATATTTAAACAGTGGATAAGCAATACAAAGTTTTGTCTTTATCTGATACGTGGAAAAAGTCGCTTGTCAGACAAGGACAAAACATTGTATTGCTTATCCATTGTGTGAATATTTTTATTAGTAAGGGGGTAATAGTATACTATCTATACTATATAAATTTGCTAATATATCTTTATATATAAAAATGTTATGTTGGTTTGTGTATGCTTCAAAAACTCAAAAAGTTCTGCAACGATCGAGCTGAAATTTTAGCATGGTATATAATCCGCATCAAGGATTGTTTTTATCTATTTTTTGCATCAGTCACATATCCGCGACCGCGAAAAAACTATATTTACGCGGGCGTAATAAATATTTTTATAACAGCATATAACAGCTAGTAACAAATATTTTTATTAGTAAGGGGGTACGTGTATACCTGTCGAGGTAGGACAGCGCGTCGGTGGCGAGCTCCTCGCCGGTGTCGGTGTAGGCGGGCGGCAGCAGGTCCAGCGCGGTCAGCAGCGGCGGCGCGTGCGCGCAGTACAGCGCCCGCAACCGCACGCCCGCGTCCCCCCGCGCGGACACACCGAGCGCCGCGGACAGACCGCGCGCGCTCACCAGACCGTCGTCGTCGTTGTCCATTAGCTGGGAATATAGCGATATTCTGTAAAGCTGCTGATCCTTTTTTTTATCAATATATTTGACGAGGCTTGTTAGCCTCATAGTTCTATTCAAATCAATAAAGACATAATGTATTCAAGTGCGACCCTTATCCTTTCTTAATCAAACCTTCTTCTATCAGGAGGCTTGCAACTATGGAATATTTCTCATCTGATACGTTAGGTTAAATACTGTATACTAATTGTGTGTATTGGTTATGCAATCCAGCGGATCTCTTTTCTTTCTTTTAATTTTCTTGTTTCGTAAAGTATTTTTTATCTCATTACTTTATGGTGACTGCTAAATCATAGCACTCACCTTAATTGTTACAAATCTGTAAAAACTTTTTACAAGGCTTTTTGTTTCTATTTTGTTATGATATTGTTATATGTATAGCTGTAAGTTTTTCTGTATAAAATAAAATAAATAAAATACTTCTGTTCAAAACGGGACGTTTAATCTTACTTTAGTTAGTCGTAATACGTGCACGTTCAGTGTGCATGTTGCGTACAACTGTAGACGTTTCCGTCGATAGAGATCAAGTCGTTTGCTTATACGCTCCTGATATAACGCCTATTGAACGCGTATGCTGAACAAACACTAGTATGGAGAGCGTGAAGTCCGATTTTTTACTAGCTGTTGCACACGAATTTGTGCGCGCAAGGAAAATCTCGCGGGAACAGTGCATTTTTCAGCGATAAAAAGGAGCTTATGCCCTTCCCCTTGTTCTACTCTATTGGCATAGCAAGTTTTTACTAAAATCAGCCCAGTAGTTTCGAAGACTTTTCAGTGCAAATAAACAAAACTTTCTTCTTTATAACATTAGTATATATTTATTTATTAAAACTATTTCAGCTCAAATTTCTCAGCTATACATTCCTTGACTTTTAGTTTACCTTGAACATCCTAGCAGTGATCGCCTCAGCACAATCGCCCTTCGCCCAGGGCGACAGGGCTGTGAATAACGCTTTGAACTGCGTGTAGTCCAGTCTATACGCCTCGTACGGAGCCTCGAGACGCTCGCACGGCACCCGCTTCGCCCAGAACAGTTCCTCGCGAATAGCGCTTAGTAACTCCTGAAATTAATAATAAATATTCGTTATTACTTATTATATAACAGCTATACACTTCATTTCTCTTTCTTTAGTTTGTCAATTAACAGAGACAGGGCGATGTGATGCAGAAATTTGACTAAGATTAAAAATCAGAGAATTAATGGAAGACCAAGTATACATTTACTATGAAAAAACTATATGCACTATGTGTTCACTATCAAGCGATTTTGAGTACAAAACAAGACTTATGAAAGGCATACCAGCGTGTAATTATTGCTATAGTGTTAAGTTCTTTTACGACGGCAATCGCTCAACATCAGGCTATCAGACTAGAATCTCTAGGAACTAGATGGTACCTATTTACTCGCTATTAAATACCTGTAACTCGTCCGGCTCCAACAGTTTATCTTGCTGCAGAGCTCGAAGCGTGTTTTTCTCAAGACTATCTTCTAGCTGCCTAACGACGCGCAGTCTGTGCTTGAGTCGGAGATGCTCTATGCCCTCACCGCTGACAACACTCCCGTAGGAACGGTACGATTGGTACACTAGGTCTTGTATTTTTATCGTCTGTAACAATTTCAAGGTATGTAAAATAAATAATGTAATACATGCGACGTGAATACATCTATTATCTATCCGTTATTTTACAGTGTGTCGTCTCGAGGCTAAGAGATTTAAACAGCAGATAGTATTGGTTTAATTATATCGACAAAACATCCTTTTGGGAGTCGCAACCCTCACTGGCGAGTGGCGACTGCCAAAGGGGGATATTTTGTAATTTTTGTATGAGATTTGAGTATTATTATTATTTTAACAGCTGAAAGAATAAACTTTAGCAATACAATGTTTTGTCCTTGTCTGTCAGACGACTTTTCCAACGCAAGGACATAACATTGTATTGCTTATCTACTGGATTAATATTTTTATTAGTAAGGGGGTTCGTGTTGTGGTTTACGTCAAATTGTAGGCAATATCATCAGAAATTCTTATCTTAATATAATAAATAAAATTTTGGATAAACGGACTAGATTAAAAAATATTAATTATTAATTAGATAAGAAAAAAAAATCTGAGAAAAAATTTCCTGTTTTGAGATTCAATTTTTTTTCAAATTTTTTTAGATTTATTTTCTAAGAAGTTACAAATTAAATCATCCAATTATGTAAAAATATAATGTTTTTTTTTTTGTAGGTAATATAAAAAATATTAGTATAATATAGGAGTGAGGATTGCGACTCCTCGGGGGTGTAAAAAATAAAATTAAACCTCTACTATCTGCACATCTCTTAGCCTCGACACAAAACGCACTGTATTTAATACTTTATTTACGTTTTTTGATTTTACAGATTTGAGTTAAAAGATCACGCCTTCTCTTTCATAAATAACCTAACCTAACCTAACCCACCCAGGGTTAAGAGAACCCTTAGAAAAAAATCTAACTTGAACCAAGATCTGCGCAACTACTAAAAAATATAAACTCTTACTATGCAAATAAAAGTGCGCGCTATTTTAGTTCTTCCGTCGATTGTTAGTGGTTATATTTCAAAGCATACAATATGAACGAGAAAAAGGTATGTAAAATACCTTTTCAGCAGTCCTCGGTTCCGTAGACAAAGCCATGGCCTCCTCGTTGTATATACCTTCCAAATACTCGCTCAGCACCTGCATAGCCTGACCGTCTTCAGCGCAATTGAGTAGTTTCTCTCTATTTATGTCTAGGATCGTTAGGGTTACCTGTAACATAAAAAGTCTACTTAGTTTGTTTTAAACATAGACGTTTAGTATAGTCCAGATAAATGATTTTTGGAGCCATTTTGACATTTGAAGTATGATGAAAACCAAGAGGACGTAATTTGTCTAGTATAAAATTATTGTTCTTTCTAATGTACGTCATGGCCTATCTTAAGGTGGTTCGTTTCCCATACAAAAAAACAATGGACATTAATTAGGTAATTTCATACTATTACTACATAAATTTATATGCACATATATTTATTTTGCAATACAATTGTCGCAAAATACATTTAAAATACTTTATTTCACACAGAAGTCACATTTTTATTGAATTTTCGACAAAAAGTGACATAAGTTACAAATGTCACTTTTTGTCGAAAATTCAATAAAAATGTGACTTCTGTGTGAAATAAAGTATTTTAAATGTATTATTCGACAAAAAGTGACATAAGTTACAAATGTCACTTTTTGTCGAAAATTCAATAAAAATGTGACTTCTGTGTGAAATAAAGTATTTTAAATGTATTTTGCGACAATTGTATTGCAAAATAAATATATGTGCATATAAATTTATGTAGTAATAGTATGAAATTACCTAATTAATGTCCATTGTTTTTTTGTATAGGAACGAACCACCTTAAGTTTTGAAATCTTTGGGTTTAAAAATTAAAAAGTAGTTACTTACTGAGATGGTAGAGAAGTATGGTATGCTTTGTATTTCTTTATGCAAGGTAAGTGACATTGAAATGTGTAGCATTGTGTGTTCTATTATTATTATTCTCTTTATTTACTTTAGCCTTATATCATTGGAAAGAGCATTTCTTTTACATTATTTCCTTCATTGACCGCATAGTAAATAATTGGGATTTGAATGAAATGGTGACTCAAAGTCTCCATGAAGGAACGAGCAAACGATATATATGCTCCATGTTATAATTTGCTTACCTGGAAGATAACCTTAGCGCCATCGTAGAAGAAGCAGTCCATGACGTTAACCGCACACTCATAGGACATCACGCTCACAAACAGTGTGAGGAACCAGGACAGCGATATCATTCGCATCATCCCTAATTCATCAAGTTTCGCGTGCAACTCCGGTAGGTGGAGTTTAGTTAATTCGTCGAGCACGCCTTGGTCTACCTGAGAGTGTAAAGAAAGTCTGCTGACAAAATCATCGTCTGTGATCCACGGGCATGCAAATTTAGTAAGGGACTCAAAGTATTGTGGAATATGTTAGTCTTTTTCGATTGATCGTTTTTTTACTACTTATTTTAAACTCTGTAAACTGTAAAGTTATAATATTATACTAAGTAATATCCCTTGTCTCACGTGACAACCGACTTTTATCCCGAATAGTATCCCACGGGAATATTGCACTTTTTCGGGATAAAGATAGCCTAAGTTATAATCCATAATAGTTTTAATCCAGAGCCTGAACTAATACCATTCTAAATTTCACCGAAATCCGTTCAATAGTTTTTGCAGGAAATCCATATATCCTTACAAACTTTCACATTTTTAATAGTAGAATACCTAATTTAATTTTTAACTCACCAAAGCTCCCACCACTCTCGTATTGTAGTAGTCTGGCAGTAGAGTCTCACAAATAGTGGCTAGCAGCCAAAATGCCTGTTCTTCGGGACAGTATATTAGGAGCACAGACGCCACAATGTTCATCGCTTGACAGTAACCAATCGTTGGATTTTTCAGTGCGTACGCACATAGCACTCGACGTAAAGCCGAAATACCTACAAAAATACAATTCATGAAAAGGGTGAATCTTCAAAAAACTTGACTAGTCGATTAAATTCCGTGTAGAGCTACAAAAAACCTGAGCTCATTATTCTAAACTGATAGAATAATGAGCTCAGGTTTTTTGTAGCTCTACACGGAATTTAATCGTCTAGTAAGAAAGTTTTTTCATTTATTGCCCTTTTCAAACTATTTAGTGCCTTATTAAAAAATGGCTGCCAGAGGATAAAATTTCGCGTAGTGTGAAGTAAAATTTTTTGGAGATACACCGTATCTTGGTAGTATAGAATGCATGAATAAAATAATAAATGCAACCTTTGCGAATATTTTCTTCTGTCTTTCTATCTTTTGTCAGTAAACATAATTATTTTGCCTGTCATTTACTGACAGATAAAAATAGATTAACGAGAACAACTACGAAACTTACCGACGTCATTTTGAAAAGCGGGATGTTCCGGCAATGACCTATGCAAATCCCTTTCGATCTCATCGTTAGCGGTGTTCTTCGAGGATAAGGCTTCATTCACAAGTTTCTCGTATAGCCCTTTATTCTGAGTTTTCTGTAGTATGGACCCCGAGAAAACGCTCCACAGTTCACCGCGGAGGGACTCCGGTATCCCACTTACGACTAGTTCGCTTCCCTCTACCGTTCTGTACATACTGACACCGCGGCCAACTTCAGACATGTGGTCCTCCCATTGTTTCACCTATAAAAAAGAAAAAAAAATAGGAAAACAGTTGACCTAAAGGCCATCCGTGCAATTTCCCGCTAAGCGCTTAAATTTTATTTAATGCGTCATTTTGAGCTTATCGAGGTCAAAAATAAAAGTGCTTCCAAAAATTTTCACTGATATATAATTTTCTTTCATCAGACTTAAGCTCGGAGAGAGAAAGTTTAATAAAACACTATTTTTTGAAATTTCAAACTGTCATAACTTTGGAATGAATCAACCGATTTTCACTCGATTGGCGACAATCGATGCCATTTTTCATGTCCTTTGAAAGAATCGACTACAAAAAATTTATAGATGAAAAATTTTGGAATAATTCCGAAAAAAGTCGGTTAATTCATACCAAAGTTATGACAGTCTGAAATTAAAAAAAAATGTGTTTTATTAAACTGCCCAATATGCCCACTCGCATATTTAGTTTGAAATACACATATATTTAGTTACATTAGTTTGAAATACGTTACATGTGTGAAATTTTGCCTTGTTCAGAAATCCGATCCAGGTTCGAATCCCGATCAGATAAATATGTTTGTAATTCTTTTTATTTTTTGTACCCGACTGCGCTAGAAGGAGGGTTATGTTTTTTCAGAGTATGTATGTATGTATGTACAATTGTTTGGCACACTGCGGCCTGAACGGCTCGATGGATTTTAGCTTGAGAGGTGTCGTTAGATTCGTATTTATTGTGACAGTAACACTGGGGTACATCACAATAGGGAATATGCATTTTTTTATTTTTTTAAACGTTTTACTGGTTATAACATTACCAAAAATATATATAACACATCCAAAATATTATCCATTAAGCTGGAAAAAATGTTTAAAAATCACTATAACTTTTGCGCGATTTAAACACGCCATTTTCGCGGGCTTGGGTTGTGACGTCATCGTACACGAAAAAGACAGTTGACAGTTAAAATCATAGATAAGTCAGAGCATAAAATTCAATAAAACGTCAGTCATGTCATTGTCATGAAAGACAGCGTCGTGTAGTGTGACGTCGCACACGCGTGTCACCATTGGTCGCAACTCGCGACCAATGGTGACGCGTTTCGCAATATTAAATTTCCCGGGCTGATTTTGCATTTTTTATATATTTTTTCGGTTTAAATAAGAACTAAATTAAAAAAAATCCTTTTAGTTATAATGTAACGACAATAAAGAACGGGGAAAAATATTTCAGGCAAATTAAATTTTCATGCATATTCTCTATTTATTTGACACAGTCAGGTTTTTTCTTTTTTTTAAATTAAATACACTAGTTTATCTACTAGAACTATGAACTACGCTCGGTTACCCAGGTACTAACGAGTTATAGGAGTTCAATTACCTTCTTCTCCTGTATCTGCTTGATACTCGACGTCTGGTACGTGCGGAATAGCGTCATGAGCGGCGGCTGCGGCGACCAGTCGCTGTCAGTCGCCGGTCGCGACGACTTGTCCCTGTAAACGTAACTGTTTGTAACCGTTAGCGCGGTAACACAGGTACACCCCTTAAGCACCAATGAAGCGACCTGTACGAAGTTAGATGCAAGTGAAGTTAGCCGCAACTGAGTTATTATGACGAGCACCGACGAAGCGACATGTACGAAGTTAGATGCCAGTGAAGTTAGCCGCAACTGAGTTATTATGACGAGCACCGACGAAGCGACCTGTACGAAGTTAGATGCAAATGAAGTTAGCCCCAATTGAGTTATTATGAAGAGCACCGACGAAGCGACCTGTACGAAGTTAGATGCAAGTGAAGTTAGCCTCAACTGAGTTATTATGACGAGCACCGACGAAGCGACCTGTACGAAGTTAGATGCAAATGAAGTTAGCCGAAATTGAGTTATTATGACGAGCACCGACGATGCGACCTGTACGAAGTTAGATGCAAATGAAGTTAGCCGCAATTGAGTTATTATGACGAGCACCGACGAAGCGACCTGTACGAAGTTAGATGCAAGTGATGTTAGCTGCAATTGAGTTATTATGACGAGCACCAACGAAGCGACCAGTTTGAAGTTAGTTTTTGATACGAGTAACGTAGGCGCAGGTTATGACCGTATTTATGTTACCTATATTAAATGAGACGGTATCAAAGATCAATTTTCACTATCCGGAATAATTAGGTAATGATGATGTTCAGTACATGCTCATGTTTTAATTTATTTCTACCCGACTACAGTAAATCCATAAGGAAGGGTAATGATTTTTGCAGCATGTATGTATGTTTCTACCACTATAATGCTGTGATAGTTTAGGCGCTACGGTGGAACAAACATACATACATACTAGTGATGTGCCGGATATCCGTATCCGTATCCGCGGATATCCGTGGCAGAAGAAAGATCCGTATCCGTGTCTGTATCCGTTACTATTTGGCAGATCTTTTACGGATCTATTTACCTTATTAATTTTTAAATTATAGATGAATTCTTTACATAGGTGATTACTGATTAAAGTAGCAACTAGCAATAAAAAACTATGTAATGCAATACAGATATTCTTGAGGATGTTTTCGTTGTAAATGATTTTTTAAAGAAGTTGTGCCTTTACCATTGCGGAAATACTTTCCATCACAAAATTGTACACTTTGCACATTCATCATTTACTAACACAAAATAATTTCAAATTACACTACTAAACTTCTTTGTAGACATTTTTTCAAACTCATGTACCAATACCAAACAAACGTTATCTATGCTGTCCAGTGTCACCCTAAACTATAAATAAAACAAAAGAAAGAACCGCCGTGCAATGCAAGTCGAAACATGTTTGAAGGTCGCGCGCACCGACACCAACTGCGTAAGAAAGTTAAGATCCGTATCCGTATCCGCGGATCTTGACACCAAATATCCGTATTCAGATCCGTATCCGCGGATATACATTTTTAACGATCCGGCACATCACTAATACATACATATACTGACAAAATCTTACCCTTTCTTTTACATTCGCTGTAGTCGGCTAAAAAGTAACATCTTACAATTTCTTACAATAAACACTTAACTCACCTGGGTATCTTAGCCAGCAACTCCGATATCTTGTGCACGAGGAACTGGCGGTCCGTGATCTTGCCGAACAGGAAGCTGGCGTGATGCGCGGTGGTGACGAGTATGCTGCCGCAGTCGCCGCTGCTGCCGTCCGCTTGCTCCACTTGGTGCACGTCTCGCAGGGGTATGGTGAGGCGGACAAGGTTGTGGACCTGAAAATACCTCTTGTTCCGTTATGAACTTCTGAATGAGGCTGGGGAAAATTCAGAGCAGTGAAAATAGAACTCTGCGCTAGTACAATGGAGTTGAAAATGGAAGTGTCGAGTGTCGACTTGTCACAGATCAGATCATTAATGGAAGATACAATTTGCACTAATCTATATAAACCTGACATCCAATTATATGTGTGCACAACATTTGAATGTGTGCGTGTGGCTTGAGGGACCCACCTGAACATCCCCAAAATAAGTATAGCAAGTTTTAGTAGAAGTCTAAAAAAAAATTGTAGAACAAATCTGGGAATTTGTAAAAAGATAGTTTAAAAGACATAGCCCTCAGAGTGTGGTCCCTCAGTTCACACAAAAATGACACTCATTTCGCGATATATTACTGACCTTTTTAATTATTTTTCTACGTAGAGTTTTAGTAGAAAATTTGTAGAATTTGTAGACAAAATTTCAGCAAAATCTATCGGCGCATTTGGAAGATATCCACCATTATGTTGTATATAATTATAACACTAGCTGTTTCCGCGGCTCCGCCCGCATAAATTTACTATAGAGTACCCCACGGGAATACTGTACTTTTCCGGGATCCAGAATCTACTACCATACCAAATTTCATCAAAATCCGTTTTATGAGTGAAAGAGTAATAAACATCCATCCATACATCCAAACAAACTTTCACATCTAAATTTATAAAAGGCAAACCTGACTGACTCATCTATCAACGCACAGCCGAAACTACTGAACGGATTTTGCTGAAATTTGGCATACAGATAGTCATAATGACGTAGGCATCCGTTAAGAAAGGATTTTTGAAAATTCGCCCTCTAAGGGGGTGAAAAAGGGGTTAAAATTTTGTATGGAAACCGAAATCCACGCGGACGAAGTCATAGATCATACAGTACCACCAGCAACTACACAATGTTTAAAATAATATTGGTTTGAACGTCAAAATATATGTAATTCGTTTAAACTATTGTATTTCGATGTTTTAGTTAAACATTTGTATGTTGTTATCAAACAGAAACAACAATTTAATGACTGTTTAATCAGCAACATAATATTAGTATGTATATTTCACACAGCCAGTAACACAGAACACTAGACCAGCTTATGAATAAAAAAGCGATAAGTTATATTACTCATCAATACCTTCATTGTGTAAGGAACAATAAATATTGACCTTCATTGAAATTGAAACATATTATGTAGATAGATGTTTTTCACTCGTAAAAATGTTTCAAATCTGTTGCATAATATGTCCATATTTTTCTCTTGGCAATTTACTGCTATAATAACGTAGTTTCCATAAAGGAACAGGAAAATCGAATGACACTGTACATTTTATAAGCGTAATTTAAACTATAAAGGGGCCGTACATTAATCATGTGATGTTTTTAACAACTTTTTAGACCCCTCCCCTCCCCCTGATGATACGTGGTGAGGTTTTATACTACCCCCCCTCCCCCACCTAAGATCACTTGTATTTTTTTTACATAGTAAGCAGGTCATGTTTAAAGAAAAACTTTAGCTTAAAAAACAATGAAATCGAATAATTTAGGTAATTAAAAACTACACGAGTCATTTGTCTTGTAAGTATTTAAACAACACTACGAATCTACAACCGATAATAATTTCGGTATGCATAGACTAGATTCGAAAAATAATACACGTGATGTCTCCTTATACCCCCTCCTCCCCTTGGTGATTCTTGGTGATTTTTTTTCGGACCCCCCTCCCCCTTTAGGCATCACGTGATTAATGGACGATCCCAAAGGTCACAATATTTTACTGATTTCTAACAAGACGCTTGTGAAAGATCACATAACAGAATATTTCAATGTCTTGTACAAGATAAATTATTATTTTAATATCATCCCCTATTTTCCACAAATAAATGTCCACAAATAAAATATGTGAAGCAGAATAAGTGGGTAAAATTTTATTATCCCGAAGAGTTGATTCATATTAAATTTAATTTACACTTGGTGTTAGTGCTTTTGATGCTATTTATAGTAAGCTACACTAACACCATTAGCCTACTGTTAGAACTGTAATAAAATCTATACTAATATTATAAATGCGAAAGTGTGTCTGTCTGTCTGTTACCTCTTTACGCTTTAACCGCTGAACCAATTTTTATAAAATTTCGTATAGACATACTTTGGGTCCCGGGAAAGGACATAGGATATATTTAATCCCGAAAAAGTAGTGTTCCCGCGGTATAATGTATTACGCAGGCGGAGCCGCGCGCAAAAGCTAGTAGTAATCACTTACCCTACTATCAAAACATAGGAAATTCTGCGACAGGTAAAGTCTTCCCCAATTATGTTTTTTATTATAGGGTGTCCATAGAGTACACTCCTCTGATCCATCCAATTTCTCATTCTGCGGGAGACGAAACCTCAATGTGTACAGATTGGATTGTTTCCGTGCATCCAAATCACGCTTAAGGAAAGATGGTTTCTTAGGCACATTTTTACTAAGTTTCGTTAGTAACTCTTTATCAGAGTTGAATTGTCCAGTTTTGTCATCAATCAATCTAAAATATTGAATTTTTATATAATTACTTTTTATATAATTAATTGATACTTAAATATTATGTAAATTACATCATAGTATACATTTTTTTAAAGTACACGTAATTACATTAGGTACCACCAACAAAGTTCCCGCTCGACCAGTCTCTAAACCTTTGCACTAGGACGCCTCAAAATATTTAAACGCAAAGGAAGTAACCGCAATGACTGCAGACTAGGTTGAACTACGTATTTACAGGTGAGTATGTTTGCGAGCCCACTATTCAATGGTGCTGTTGAGTGATCTTATGCCTGGTCGAGCGGGAACTTGTTCAGTAGTATATTCTATTTGAATGAATGAATATCATAAAAGCGAAAGTACTAGCGAAAGTAAAGCGAAAGTCACACAATAACTACTGGACACATTTTGATGAAATTTGGAATGATAGTTTACTCTGGATTAACACTATAACTACTTTTAACAAAATGTTCTTGCTTGATTTCTATTTGGGCAACTAAAGTCCCAGGCTACATCTAGTATTCTATGAAATGCTCATATAAGGATTTTTTTTACAAAGATAAGTAAAATGATTTACACTTACTGTTTCATAGCAATATTAGCCAGTTGTTGCATTAATGCAAAGGTCTCCTTCTTCTTAAGTAACATAGAAAAGTTATACTCTCCATCTCTTGTCACAACTCTAATTGAGTCGGAGAGGAAGAGTAAGCTGTTTGTTTTACCGAGCTCAGTAACATCTGCCCATCTTATCTTTATTGCTGTTTCACGTCCAAATATGTACGAATAAAAGCACAAATAATTCACTGTTAGATACATCCAACCCTGACGAGGCAATTTTCCCTTCCGATAACTAAAAATTAAACATGTTATCATTATTAACCATTTATTTTATTTTTATTTTACAATTTGTGTGCATACAATCTATATATATAAAAATGTTATGTTGGTTTGTGTACGCTTCAAAAACTCAAAAAGTTCTGCACCGATTGAGCTGAAATTTTAGCATGATATAATATAATCCGCATCAAGGATTGTTTTTGCATCAGTCACATATCCGCAAAATTTTAACAAACATTACTTAAAATAAAACATTTTGTACAATCAATGAGGAGAAAATGATAAAAATTATGGACTTACCTACAAGAATAATAGCAAACCAGTTTCTCATCTTTTGGCAATGATGGAAATCTCTCATGAAATAAGTAGTTGTTATAGGTTACTGAGTCCTCATCTGAAACAACAAGTTTATATAACAATAGACATAGTTTTATTCTATCTTATAGATAAAAATGGATTGCAATGGCTGGACCGATTTAGCTTATTTTGGTCTTGAAATTCAGGGAAGGTTTCAGCAGTGGCAAATGTTGAAAAAGGTATAGATGTATGTTGCAGGTGTAGGAGTAAGTGTAGGTGTTGTTGTAGGTTATAGGTGTACTTATTTTTCTACTTAAGTTTATAGTTAAGACAGAACAATGTGGTCAGCTATTTTAGGATAAATAGTAAACATTCTACCTTCAGTTACGTTTTCTTCTTCAGTAGCAATGATGGAGTTAATCTTACAGCACACAAACTCGGTTCTCTCATCATCACTGTCAAAGGAATGGAGGGTAGCACAAACATTGTCCAAGAGCCATTGCCAATCTTGTTTAATCTCTTGCTCAGTAAGAGCTTCAGATATAACTGAAACAAATGTTGCATGTGTTAAGGCACTGTTAAAACCAAAACAAATGAATAAGTTTATTCCTAGTAATATTTTTTTTTAATTATGGTAATTTTCTCATGAAATGGTGTAGGAAACGAGCAGACGGATCGCCTGATATTAAGCGATTACTGCTGCCTATGGACACTTGCATAACCAGAGGAGTTAAACTTGTAACTCCTCTCATGTTGTGCACTTGCATTCCTGGTCCTTAAAATCCCTTTGGGTCTCCAGTAACCTCACTCGGCGTAACACAATGCAAACGTTATTTCACGTCGGTTTTCTATGAGGCCATGGTATTATCCGATCGAGCCCGCCCATTCAAAGCATGACTCTGCCGCGTTTTTATACAAACTTACCATAGTATATTTCGGAATTCGGGGTTTGATGGAGAATTCTAAACGGAGCTGGCTTACTATCCAGGACACTATCTAATGTGCCTACAAGAAGAGACGAAAATCCTTTAGACTTTCCATGTCCCTTCCTTCTTTGTAAAACAAAATATAGTGACGTCTCATCGGCGTCCCTGCAATAATTTTATATTATTAAATAAATGGATTTAGTAAATAAACAACGCATATTTGTCGACGACTGATAAACGAAAAGCAATTTTATTACAGTACCATAAAGGAGTCTTCAAATACTCTTCTCGAGGCTTGACCCACATTTTGAATACTTTCAAACTCAAATGCGGTATCAACTTTACATTTTCGATAAGCAAATAAATGTGTGTTAAATTTTGTAAAATAAAACAAATTATACAAAAATAAACACGACACTCGACAGAGAAAATAGTTTTTTTTTGTTGGATTTTGACAAGAGTCAAGATGTGAATACTTCATTGAGGTATGAATTCTTTATTCATTGGAATACTTGCATTCGATACCACAGATACTGAGAGCTCAGCTGAGAGCTAGGCTCGAGAGGCTAACTGAGGCTAATATATATATATACCTGCTGCAGATCTGTCTTTTATCTCCTGTAGTACCTGGCAGCAGATAAAAGACAGACACTACCTTGAGTAATTTTCCTTGTGAAATTGGTGGGATGCTCTAAGAAGCATTTACGCTAACACAAGTTGACTGTACATTCCATGTACATTCTATGCCTTACTACCGTAGAAAAAAAATAAGTTCATTGACTCTTAGATTGACTCTGACAGCGGGGCAACCACTTCATCTGTCATTTTCATTTTAGAGTTTCCAAACGTCAAAAAATTTGTTTTGCTTTTTTATTTTATTTATTATAACAGATTAATTTATTTATCACTTTGTCCTATTTTCGAATCTTATAAAAGTCTAATCTTTTTATAAGCATGAAAAGAATTTGCTACAAAACGATTGTACTTAATACAAAAAGACTGACAATGTAATAGTGTTGATGTGTCCAGTGGCTTCCTTAATTTCTTGATTTTCATCATCCCTTAATAAATAAAAAGCCAATATGCATGAATTATTGAAACACGTACTAAACGAAAGGGATCTTACTCGAGCTGGTGATATATTCAGCATTCCGGATTGCGATATTGTTGACGATCTTAACGATGTTGTAAGTATCCATGTTTATGTATTAAAAATCCATACTTCCATACTTATATTATAAATGCGAAAGTGTGTCTGTCTGTCTGTCTGTTACCTCTTCACGCTTTAACCGCTGAACCGATTTTGATGAAATTTGGTACAGAGATACTTTGAGTCCTGGGAAAGGACATAGGATACTTTTTGTCCCAAAAATTTGCGGTGTTCCCGAGGGATAATGTATTATTATTGTGTGTACTTTGACTGTCTTTTACTGCTAAACGATTGAATTGATTTTAATGAAATTTTGTATGGTAGTTGTTTATGCTTTGGACAAACGTGCAGTCTACTTTTTATCCCAAAAAGATATATAATAGTGTTCTCCATACTTATATTATAAATGCAAAAGTGTGTCTGTCTGTCTGTCTGTCTGTCTGTTACCTCTTCACGCTTTAACCGCTGAACCGATTTTGATAAAATTTGGTACAGAGATACTTTGAGTCCTGGGAAAGGACATAGGATACTTTTTGTCCCAAAAATTTGCGGTGTTCCCGAGGGATAATGTATTATTATTGTGTGTACTTTGACTGTCTTTTACTGCTAAACGGTTGAATTGATTTTAATGAAATTTTGTATGGTAGTTGTTTATGCTTTGGACAAACGTGCAGTCTACTTTTTATCCCAAAAAGATATATAATAGTGTTCCCGAGGGATAATGTACTATTGTGTATATTTTTTTAATGTCTTTCATAGCTTAAGAGCTTAAACCATTTAAATGAAATATGGTATGATAGTGCTTCGGACAAACAATTAGTAATTAAATAGAGAACGTAAGATAAGGAAGATACAGATTTAACTTAGAGTACAGTCGGGAGTGGCCAAAAAACCTCATTTCTCGCGGGCGGAGCCGCGGGCAAAAGCTAGTTAAATAATAAATGTAATAACATGAAACGCATATGTTCTATGTATCGTAAATCTCATATACTATCCAGTACAGTAATAATGGTAGGTTATTCTTGTACACTGTTGGCTGTAATTGTACAACTCAAACATTGAGTTCCATGAGAGTTCCATGAATCCTAAAAACTTGTACTAAGATTCATCCTTACTGTATCTTGATATCTGTGATATCAATATTTATATTTAAATACTTTAATTTTTTCTTACAGCTACAACAGATAACAGATATATCTTCTAGAGCTGACTACATCCGTAATGATCATGATCAGGCTCTCATAGAGATATGTGTAACCAAGGTGACATCATGTATAAAAGAAACTGGTACCCTAGAGAAGTATTGTGGTGCTCTAGTAGCTCTACTAGAGTCATGTCTCCATCACAATCTAATGCCAGTGGGTCACTTGAAAGATGACGATCCTCCGCATGCGAAAATAGCCTCTGATATCATTGCGTGTATAGTTTTGGTAATTTTCTTGGTTCTTTTATCTATCAATAGAATATCCTATGAAAAGTAAAGAAAATGTTTTTTCTATACATTTCTTTATCTATAAAAAAGACAATACTAAAGAAAAAAAACAAAACATGGTGTTTCATTCTATTATAAATTACAGTCTAATTACAATTAATTTCAGGTATCATTTCCTTTACAATCCGATAAAGAAACAACAAGCAATGCTGAGGTAATGGAGCTGTTTTTGCCAGTCGCTGTTCAATTTTTACACAAAGGAAACAGAGAGATATCCAGACACATGGCTAGGTACCTCTCACTAGCGGCGGTCCACCATGCAGTGCTACTAAAACCACATGTTCAGACTATTATGGACTCAATTATGTCAGGTACATTCGAATTTTTTTATTAAGCCAACTTTCCTTTTTTTCTTCTTTTATGCACATAATTTTATAAAGTTTAGCTTGTGGCAGACCAATCAGCGCACAGTCCTGAATCATGCTATCAAAGTTTCTGAAGTTCAGAACTATATATACGACAGCTGAAATGCATACATACACAATGCCGACATAGCCCAGCACATTAGCAAGTTAAAGTGGCAATGGGCTGGACATATAGCCCGTAGAACCAATGCCAGCTGACCACGAACAGAATGTCGAAGCGTAGGACAGCCTTCCACCAGGTGGACAGATGACCTGAGAAAAGTCGCAGGGAGTCGGTGGATACAGGCCGCGAGTGACCGGTTGCACTGGAAATTTATGGGGGAGGCCTATGTCCTGCAGTGGGCGTCACCAGGCTGAAACGAGAAATGCATACAAGTGGGCTTTGGCCTGATCGAGCATAGCACCTCGCTTGGTCGGAGATCTCCCTTTGGGGCTTGCCACCATATATCCCACAAGCTAGTATAATATCAATAATGCTATTTTGCTATGATATTAACATGAATTATTAACATTTCCATGCAATATTCATTAACACCTCAATATGTGGTGTGAAAGTTTATAAATATTTAATTATATAAACTTGTTATTGTGTGTGAAATATTATGTAGGGAACTTAAATCATCAACACGCATAGTAAAATAATTATGTAAAACCTGTTACTATAATAGGTACATTTGTTTTTACAGCTACATTATTTCAGTTTGACATAAAAATTAACTGCGTTTATTTGTGAAATCTAAATGATGTAATGTGCAATAAAAATGGGTATAGAATTGTTAAATTAATGTTTTTTTTTTCAGGAAACTATCCTCTCTGCAGGATATTAACTAATTTATATGAGGTATGTCCCGAACCTCTAGAGGGCCATGTGACAGCTTTAGTGTCACTCCTGCCACATGCAGAACCTGTAGAGAAGAGTTCTCTGTTTGCACTGTTTGAGCAGATTGCAAATAGACGACCTGAAGCACTAAAGACGGCGATTCCACAACTACTGTCCTACCTGTGCTCTGGTACAAAAGATCCTAGTTGTATGTGTGTGGAAGTCTTACAGGTGTGTGCAAAATAATATAAAACTTTCGATATAAATAATTATAGAAATCTAGTTTTGGTAGCAGTTGTTTGTTGAAGTTTTAGCTCTAAATCATTCCATCTCATGATATTTGTTCTTTATCTCAATAAAATGTTAAAAATCTCTTAATTTTTCATAAATATACTTAAGTCTGTCTTACAATTGTATTACATATGCAATATTAATTAAACTGCACCTCTTGCACTGCAGTATTGACAATCAGCACCATGTAAGTGCATTATGGCTTGTATAGCGACCACACAGCCTAATAGACACCTAATGTTTTAATTTCTCAAAACAAATAACTGTGTCAATGCACGCGAGGGGTGTGCAGTACTTATTTGTATTTGAAAGAAAGGGATGTACTGATAAACATATGCTTTCGTTACGGATTCGGACCGGCGTAATTTGAGCTCTGAATAAATTGATTCTTGACAGTAATAATATTGAAATTGGTGTCTTCAGTAAGACGTATAAGTCTAACGTGTTGCTGGAAAGTGTTTGCCTTGCATTAGGCGTCTACTATGCTGTGTGGTTACTGGGCTTGTAAGAACGCCTATATCGTTTCTATTACAATATTGCTATTGTGTTCAGGTGATAGAGAGCGTGGCTCGGCGGCGCGCGTCGCTGGTGGGTGCAGAGGGCGGCGCGGCAGTGCGGCGCGCGGGCCGCCCCCCGCACGCCTCGCCCCGCGTTGCCGCGCTCGCTGCCGACGTGCTGGCGCGACTCAACGCCGCGCACCAGGTATGTATGTTCAGGCGATAGAGAGCGTGGCTCGGCGACGCAGAGGGCGGCGCAGCGGTGCGGCGCGCGTGCCGCCCCCCGCACGCCTCGTCCCGGGGTGCCTGTGTGGAAAAGTAACCTATGTGTTTATACAGGCTACTGAGTGTCTGTGTGCCAAATTAAATGAATCAGTGTTTTTATCGAGATTCAGTTCTGAGTTACAAACATTCAATGTAACTCACATATTTATTTCATACTGATAAATTAATGACTTATAAACTGATTAAGTTTTCTTTTTTCTTTTATTAAATGAACCAGGAAACAAGCAGATAGATCGCCTGATGGTGTGCGATTACCGCCGCTAACCTAGCGGAGGCTAGCCTCACTCACTCGGCGAAACACAACGCAAGCGTTTATTAACGCCTGTTTTCTGTGATCCGGTCGAGCCGTTACATTCGTGCCGTAGCATAGATCCCCGACATTCAAAATAAAACCAATAATATTTATTATTATTACAGCCTGTTGTTCAAACTGAGTTGTTTTTGGTTTGCTATCATTGTTGGTGTACCTTTTGGCATTCTTTCCATTGTGAGCGGTCTGTGGCCACTCGCGTCCAGTAGGGTAACAAATAAACATTGTATTAATGTGTACAGGAGCGAGCACAAGAGGCCCTCAACTTCGTGGTCGAGCGGCTGGCGACGGCGGACTGGCTCGAGCAGTCCGCGTTACTGCGGGAAGCGACAGCATTATGTAGCGCCTACCCCGCGCTGTTCACGGACAGGTTACTGGCCGCGCTGCGTGCTAATAACAAGTTTGTACATTTTGTTATTTAGAAAGATACTAGCTAGAGCTGTTTCCCGCGGCTCTTCCCGCGTAAATATACTATCGAGTATCCCGCTGGTACACTGCGCCTTTTCGAGATAAAAAGTAGCTTATGTTTAAATCCAGAGCCTAAACTACTCCCATACCAAATTTCATCAAAATCCGTTCAGTAGTTTTTGCGTGAAGGAGTAACAAACATCCATTCATACAACCTCACAAACTTTCACATTTATAATATTAGTAGGAATTAGTAGGATCAATAGGCATGTTGCCTAAAATTTTTTATTTCGTCTAATCATTATTAGACAACATGATAATAAACAATCTTTGGGAATAGTGGAAAGTCTCAAAGAACATCGCCGACTGAACGAGGTGGTATGCTTGGCCTTGTATATGCACTTGTAAGCATTTCAGATTTGTAACTTGTATATACAGGGTGTCCCAGAAGTCGACGTCGTCCCTTCGAAAGCTCATGACTCACCAATATAACGTAACATAACCTTAGTAGACCTTTGACGTAACTTGATAGCAAGTATTTTATTATTTTGAAAAATTAAATAGAAGAGCAATTTATTAAAATAACTACCTAGGTTAGTGTGGTGTATTTTTTGTCCAGTATGGATAGTGAAAGTTAGGTGAAAAAGTTTTTAAAATCACGATTCGGGCAAGTTTTCTTTTTTTCTATAAAATTATAACTCTATTAGCTTTATTTACAACCGTGGTCAATAGCAGGGCTGGTGAGGATTCCGTAATACAAATTTGTAATCCAGAATACAGAAAATTGTAGTTGCGGTAGTTGAAAAACTGATATAAGGTGTAATTTTTGAGAAACTATTAAAAGTGCCAGTATCTCGAAAACTAAAGATTTTTTATTAAGGTCATATTACGTTATTCTGGTGAGTCATGAGCTGGTCTATCAGCCTTCGAAGGGACGATGTCGACTTCTGGGGAGACCCTATATGGCACCGAACTGTGAAAACTTCGATAGCGCGATTCCGGATCGTGGCGCTAATTGGTCTGCCACAAATCTAAAACCCAATTTTTGTAAATCTTAAAAACCACGTGAATTTTGCATATAAATACACAAATTAGTAACTTTAAAAAAATATATTTCATTAATAAGAAGGGTTCCGTTTTTCCTTTTGTGAAATGGAACCCTAAAAATCATAACCTACCTATTCATATTACACTTTATTAATAAATAATTTCATCAATCCAGCTTGCGTCCAAAGTCAGTGCACGGCGAAGTGAACAGAACATCGGGTGGCGTGACAATAGTGAAGCTCGGGGGGAGTACCGCGGCGGTCACGAGCGGCAGCACAACCGTCACGACCGTCACGTCAGTCACGTCCGCGTCCGTTACATCCGCGTCCGTCACGTCAGCGTCCGTCACGTCAGTTACGTCCGCGCTGACGTCCATCACGCCGGCCACCACGGGATACACGAGGCGCGCTAAACTCGGGGATTCCCGTAGCACGGGCAGGCTGCATCCCGGACCCAATTCGCACAGGAGTATGACACGTCTCAATGTTGCTGGTGAGTTTTATTAACCTACTTCCAAAAAAAGAGTAAGCTATATGATGACACTTGATATTCTTTGTGTGTTAACTTGAGCTAATTATCATCTGCTGCACTATTTGTGAATATTTAATGCACCCTTTCTGAGGTGAATTTGTTAGTTAACTAACCAATAAAGTCACTAGATGTATCTGCGCCTGCTGAACCTGGTTTATCTAGAGTTTATGTAAAATCTTCAGAAATCTGGCATAAATTGTTTCTATTGATTTGATAAAATTTTGATTGAATAAAAATGTAGACAAATTATTTCGTGAGAACGACGCATTATTTTAGCTTGTTTTTAATACAGATTGTTTTTTCGGTCAGTGGCCAAACTTTCAAGAGTGGCATAGAACGCACTTTTGTAGGAAACAGCTGTTTTTTTTTCAAGTAGAAAAGTTGATACCATAGTAAAAATTGCTTATATTCAAGAGAATATTCACTCTTGAAAGTTTGGCCACTGACTGAAAAAACCACCTGTATATTATTATGGATTAGATTGTTTCTTTCTGATTTAGTTACATTTTTACCATGAGTGATTAAAATAAACATGGTTATGTTATAATAACCCATACATATGTTATAATATGTTATAAATAATAATAAAATGTGGGTACATGGCAAAGACGGCAACATTGAATAGCTAAAATCAGTTGTTGTGTTAATATTTTTATTAGTATAAGTTACACTATAGTATCACTTTGTTTGTGGTAAGCAGTAGTTGAGCTAGTGTGTAATTTCAGGAGGTTCCGTGGGTGGCCTGCACAAAAGCATGACACGACTATCATCCTCACAACAGATCAATGCACAGCAAAATGTCACTACACCACAGAGTATGTTCTATTTTTTTATAACTACCCTCATAATTCATAAACTTTACTAATTAAATTTTCTGTTACTTGTTAGTTCCCTAAAGTATATTGACAGGTGTTTACTCTACGTTTATATTATTATTAATGTAACATTAATTCCCGGTAGATTTAATTAAAAAAATTAAATTAATAAACTCACTCACGTAGTAACTCCTCATTCTGATTAAGTACATTTAATTTATTTTAGCAAACAAGTATGCAATAATAATCTAATATGTGATTGGCCAGTGCTATCACTGCAGCCAATCACAATTCAATAACAGAGTAATTATCTTGTTGATTATAAGCGGGCGTGATTTCAATGTAGTGCTGAAATCAAGCCCGCTTAAATATAAAATGCTCGTTAAAATACACTATAGTTGTTTTATTTAGTAGTAGGTGGTAAAACGGCGACGAAGGCCGGTAGCGGTAGCAGCGCGGTCACCGTCACCACTCTGTCACCCCCACTCGCGCCGAGAGCCAACAAACAACACCACCATAATATCGTTATTGGAGCGGTAAGTAAAGTCCGTTTCGTCACGAACTTCCAGCTCATTCGAATTGAGTAATACCATGGCCTCATAGAAACTACTTAACGTTGTTTGTCTGAGGCCTCTGCCTCGAATCTTGCGGGCAGCGGGGCGGCGGCGGCGGCGCTGAAGCGGCGCGGGCAACGTAGACCTTGAAACCAGTGGGAAGATCGCGCGTCACTATAGCGATGTAGTCTTGTGTTCGTGGTTGTGTCGTCGAGATATTTGTTTAATGTTTTTATTCGCGAACGAAATATCTGAACAACAACATGTTTTTGATTCAAATTTGTTCCCAACGCTCGATTTATTGTGGGAAAATGAAGAAGTAAATGTCTACTATAGGGCAAGAAAAATAAAAGGCAAGTTTTATCGAAATTATGAATTAAAATACACAATAATAGAAATACAAAAAATAAATTGCACAACACTGCAATGCAGACGCGCGGCCAGGCACCGCTCGATTGGAGCGCACCGCTCGTTGCCCGCGCCGGCGCCGCTGTTTTCGAGGGCCAGTCCATTTGATTATACGCATAAGATCCTTCCGCTCCCGCGCTGCCTCCGCTACCGCCCCGTTGCCCGCAAGATTCGAGGCAGAGGCCTGAGTAACTGAGGCCACAGAGTAGAAAGTATATACACTTACGTACAGGGAAACAGCTTACATAGAACTATCCAAATCAATCCAAATTTAATTTTTTTTACGTCCTCTTTAACACACACACCGTCGGCCTACAACGCACCTACCACGGCCCACAATACACAAACCGTATGCTTGTTGTATTGCAATCAAATCGAAAACTAACTATGTAGCTGTTTCTCTGTTCCTCTCTCTGTGCCGAGGCTACCGAAGGCCGAAGGCTGTATGTTTAATGGTGACCGAACATTTATAAAAAAATAAATGCAATGACAATTGAATAAAGTTTTTAATAAATACACAATACACATCAGTAGCGAATCCTTCATAGGGAAGCCGTGGCTGGCCTGTATAATAGATAGGCATTTGGATGAGGGTCTTCAAAAGGTAAGCGGTAAGGGAAGCCGATAGGAATGGAGTTATAGGAACCCCTCGCCACTGATATACATATTAAATATCATTAATTTTTGTATAAAATTGTGCTTTTCAGAACTCAGGTCCGACTATAATATCCGGCCCGTCTCCTCTTCAATCCCAGTCTATATCTGTAAACCCATTGATGGGCAAATCCAGTGATGCGCTAGTGCCCACATCGGTCACCGTCCACTCGAATACCGCTTTAGGCCAGGTGTCAGTCATCACGTCGACGACGACCGCGTCACACACTGCCGTCACATCGGGCCCCGTGACGGTGACGTCACGCCGCGCGAACAACACTAGTGTGACGATGATCAACACGAACAATAACACGTCAAACCATCGAATAAGTGTGTTCGAGCCGTACCCAATGAGGGACACCGTGCAACACTTCTGCGAGAAACACCTGGACAAAATCAAAGCGTACATGGACAATGTTTCGATGACCATACCGCCGCCAGCCAAGTGTACTATTGAGGGTAAGATAAAATTATTAATTATATCTGAATTTCCCGCTTGTGCGCTTACAAAGATCTATTTTAGTTAGAAAATTGAAACAGATTTATACAGGCCTAAGTTGTTTTATCTTAAAACGTACTTATAAAGTACCTACCTTTAACCATAAGTAATTTTGTATCTTCAACTTTTTTAAAAATTTCTACGTGTACGTATTTACACGTGTGGATTTTTGTTAGCTGTTATAACACCTATAATTTTATGCAAATAAAGAGTAGTTATTGAGTATTGCGTTCTTGATATACGCGACTGTACATACGGAATGGAAACGATTCTTACATAAGAACAACCTTTGCTGCGTGCGCGTTCTTGCATGCTTGCGTGTGTGTGTTTTAATGTTGTTTTATACCTAATTTAATATCCTTTTCAGAGAAAATTTTCTTTTTAGTACATTTATATGCAGGATAACCACACACTCACTCGTATTATATTATTTCAGAACGCCGCTCCAAGAAGCAAGCGCGGCTGCAGTTCGCATGCGGGCGCCGCGGGCCGCACTGTTTGTACGCACGCGCGGCGTTCTCGCTGCGTACGCGCGCGCCAAGAGTGTGGATACACCTCATGTTCTTAGCTCTACAGGCATGACAATAATTATACTTTTACATTAGTTTGATTTATTATTATACCAGTCACAGACGTGCGAATAAGGAATCATTTTTAAATTTAACGACAGACATTATAAATCAAGAGTACCTAACTGGCATTTTTAAACAGTTGAAAGGCAAGATAGTCTATGGTTGTCTTTAAAGCATGCAGTAAGCGTGCATTATTTTACCGCGATGTTAGCCAAAAATTTAATCGATTCGTCATTTGTACCGCGCGGCTGTATTATACCTCTTGAAGACAAAAATAGATATTCAAGGAGCTTAATCAGTATTCGATTCTAGTTATATAACATTTTGACCTGATTATCCTATAAAATACTTAAACTCTTTTCATAACCACGCGGCCGATACTACGCGGCAGGCGCGTGAACTTCAAAGCCGACGCGTTGTACGACAGTGTGAGGGTATCCATGCGAGTTCTCAGGATATGTTAGTCGTATTATTTTTCTGTAAATTGCGAAAATTTTTATTTACGTATAACCCAACATTACATAATATGTAATGACAACGTATGTAATGTTGGATTAAATGTTTAATTCGCATAAAAAAAAACAGCCTGTTTTGTCAAATACAGCCGGGCGGTACAAGTTTATCAATAACAAGGTCGAATCAAATATACTCTACGATATATTTTTACCCTACTGCAGGCGAGACATGCTGCGGCCTTGTCGAGTCGAGATCCTACTGTAGCTAGCCTGAAGCATTGCTGGGATATACTGAAGTGTGAGAACAAGACTTTTCTCACGCTAGTTACGGGCGCATTCCCTGGGCCCAAAGTAAGTAACGTTGTTATTTTATAAATTAATCTGTCTAGTCTATAAGTCTAGACGAGACGAGTAGATAATATGCTCCTAACATCTCATGATAAACTCTACAGGTGAGATAAATACTTCAAGTTTACCAAATAAATACTAAAAAATACATATTACTAGCGTACATACTGTCAAATACATGTAATATTATATGAATTTGACAGTATGTACGCTAGTAATGTACGCACGACGCTGATGCGTATGCATTTGCGTCCCATAATGAGAATAAGCGAATTCTCGCTTTGCAGTTTCCACTTTTACATAATTATTTATCAAATATTATTTTACTTTTTTATATTCATCGCTATCTATATTAAAGTTTCGCCTTAATACTATCGCTGTATTACATCTGTCAAAGATCTTTGTCCAATGTACAATCGAAGACACATCCGGTGTACAACTATTCAACCTTATTACTCGGTAATAAGGTTCATAAATGGTAGAGTAACAGCCTCCGTGGTCCAGTGGTTCAAAGGTTCAAAGGATGGCTCTCGACTCGGAGGTCGTGGGTTTGACTCCCGAGATTGAACCAAACTTGGAAACAACAAAAAATTTTGTTTCTAAGTTTGATTAGAACAATGCAGCCAGATCATCTGATTGTCTCACAAGAAAGATGATCCATGCGTCGGATGGACATGTAAAAAGTCGGTCCTGCGTCCAAGGTCAAAGATTTTGGTCCAAGTTGGATATCCAAGATTTGATCAAATTTTTTATCCCTTTCTCTTTTGTTTGTGTCTGTATCTCCTTATTTGGAAGAAGTGGTCCAATTTCTTTGATCCAATGCACATTGGATCAAGATCTTTGATAGATGTAATACCACCCTAATAACATTATAATGTCCCCAGGAGCAAGAGATGGTGGTAAACGAGCTACGTTCTGCCGGTTTCTTCGACGTATTCGAAGTCGCCGCTCGTGGCGCGTGGGGTTGTTTCCTGTGTCAGCATCCGGAGCGCGCGAGAGGTTTCCTAGCGGCTGACGGTCAGCCTGTCATAGAGGGACAATTGAAGGAGAAGAAAGGAAGATGGCGCCTGTTCAGAAGATGGCGGACCAGATATTTTACACTGTCCGGCGCACACCTGTCTTGTAAGGGAGCAGTGAGTATTGACTGTTGTCTTAATTTGAGATCATAATCAAACTGCATTCGGTTTTTGTATTATTTAAAACGGGCGTACACTTTCTGTTATACTTACACATTGGATTACGAATCCTTACCCTGATAAAATGTTATAAAAATGTTGTTTATGTTCACTTTATTATATTTAATTCGAGTCTTTAGGTGCATCGAATATTAAGATATAGAACGAGTGTTTTTCATTAGGTATTTATGTGCCAGAGTCGATCTCCAAGTAAATTTATTTTGTTCAGGATAAAGATATATCGGTATATCTACAACAAGTAATAGGGAATTATAATTAAACAATTGTCTGCCGGACGATGAAATTCTGTATATTCAAAATTCAAAACTCAAGATAGGCTATGACGTACTTTTGATAGAACAAATCTTAATACAGTAAAAAGTTACGCCATCTTGTTTTCACCATACATCAAATGCGATGAAATTCTGTATATTCAAAATTCAAAACTCAAGATAGGCTATGACGTACTTTTGATAGAACAAATCTTAATACAGTAAAAAGTTACGCCATCTTGTTTTCACCATACATCAAATGTCAAAATGGCCCCAAAATTTTCAATAGTGGGGCCGTGGAGACACTTTTAGCTTCAACATGCCTCGTTTATAATATATACGACTATGCAAAAAACCTGACGTCATTATCCTAAACAAAATTAATTTGCTTGGAGATTGACCGGCCAATACTATTTATATAAATAATAATTTAATTTCAGAGTGGAGGCGAGAGTATCGACATTAACCAGATTCGCTCAGTGAAAGTGTCGCGAGGCGCGCGCAACATACCAAAAGCGTTCGAAATATTTACCGGAGATCAAACGCTCATACTCAAGCCCAAAGACGGTAAAAACGCGGAGGAATGGGTGCAGTGCCTGAGTATTGCTGTAGCTCACTCCCAAGCTAGAGACACGCCAGCTAAAGCCAATAGTTTACCTGCCAGGGGACTGACGCTCAAAAGTTTTTGATGTAATAAATAATAAACAAGCAACACTTCAGATACTCAACACTGATGCTCAAAAGTTTCTTAGTTAATAAATACCCAAACAAAAGATACCCCTGAAGATAAGGAGTGACGCTTGAGAGCTTTTGAAGTAAAAAATATTCGAGCAAGAAATGTCAAAACCTGCTAGCCAGAGGACTGACACGCAAACGCACGGACTCGAATCCATGACCTCCGCCTTGAGCACCGACGCCCTCAACCACAGCCACAGTTCCTCAAAACAAATGTAAGGTAAAGTTTATCAGTGTCATTTGAATTTTGTGGAAAACAATAATTTTAGTTTTGAGTTTGTATGAAACCTTAGTAATCAAAATAGATTTTAGGATCGTCAGTGAATAATGGCTTTGTTTGTCGGAAATACAGTTGTCGACCACGTTTACTAACTTCCATAGCGCTAACACAATGCGCCATTTTGCTGCTTTACCGCTTAGCGATCGCCATTTTGCTTACGAGCGCATCCGAGCGCTTTTTTCCGCCAAACACAGACATTATCAAACTGATAACTCGAGCTTGGCACAAATGTCACAAACCTGTGGCGCATTTTTCGTCCGCACATGTTAGATTTGCACATGCGCAACAGGCCACTTGACTCATAAATAAATAAATAAATAAATCTTCATTCTGCCACTTTTGACATTACACCACCATAGTATTATACACATGAATTAAACAAGCAAAGAAAGTACTTACAACTAAAGTATTAATAAGAATAACAAAGCTGTGGATTTGTTTCAAACAACTTTCGTACTTATATATATTACTATTAATAACAAACATATAAATATTTAAAATAACAAAAGAATTACGGCGGTGCAACACCTAAAACGACCAGAATCGGAGATCCACTCAGGTTATGACGACATGGGTTAGTCGTCCCTGGTCTTACATGGATCCCTTGTTTCCGGGCAGGGGACAAAAAAAAACAATAGTCTCTTATAAATATAATTTGATAATAATATAATAAAGTACAATTTTCACGGCAACACACATAATATTATAATATACGTACAGAAAACCCAATTTATCGCATTTTTTTTTGATTTTTCAAATTTCAATCAATTTAATATTAGGTATATTACGTCGCAAAGTTGATTTTTTAGTAAATACAGTTTATATTTATTTTTAAAACTACTAATACTTACTTTCATACTCATTACTCATACTTAATTTCATACATTGAATGTGTATTTCCTTTAGTACTTGGTTTACAAAGACGTAGTAGCGAAATCATGAAAGAACAAGATGCTTAAATAAACTTGATTTGAAAAAAAATATATATTTAAACTGACTAAAACACTATTCCTATCTACTATCTGTGCATTGTGCATTATTATATTTCTTTCACATTCCATACTATCAATGCGCATGTGCAAATTGTGCGAATATCTTACACAACTATTGATAATTTCCGCGGTTCGTGAGCTCAAAAGGAAACCCAGCGGGAACTGAACCTTTTAAGGCGATAAAAAGTAGCCAATGCGGAGCCTATTCAATGCAAACAAACATACAAGCAAACAGTTCTTTACTCTATATAATATTAGTATAGATATCGACAAATGAAATTACCTAAATGTAATAAAACCGTCCACTGTACTTAAACTGTTATTGAAAGACTAATATCAACCAGATTTGGTCAACAAGCACTAACATTATAAAAATAATATTCTTAATATGAGCGATGTATATATGATTGATACTCTTATAATAAGGATATATTTTAGTTTCGAGCTTCAAAACATTTTAGATGAGATTTAAATAAAAGACACAGTTGTTAATATTATGTAAGATACTAAGGAATATAATTTATTGAAATATATATTTTGTATATTATGACACTTAAAATTACTGTATATTGACCTTTAATGTATATCTGCTTAAGTGTATTGTTAAAATTTAATTAAAGTTTAATGAATTATAAAAATAACCACCAATATGAATTTAACGCTATGATGTACGAGTATAACCGTAATAATTGTGTACACATTGCCTTTCGCAAGTTCTTCACAGTTTTTTGCGAAAATTTATTATTTTAATAGGTCTCTAATACAATTTAAAAACAAGGAAATCCTAAAAAAAACTTTTAATTATTGTATTACATCTTAGGAGATAAAAGGACAGGCTAGTACTTACAATGTGTTCCATAGGACTGAGTATTGTAATTATTATTAACGTTTTGTTATTTTATGATTAAAACTGTACTCCTAAATGTTGTGCCAAAATATAAGAGAATTTTGGAAAATGAAAGATAACTTTTTATGATTATATTTCGAAAGTTTATTTTCACAATGTTAAGGTAGTATTTTTGTTAATGCTCAAACGTCAAATAAGTACATAAGTTTAAACTTAAGACCGCTACTGTTGAGATTATAGACTTCAATTTATTTGTTGATTTTTATAAATAACTTGATTTTATTGATTTAAAGCTTGTTATGTAAGTAATTTTGTACATAAATCAAAGTAGCTACCTATTTCTTACTATTGTATCTTTGAGTCCACATGTTACACGAGGTGATTGCTAAAATGACTAATGCTCATAACAATTTAGTGATACCATGTGAAATTATTGTGCTCTTTAAAAATGGCTTCCTAGTAACATTTTTCCAGTGCTAAACCAGTAATTTGTTTGTTTACTATAAATACTTACGTGTAATTTTTAGATTTTTTCTTGGTTTTGTTACTTGCCAGTGACTTTGGCTCTCTACTTTCCTTGCAAATTACCTTCTTAGGTTTCGGGATTCCTAATGAAATGAACCACCATTCCGTAATACATATAACATTTTTGTTTTTAAATATTTTTTTGTTTATTATGTAATTTTAGAAAACCAGTTTAATGTCTGAATTTTAGATTAGATGGTTCCATTGTGCATATCCACAGCATAGGAGAATGAACTACTAATTCTTACCTATAGTGTTTTAATTTTTGAATATAATATAGAATTTAATCCCAATAAAAATTAAGTAACAGGATTAGTGTTGTTAGTGATAAACATAGCATAAAAATAAATTGGTGTTTCTCTCACAGTGTTGCCATAAAATATGAATATGATTTTGTTATAAGAATACTTACAATAAAGGGTCATTATTTGCTATGAATTAAGTAATAAAATATATTATAAATAGGTTTAATAGATCATATCAATGTTTGTACTTAATGAAATTACGTCCATATGATTGTGAATTTTTTATTAGAGGCTTTTTATGTACAATTGCCCTAATTTCTTTATTAGCTAGTTATTTAGTTTTTATTGACAATTATATTTTTTTAATAAAATGACAAATAGTTTAATATAAAAATTAATATCTATTAGTGTTTAATGTGTTTTATTTACCCTTTAGGAGGAGCGCGCACCACGATTTTTTGTAGTGCGACTATTTTGTCGCAGAAATGTAACGTATGGGTTTATTTGTGTGTGCGTGGTGCGTGCATATGTGCGATTATTTTGTCGCAGAAATGTATGTAACATTTCGGAGGAGCGCGCACCACGATTTTTTGTAGTGCGACTATTTTGTCGCAGAAATGCAACGTATGGGTTTATTTGTGTGTGCGTGGTGCGTGCATATGTGCGATTATTTTGACGCAGAAATGTATGTAACATTTCGGAGGAGCGCGCACCACGATTTTTTGTAGTGCGACTATTTTGTCGCAGAAATGCAACGTATGGGTTTATTTGTGTGTGCGTGGTGCGTGCATATGTGCGATTATTTTGACGCAGAAATGTATGTAACATTTCGGAGGAGCGCGCATCACGATTTTTTGTAGTGCGACTATTTTGTCGCAGAAATGCAACGTATGGGTTTATTTGTGTGTGCGTGGTGCGTGCATATGTGCGATTATTTTGTCGCAGAAATGTATGTAACATTTCGGAGGAGTTCGCACCACGATTTTTTGTAGTGCGATTATTTTGTCGCAGAAATGCAACGTATGGCTAAGCGCGCACCACGACTTTTTTGATGTGCGATTATTTTGTAGCAGAAATTTTACGTGTTTTGTAATGCGATACTACAAAAAATCGTGGTGCGCGCCTAGCCTTAGGGTTTAATTGTCTGTGCGCGCATATGTGCGATTATTTTGTCGCAGAAATGTATGTAGCATTTCAGCGACAAAATAATCGCACATCAAAAAAATCGCTTAGCCTTAATGTTATATTTTGTAAATTTAATATTTTTATTGGATTTACTAAAATATGCACAAAAATTATAAAATGTAAGTATACAGTATGGACTATGGTCCTTCGAGACCACAAGCTGTACTGTAATTTTTAAACGTCTTATCTCCAAAACCCTATGATATAACAATTTATAGCGCGCAATAAAATGGCTGGCAACACCATTAGCCGAAGCGGTAGAGTCCGGAGGCCGCCCGCTCGCTTTCGTAAGGTTTCACTGGACGGCGGCCATTAGTTCGCCGCGAGCGCGCAGCCTGGAAAGTACTTAATAATAAGAAAATCGTATGAACGCGCGCGCCGGTATATGCGCTGCGCCATTATTGTATAATACCACGATTGTTATTACTGCACTACTTGTAAAAGTTGAATATAGGTAGTTATGTGACAAAACCGTTGTTTGAATTGCCGAATCCTATAGCTAATACCTACCAACAGCTATAAATTAATATTAAAGTATATTTAAAATAGATAATAATCTTATGGGTCGACCCCACAGCATCTATTGACTAGACCACGTCAATAGATGCTGTGGGGTCGACCCATAAGACCCACTAAGTATATACATGTACTTCGCGTGTAAAAGTAGAGTAAAAATTTCTTCCTTCAGCGCCATCTCCTCTCGAATATTCTCGGTGCCAAACGTCAAACTAAAATTAAAAACGCAACGGGGCGGCGCTCGGCGACGGCCTTTGAATCGTTTACTCGGGGACGTGGAGTTATCAACATTAAATCACCTCTCCGGACCTGTTTAGCCTGTACGTCAATGATCTGATGGAGGAGCTCGCTCATTTTCTGCATTTACAACCTATTTGGACTTTAACTAGACTTTGGACTTTACGGTTTAGAAAAACGGTGTTGATGAAAATATAAACATTTTTTTTCTCGCCGTTTTATTAAACCATTGACACTGACAATAACTTATTACTGTACCACAAAATAAAAAAAAAACCATCAATCAATCACACAACTGTTGACAGAGTTTTGCCGGGAAAGTCAATCAGCAATGTTGTGTTTCTGTATTATTTTTCTAAATTCGTGTTAATTCGGTTTTTAATATGTTATAGTCGTGGAATATTAACCATTAATTATTCGTTGAGGTGCATTAGTGTGGAAAAGTGATACATTCTACAAAATGCGTGCTAAATTGGGTTTCCCGCCAAAACTCCCTAGGAAGTTTCAGTAAAGCGTCTACCACTTTACTGAATCGACTGACTTGACTGATTGACTACCGTGACTATTTATTTGGACTTTGACTAGACTTTGGACTTGACGATTTAGAAATACAGTACCTACGTTGATGAAAATAATATACTTGACATTGGCAAATGGTGATAAGCCGACGCCATAAATAAATAAAAAAAAAAAACTGTTGACAGTTGACGTTTGAAAATGATGAGTTTTCGTTGGTTTTCGTCATTTCGTTCGTGGTTTTCGTGTTTACTTTCTAACCTTACTAACCGTAAAGGTTTTTATTTCAATGAAATTTAATCAATATTTTATTTTATAACATAAGTTTAAATATGCCTCTTCCGTGCAAAACAGGATGTGGAAAAAATGCAATGCTTAAGGTCACTAAACAATTTGCAGATTTGTAAAAATTTAAAATCTTATGAGTTTCTGAAATCACTATAAGAATTTTTGTTTCAGCGTCCGAAAACAGGAGATGCATTGTGTAAAGATTGTTTTTTTTCGGCGTTTGAAACCGAAATACACTATACAATAACAAAATCTAAGCTGTTTAAACAAGGCGATTCAGTTGCAATTGGTGCTTCAGGTGGCAAAGATTCCACGGTCCTTGCATACGTTTTAAAGACCTTGAATCAAAGATACAACTACGGCCTTAATCTAATGCTACTGTCTATCGACGAAGGAATCACTGGCTATAGAGATGACAGCTTGGAAACCGTAAAACAAAATAGAGATGATTATGAAATGCCTTTGAAAATTTTATCTTACAAAGATTTATATGGTTGGACCATGGATGAAATTGTAGCCCAAATTGGCAGAAAGAATAATTGTACTTTTTGTGGTGTATTTCGGAGGCAGGCACTAGATAGAGGAGCAGCGATGCTGAACGTTAAATGTATAGCTACAGGCCATAATGCTGATGATATCGCTGAGACCGTCCTAATGAACATTCTGAGAGGAGACATCGCAAGACTAAAAAGGTGTACAGCTATTTCCACTGTAAGTATAGTCAAATTTAATGAACAAAACAGAAAAGTATTCATTTTATATGAAATGTCTTGTGTAATACTACATTATAATAGGTGATTTTTCTGAATGTTTTTTAATGATGTTTTGTTATTACTTATACTATGTCTTATTATATTTTTTTTTGTGGGTCTTGCCTGAAATAAATGTTTGGATTTGATTTGCTTCTTAACTGCCAAAATCTTCTTCTTTACTGCCAAAATCTTTACCCTTGTCTTTACAATAGTAAAATTAAGAAAATTATGACAAATCACTGTAAAATATTTATAAATTTTTATTGCATTTCAGGGCAGTGAAGGCACAATACCGAGGGTAAAACCGCTTAAATATACTTATGAGAAGGAAATAGTGATGTATGCACATTACAAAAAGCTGGTATATTTCTCTACTGAATGTGTCTTTGCACCAAATGCCTACAGAGGTCATGCTCGAGCACTGTTAAAAGATATGGAAAAAGTTAGACCAACTTGTATCATGGATATCATTTATTCAGGTTATTTTTTTTGTTTACAAAAATTAAATATGTTTTTAAATTAGTAATAATATGTAAGTGGCAGTATAAATGTGGCATAATGTGATTTTATTTCCTTAGCCAATATCAATATTTATACAAGCAATTAAATGTTAATTTGTTATAAAAACACAAATTTTTAAAGTTTCTTTATAATTTTAGGAGAAACATTGTCAGTGAAAGAGGAAGTATCCCTACCTACTCAGAGGGTTTGCATAAGATGTAATTTTGTTTCATCGCAAGAAGTATGTAAAGCATGTGTACTGCTGGAAGGATTGAACAAAGGATTACCTAAACTTGGTATAGGTAAAAGTTCAAAAGCCAAAAGAATGTTAGAAGAATATAACAAGAGACAAAAGAATCATCAAGAAGAAGTGGACAAAATCAACAATGAGTCCAAACAAAACAATTGCATATCTAAAGGGAAAATGTGCAGGTCCAATTGTAAATCCAAGGATAAAGAAAATTTAACTGACAATATGAAAAACTTGCATTTATGTGAAGATGGTATGGAGTGTTGTAACTCCACCGGGACACCGTGTAACTCTAAAATAAATAAATTAATAAAAGAATATGGAATTGACAGTTCAATAAATAGTTCAGATACTGGGCAAGATAAAGGCGGAGAAACAGATGATGATGATGCATTTAATATTCCTCAAGAAGATGTAAATAATGAAGAAGTGACTTGCGCTGGTGCCTGTGGTGGAGGCGCATCAAACATAGGTTTTTGATAGAGCAAAGAATTGTAAATATATATATTATATAAAAAAATATTAAATTATAAAAATTTACTTGTTTACGAAATGTTTAATTTTTCATGGAAATCAAAGATATTTTTATAAACAAAATGGTGCAATCATTTTAAATTAAACTAGTTAATTGGACTAAGTAACGCTTTATTAAATATTAAAAGAAATCTTATTTTACAACAATGTTGAAAGGAAATAATTACAATTACTTAACAAAACCATCAACAATAGGGTCACAAATTACAGAACAGTTAGGCTTGAGAATTAGTACTTGTTTTTTGGATGTTACTCCATAACGAAATATGCGATCAGTGCCTATTTGTTGTGTCACTGAAAACTAAAGTGATTCTTAATTTCAGATAAATATCTACACAATTAATTTTAATAATTTAAGCAATTATTTACAATTCTATTAGTCTAAAGCCATTCATAAATAATGTACAATTTAAACTATGTAATAAACGCAGGGGCCCTAGATTCTATTCTTTCTCTGCAGATGGGGCATTTGTGTTTTATATTTTCTGAACAGTCTTCACACAAGCAGACATGTCCACAGGGTAGCAGGATTATCTGAAAGCAAAATTTTAATAAAAGTCCCTATTCTTATAACTGGCCATACCAAGTTAATTTTAAAAAAATTATAATCTGCTACTCAAATGTATTGTTTTTCATATATAAGGGACATATTATACTCACTGTTAAATATTATCACTCCTTTATTTCTACGCATTACCCATTACCATACCCTTACTAATAAACGCTGTATAAGCTTTGAATAGTTATACAGTGTTTTGTCTCCTATTGAATTAAACATGTCACTTGTGTGATGTGAACAAAACACTGTATAACTATTCAAAGCTTATACAGCGTTTATTAGTATGTATATAGCATATTTTTTTAAAACAAAAAGAAAAATAATAATATTTGGTTACAAAAACTTACCTCCTTTGGATTTTCTGTGCACACAACACACAGTTGGTGTTCACCAAGATTTTTGTCTCGAATTTGCGCTCGTCTTTCTCTTCGTCCAGCTGCCAACTGCTTCTTTAAAGCTTCCTCTGCTTCCTTTCTCTGTCGTCTTTTAAGATATTTGTATGCAATACGCACTGACGCTACAACAGCTACAGTTCCAAACAAAACTATAAGAATTCTGTAAAACAATAAATTTTAGTTTAAAATATTTTCCATCTATTAAATTGAAATTATTTTAGCTACAAAAAATTTTTTCATCATACAGTAGATACCATAAAAAATTCATACCTTAAGAAGTCTTTAGAGCTAGCCAGGCGTTTTAGCAAACTGGACTTAGTTGAGGTGGTGAGGTAAAGTGGCAAACCATCTCTTGGTGGTTGGATCTTGAGACCCCCATTGGTTCTACTCAACTCTCCTATAGCTGTTATGTAGGAACCGTCTCTTAACATTTCCTCCATAGTCTGTAAGCCTCTTTGCCTCACTCCAGAGAAAAAGCCCCATACATGATCAATAACACCAGGAGACATTGGCTCAAATTTGTCAGATATAACATCAAGATCTGTAAAATGTAGCTATTTTATATTCAGCGAGGGAAGATGTTATCTATCATAGTGTAAACATTTGAATAATGTAAAAGCAATTAATTTACCAATTAATTCTGCTGCTAATGCATCAATGATTTCAATACTGTGCTTGCCATTGCTGAGTACAAACGGACAAGAATTATAAACTTCATGAATAGTGCGAGTTTGATCGGACCAAAACCCTGCAGATGTTCTGGCTATTACATGCTCTTTGATTGTTAACCTGTAATAGAATGTTTTAATTAAACAAAATAGGGTTTCAGCATTCAAAAAAGGATGATGAAATTCTATAATAATATGTTCTACTATTAATTAGTGACAAAATTATTTATTTAAATTAAAAAAAAATGCATTATTGTGTTCATATTCTGATCTGCTTATAAGTTACACTTTAATGATAATTTCAGTTAAAAATGGTAGTAAAAGTAAAAAGCCAAAATTATGGATATAAATGCTAAATAGAATTATTTAAAAATACCTCTGTACAACTCCTGTTACAGACTGGTTGTAATTACTTCTTATTGGGTTTCCCAATGGCTTAACAAGCCCTCTCACCACAACGTATGGGATCACATTATTAGGATACTTGTTAATTTCCTTATTAATTGATGAATCTATATCTAGTACTGGTGCTGACTGAAAACAGGTAAGTATTACATTGATAATGTCAATAAATAATGATACATTTTAAATACTTGCTTCATTCACCTGTAAGGCATTCAATATGTGTTTACATTTGCTCAGCTGTCTCACACAAAATCCAAGAATCAATGAATCTATTCCTAAAATAATTGTTTCACCAATTACTTCTGAAATGAATTCCATTTTAAAAGAGCTTTAATTTGGATTTTATAGTTGTTTAGACTGCTTGGATTTGGAAATTATAACATTTTAATTTTTAAAATGTAAAAATATTATTTTCGTGAACCTTGCGGTATTTTTTCAAGACTTTTTATTTTTTCAGCAACATGAAAATGTCAATGTCATAAATTTCTTTTTTATTTATTTACTATATACGGCGTCGACTTATAACCATTTGCCAGTGTCAAGTAAAAAAGGCGGGAAATAGAATATTCGTTCAAATTTTCATCACCGTATTTCTAAATCGTTTAAGTTCAAAGTCTAGTCAAGGTACAAATAAAATATAGTCGGGGTAGTCAATGAGTCAAGACAGTCGATTCAGTATAGTCGTACAAGGATCTTTTGGCACGTGGACAAAATCAGTACTAACATCGCCGTCTTGTAAAAATTTCACTTCTAGTAATAAGTATTATTCATAATTGCGACACTCACGCCCCCATCCAAGTGCCAAAAGATCCTTGTACGACTGTAAAGTGGTAGACGCTTTACTGAAACTTTCTAAGGAGTTTTGGCGGGAAACCCAATAAAGCACGCATTTTGAAGTTGTATCACTTGCCCACACTTGTGCACGTCAACTAATAACTATTATGGCTATTATTCTACCTGTTGAGTGTCACTTGCCGTGCCACGGCAAGTGACATCTTTAGACGCAAGTGTCACTTGCCGTGCCACGGCAAGCTCAAGGTCAATCTTCCCGCGTCGTATGATTTAAAGACTATTCTAGCGTTCCACTAGCACGGTCAGAACGAATATTTCGTTATTTTCATTCACATTCTGTTTCTTTAGCGCCACTATGATCGTTCGTAACTGTTTTCACCCCTGTTCCACACGCAACTGTCATCTGTCAAAAACTGTTAAAAACGCTAAGAATGATCACAACATTTCTATAATTTTTACCCAGCTCCCTACTTGGGTTAAAATTAGCACTTTTTGACGTTCATCAGCTGTGATCAGCTGTCAGTTGTTCCACTAGTCACAAAAATTGCTAAAAACGACATTTTCGAAATTTTCAATAATAACGTTATTTCGCTAAAGAAACACCATTTTGTGGTAAAAATTATCGTAGCGTTTTGGGCAAAATAAGTGCCGAGTGGAACACGCTATATCTACACTAATCTACACTAATATTATAAAGAGGAAAACTTTGTTTGTATGTTTGTTTGTTTGTTTGTAATGAATAGGCTCAAAAAGTACTGGACCGATTTCAAAAATTCTTTCACCATTGTATGTTTTATATTTTTGAATTTGTATACATAAATTAATGTTTAAATATAAATTTATATATAAATATATTTACTGAACAGCAATAAAAATAAATTAATATTTTGTGCATGTTGCAGCCTCCAACTAGACCAAAGGTTTCTGGCATACTCACTGAAAGGGACCAGAATGAATTTTCAGTTTTGAGAGGCCCAGTGCATAGGAACAAATTTGAAAATATGCCACTGAAGCACATTATCACAGAATAAAGTCATAGTACCTGCTCTTCTCAAGATTCTCTGGTAAGTGTGTTAAGAATTTTTATTAATCCCTGATAATATTTTTTTATTTATGCAGATATCTTTTGCAAATATAAAACAAAATAAATTATTTAAGATTCGATCAAATTATATGCTATTCATGTTGCAGCCTCTCGCTGGACCAAGTGTTTCTAGCATAGTGACTAGAAGAGAGCAAAATCCGGTTGCAGGGATCAATGTTACCCCGATGCATATCGATCAAACTATAAATATGTCACTGGAACACAACGTGCATCATGCCCTCCCTGTTTCCTCTACTCAGGACTCTCTGGTCAGTGCTTAAGAAATTGTTATAGAAATGCCTGATTTATTTTACTAATTAATAAAAGAAAAACATTAATAATGATAATAAGTATACCTTATATATCTTTTATACAAGAACCTATACTTTTTTTTTTCAGATTAAAACTGTATGTTTGTCTATGCAAGAAAAAGAAGATGACGAAATCCCAAACACATTATTTCTGCATTTGTTAGTAAATCGGTATGGATTATATAACAATTGGTTACAAGTTTAACTAGCCAAACTCGATTTAAACATAGTTTATCCTATACGCTATAGAGTTAACAGGTTTTATGTAGACTTATCTAGTTTGTGTTAACCCTGTCGGGACGAACCAGTTTAGGCTGGACTGAATTTAATTTTTCCTACTATGAATAGTCGCACTTTGAAAAAGTAATTTTTTCCACTCTATACTAATTTTTGACGAAATAAAGGGTAGTATTTAATCGCACAACAAATGATTCCTGTTTTTTTTCTGTAAATCATAATTTTCTCGATTTTATTTAAAAATACAACATAGAAAACATAGAAGGTACTCCTATGATATTTTTGACACCAGTCACGGTTTATAAAATTAATTGAATATGTTTTCTAAGTACAATATCGTCATTTTATGCATTTCCTAAGTTTCATACATTTTCAGTTAAAGATGTATTTCATTTACATCTTATCACACAGCAACAAGCAGCAACATAATGTAAGCTTATAGTTGAAGGTTTCATAAAATACTTCTAATTAATAATATGTAAACGTGCAATGAATGGTTTAAATGTGCATTAATATATAATTATTATTATTTGTTTATGAGATGAAATGATTTTATAGTTTATTTCTTAGGCATAAGAAATAATATTCAGTGCCATGTTCAATTTGTATAAAAAATGCAAGATCAGTATCGTCGCTTGTTTTGTATTGGCATTATTACCGAGAGACGGCCATGGAGGCACATGTTATGTTAATTTATGGAGAATAAATCCTGTATATTATTTATTTGAAGTTTTAATAACTGGATATGAATAAGGATTTCAGAGAGGACTTTACAATAATTTACTTAATTATCAAATAAAAATTCCTTTGTTTGCGTTTGCCAAGTTGATAGATCCGTATTGAATTAACTGACTAGCTACATTGGATTTCATAACTTTTTACTTCGTGTACGTGACTTGACATGATCTTTGTCTTGAACTTGTTCATTGCCTACTTTGTATGATGCCGAATTTAGCTCTTTCAGCAAGTAATAAAAGTTTACACTTTTGGTATATTATAGGTTTGGTATATTATAGCTAATAGGCACCTACATGTGCAATGATTTTTTTAAGTAGTATACATAAAAAGTATTATAATTACATATTATATTGTAAATAATAAATTTTATTTAGTTAATAAAAGTTTATACTTATATGCTTCGCCAGAGTTTTCTTTTCTACAGCGTTGCCGATTTGTGGGGAATTCCCCAAACTGCGGGGAATTTCAAGTCGATTGGGGATTTATTGGGGATTGGCACCATGTGGGGAAAATGTGGGGATTTTAACATTTCGACATCTTATTCTCATCGGTAAATATTTCATCATTCATTATCGACACGATATCAACCTTTTTTAAAATCATTATGTATGGCATGGGCATGGCACATCTCTAGTTTCAAACTACTAGTAGATTGACATTTGTTTATGATCAGGGGATTCCTTTTTTCCCTTTCTTTAACAGATACTTTTGTATCATTTATGGCTGTAAGAGAAGGAATAAAAAACCGGGCGGCAGCGTCAAGTTCTACCCTTCAAACAAAATGCTTTCCACAAAAATATGGAAAAGAATATGAAATATATCAATATTATTTAAATAATCTATATATACCTATATAAAAATGAATCCCCATCTCCATTGGTCACGGCATCACGTGTGAACGGCTTGATCAATTTCCCTAATTCTTTTTTTTTATTATTGTGTTTGTTTCAGGAGAAGGTTCTTATGCAAGAAAAACTAAGAAAGTAGCGTGGAACGATAGAATTAAAGAAAACTTATTATTATTATTAACTGTTTGTTTGACTCTTTATTTTTATTAATTACTTATACTAATGCGAATTATACTCAGCTAGTAGAATATTGTTTCATTTTTTAAAAAACCTATGTGGGGAATTTGTGGGGAATCACCGGATTTTTGTCCCCAAATTGGGGAATTCGAACCCGATTTTTGGGGAAATACATAAATTAGCATTGGCAACCCTGCTTTTCTATCCATCATACAAAAATAACCTAACCTAAATTGAAGTAAACGCCAGGTAAGTGGCGGAACTGGCGGTGTTTTGTAAGGTATGCGGCTGAAATATAATCGTGTTCAAACTTTAAATTTGACAAGCATGAGGTTGACGGTTGTCTAAACAATGGTATATAAGATTACGCGTCGAACGTAAACATGCGTAAACCCTTACCCCCTTACTATAGCTCTACCAGAATCTCATGGCAAATAGGGGAAAAAATTTTTGTAGTGTGCAATACTGGGGAAATTGGATTAAACGATCTTGATACTGGTTAATATTTAATTATGTCTTTAGTATTATTGAACATGAATTATAATAAGACTGTATGAAGAATGTTCGGTGTATAATATAGAAAACTAGCTTTTGCCCGCGGCTTCGCCCGCGTGGAATAGTGTTCTTGGAGAAAAAACTACTTCAGCGAATAATTCTCTACCTACTTACAGCAATATACTACTGATACAATATTGAACATGTTTTTAGGTTTGCCCAATGCAAATTGTTAAAAATGGGACCCTATCACCTCGATACGACATGCGCGACCACTTGATAATATACTTACATAATAAGTACTTGAATATAAATTTTACCATAATCTTATAATATCTTAAAGACTACTTAAAGACTATTATTTTAAAAACTCGCATCAAAATCCGTTGCGTAGTTTTAAAGATTTAAGCATACATAGGGACAGACAAAAAAGGGACTTTGTTTTATACTATGTAATATAATGATATTTCATGAAAAATAAATCAATCGTGAATTACTTTATATACTTATTTATTACGAATAACATACAATTAAATTGGCAACAGTTTATTTAATGTTGGAATTTCCTTCCGAACTGTATAGAACTCGTTTACTTTATTCCTAATCAACTATAAATCGAAACTGTCTTATGTTGATTTTCTTTTTTCCTCCTCTCCTCCTTTTACCAGGCATGGAAAACAAACCATCATTCGATGTGCCATCAGCTACGATTCACCTTATAGTAGTACTGGAAACACATTTAAAGAAGTCACAATAATTACCTAAGAAAATATAAAAAAAACTAAAAGTATCAAAACAACTCACTCTAACTTACCGGTCAACTCTACCACGAACTTTAAATTATAAGATTGAGTTCGATTTACACCTTCTTCTTTCTGTATTTTACTATAGACATAGAAAACAATATTTCTCGCTTGAGATCGAATTGCCTTTTTGGATATTTTCACAAAAACAACAAATTCCAAGAACATAATCACAAAATTTTAGCAGCGGTTGACAGATCACGTACTTTGATTTGACGGGTCATACTTGACATTGCCATATGAAAATCACATTTTTTATTTTTTTTAAAATGCCATCAGATTCTGGTAGAGCTATAATAAAAAATTTCACACTGTGTATACAGGCGTTTTAAGATTTCTACTACTAATAATCATTTTTTTTGACATTAGGCCAGGATAGCGATGTTGTAATTTCCATACTAATTTATTCCACGCCTATACTAGGCCATACCCTAGTTTAAGCGTGTCAAAGAGAATGTAAAGCTATACTACGTATTAAGAGGTGGCACTCCGAATAAAAAATATTAATTTCGAAATTCAAAATTATACCGTACCTTTTTTACGTATTTATATCTTCTAAAGTGCAAAAGATTCAAGTCTACAATGAAAAAAAAATTTTAAAAAACTATACGTAGGTTATTGTTTTCAATTTTATTTTTAGGATTATTAGGTTAAAAAGGTAAATAAAACAATAAACAACAAAACAATTACAGAATTCGATCGTTTTTATTGCATTAAAAGTAAGCCTACATTCCCACGAGCGTTTTATGTGATCACGAGATTCACGACTAATAAACTACACTATAAATAGAACTTTGCACTAATACAACACAGCTGAAAATCGTGTATACTTGACACTTCAATTTTCAGCTCTATTGTAGATTAAGTGCAGAGTTCTATTTACAGTGCAGTTTTTCCTGTCGCGTCACCACTCGCGACCACAAAAAAACTCTCGTGGATACGAGGGCTAAAAGTTGGTAACCAAAATATTTCAGATTACCACATAAATATACGACATAGCCTGATTAACTTCAGCGGTTATCCTTTGGTGCAAAATATATAGAGTGTACATTTTATACGAATGAGAATCTTGAAATATTTTCATGTTGTCTTATTTATTATTGCGTGCCCTTGAAATTGTAATCCAATACCTGCAAATTATGAATTTATATTACATTTTACTTATTTCTTCTTATTCGCAATACTAACAAATGTTAAACTAAATGTAAAAAGTATGCGGTAAAACTGAACAATAGTATTAGAAAAAAAGTACCTACATAATTATTATTAGGGTGACTTTGTTTTAAACAATATTCCGTGCCTTAATAAACATTCGAATCTTATATTATTAATAGAGAAACTTTATAATCTTAAATCTTAGCATGCATATTAAAATCACTACACAATAAAATTAATTTATTGAAACAAATAATAATAATAACTTGTGTTACAGGTAGGTACCAGAAAACAGGATAAAAGTATATTAATTAATACCATGTTGATACTATACTTAAGTATATTTAAGATTTTTGTTATATTATACACATATATAGGTACACATCCATGACCCAGGAACACAGAAAAACTTTTTGTTCCTTCGGCAGGATTCGAACCTGCGACCCACGGCTTGAGCATCAAAGCGCTGAACTGCTGAGCCACAGAGGTCGTCAAACAAATATAATCTTTAAATGTCTCTTTTCAATAAAACGAGAAGTTAAAATATGGTAAAATTTTATACAAATAGGTACTCACCGATATTCTTTGACTTAAAGCATGTTTATATAGTGGTTATATACATTAACCTATTTTATATAAATCACTGTTTCATCATTATAAATATGATTTCGAGGTCACTTCACTAAAAATTACAGTTTTTGCAAATAACAAAACATGAGTTAACAAATTTGTAAAAGTTGAAAATAATTTTTCAAATTAATAGAACAGAATTTCGTAGTTTGAAATTTAAAATTAATCCTCTATTTCTGTTTAACCAATCACAGGCGATGTGTGAAAGAGTACACACGATAAAAGAGCGAGCAAGGTATGTGGTTTGCACAGACGATAGTCAGGTATAGTTTTGGAATTCGAACGCCAATACTTACGATAGGAAGTTGCGACACCCTGAAGCGTGTTATAAGGACAAGATGGCGGATTTTCAATTCATCAGCTGATTTTATATTCTTTCGAAACTCGTTAGCGTTCTATTTCTAGTACCTAACTTAAGAGTTGGACTACAATTGTGGAAAGATCTCTGATAATAATTTATACTAAATAACTGATATAAGTTAGAGAGCTTAATGAACAAAACTATAATTATAACTGTTTATTTAAAACAACAAGTTAACGAGAATATTAAGTTCCGTATTCAGTGTCCAAAGGCAGGAAAAGAGACCCCTCCCGTCGTGGACAGCCGTTTTATATCATCAGCCGCTGACAAGACGTGTCATCCTTGCTGATGACAATTCTTTCTTCGCCCCTCGACGGAGGTTTGTCCACTTGAAAGGTTGCCAACACGGCCATACTGCATGGTGCCTGCCCCAGGCACATCAGGAGTCTGGATAGGATACTGAAACACAAAGAAACTATATTAAGATGCGTTCAAGTTCATCTCAAATGTTAACACATCCACAGGAGCATTGCACATTTTTTTCACATGCCTTGCAATGCTTCTTCCTGCACCTAAAGGGACTTCGCCGCACTTAGGAGTACCAGGTTATAACAGTCAGAGGTCACTTGCACCTGAAGAGCGTTTCACTCACTCAAGCGTACCAAGTTGACTTTACTTATTAAGGCGAAGCAAAACATTAATAGCAATAATATAGTTAAGTACAATACTACAATGAATGTTATTTATTTTGTCAGTGGTATCCTATCTAGACTCATGAGACAAAATACTATGTATACATATTATGTAAATATCAAATAATCCTCCAATAATATGTAATTTAAATTCATGAGAAAGTATACATAAATCTTTTATTTATTATTAAGTATTTTAAATTATTTAATTAATAAATAATCAAATAAAATGTTTAACCAATAACGGAAATAAATAGTATATAAATACCTTAGACAGTTAAAAATATACCTTGCCAATACGGTTTTATTATTTGCTCTCTATATATCATATTATTATTCTAAGGTCCAATTATCAATATTAATCCACGGCTTCATATTTTCCGCCACGGCCACTCCATTATAACTTTTTGAACTTCTTTGACTTCCTCTCAAATCAGCTATTTCATATCTATCGTTTTCCAATATTTTTTTAATTTGAAATGGGCCTTTGAATACAGGTAACAGTTTCCGACTTTGACCATCATTGCTTTGACTTTGTATTTTAATTAACACCAAGTCGCCTTCCTTATACCGTTTGGCTTGGATTCGTGTTTTATCGAATCTCTTTTTTTGATCCTCTGCACTGGCTTTAATATTAAGATCTACTATTTCGCGTAACTTTGACACGTCTACCAATGTTTCACTATCAAGATCTGGGGCGAGATTATCGTTATCCATACGTATTCTATACCCAAACATCACGTCACTAGGAGCTGCGCGCGTAGTTTTGTTTACTGTGCTATTAATTCCCTGTTGTAACGCCTTAATACATTCATCCCACCTATCATCATCAACACTGGCCCCCATAGTTTTTAAAGATTCCAAAATAGTTTTATTAAATCGTTCCACTTGTCCATTGGCACGGGGTACACCTGTTGCTACTACGTGTAGTCTAATATTTTTATTCTTACAGTACTGAGTAAATTGACTTGACGTAAAACAAGAACCTGCATCGCTAATTATTCTCTTAGGATTCCCAAATATGGTAGATATACGTTCTACTTCTTTTATTACACCCGTCGCATTTGTTTTACGTACAGCTGATAAAAATACAAACTTTGTAAAAGAATCCACTGCTACTAACAAATATTTATTTTTATTTTTAGTCGTTACAAAAGGGCCTAAGTGGTCAAGATGTAGAGTATGAAAAGGTGTTGCATATTTGGGCAAAGGGTATAAATATCCTTCCTTGGGGCCTCCTTTATTTTTAAAATAAATACAATTAAGGCAATTTTTAATATATTTTTTAACAGTATTTCGCATTCGAGGAAACCAATATAATGTACGTATACGCTCAACACATTTATCAACTGCAAAGTGACCCAAATCATCATGGTTGCATCTTATGATCTGCCAAATACATTTCTTTGGAACTACCCATCTACGCCCCTGACTAGTTCTCTTATAAACCTTACCACCTAATAATTCATAATTGTTAAAAATATTTTTGTTTTCGTCGGCCTCTCCTGATAACAAAATATCTCTAATTTTAACTATCTCAAGGTCCTGAACCTGCACTGTCAACAACCAATCTGCTTCTGTAATCGACATAATAATCTCCGATTCTGATTTTTCACCAGATGGCACCGGATTACGACTTAGAGCATCCACGTGCTGCATCCGGGATCCTTCCCTATGAATAATATCAAAAGAAAACTCTTGAGTCGATAAAACCCAACGAGCTATTCTCGGAATTATGTCTTTTTTCTTTAAAGCGTACCTAACTGCACTACAATCAGTTATTATCTTAAAAGGTTTATCTAACAAATACAATCGAAATTTTTGAAGCGAACACACAACAGCGAGAAGTTCTAATTCAAATGAATGAAATTTCTTTTCATCTTCCCTGGTTTGCCTACTATAGTAGTGCACGACCTTTTCGGTGCCATCATCGATCTGTGTAAGTATACCGGCAATACCATCCCTACTCGCGTCCGTATATAAAATCTTATCTTTGCTTGGATCAAAAATTGCAAGAACGCTATCGGAAGTTAATTTTTCTCTTAAAATATGAAAGGCTTTATCTTTAATATCATCCCATACCCAAACGGCATCTTTTTTAAGTAGTTTTGTTAGGGGTGCCGATAAGACCGCGCAATTTCGTATGAATTTTCGAAAGTAGCTAATTAATCCTAAAAACTACCTTAGCTGATGGACCGTCTTGGGCTTTGGAAAATTTCTAACGGAGTCTAGCTTTGTATCATTTGGCATAATACATCCTGGTTTTATTTTATAACCCAAAAACTCTAGCTCCTGTCTAAAAAAATGACACTTTTTAAGATTCAATGTCAAACCATTTGTTCTAAATATCTGTAATATTTCTTTTAATAAACTAATATTTTCTTCTACCGTTTCCGTTACTAAATAAACGTCATCTAGATAAATAATAACATTACCAAATCGCAATTTCCCGAGTGTCTTGTGCATCATTTGTTGAAAACAAGATGGCGCATTAGCTAGTCCGAACGGCAGCCTCAAAAACTCATAATGTCCATCTTCGGTAATGAACGCAGTCTTCTCTATAGAATCTTTATGTAAACAAATCTGATAATAACCGCTTTTTAAATCTAATGCCGTGAAACACTTATATCCTTTAAGTCTGTCTAGTAAATCTTCAATCCGGGGCATAGGGTATTTATCCTTTATAGTAATTTTATTTAACGCCCTGTAGTCAACACAAAGCCTTTTCTCTCCGTTTTTCTTATCAACTAGAAGGACTGGGCTAGCATAGGGCGAATTACTATCGCGTATTATTTTATTTTCAAGTAATTCGTTTACCATATCCCTAATTATTTGTCGATCCGAGTAAGATGTTCTAAACGGTCTGTATTGCACAGGCTGTAAGCTCGATAGATTTATAATCATCTCATAATTTTTAACAACGCCCAATTCTTTTATATTTGAGGCAACGCAATCACTGTACTGGTTAAATAACGCTAATAATTCAGTTTGATGTGTACTAGCATCTAAATCGATAGCGGCTACGTTATTACAAAATTCTGCGAGTTCATTTGCGCACTGAAATTTAAGTTCGTTGCCTATACGAGAATACACTAAATCAACTCGCTCGGTCACATTTCTTCCGATTAAAATATCACACCCAACCAAATCATCTAAAATGTACATATCGATATCACTCAAACAAATTGAATCTAAAGAAATATTAACCGTTACTTTTTTATCAACGTATTTACAAACTTGCGTAGAAAATCCCTGCAAAGCAATAGGTGGAGATAGTTTATTATACGGTAAAGAAATTTTATTTGCTAAAGACTCGGATATTAATGAGCAACTGCTTCCCGTATCGATAAATGCCTCACAACTATGATTAAATACGTAAATATTTTTAACAAACTTATTACGCGGATTTGTAGATAGAAATTTAATTTCCTGCTCAGGTTTTACTAAGGGCTTATTACTTGAGTTTTTTTTTTGATAACAAACTGATTGTGTGTGTCCCCTTTTGCCACAATATTCACATTTGTTTGCATCGCACTGATTTCTTTTATGGTTACCGCCACAATTATAACATTTTATTAATTTTCGGCTAGAGTCTTGAAGGACATTGGGAAGAGATTGATATGCTGTGACGGAATTTGTGGATACTGGTGTTCGATTTGTGCCTACGGATTGACTCGATAATATCGATTTATTAGAATGTGTTTCTCGTGAACCACCCTCCTGTTTAATATTTTTCTTGTAAATACGACTGTGTAAGTAACTGGCCAAATCGTCAGTAGTTTTAAAATTACTAGCTTCTATGGATGCGCCAATATTATTATCACCTATATTTCCTACAATTATTGAAATAATGTCCTGCTCAGAGAAATTTAAATTTAATCGATCAATTTTGCATTTTTGCTCAAAATAAAATTCATATAATGATTGATTATCAACAGGTCTTTTATCTATAATCTCTTTCAAAAGGTCGAACATATTTCTACGTATTTGAAAACTACGGGATAATTTAATACGCCACTGCTCCCAGTTCCACGTGGGCCATTGTTTTTCCGTACGCAATAACGAATCGTACCATACTTTAGCCGACCCCTTTAATTTATTTATAGCTTGATAGCGAATCATTTTATCGGACCATGAAAAAGTACTCGCATAGGATCGAATAATACTAAGCCACGTGTCAATGTCGTCTCTTATCGGATCAAAATCTGGTATAAAATTGTTCAATGTGATAGGATTTGAACTACTCACAGGTTCACCGTAGTCACGAGATACCTTATTCTTCCGCCTCGGCGACGGTGTCCTGGCGCTGGAGCTCGAACTAGAACTTGAGGTGGAGCGTGCGCGCTTCCGCTTAGAGTGCTTGCTTCTCTTACCCATGGCGTGGAATTACTTGTCACTTCTGATGTGGAAAGATCTCTGATAATAATTTATACTAAATAACTGATATAAGTTAGAGAGCTTAATGAACAAAACTATAATTATAACTGTTTATTTAAAACAACAAGTTAACGAGAATATTAAGTTCCGTATTCAGTGTCCAAAGGCAGGAAAAGAGACCCCTCCCGTCGTGGACAGCCGTTTTATACAGCGTTGCCATTTGGCAACTTTGGTTGCCATTTTGGCAACATTTGATCCTTCGTGGCAACCAAATGGCAACCAGGCTCAAATGGCAACTATTTGGCAACTTTTCGACTTGTCACGCGATCATCAGTAAAAAAACATCGAATAACTTTCGCAGAACTGAACACATCGAAAAGAACAAAATCAAAATAAAATTTTATTCCCAAATGAAAACAATTCATAATTAGTAGATAAACAAATTGTACCCGTATTTTAACATCCAAAAGGTCTATTTTGGTGAAGCTAGAGATGTAATTTTATGAAAACAAAAATGGAAGAAAGTGTATCTGTGAGCAGTGTATACTGTATAGTGCAGTGCAAGGGAAGTTTTTATCGTGGTTTTCTAATACCTTTGTTTTTAAATCTATTTATAAGTTCTTGATTTTTTTCATGTTTTGAATATTGGATTTTAAATGCATGGGCACTTACTCATTTTAAAGTGGCCCATGGAGAGCCGCTTCGCTACGTTGAATGTAAGAGGAGGAATGGATGGTATGAATGAAAGTGGACGAAGCGAAACAAGTATGTAAGGATCGTAGCAAGTGGAAAGAAGTGGTCTCTGCCTACCCCTACGGGAAAGAGGCGGTCTCTGCCTACCCTTATGGGAAAGAGGCGTGATTATATGAATTTTTTTAACCTCCCGCTAAGAAAATATAAGTTTTTTAAAAATCGGGAAGTTATTGGTTTTAACCCGTTTTGTAAAAATCGAATTCTCATTAGATCTCGACGTTCTGAAGTTACAGGAAACTTCCCTGTAAACCTCATATAACTTTTGAACATTTTCACCGATTTTATTGCGCCTGACGCTATTCGAAAGGGCTTGGCCAAACTTAGATTTTGAATACAATTTGGTCTGATTCGGACAGATAGATTTCAAGAAATCTCGAATAATTTTAAAACGGCTTTATCAACTCCAAAAACTATTCAACTCTTAACCTTGAAAAACCACGTCGATCACCGCTAATCCAGTCAAAATCGGTTGACTCCTTCGAGAGATATCGTGAAGGAAATAAAACCGAAAAAAGTGTTTTTTCGGATAAACTCCGAAATTTTTCATCTAAAAATTTTTGTTGTCGTTTCTTGCATAGAACATAAAAAACTGCATCGATTGCCGTCAATCGTGTGAAAATCGCTTGATTTATTCCAAAGCTATGACAGTTTGAAATTTCAAAAAATTGTGTTTTATTAAACATTTTTTTTCTAATGGCAACTTTTGGTTTGGGATGGCAACATTTGACCCTAAAAATGGCAACCTGGGCTGAGTAGGCTCTGGCAACACTGGTTTTATATCATCAGCCGCTGACAAGACGTGTCATCCTTGCTGATGACAATTCTTTCTTCGCCCCTCGACGGAGGTTTGTCCACTTGAAAGGTTGCCAACACAATCTACATAAATATTGATTCTTAGGCTAGGAAATTATTCTTGCGCCCGGAAAAATACAAATGTATAATGATCGTGATGATCCGTTATTGTTGTATTTTTGGTAAAAGACAATGACCTAATTTCATCAATTTCAATCCTAATATTATGTATAATTGACTGTTCTTACTAACGTAAGAGAAGACAGGGCTAAACTAAGTAGTTAGAAGGGTTCTCAGTAGTGCTATGGGATTCAGATGAGGGTCTTCAAAAGATAGGTAGGTAAGGAGTATGGATACCTATAACACTACCTAACTTTTATACAGACTAGAGCTTCCCCCGAAGGAAATGGAGTTAGACGTATTGCGAGTTGCAACCTATCAATTATACAGGCTAGGGCTATCCCCTGAAGAAGAAGAACCAGCCTTGTACATAAGGTTTGGTAAAGTCAATAACTTATTTAAAATCAAGGATCTTCTGTGCATAATTATTGCTAATTATGATCTACTACTTACGTTAAGATGTTTAGGCAGAAATATAACATCCTAATCTCAGGCGTAGGTGACCCTTCGCCTAACACAAAACTATTTAAAGAATTATTTTTTTGCCCAATTTTTTTTTCTGTATATAAGTGTATTTACAGCAGCAGTATACCATAAGCCCAAAAGATCCATAATTAATTTTACTAAAGCTTATTATTATAGTAGAACTACGGAATGCCAGTAAATGAAATTTACTGAATTTCAGTGTTTTGAGATTGCAACGACAATCTCTACAATCTTTAAAGTACAAAGTACCTACAAAGATAAACGCTCAAAGTGTGCAATTATTATGTTTAAAATGCGAGTTGCGATTAATCGATTATAGTGCATACTGTAATCCTTGTAAGCACCATAATAATGTAGCGTTGCCATAACATCCTATGTACCGACCGGGACCATAACAGTGAATTACTAAAATAATACAAGTAAATGAAAAATGTGATATTTATTACCAGTTAACTTTATAAGGAACCTTTATTTTCTTAAAAAAAATAGCTTACAAATATAAAAATTAAAAAACAAATATGAAATCAAATGTTCTAAATGAAATATTAATTTGTATTATATACCTTATTCAGCAGGTCCGGTTTACCCATAATATATTTATGAAATTATGAACATGTCATATTAAAATTAAATTTGCACTGTATTATACTTTCAACCATGTCTACTTGAAATGCGCCAGCCCAGCCACTACTTGCCGGGCTGTGCTGTTGCTGTATGCATATTGACGGGGACATTTTCTAGATTAACCGGGACAAAACTTTCAAATTGGTGACATGTCCCGGTATACCGGGACGGATGGCAACCCTACCATAATAGCAACTTGCATTTTAAGTACAATTGAAAATATGAAACACTTTTAAGATTAATTACATATAATTATTATAGATAATTTTTGATACTATACTTTCATTTTTTATTGAAATCGAGCTCATCCAACTATTAACTAGCTTTTTTGTTGCAATGCAACCTATAATATACTTACTTTTATGAATTAAGTGTCCATTGACATTAATACTTACGGCTTACCCAGCTATTTATCATACAGCTATTAGGGTGCAGCTTTCTAGCTCTGGTTTGGTCTGTGCATTGATATATCAGTCAATCAGCTTTTCCTTTTTTAAATAGATAGATAAAGAGACACAAAACAATAAACATCACATTATGTGATAGACAGTTAAAAACATAATACTTAGGATACAATACCTACAATCAGTCAGAAAAAAGGAAAAAGATGCATTACATAACCCATTGTGTATTCTTGGAAACATTTGGAGTAAATTAAAAACCAATGAAAGGCCATGGACGTATAAAAAGGCCGGACGGAGGGTGAGCTAAGCATTGAGTGAAACCCAACAATGGCGGCGACTTATGTTTGTGTGAGTTTACGGATAATTGCCATATATGCGAAAAATTACCCATAATTAAAAAAATATATTTCAATTACTTTGTGTTTTATTTTTTCATATTTATGCGTTTTGTCTATTGTATATAATCGTATTTATTGTCACTTTTAATTTTAAACAAAATGCTAATACCGAAAAAAAAACTAACTTTTTTATCATATTTTAATCAAATAATACAAATATTCTTAACTGTTTCATAGCAAGGCTCATTGAAACTATTTTCTTTTCATGAAAATACAAGGGTAATAATTTTACATAAGCACATATCAAAAGTACAGCTAACAAAGTCTTAATTATTAGTTTAAATGACGTGATGACAATGAGATTGATAAAATAGCAAAAGCAAAAAGTTACGTCGTAATTTCGATGGAGTGAACTGAAGAACTGTTTTTGTTATCTGCGTTAATTACAGTCATTACAGGTTATCATCATCATCATCCATCATTAGGTCGTCACTGCTGGAGCACGACTCTACTACTGTACTACCAGATACTATAAGCCAGAGCATTTAGAGGATTTGGTCTACACTCTCCACGCTGCGCGCTGGCCAGAGATGGGTTGGAGAGGTCTCTTTGATGTTTTAAGCTTTGTTTAGCTTGTGTTTCCTAAGTCGCTTCCTACGACATCCACGAAAAGACTTGGAATGGTCGTATTCTACTCTGCCGGGAACCATACGGCGATGAACAACATATATGCAATTCCCCTTTCTATACCTATTTATGTTGTTAGGGTTCCGTAAAGGGTATAAACGGTAAAAACGGGACCCTATTCACGAGACTTCGCTGTCCGTCTATCACCTGTAACCTACTCCTTCACCTTTTCCAATATTTTTCACCTTTGTCTTTTTTGTTTAAGCCTTCCCTGAACTTCCACAATTATTTCAAGACCAAAATTAGCCAAATCGGTCCAGTTGTTTTAGCAGCTCGAGTTTTGAATCCCTTGGTAACGGGATTAAAAGTATCTTATGTCCTCCTGGTTTTAAGATATCTCCCCACCAATTTTCAGCCAAATCGGTTCAGCCGTTCTTGAGTTATAAATAGTGTAACTAACACGACGTTCTATTATATATATATATATATATATATATATATATATATATATATATATATATATATATATATATATATATATAGATAAATATTTAAGGGGGCTTCCATACAACAAACGTGGTTTTGTGCCATTTTCTATGGATAATGGTGCAGAACCCTTCGTGCGCGAGTCTGACTCGAACTTTTCAGGTTTTTTTTCTATAAGTACGTAATTGTAAGGAATGAAGAAAAAAAACATTAAGGCATTAAAATATACGTTATCATGAAATGTCAAATAAAATTTATTAGAGCATAGGTATATAGGTATTTTTGGTAGCATATGCTTAGACTACTTCAAAAAGGTTTAAATCACCATATATGTCCATATAAATTTCGAGGAGTACCCTCGATTCCTCAGGGATCCTATCATCAGGTCACCACGTTAATGCCAAAAGGACCAATATCGGATTATATCCTATACATAACAGAAAAAAATTTGAAAATCGGTCCATAGACGGCGGAGTAATCGTTGAATATACAGCCACATATATACAGCCGAACGTATAACCGCCTCCTTTTTTTGGAAGTCGGTTAAAAATTTGTATCTACCCAAATGAAGTTACGAGCAAAAGCTTGTTAACAAATTATAAACAAAACTGAATACATAATTACGATTCATGTTTAAATTTTTTTAAGTATAAGAATATCCAATTTATTTTTACATGTGCATTTAAAGCATCGATACATAGATACATAATTTGATTTTGTTTACAAGTTTTATTCAAATAGCTAACAGGTACATACATAACACATACTGAAATCTCCCACAATTTAGGGTAATTTTTTATTTCTATAAATGGCAACACCGGTACGATAGAGAGATGTCAGCTAGAGGTACTCTATGGCTAGAGGTGGGTTATATATAACAGGTTATAGACGATACCTGTTATACCTGTTACTGTTATACACTACCTGTTTCGGAATCCAAAACCAACCTGTTATACAAAACCTGTCAAATGTAACAGTCAAATGTTAGTACTTAGTATGGTTACTATGGAGGTAATAGTCTTTGTGATGCAGTGGTTTTCGCGCGGTGGATAACAAATTACACGTGTTTTTAACCACAGTTCATTGGAATCGAGAGAACGAGCCCTACATTTTGATTCCAATATATTCCCCAAATTCCTGTCGGGATCTGGTATATACCCCGAGGACCCCGAGAGACGCCCCCCCCCCCCCCATACAACATTTTTAAGACTGCGCCAAACGTCTTCCCTCGAAACTTCCCTAATATTAGTATTAGGGAAGTTTCAAAGAAAAGTACCTAATTCGTTAGGTACTTTTCATTCCAGCAAATTGTAGATGCTTATAAGTGCATTTCGTTTTTGCTTATGGAGTCGTTGTATGTGTAACAGAGAGACAAGATCGAACTATAGTATATCGGCCGCCGTATTACGTAAAAATAGCGATTAGCAAAAATCTTGCAGTCATCGCGCGATATACGCGCAATCGATTGCTGAACTTCAAATAAAATCGTATTACCTATGCGATCGATTGCTAATCGCTCGCTGTTATGTTTGAATGCACTTTGTTTCATTTTTGCTACGAAACTAGCGCCAAAACAATTTAACTAGTAGCAATCATGGGAATTATTAATGATATGTCAAGTCTACTACCTATTGTTTTAGGTCATGAAAAAACTTATAAGAAATGATATAAGAAAATGGTTTGGGGCCGAATTTCACGTGGAAACATATTTTGTTTTAAAATATTCTATCACATTCGCGTTTTTCATGTATATTACCAAAATATTCTGTGTGCGCGTTAGTTGTGCTTGTTTCGAGAACAAAATAATTTTACATCTCGCACAGTAACTAGTAAGTAGGTACTGTTGTTGGTAGTGAAATAGATTCCGTAAATTTTATTTATCTATACATATAAAATCCTTTGTCCTGAATGACTGACGGATCAATGCACAGCCTTAACCGCTGATCGTAGAGACCTGAAACTTGCAGGGCTTGCTCTTTGTAATGCGTAGGGATCCGATAAGAAGGGATTTTTCGAAATTCGACTCCTAAGGGGGTGAAAAGGGGGAAAACAGTTTGTATGGGGCAACGTGATTCCTTGGTCCAATCTACTTCATATTTTGCACAAACATTATGTAACAGAATTGATGGAATTCGTGTATCATAGTTTATTGAAATTCGTCTCCTAACGGGAATAAAAAGGGAAAGAAAGTTGTTTGGGAGCGATTTGCTTTTAAATTTATATAAATACTCCTTAGTGCTTTTGATTTAAAGCTCCCACTCACAAGCGATCGATCGATTTAGTCTTTACAATTTAAACATTTACTGGATTCGTAGTCGCAAGTAAATCGGTTTAGATAAAAATTGAATATAGTCTGAGATCCTAGGACCGCCTTACTATACTTTTTATATGAAACTTGTATATATACGCCTAAATTTTGTTCCAACTTTTGACCCCCAACGCAAAAACCAGCTGGTAGGTCTTACACTAATCATTTTGTGTAATGGTTTATCGTTAGCAATTTACTTTCAAATACAAATTACTTTCCAATTTGATCGAAGCAATCGATAGCCCGTGAGTGGGGAGCTTTATTTTTATTTTGACATAATATATTGTCATCATGTTGAAAAATAAATATCTGACAAGAATGCGAAAGTTATGGTGTCTACAGACACACGAATTTGGTACGGAGCGTACAGCGGATCTGGTACGCTCCGTACCAGATCCGAGCGTGTGTAGGGCAGTCCGGCGAACATATGAAGAAGGCAGGCGAAGAGTTCACCGTTGTCCGCATCGGATCTGGTACGCTCCGTACCATATTCGTGCGTGTGTAGAGCAGTCCGGCGGTTTGGCCGTACAACAGTATCAGTGTTGCCAACTTAGGGATGTACCCCCCAAAATTAGGGAAAATATCTACGGGGCTTACTAGAGGACAGGATATTTAGAGTTTACTCCTTATGAATCAATTTGTATGTAATAATAAAAATTATTTTAATGTGTGTATATAGCCAGGGATATGAAAATGTATTGGGAGTGAAATCAGATTAAGACAAGTTAGTTTTATATTATTCACGCGTAAGTCTTTATAAATGTTAAACACATAACCTTTCTTTCTAGCTTATTATCTCTTAGACCTGTCAATGGTATAAGTAATCAGGGGTAAAATTTGGGGAGAAATATTTTTTAAAGTGTTGGTATCACTGCCCGTTATCAATGAATTGCGGGAATCATCGTCGCCGTTTAAAAACCGCACTGTAAATAGAACTCTGTGCTAATGTAATAGAGCATAAAATCGAACACACGAGTGTCGAGCGTTTCGCTTCACTGCACCGTACCAAATCCGTGCGTGTGTAGCGACACCAAATTTGGTCTCCGGATATGGTTCGCTGTACGCTCCGTACCAAATTCGTGTGTCTGTAGATAGCATTAAATCTGATGAAAATGTCTTTGAAAAACTAGGCACCTAAATATTTGCGATTGCTGCATTAATTATATTCATAATACTTATTATATTACATACTATTTCAATAGAATATTTTGAGTGTAGGTATAATTAAATTTCTTTTTCTTTTGTTGTTATATGTAATAATTTATTTATTTGTTCTTGATTTATCAGTGTTTAATACATAGGTTTTTACAAAGGGTTTTTAGTTTTTAACTCACAACAATGACTCTTAAGATTTTTGATCTGTACGTTTGTGCGCGCTAATCTCAGAAACTACGGAACGGATTTTTATAAAATTTGTTACTGTAGTAGTTTAGCCCTTGGATAAACACATAGGACTCGCTTTTTATCGCAGAAAATTTTTGGGTACCTTACCTACGGGTTCCACGCGGATAGGAATTATGATAGCTCTGCTTATAATTTTGTGTAGGTATTTCAATTCAATCGGTTCATACCTACAAAAAGTTTTATCAATCGAAAAAATAACGTAGTATAAAATGCTATAAAATAACCAGATATTTGAATTGGTTAAAACTTTACCTAGGTTAATCCTAATCATTGATGTGTTTGATTATTATATGAGGAATAAGTGAGAAGCTAGATGGCTTCGTGGTCGTACTGCTAACTCATCTCTCTCTCAAACTCTGTCGTGGTCCCAACTAGGATGGGCGATCACAATTCAAATTATTTTTATTAAGTTCAAAGTCCACAACGTCTTCCCATTCAAAAGATTTTCGAAATCGTTAAAATACTAATTATCGGCTACAAAGAAATCCTTACTTAATATTGTGGCGGACCAATCAGCGCACAGTCCTGAATCGCGCTATCGAAGTTTTCTAAGATCGGCGATATATATACGACATCTGAAAACCACAACAGTGGGCTTCGGCCTGACCGAGCATAGCACTTCGCTCGGTCGGAGGACGGAGATCTCCCTTTGGGGCTACCACGATTCCCAAATTGGTGACCCTCGACAGAACACGCCTCCTTCTGGACATCATCATCACTCCCCACCCCTCCGCACCACGCCAGCCAGCTTCAGCCTCTTCGGGTACCTCGACCACCAGTCGCAACGCACCGCGGCCTGGTCGAACCCTCATCGGCTTCAACGGGCACCCTCACTACACGGACCGGTCAGCAAGCAGAGCATGAAGCACCTCTCCTGGTCAGCACACGTAGCTACACGATCAGCAACAGAGTACGCGGCACCTCTCCTGGTCGTCACACGTAGCTACAACGATCGGTTAGCAAGCAGAGCACACCTCTCCTGGTCAGCACGTAGCATCGGCCCCGCACGGCAGCACTCCGACTCACTGGAGCCCGTGCAGCAGCAGCACAGTTCCGACTCACTGGGACTCTGGCACTGGCGACTCAAGCAGAAGACTCAAAAATTCGACCTCCGGTTTTAGGGGGGAGTGATGTGGCGGACCAATCAGCGCACAGTCCTGAATCGCGCTATCGAAGTTTTCTAAGATCGGCGATATATATACGACATCTGAAAACCACAACAGTGGGCTTCGGCCTGACCGAGCATAGCACTTCGCTCGGTCGGAGATCTCCCTTTGGGGCTTGCCAACCATATTCCCACAATATTATACCTAAACGCGAAAGTTTGTATGTACATAATAATATGTTTAGTTTTTCATGCAATAAAGTAAAGTAAAGAAAACACGTAAAGAATTTTGATGAAATCATGTATGGTAGTAAGTTAAGCAGAATTAACACAGAATACTTATTGCAGTTTATAAAATTTTATTTATGGTACAGTTCTCGGTAGATTTCTTGAGTGTACTTGAGATTCAAATAAAATACAACTGATACGGCTGTGCCCATTATATTATCAATTTTCGTATTGGTATTTTCCCGAACAAGCTTTCCCTCTGACGCGAGCGAAGCTGCGGGCAAAAGCTAGTCTTCTATATAAAAAATTATAAACTTATAAAATATTATACCTTTAAACGAGCAATTCTTGAATATTTATAATCGTGATCTTGGAAACGGCTGTAACGATTTCACTGAAATTTGGTATATTATGGGGGTTTTCGGGGGTAAATAATCGATCTAGATTAGTTTTATGTTTGGGAAAATGAGTGTTTTCGAGTTTTCATGCATTTTTCTTTCCACGCAGTATATGTTGTAATTTCGTCCTACCGGCCACTATCCGTTTGGTCCAGCTGGTTAAGACGCGGACGGCAAGAAACGAGTGCTACGGGTTTTATTGTTTTTAGGCAAGTTTAAAAAAATGTAGGTAATGTTTGAGATCAAAAACCATCTACACAAAAATCGATTGTAAATAATATTAATTGTCAGTTCACATTTTACTTTTTAAGTTTATGTAGATTATCACCTAACCACCACCACATTACAATAAATAGTAATAACCGCGCAAAGCTCGGTCGCCCAGGTACTTATACTTTAAATAGGTACCACTACCCACTCCGCGATAAACAAGCATTCGAGAAAAAATCACCATTTTTATTAATGCTAACTGACAGTTCAAATCGCTCGCTGATTGCTTTCGCTTAGCTGTAAAAGTCTTACGTAATACGAAAAATTTGACAGCAGTGAAGAAATCGAACAATTGATTGCAATTTTAGTTCCTCGATTGTTCGGTAGAGGCAGTACTGTACAGTACTGTCGATACGTAATAAGCCCGCCGTAGATAACACGTATGCTGTACGCAAATAGTTATTTTTATGTTATTTAATAACTGTTATTTTAATAACTGGATATCGACTGTTATACTGTTATTTCCAAATACCTGTTACTTTTTACCTGTTACGTTAAATACGTCTCACCTCTAATGTCAGCTAACATTTTTCTATCAAATTATTAATGATTTGCATTTGTTTGTTTACGTATTAAATACAAAATAATTTACTGACTTACCTATGGTAGGTTATTCCCTCACGTTTCTTAATTATTCCACTATTATTTCGGCACGATTTAATGACACAGGACGGTATTATTATTTTTTTCTCGAATAACGTATACGTGCGTCACACTCAACTCGCAGCAGCGTAATGGCAGCCGATTGTCTTACTTTGACTGTCAATGTGTGCGTGCGTGTCGCTACGATACGGCCGTCTTACTTTGATTGTTACACTATTCATGTTCCTGATGGGGTGTCCGGCTCTTTTCTTGGTTCATGTGAAAGGCATTATATTTTCATAAATATGTTTATTAATAGTTGGACACTTCACAGATGTTCGCACATACCTTATACAAATAACCCTTTTGTTTGTTACTTTCTGTGTTTTGCTTGTGTTAATTACAACTCCAAACAATCAGAAGTTATCAGAGTTGATGTTCTAATTAGAAAACTCCAGTTTAGCTGAAAATTAAAAATCTCAAGAAGACAAGAACTACAGTCTCATTAGAAAATAATGGAAAATAAATTACGTCTAGGGATGCTCGCATCGAAAATCGATGATCATCGATGTTAGATGATAAAACATCGATGTTTTATATCGTATCGATATTGCATTATTTAAAACATCGTAACATCGATGTTATTGACCCATACATAATCGAAAAACCCAAAGTTGAAAAAACTTGCGGTAGTATATTTAACCACTATTGCGACATAAACGCCATCGGAGCAATTATTTTCTAAGGCTGGTTCAACCCTATATTTACAGCGCAACAGGTTAAAAGGTTCTGCGCTTTCAAAATTATCATTTTTACAGTCAATTATTGACAAAAAATATTGGAACTTATAATATGCTCCTCCTTATATCTCCAATATAAAATTTCTATGTTTCATTAAAAAAACATGTGATTTTTTTTTATAATTTACTAGCTGATGCCCGCGGCTCTGCCCGCGTACGTACAGTAACCCACCTGAACCTTATATGTCTCGCGATAAAAAATAGCCTATGTCCCTCCCCATGGTCTACTTTATATCTGTGCCAAATTTCATAATCGGTTTTGTAATTTTTACGTGAAACCGTAAATACATAATATATGTAATCTAGAACCTGAGAAAGGACATAGGCTTCTTTTTATCACAGGGAAATGTACGGTTCCCGTGGGATACTTTATTTACAGTTTCATGTTAAAACTATTAAGCCGATTATCATGAAATTTGGCATAGATATAAAGTTGACCACGGGACCTTTCCGTGAAACCGTAAATAAAGTATCCCACGGGAACCGTACATTTCCCCGCGATAAAAAGTAGCTCATGTCCATTCCCGTGGTCTACTTTATATCTATGCCAAATTTCATAATAATCGGTTTAGTAATTTTTACGTGAAACCGTAAATAAAGTATCCCACGGGAACCGTACATATAAGGACATAGGCTACTTTTTATCGCGGGGAAATGTACGGTTCCCGTGGGATACTTTATTTACGGTTTCACGGAAAGGTCCCGTGGTCAACTTTATATCTCTGCCAAATTTCATGATAATCGGCTTAATAGTTTTAACATGAAACTGTAAATAAAGTATCCCACGGGAACCGTACATTTCCCTGTGATAAAAAGAAGCCTATGTCCTTTCTCAGGTTCTAGATTATATTATGTGTACCAAATTTCATTTAAACCGGTTCAGTAGTTTTGGCGTGAAAGACGGACAACCACACACACACTTTCCCATTTATTTTTAATATTAGTATGGATGTATTACCAATATATATTATACGGCCGTGAAGACGTTTGTACAAAAACATCGATGTTGCCTGACATAGATGTTTAGAGCTCGATAAACATTGAACATCGATTTTTAGCTATCGATCTCATTATTGATGCCAACATCGATGTTTTTGCAACATCGAGCATCCCTAATTACGTCTTGTGACATTGACAAGTGTCATTGACAAATGTCAATTTCAATGACAGTTTGACAGTTTGGCAGAGGTGCGTTCAAAAATGTCAGTACCTTTTTAAATTTTGTGGAACTATTAATATTTACAAAATTCACATACTTAACTAGTTGAAACTGATTAAAAATGTGTAAACATCAATTTTGTATTTAATTAAAATGACGAAGTCCATAATAACGTACATTTTATGTCAATTTTTGTCATCAACACGCGAACATCGGATACGTGTTATTTGCGTGTTATTCAATTCCTGAACGTTTTTCTTTGAGTCTTCTGTCTATGGTGTGTAGCGTGAGTATAGTTATACAAGGTCTTGAATATCTTTATTAGTTGTCAGCTGTTTATGTGCTTTATATCGAACGTATAACTTATACAGCGAGTTTAACTATTCTAACGTTATACCTCATTTTAAGATTTCTTTATTAGTAAGGCCTATACAAAATACCGCTACCAGCCGGTGTATAATGCGTGTATACCACCTGCAAAACACACGTGCGTTATGTACATAAATATACTTAGGGATACTACGTATGTATACATTTTATTTATTATTTATTTATTTATTTATTTTGTTTTGTGTACAATAATTAATGGTTATCGTACACAAAACAGAACAAAATATAAAGAAAAACTACACAGATTTTATTTATGATTGCGGAGCTAATATTATAATTTACATGATAACCTGTCAAGCGTCGATTGCCGACGGTCGGTAAGTGACAGCTATATCCCCAAGCGTCGCTTGCCGACGGTCGGCAAGGCGGGAAAGCCCATAGAAATGTATTTATAATTTGTAAGTGGTTTGTTTGTACCACGTAATTTTAACATTTATGTAATTAATATTAAGTTTTTTTGCGTATATTAAGTATTTTCTATAATTCTACTATAAATTACTTCGGAAAATCGATCGAAAAATATACGTTTTTATTGAGATTTTTATCATAGTGAGTTTATGATTTTCTTGTAAAATGCATTTTGAATTGAAAATTTTATTAGATATTTTATTAGAACAGTATTTATTGTAGAATCTAGGAATAGAATTTATGGATAATAATAAGTAAATTAGTTACTATGATTGTTTTTGTAAGACATTTCCGTCAAAATAGGACTATTTTCGGAGGGTTCAATCAGTTACTATTTACATTGTGCGTTGTAAAAAATTCATGTGTTATTGTAATATTTAACATCCTGAACTGCATAAAAATATAAAAATATGCATATAATTATGTCCCAGTTACAGTTTATTGAGCAATCAAAATATGTACTATGTCAGATATTTTTCATAGTAATTGTAATTAGTTTTGCTCCAATCCTTGTTAGTACAACTGTTTTTGTATTTAAATATTTTGTATTATATATCCAATTACGTAATTAAAGCAAAATTCACTGTATAGAAACATAAATTTTATATTTAATTGAGTTTTCAAACAATATATGAAAAAAAAATCAAAGTTCATTTGTTTGCATCAAGATTTCATTTAATAAATGAGTATATTTCTAAATTCCATTTACGTCATCACTTAGGAAATCTATTCTACTTTTTAAATATATATAATTTGCATAGGTTTTACATATATTATAACAATATAATTCGGAAAAATAAAAATCGCGGGAATCGAAATTAGACTGACAATTTTATAGTAGGTAACTGTAATTTGTTTTATATCTGTTTTTCTATTTAAATTTTATGTATAATGTGTGCATCTACGTAAATTAAGCAAATTTCACTATATAGAAACATAAATTTGGCCTTACTTTAGGTTTGCAATGGAATATTAAAAAAATACGTGTGTGTTATGTTTGAATCAAGATTTCTTTTATTAAATTAGTATTTTTCTTAATTCCAGTTATATCATCAATTAGGATATTTAATCTCCTTTCTAAATATATATAACATGAATAGGTTTTATTTACACTTTAACAATTTAATCTTGAAAAAAAAAACACGGGAGTTGCCTGCGTCAGGGTGACGGACGCCATCAGCTGTTACATTTGTCATTCTGTGAAATTGCGTTTATACATTCGTGTTAGTACTTGAGACCGTCATAAATCTTATCCATTAACTTTAGTAGACCGTACTAATAACAATCAACATGTGTGAATGAGAATCGGGTTCAAAGGTCGGGTTATTGTTTACGTTGAAGTGTTTAGTTTCAAGTGCTTCGAGAGGAGTGTGGTGTAATTTGTTATAAATCTGTCTGCTTCGATTCATAATACGTAATCACTTAGGGAATATATTCTATTTTTAAATATACATAACATGAATAGGTTTTATTTAAAATAAAATATTGAAATCCTGAAAAATAATATCGCGGAAGAAGGCGGGAGACGTGGGGGGGTATCGTTTTTTGGCGCGAAAAACACTTCGACGCGTGAGGGGGGTAACTGTCAAAAAACTCTGACACGCTAGAGAGGATAAATATTATACATACCCAAGAAAACTTAACCTGTCAAGCGTCACTTGCTGCCTTGCAGCAAGTGACAGCATGACTCTCACGCGTCGCTTGCTGCCTGGTGGCAAGGTGGGCACGCCCATAGAATAAATTTCTAATTTATAAGTGGTTTGTTTGTACCACATAATTTATACATTTATGTAATTAATATTAAGTTTTTTATGCATATACGAAGTATTTTCCATAAATCTACTACAAATTACTTCAGAAAATCGAATGAAAAATATACGTTTTTATTGCTATTTTATTTCATAGTGAGTTTATGATTTTCTTGTGAAATGCATTTTGAATTGAACATTTTAGTAGAAATTTTATTAGAACGGTATTTATTCTAGAGTCTACGAATAGAATATATGGATAAGAATAAGTAAATTTATTACTATGATTGTTTTTGTAAGACATTACCGTCAAAATAGGCCTAGTTTCGGAGGGTTCAATGAGGGAGTTCCCTTATTGTACATTGTAAAAAAATAATGAGTTACTGTAATATTTAACATCCTGAAATGTATAAAAATATAAAAATATGTATTTAATTATGTCCCAGTTACAGTTTATTGAGCAATCAAAATATGTACTATGTCAGATATTTTTCATAGTAATTGTAATTAGTTTTGCTCCAATCCTTGTTAGTACAACTGTTTTTGTATTAAATTTTTACGTATAATATATCCAATTACGTAAATAAAGCAACAATCACTGTATAGAAACATACATTTTATATTTATTTGAGTTTTGAAACAAAATATTAAAAAAGACGAAGTTTATGTGTTTGTATCAAGATTCCATTTATTAAATGAGTATTTTTCTAAATTCCATTTACGTCATCACTTAGGAAATCTATTCTACTTTTTAAATATATATCACATGCATAGGTAGTACATAAATTATAACAATATAATTTGGAGAAATAAAAATCGCGGGAATCGAAATTAGACTGACAATTTTATAGTAGGTAACTGTAACTTATTTTATATCGGTTTTTGAATTAAAATTTTATATATAATGTGTGCACCTACGTAAATTAAGCAAATTTTACTATATAGAAACATAAATTTGGCCTTAGTTTAGATTTGCAATAAAAATATAAGAAAAAGTCGTGTGTTGTGTTTGGATCAAGATTTCTTTTATTAAACTAGTATTTTTCTTAATTCCAATTATATTATCAATTAGGAAATTTAATCACCTTTCTAAATATATATAACATGCATATGTTTTATTCACATTAAAACATTATAATCTTGAAGAAAAACACGACGGGAAACGTCATATGATTTATAGAGGTCGGTACTCCGTGCGTCTGTCATGAGGGAATGAGGTCGTCCTCCTCCTTCCTCTCCGTAATGTGTGTGATGAGGTATCATTTGGCATGTTCCCACTTGAGTGTCAATAACGAAGTCAAAAGTAAACAATCAGTGCAAGTGTTTACATTATTTGAAATGTTTACTTTCAAGTGGATAGGTACTTAATTATACTGAATCTAATAACTGTAATTTATAAATCTGTTTCTATATTACGTAATCACTTATGAAATTAATTATATTTTTAAATATATACATCATCCATAGGTTTTATTTACTTATTAACATTAAAATTGCGAAAAAAAATCGCGAAAAAAATTGCGGGAGAATGTAAGGAAAATTAATTTTTGGTGGCAAAAAGGCCCGACGCTTGTCTGCATAACCTGTCAAAGAGTGTCAAGGCGCTTGACAGGTTAATATATTTTAATTAACCTTATGCTTGCTACAAGAAATAATACTATCTAAAGGTACCGATAAAAAAATATCGACATCGATATTTTTCTATTGTTTCATTAGTAGCGTCCCTAGTTCAATCCGCCATTACAGAGCACAATAAAGTGTAGGCATGCACGTTTTTTATGTAGGTATTTCATGTCCATAGGGTTTCTTTAGTCTGAGGTTCGGACTCCTGGTATCTATGCTTCATGCTCTGAGTAAAGAAATCTAATGACAAATGGCATCAGTTGTCATCTGCATAAAACAGAAATAACACAAATTTGACATTCCCAGCTAAACTCCATAAAATTGATCGAAGTTCGAAAAGACAAAATATGCATTTTTAAATTTCTAAACTTCTGTTAGGATTAATTCTTAAAACCAGTTAATTCATAGTAATGAAATGTTTTTGTACCTACCTTATCTATATTTAATTATTATAAGGATGTTTACTGAATTTAATTTAAAAATATCTATAATTCCGTAATATTTAAAAAATATTAGAGTCTGGCTAACGAAAGATGAGACTGGAAAAAGACGTTAAATTCAAAAAGTCGACGTACGGCAACCTTGTCTATAGTCGGAATTATAGTTTTGATACTTGATTATTTATGACAATTATATTATATTTTGTTAGGAACAACTCATTTCATGAAGATGAAGTTTATTGTCCTTGTTTACTTACTTTTTTTTGAATTTGCCGCCTTTTTCCAGTCTCATCTTTCGTTAGCCAGACTCTAAGAGATTTAGCCTCAGTCTCATGTCAAAACGAAAAAAAAAAAATGCTCAAATCACCGAATGTGAAATGTGTCAAAACTATTTATTTGTATGTCAATGTCACTGAAAATGGCTCAAAGGACGTGGCATATGTTGAGTACAATAACATTATTATTTACAATTTTATCACTTGTAGGGGATGTTTTATCAACGTCGGCGGCACCATGGTACGAAAACCTTCCAGCGGTAACAATGGATTACAAAGTTCACATAGACGCAGGTAAAGAAGATTGCTATTTTCAATATGTCCAGCCGGGTGCCACATTTTACGCTAGTTATCAGGTAATTACTTTATATTGCTAGTAAATACATGATTTAAATTTATATTTATTGAAGTTTTTACCTACAGGGTCCTTCCGACAGTTACTTTCCGTACCTTTGTGTAAAAAATTACCACTTTCACTTTTTAGGTGTTGAAAGGAGGTGATGGTATGTGCGGATTCGCAGTGCGACACCCTAACGGTCAGATCGTCCATCCCTATGAATGGAAACAGAGTGCTGAATATGCAGACCAAACGAGCACAGGAGGATACTACGCTGTGTGTATAGACAACCAATTTTCAAGATTCGCTGGCAAACTAGTCAATTTGTACCTGTCTGTTATAAGATATGATAAATGGGAACAATATGCGAAGGAAATTGAAGAGTTAGATATGAATATTCAGAATTTTACTGTAAGTATATACTAATATAATAAAGAGGGAAAGTTTGTTTTGTTTGTTTGCATTGAATAGGCTCCAAAACTACTGGACCGATTTTGATGAAATGTGGGACAGATATATAGTAGACCATGGGGAAGGACATAGGCTACCTTTTATTGCGGCAAATTGTATGGTTCCTGCGAGATTTCCTTTAGCGCACACGAAGTCACGGGCAACATCTAGTATAATATAGAATAACCAAAGTTGTTGAGAACTATTTAAACTTAGACACACAAACTTTTTATGAACAAACATTAACAAATAAATATGTTAGCATGGTTTATGTCAAACTATGCACAATTAACCTCTAATTAATATTTTTAAAAATTATACTCCCAATTATTTTTGTTTTCAGAATTCCATAAAATTTGTTGAGCACAATGTGAATGATATCTTACAATATCAGTATCACTCGAGGGCTAGAGAAACAAGAGATTATAATCTTTTAATGGATAATAATGCATATGTTCAAAGGTGAGAAAATTAAACTTTGCAGCGATAACTTTTTAAAGTAATAAAAGTAAAAATGCAGATAAAGTATGAAATAAAACTTTATTTCTAATTCCCCTTCTCAATTTGGCTAAAATTTTAACTATTTCTCTACTTAATCTTCATAATTTTGAAGTCAGTTCCAGCCCGAACAATATCCTGATAAAACAATGTTTAAAATAGAATTCACATTCAAGTTGGCTGGTACCAAATTCAAAATAATGAAGATTGAGTATAGAAATAGTAAAAATTTTAGCAAAATTTAAAAGGGAAATTAGAAAATATGTTTTATTTCATACTTTTTTTATTGGCTTTTCCAAAAGTACATTTTTGGTAGCATATTATAATGCTTGTGTTTCTTCTGAAAAAGTCAAAATCACTTTGTGTCCATATAAATTTTAAGAAGTTCCTCAATTTCTCATGGATCGCATAATAAGGTTTCCACTTTAGTGACTAAATGACCAATTTCGAATTATACCATTTACAATAACAAAATAATTTTGCAAATCTGTCCATAAACAGCAGAATAATGTTCAAAGATATCCATATCGGTGTTTTTTTTTTTTCAAACTCAAAATTTTTTATTTCCATGTAGGTTATAATATAACGCTTATAGAATTGTCCTACATGATGCCTACCACCGGTTCGGAAACTAGCCCGGCGAGAAGAACCGGCGTAAGAAACTCGCACGGGACCTCCTTTTAGCAAAAAGATGGGAAAATTGTTCTTTTCAAAAAAATATTTTTACAATGTTGTAACTTAATCTATATAACATTAGTCATAAGTACAAAGAACATACTTAAGTACATAAAAGCAGCCTTGCATGGGGCCATCTTATTCCCAAGGTGTGCAATTGTTAAGGTGGTTCGTTTCCCATACAAAAAAACAATGGACATTATTTAGGTAATTTCATACTATTACTACATAAATTTATATGCACATCTATTTATTTTGCAATACAATTGTCGCAAAATATATTTAAATTTCGAAATTTCGACAAAAAGTGACATAAGTTACAAATGTCACTTTTTGTCGATAATTCAATAAAAATGTGACTTCTGTGTGAAATAAAGTATTTTAAATATATTTTGCGACAATTGTATTGCAAAATAAATAGATGTGCATATAAATTTATGTAGTAATAGTATGAAATTACGTAAATAATGTCCATTGTTTTTTTGTATAGGAAACGAACCACCTTAATGAAATCACTGACTTTATAATAAGCTTTAGCACACAAACGTCCTTTAACAGCTTTTTTAAATTTATTAATGGAAAGATTTTGAACGTTTTCTGGGATTCTGTTGTAAAGGCGTATACATTGACCTTTAAATGATTTACTTACTTTACTAAGTCTGATCACTGGTATTTCTAACTTGTTCCTATTTCTAGTATTCCTACAATGTGTGTCACTTTTCTTTTTAAAATTCGTTAAATTCTTTCTGACATACAACACATTGTCCAAAATGTATTGAGAAGCAATGGTCAGAATACCTATTTCTTTAAATTTTTCACTCAGAGATTCAAAACATGACATCTTATAAATAGAACGTATAGCTCGCTTCTGTAGCACAAATATTGTATTAATGTCCGCAGCGTTTCCCCATAGAAGGATGCCATATGACATTATACTATGAAAATAACTAAAATAAACTAGCCGCGCTGTATCCTCATCGGTAATTTTTGCAATATGGGGACCCCACTGTAATTTACAATCTAGTGTTATTCCTAGAAATACAGTGGTGTCCACTAAGTTCATTTTCTCATCATTTAATAGTATATTGGTTTGTGCCTGCCTAACATTTGGGAGGCAAAACTTTAAACATTTTGTTTTATTTGAATTTAAAAGTAAATTATTAACATTAAACCAATGTACCATTTTTGAGAGAGCACTATTTACCTCGTCATAAATTGACTGTCGTCGCTTCACATTAAAAATTAGTGAAGTGTCATCGGCAAAGAGTACTATCTCATGCTTATCTTTAACTAGATAAGGAAGGTCATTTATATAGATGAGAAAAAGAAACGGGCCTAAAATTGACCCTTGTGGCACACCTAGTTCAATTTTGGTCCCAGTAGACCTTGTAGAATTAATTTCTACTCTGATGTGATGATGGTGGTGATGATGATGATTACTCTTATTGACATAGTGGCATATGCTTGCAGTTCTTCAAATAACGCCGAAATCCCCAAACATATCTATAAGGAGTCAGGAGTTCTGTTCAGTACTTTTGGGTCCAGGGTATACCTTGGTGCAAAATCTTACTTTTTGGTAGCATTATATGCTTAGACTACTCCAGAAAAAGTTGAAATCACCATAAGTTTCCATATAAATTTCGAGGAGTTCCCTTGATTCCACATTGATTCCATCATCAGGTCACCACTTTCATGTCAAAAGGACCAATTTGGGATTATACCCTATACATCAAATAAAGAATTTTAAAAACTGGTCCACAGACAGCAGAGTAATCATTGAACATACAAAAAAAAAATACTATAGACAGCCGAACGTATAACCCCACCTCCTATCTTTGGAAGTCAATTAAAAAATAAGAAATTTTACTTTTTAGTGCCTTACATTTGATTGTAATGCATTTCGAATAATTTTCTGCTTCCATCTTTATTTGAAAATGTTTAAAAGCTGTATTTCTTATTTTATTAATCAAAATTATAACAGTCTTAATTATAATTTCATATTGTTTTAATTTCATTTCAGATGGTCTATTATTCAAATACTCACAATAGCAGCTACAGCAACATTACAAGTGTATTTTGTCAGAAAACTGTTTGAAGTTAAAGACAATTCTTCCAAAACAAGAATATGAGCCTGACAAAAATTTTAGATCTAAAGACTTGAATATCCATTCCTTATTGACTTCTAGAAATACTTCTGATCTCTTCTATTCTCATTCAATTAAGTTTATACATTTACCTACAAATAAGATAGAACATAAACATACTCAGTTACTTTTGCTACTAACTTTTATGTCGCAGTTAAAAGAAATAAGTCAAAAATGTTGTATATTGAAATAAGTTTTAAATTCCTTTTTTATTATTTTTATTTTTTTATAATACATATTTTATTTTATATTTGATAAAACTCTATGTACATTTATTAAAGACAAATAATTATAAATAAAGTGACTTGTTAAGTGAAATACATTTTTTTAGGTATTTTATTTTGCACTTTTAATTTCCCCTTAATTTTAACTATGTAGGTATTTAGAATTATAATTCGGAAATGCTGAAGAAACTTTAACTCTTAGCAAATAATTTTCTACAATTTTGTTGTAAGATGTGTACAACTTTTTGGGCAAATTGACCTTTGCTCTCTAAGTCTCAAATATCAGTGAAAACTGAAAATATTCACTATACTTATAAATCATAATAAGTTTATTCTAAAAATAAATATGTGAAATGAGACACCTTTTAATATATAATTATTATTTATTAGATACTAAATACTCTTAATGGTAATTACATTATGCAAGACTGAACCAGTACTTTAAAACTACCGGTGTATAATACAATAAAAATGGTGTGTGATCCACAAAAATATTAATTTATGCTTATATCGGGAATGTTAAAAATACAAATAAAATGCTTATCTGCTTATGACTAGTTAATTTTTACAGCAAATAAGCAAAGAAAAATATATAATACAAAACACTTTAAAATCTTAAACAATCTGAACTAAAAATTAGTTTTTAAATACATTCAACAAATATTATATACATTCAACAAATTGGCGACATCTTTCATAGATCATTGTTTAAGATATATAAAGCATCTTTTACTAAGTAAATATAACACATAAATAAACTAAAGTAATCACTTAAAGTTTCTGTACATTAATTTCTGTGAATCTCATTCGTAACTGTACATTTCACGATACATTTAAATACTAAAGTCATAAAATACACAAAGTCATAAAATTTCATAAACATTAATTTTAAGCACCACAAATTCATATTATTATCTACACAACATTACAAGCAACGACGTAAATTGGTCAAAAAATATGTCCTACTTAAATAAGGCAGTGCGGGACGGACACAGCTTAATACACCTCGATAAGAAATATAATCTTGTAAATACCTAATGCCTTTAATATTTACTTTTTATACGTCTTCGTCCCTTAGGCGGCAAGACTTTAAAAATAGATTCTCATTTCATCATTCAACAAATTTTGTATTTAAAATATAATTTTTGTATAAGACTACTCAGTGATAATTTGCTTAGTATTTCTTTGATGTTGATTTTGAACATAAGTTAGCAGACATGCCAATAATAAGTACGCCATCTTATTTTGACCTACAGTTAAAAGAATATGCAGTCAATATCTCGATCTTTATCTTTTCGATCTATTCCTAAGTACAGCAGTAAGTAACTAAAACACAAAACAAAGAAGAAATAAGGGGCTGTCCATTAATCACGTGATGTTTTTAACAACTTTTTAGACCCCTCCCCTCCCCCTGGTGATACGTGGTGAGGTTTTATACCGTCCTAAGATCACGTGTATTTTTTTTTACATAGTAAGCAGGTCATGTTTGAAGAAAAACTTTAAATTAAAAAACAATTTAATCGAATAATTTAAGCAATTAAAAACTATACGAGTCATTTGTCTTGTAAGTATTTAAACAACACTACGAATCTACAACCGATAATAATTTCGGTATGCATAGACTAGATTCGAAAATTAATACACGTGATGTCTCCTTGTCTTGACGTCTCTCTCCTCCTTGTGATACTTGGTGGTTTTTTTCGAACCCCCCTCCCCCTTTAGGCATCACGTGATTAATGGACGACCCCTAAGCTACGTCGTGCGTCGATCAGGATTTCTTCTTCTGCCCCAGATACGTCCCGGAGAGCGCGAGTAGGCGGTACCGCTGACGCAGGTTGCGGGCGCGCACGTGGGGCGACGCGATCTCCGCCGTGTAGGCGCCCGGGAACCAACCCGCCTCGCCGTCGCGCGTGCGCTCGCCGTAGTACCAACCTGTAGGAATCATTTACCATTAATACATCAAACATTATATATTGTTTAACACATTATTCCGGATTTAGTGGGTAGACCGTTTGATTCGCACTCGAGAGAGTGCAGGTTGTGGCGTGTACCAATAAGACTTTTTCAGATCTCGAGTACATTATACGAACGCTCTAACGGTGAAGGAAAACATCGTGAGGAAACCCGCACATGGTTGGCCCTAGACGTATTGACCAGTCAGTCCTCTGTGCTTGGGCAACCATACGACATTTTAAAAAAAGCCGACTGTCCCGGGCACTACAGTATTTCAAGAGTGGTTACTTCGCTCGGAGAATACTGTATAAATCATCCATTAACGGATGAAAAGGCAATTTTTTTTAATAATCCGGATTTGTTAATCACATTGTGCTAGTGGTCAATAATGAATAAAGATGATAGTTTATAATACAATTCAAATTGATTTTTAAAATACAAGACTTAACTTTACTTGGAAAAACAAAACAAAAAAAAAAATATGTCGAAGCTCGAACAACGCTTACACCCGTATCATTAGTTGTTTCCTCAGATCCGCCTCGACTCAACCTCATCTGAGGTATCCTTGAGAAGTTCCTCGAGTTTGGTATTCTTAAACATAATTTCTATCTCGGCTGTTTGCTCCTCCAGTAAGGTTGAGTGGAGATAAATAATCATGGAAAAATATATATTTTACAGAATGATGAATAATTATACGGAATTTCGTAAAGGCAGTGGCGGATTTTCGTAAAGTAAAGATCCAAAAAATCCTCCATGATTATCTTTAAATAAGTATCCCTCTGTAATTGCGTAATTACTTTAAATAATTCCACTCTGTTTGTAAAAAGAATTGATAAAAATGTCGGAAATAGACGCTCGAGGGAGCCTCAAGGTACGTCCTGAGGTACCTTAAGTTTGACAGTTGATTCCTTCACTTGCGTAAGGAAATTCCTCAAGTCGAGGGATTTTGTTGAACTAATGATACAACTTTCGTGTATTGAGGTTGAGTCGAGTGGAGTAAAATTTCGAGGTAACAACTAATGAAATGGGTGTTAGACCAACTAATCCAATTTATACGCTAGTAATAGTACTGACCCTCACTAGTTTTCCGCGTCACGTTGACCACGTCGCCCTCGTGCAGCCCCAGCTCGTCGGGCTGCGCGGGCGCGTACGCGTATAGCGCGGCCACCTGCGGGCAGTCCCACCCCGCGTACACCGCCTCGCCCGCGCCCGCCGCCGGCGCCGCTAGCGCCTCGCCCCATCGAGCTGCTGCTGTCTCGCTCTCGCACGACATTAGCTGTGAGTCGAAAAGAGATAGAGTATAATATTGTGACGGTAATTGTGTCGTTAGCTGTTGGCGGAAAGAGCGGGAAATGATTAGTCAGTTATCATAAAAGAGATAATGTTATAATTACAAATGTATTACAGGATTGACATATGTGAGAGAGCGTGAACAGCTTGTTTGTTATTGTTCACGCTCTCTAACATTAGAGCAAAAGAGAGAGACAAAATCGGTGACAGCTGTGTCATTCTCGCACATTAGGCTCGGACAACATCGTCCGGAATCGGAAAATCGAACATCGAGATTCCAAATTGTAGCCGTGTTTTCGATTTTCAGCTCTTGTATTTGCGCAGTTATATTTTTGGCGCGGTTTTTTCCGTCCGGAGCGACTCAGGAAGATGGAGTCTGAGTATTAGACTGGGACTATATGATCCGGAATCCATAATGCCTGGGACAAATCGGAGCACTGAAAATAGAACTCTGCGCTCATATAATAGAGCTGAAAATCGAACACAAAAGTGTCGAGTCAAAAGTAGTAGACGCTTTACTGAAACTTCCTAGGGACTTTTGGCGGGAAACCCAATTTAGCACGCATTTTGTATTTGTATAACTTGCCCACACTTGTACACGTCAACGAATAACTATTGGTTAATATTCTACCAATATTACACATTAAAAACCGAAATAACACAAATTTAGCAAAAAACACGAAACACAACGTTGCCGATTGACATTCCCGGCTAAACTCTCGATGGAAAATGTAACTGACATCTGTCTAGCTGGCACACATTAGCCCGGCCACAGACGTTCTTAATTTGACATTCTTTAAGAACGTCAAATTCAGGTCGAAGGCAAAGTTTCCAAACAAAACACGCATAGCACACACACGTGCTTAATCTTTCAGATTCTTAGGCCGGAATTCTTGGTCGTTGCTTAAGAAAAGCCTTAAGAATTTTCGAATAAGTCCGCCTTATTTGTATGAAATAATACTTAAGACAATGCTTAAGTTACGTATGCGTAAGGCGAACTTAGAAATAAGAATCGACCAAGAATACCGCCCTTAAATCTCAGTTCGAACTTTAAGAATGTCAAATTAAGAACGTCTGCCTGGCTCAGCGTGTGTGTGACATGATGGCTGAATATTGTCTATGGATTAAGATTCTTAAATTCAGGAAGGAATTCAGCACGTCTGTGGCCAGGCTTACAGTGGCGAAGGCTGCTTCTCCTTCACAGGGAATCCGGAGCCTGTATAATAGGTAGGGATTTCTATGAAGGTTTGCAAAAGGTAAGTGACAAGGGAAGCCGATAGGAATAGAGTAATAGGAACCCTTCGCCACTGCAGGCTTATAGTCTGTACTCTGTACTCACCATCTCGACGGTGCGGCCCTGGTGGTTCTCCAGCAGCGTCAGCAGGAGCGCGTGCTTGGCGGGCACGGCGTCGCTGGCGCACACCTCCACGAGCGAGCGCGGGCAGTGGTCCACGCACACGTACGTCTCGTCGCTACAACAATTATTGTTATTTATAGACCGAAGATTTATAGCTGATATAAAACGGTACTACACGTTTTAAGGACGCGTTTACAAATTTGATATAAATTGGTTGTTTTTTAATAAATAGTACCTAAATATGAAATAGTACCTACAAATCAAACAATTGTCATAAAAAGAGCAGTTCTTTGTATGTAAAAATTGTTATAGTGCGGTTCAAATGAGAATAGGATCGAGTCGGCGCCATATTGTTTCGAATTTAGATTGTTATGATAGTTAAATTTATGTTTAGATAATTGATTACTATTCAACGTTTTTATTTAAATTCGATGCAAGACTATTATTAATATTTATTATATTACATAAGTTTTTCTGAAAATATCACTTTTCAAGTGATATTTGACAGATAAAGGTCATTGACGTTCCTATTCTCATTTGAACCGCGTTATAAGAAAATTATGAAATACGTTTTTAGCATAGCAGAAATAGTTTTCCAGAATCTCTTCACACAAAAATTACAAAAAGAGGTCGTGTTTAGAATGATTTTCCTGATCTTATAATATTTTAGTAGATTATTTTTTTTTTACTCAAAAACCAAAAAATATAGGATGTTATAATCACCTTAAAATTGGCTTTAACTATAATCCAACATTTTTTTTGGAATAAGCATAAAAAGTATCTTTTAAAATCTTCACGTGTTTTACTAAAATGCATATTAATCTTAATGCGTGGCAATAAATTCAAAAGATGGCCCTGAGCGAGTTATTACGCCAGTTATTCTCGCCGGGTTAGTTCCCGAACCGGCGCGGTGGTAGGCATCACGTAGGTAAAATTTCGTAAGTGTTATTATTAACCTAGGAAATATACATTTTTTGTTTTATTTTTAAATTAATTTGTATTTGGAAATAAAAACTTTTTTGTCTTTTTGTATTTTAAACAACTTGTAACTCTGGTGGTGCGGGTGACCATACAAAAAGTTTAAACACAATTCTCACCCCCTCTTCTTGGTGATGACGAGGTGGTCGTTGAACAGGAACAAGTGTAGCGGTGTCTTGTGGAACTTCTTGCCGAACGTGAGCTTCAGCTCGTCCGTCTTCCACACCAGTTGAGTCATCTCGCCCGAACGAACCAACCAGCGAATCGGCCTGGAAATGAATGAATAATTCAGTTGGATAACGTCAAAATATAGTTAATACTAGCTGGTGCCCGTAACTTCGTTTGCATAGAACTGGAGGAGATTAAACCCTATTTTTTACGGAAACCTAAGTAGCCAACGTAACTCCTTATAACATTAGTTATCTGTCAATGAAAGTCCCGTGAAAAATGGTCCATCAATTTCGGAGATGAACCGGAACAAACAGACATTCATTTATTGTTAGTACTGCAATAAAATTTTCATATGCATTAAGTGAAAAGCTGTTAATTTAAAATTACAAACATTTTTATTATTTTTTATAGATTTAGTCCTTTAATGTACGGTCCTCGAGGGATAAATGTCTAATCGTCTTTTTTGTTTTTATTGTACTTTAGTCTCTAAGTTTCTAAACATTCAAGTTAATATTGCTTAGAATAGACTATATTTTAATTATTCTAAATAGAAACCTCTATTTAGTATAGTATTCCTCATTTAATTTCAAATAAAATGTATTTCGGTCTTGTATGAAAACAGAAACACAATTACAAAATGAGTTTTTTATCATACATTAACTATTCCACACATATTTTGTTCCCGTCTTTAAAATAATCGATAAAGCTACTCCACTCACTTGCGATCCCTCCTAGAGCACGCAGGTCCCAGGTTAGGCGGGTTCCGTAAAGTGCTCGGCATTTCGATGATCTGCGACAGCCGCCACAGCTCCTCGACGCGCTCCGTGTTGCGCGCGCCTTCGTTGCATTGCGACACCAACTGTGAAAAAAAATAATGTTTATGCCTGACCAGTAAAATGAAAAAAACTGAAAGGGTATTTCCTTTTTTTATGTAGCAACACTACGAAATGCTGGGATGTGATTGGTTAAATTTCGAAGAATAAGAGTCAATTCACACTGAAACGAAACGATACGCGCATTTTAAGATTCAAGCATTTTTAAGCCATTCAAAATTGAACTTTATTAATAGGCTACTTGACCTTGTTTTTATTTATGTCCTAAAAGCTTCATAATTGTTCCATTACACAAAAAATAATAATATTACATTATTTTTTAACCTAAAAGCCTAAAAAAAATAAAGACAATTTAAAAATACACTTTTTAAAAACTGCCGAAAACACTATTCGCCATGTCGGTTGATAGATTATCTGTGCTGTGATGTCATACTAGTACTATTTGTAATCTGTGCTTTAGACATAAATACTTTATAAGATGTCATGAAGTATTTATTTACAGAAACACGTTTCATTTCACTACCTACTACATGTGTCGTCACATCCTTGCCGGACGTTACTTCGAGGTGTTTCCATCAGTAGAATTTACAAAACCAAAAATACATATTATTTAATATTTTTAAATCAACTTTATTTATCAATCTTGCGACGCAAAGGACTGATAATCTGTTTTTCAGACTATGTATGTATGTATGTATGTTTTTTTATATAATATCTATGGATACTTTTACACCACGTCATTCTGGTCCCGTGGTAAGTCCTTAAAGAACTTGTGTTACGGGTATATATTTAATACTTTTATACTATACCTATTTATATTTAAGATTTTTATGGTAGGTATAAATGAAAGAGTGAGGTTTTGTCGCCCCCTAAAAAGTGCCGCACGGGGCGGCCCTCCCACCCCACATCCACTACGCTACGCCACTGTATTCTAGAATTTGATCTACGGGTGTATATACACTTACGTCATTGAGCGTGGCCAGCGCGCGCATGCAGCCGTCGTACTCCTGGTCCTCGGGCTGCAGGTTCCGCAGCACCGCGTCCAGCAGCAGCGGCAGGCGGGTTACGCGCTGCATCGGCAGCAGCAGGAACGAGTGCAGCGACAGCGACTGGCACGCCGGGTGAGATTCCAGTCTAAGGGACAAAGGAGAGATAGATGTTAGATTCTAGTTGCTAATCGAGAAATAGTTATTTGTGCAGCAAGAGATCAAACTTGTTTTTTGTTTCGAGTGCTGATTTTGAGTCCCGAGCAAGCGAAGGATTCTATGATTGATTCACGAGCATAGCGAGTGATTCAAAGTTAGAATCCTGAGCGTAGTGAGGGACTCAACAGCACGAGATGCAAAAAACTTTGCTCTCGTGTAGCACACATAACTTTTCACCTCAGCAGTGAGAACACATATTACTCAGGTAATATATTGAAATAACGATTATTATTTAATTCAATCATTTCAAAAAATTAAATAATTAAAATCATGCTAAACATTTTAAAAGTTACAATTATTGAAAGTAATTGGTTTTTCTTATCTATGTATTAAATATTATTCTAATTATGATTGTGAATGTTTCAAATTTATGGCTGAACAATGTCAATTCGTGGCACTGAAGATTGAAAAATTAAAAAGCTACTTTGACCCACGCTCGAATCAAAATCGCGTTCTGTTCACTGTTGTATCGCAGCAAAAGCGACATGTTTGAGCTGCTGAGGTGAAAAATATAAAGTTGATTTACTGAGTTTTTATAAGCAAAGATGATACAAAATACTAAACTATGACGTCACACAACTAGTGCTTACAGTCAAGAACTACTTAAATAACAGCTTAACGATGTTATGCCGCTTCATCTATCTGGGAGCACGGTAGTGCCCCGCCAAGACGAGCAAGCGAAGCGCAAGGGCACTACCAGACTACCTTTTCTCGAAGCGTTTCGTCGATATTTTGAACCCTCATAACTTGAGTTTGGATTATACCAGATACACAAAATTTTCAGTATATGTTCCCAGTAGTGGACTTATGAAACATGTAAAGTTTTAATTATATAGGTCTAATAATTTAGATTTAATTTATATCTAAAAACCCCTGATTTCGTCACTGACTCACTGATGATCAACAAAATTATAGGGTACTTCTGGATGTCATAGAAAGCTGAAATTTGGTATGTAAGCTAGTTTTAGCACATAACCAACATAAAAATTGACAACCTTGGAACTTTTATCCTCCAACCCCTTAAACTAGGGGTGAAAATTTGTAAGAGACTTGCCTATGTAAATGTTTACTCTAGAGGTCTGAAAATTGTCTTTAAAAAAGAAGTGAAATCCCACCAAAAACATTTTCATGTAAAGTGATGCCAAGACGATACCATATAACTCGCACTATCAAAAAGCTATTAGATCTCATGTGAAACCAAGCTTCTGACACTACCACACTTCTTAGTCTACACGCCTTAACTCTACAAGCCTAACTCCACAAACTCTATACTTTAGTCAAAGTATGTGGCTTGGCCATTTATTCTAGGCGATAGGTGACAGTGAAACTTATAAAAATATTCTAAATTGACCAATGACGCTTAAGCCGCTTCTAAATTACATTAAGCCATTTTGACATATTATATACGCGTGATTTATTGATACTTATTATTAACGCGAATATACTATAGTTATAACGATTATTAATGTCTCACTCATCTCTTCTCTTCTCGCAGGCGAGCCAGCGCTCATATCATGAGCGCCCAGCTGGTGCTCGCAGTACTTGAGGTACACAAGTACCATAGCAGCTGAATTGTCTGTCCCTGTCCCTCTCGTAATACACTATTTCCGTCTCACTCACCTCTTGAGCGCGTCGGCGAAGGCGGGTCTCTGACGCAGACGAGCCAGCGCTCGTATCATGAGCGCCTGGTGCTCGCAGGACTTGAGGTACACAAATACCATAGCTACTAAATTGTCTGTCCCTGTCCCTCTCGTAATACACTATTTCCGTCTCACTCACCTCTTGAGTGCATCGGCGAAGGCGGGTTTCTGACGCAGACGAGCCAGCGCTCGTATCATGAGCGCCTGGTGCTCGCAGTACTTGACGTACACAAATACCATAGCAGCTGAATTGTCTGTCCCTGTCCCTCTCGTAATACACTATTTCCGTCTCACTCACCTCTTGAGCGCATCGGTGAAGGCGGGTTTCTGACGCAGACGAGCCAGTGCTCGTATCATGAGCGCCTGGTGCTCGCAGTACTTGACGTACACAAATACCATAGCAGCTGAATTGTCTGTCCCTGTCCCTCTCGTAATACACTATTTCCGTCTCACTCACCTCTTGAGTGCATCGGCGAAGGCGGGTTTCTGACGCAGACGAGCCAGCGCTCGTATCATAAGCGCCTGGTGCTCGCAGTACTTGACGTACACAAATACCATAGCAGCTGAATTGTCTGTCCCTGTCCCTCTCGTAATACACTATTTCCGTCTCACTCACCTCTTGAGCGCATCGGCGAAGGCGGGTTTCTGACGCAGACGAGCCAGCGCTCGTATCATGAGCGCCTGGTGCTCGCAGTACTTGACGTACACGCGGAATCGCGCGGCGGCGTGCGCTCGCACTATGTCGCAGATGCCGTGTAGTAGTATGTTCTCCTGCCAGCACTTCTCCAAGTCCGCCATAAGGATTTGGGAGCATTTCCTCACTGAAATTATAAATGTTATATTGATGTAAACGATATACATTCATGGTCTATTATTATTTTAGACTTTTGTTTGGTGTTTTTTTTCTTGGTAATGTAAAGTAGGTATATACCGTGTATGCATAATATTGCATATAATTATTTGAATGGTAACACGAAATGCATAAAGCACTAAATAGTTTTCCCTCATAGGGAAGCCCTAGCTTGTATCATATAATAGTATGGAATTTGGATGAGGGTCTTCTAAATTCTGATAGGAATGGAGTTATAGGTCATCACGCCACTACTGGCACAGCACTTTATTATACAACACAGTTTTAAGTAATCGAGAGACTGAAATAAATATCAAATTATATAAACTTGTGGAAATAGTGGCAGCCCCAAAGGGAGATCTCATACCGAGCGAGATGGTATGCTCGGTCAGGCCAAAGCCCACTTGTCATTTCAGCTGTTGTATATATAGCGTCCATCTTAGAAAACTTCGAAAAACACTTTAGGATTGTGGGGTTAATTGGTCCGCCACAAACTTCATTTGCCCCACTCCCTATCTCTATTTGTTGAATGTTACCTGGCAGTATGGCGGAGAACAACACGTCCCAGTCGTGGCGCGGCAGCACGTGCGGGTCGCGGAAGGCGGGGTGCGACACGAAGTGCGTCTCCAGCACGCTCAGCGAGTTGAGGTACGACGCTTCCGACGTCAGCAGCTCAAACTTCGCCTCCTGGAGACGCTTCTGCGCGGGCGCCAGGGAACCTGAAAAAAGTCATTATATTCCTATAGTAATTTTGTGATTATTTTGGAGTGTTAAGACGATAGTACAATGTTATATAGGTACAAAAACACTCCGTTGAAGTATATTTTCCGCGTAGAAGGAACCGCCGCAATTTCGAGGTCATTTTATTGCGAGATTTTAATCACTTGAGTCACTTCAGACGATTGTCCGAAGTTACATACGCACAGAATCTGTTCGTTTTATGTGAATTTTCCATGTGTAGTTCAGTGGCGAAAACTGGTTTTCCTTCATAGGGAATCCTAGCATGTGTGATAGGGGGACCCCGGACCTGTTAAACATGCTACCACCTACTCCATTCCTATCGGCTTCACTTACCGTACCTTTTGAAGACCATCATCAAAATAGGGATTTTGATGATGGTCTTCAAAAGGTAAGTGGTAAGTGAAGCCGATAGGAATGGAGTTATAAGAGCCCTTCGCCACTGGTGTTGTTACTCACTGAGGACAGCGGAGTTGACGACCTCGGGCACTTCGCACCAGAGCGTGCGTGCGGGCCCGCGCGGCGCCACTAGCGCCATGGCGGACGGGCGCGGCGCGGGGCCGGCTGGGGCGGGCGTCTCGCTCGAGTACGCGTCAGAATCCGAGTCGCCGGTGTCGCGACACACCGACTGCAAAAAAAAAAAAACATTAGCGTTCATTCATTTTTAGGGTACCTCGTAAGTACCTCGTCGTACATCGAAAGGAAAAAATGGAACCCTTATAGGATCACTTTGTTGTCCGTCCGTTCGTCCGTCTGTCTGTCTGTCAAGACCCTTTTTTTCAGGAACACGTGGAGGTATCAAGCTGGAATTTATATCAAATAGGTACTCAGGGTCTAGGTACTGTCCCTCGGACTTGTGAAAAAATCAAACTTCTAAGCCAACGCAATCAAAAGATATCTCATAACAACTGCTTAGCAGTAGGTAAATCAAAACAAAATATATGGTTAAAAATACTCAAACACTGTTACACGTTCTTAAAGGAATTTACTCAGGAATTTTAACAAAAACATTCTAATTGCAGCACCATTTAGCATTAATTAGAATGCGCGGATAAAAAGTTTGCAAAAACACCAGAACAAAACACTATCTACCGCTAAACATAACGATAATTAAAATCGCTTCCTAGTCGGTCTCATTACACAAGATACGCACTGTGAACAAATATTATCTACTGACGAGTAGGAAAGAGCTATATTCTCAGTCATTAGAAAGATATTATAAGGAAACACATTAGGTTGCGTATGTTTGCATCTATGCATTCGACAGGCAATGCAAAAAAATATGAAAAAACGTTATTTATATCTTCCAATGTTATTTAATTTGTCTGCGGAAAAACCCAGATTGGAGTCGATTTAATTTTTATGGTATTACGAGTAGTACCTAATGCATTTTTTCTTTTGTTATTGTAAGCGATTGTATACAAAACAAATGCGTCCGAGCTATCACATATAACAATTATCCATTGTACATATCGCCCTTACTACAACTAAGTAGTAAGTAATACTTTAAGGTGTACGGTGTGTATTTGTGTACTCCTATGGCATAAACTATGAATACTATTTAGGCTCCTACCTACTTTGTACATATAAAGTCTGTGGAACAGTGGCGTACTCACCTCAACTTTAGCCGCGTTGTAGAACTGGTAGAGGGGCTCGTGAGTGAACAGCGAGTGGGGCAACGGAGACGCGGGGTGCGAGCCTGACGACGCCCCCGACGAGGACGATATGTTGCCCGCCTGGTATGAACCCGCCTCTGCGTACCTGAACAGATATTATTAATATTTTTTATCATCATTATTAAATAAAAAATTGGGATATAGATATGCTGGAATTAGCACAGAAGGCCTACTACTCTCGGAATAAAAAAAATTACAATCCGCAGTAATAATCCATTCTCTAGACTCTAGAGAATTAGCCTTCTGGTCTTTGGGTAGAGCCAGTTATGGAGCGGTCGTTCTACAGTCTACACTTCTACTAACCTACTTCCACCTACAAAATGTAAGCTTATTATTTTAGTTTATATAGTATGATGCTCAAAGGATAATGTTTAATTTGTAAAAAAATATATATATTCTTGGTGACTGTTTTGGATGAACGCCGTGGTGGGCGTTACTTGCGAGGGACGGCCATTGAGATACATGTTAATATAATTTAAGGATTTTAAGGAGAATAAATCCCGTATATTACTGAATATTTGTAGTTTTAATAACTGGACATGAATGTCGATTGTAGAGGACTTTTACAAAAAGGTTCCAAAATGACGACTCTCAGTAACTTTGAAGGAAACAATAACGAAAGAAGTATGAACCTCTCTAACTACAATAAGTAAATATTCGCAGATATTGAACAGTCAACCGGTACAAGTTCTTAAGTCTCTTCTCGTAGGACGTAAAGTACCGAAGCCTAGAGAATATAGATTTTATTTGCACAAAAAAACATATCTACTATATGAAAAAAAGAACAATTAAAAAGTGTTTCCAAGCACAAGCCGATAAAATTATGACTAACGATTTTCGCCAGCTAAGGAGGCGCTGGCTTTAACTACCAATTACTTTCGCCGTGAAGAAGTTAAAACTACAATTTGTATGGCATTGAATTAGCTGTTACCATTGGGGCGTAGTTTCGATGCCATATAATTGTAGTTAAATTTTTCACGACGAGCACCAAGCAGTGACAAAAACTCACACTCAACACACATATCATATTTTAACAAAGGTTTACCTATCACATGAGAACCGTGGGAACATAGCCGCCATTATACACAAAACTAAACGCTGGTAAACTTTGAGATAAAGAAATACATGAGTAGTTATTGTTTGTTGCTATGTACGATTTTGACTTTTAAGGCCACGTAGACCCAGCGAAATAGGCATTTAACGCTTCCAAGAGTTGCCCGCAATTGCCGCAAAGCGAGCCGCGCACCTACGTCGCCGGCGTGAACTTACATGAACCCAAAGTGTTACAGTGTAGACGTGTCGGCAGTAGGTCATCTTATTTTATTATTTGTATTGAAAAAGATAATAAAATCCATAGATAACTGTTTTAATGCAACACATAGCACACATAATTTGAATAGATATTATAGGTAGGTACCTACCTAAGTAAAAAATGATTAAATTATATTCAATTATTTTGACAGTTTCTATGCAGTGTGTTCTGTTACAAGTATAAAAACACGCTGTGTTCGATGTGTGCATGGAGACGAGTACCTATCGTTAGCTCGTGTGGTCACTAAAGTACGTGTCGTTTCGTGAGATAATAATAGTGTATCAGGTAGGTGCTGACGATTTGATGGTAACTACTTAGGCAGACACTTGCAAAAAATGTATTCCTACTGCCGAGTCCGCACGTTTGCCACTTGCCGCAAAATCCAAACCTCCACAAACGTTTGACTTTTTGAAAATCCAGATTTCCGAATTTTTTCTCCCAAAAATCCGGATTATCCGGATAATTCAGATTTTTTCATTTTTTTTAAATTTGTTGCATATTTTATAAAACTTTAATGTTTATTTTACTACTATGTTGTAGCAAAACTTACACTCATTAGTAAAAAAAAGAGTTACTTTTTTATAATTTAATTTAAATAAATTCTGATTTTAAGTTGTAAGTATTAGAATTACAATCTGAATAAATAAAAACATAATGAGATTATATCAAAATTATATACTTAATTATATTAATTTTTTTTATTTTTAGAAATATTTTTGATTACGTTTCAAATCCTACAATGTTCAGTTTTATAGTTAGTATTTTATTTTAAATAAGGTATGTATATATTGTTATTTACTAAATGTTCCAGCAGAAAGAATTATAAAAAATTGGAATAGCCTGTGATCTTTTTAACGCATTTTTTACATATTCACCACTACCGTTTTCGTAAAGTTCCATTTCAATGTGAAAGTACTAACGTAGGAAAATTAATACAGTTTAATAAAACGTAGGAAACTGAAAATCCTTTAAATCGAGATCCGGGGAGTGAAGACAAATCATTTGAAGCATGGGGCTGAACAAATAATTTTGTATGGACGAAATTGGACCACTTTTGAGTTATTGAAAGTAAAAATCACCCACCTGTTTAGGTAATAATTGAACACGTAAATGGTGTTTTTAATTCCCTCGGTAACTAACAGAAGTACAATAAGCAATTCTAAGCACAATTTAAAACCTATAACTGTTGTAAGATCTTTATTTTAACATTTTACTTACAAATAAACAGTAACATCTTACTCTTCATTGCACTTTGAAGTTTCCGCTATAAGATGAAAACTACATTACTTAAAAAAATAACAGTGGTTTACACAAATCGTTGGTGCTATTTTTGACACCTATATCTTATCTTTAAAATATTATCTAAAAATAATTATTTCTACGCAAAAACAGGAGCGTTGATTTTCATTTAGTTTTGCTACTGACTCGTTCGGCAAAACTCTCTCTAATCTTAAACCAACCAGTCAGGTATTATCGACTCCAAAACTTCTTCCTGATATCATAGAGATAATATTTAGGTATTTGGACTTAGATATTCATTATTTAGAAGATAATTAAATATAGTTAAACCACTACATTTCTTTTTAAGCTGTCATATTAATTTGGCATTCTATGATTGTAGAAATTAAAATTGCAATAATATGTTTCGACTTTCGTTAGTAAGAATTCAATAAATATAAAAATACAAAGCTTTAATTGGGTTTGGATTTGCTTATTATACTTCTTACTACTTGTGCAATTGAAACTGAAACCATATTCAGTGTTTTTATAAATTGGATCACCTATTAATGAACTGTACTACTACTGAAAAAATATAAAATTGTAAGTATCTTAGAAACAGTCCATACATATACATATATAGCGGCCATAATATTTTAACAGATCTTCATCCCTCGCATTTCCATTTAATGGATTGACTATGTTCTACCAAATAACTTGAATAAATGGAAAAATGTGTCAACAATTTCAACAGGACAACAAATAATATCAAATTATCCAAAGGCATGTATTTAAACTCACGACAAAACATATTTATTTCTTATGTTTACGCGAATATTGTTCATTGTTTTAAACACTTACGGATTTTGTCGCGTTACGTAAACGTAACCTTTACGTAAACCGTGACAAAATCCGTAAGTGTTTAAAACAATCACGACAAAACAATTAAATTTTGGATGTGAAAATACCGAATATTGAATACTAAATTACCATGTTGGCTAAAGAATATAAGGAATAAAAAATTACAAATCTGGTGACTAAATAATACCACTGAATATTCCAAACTGGCAGACTGATATTATATTAGCGAATAAATAACCATCTTGGCGACAATTTGTGAGTACACATTTAATTTAAGAATAGGTACATATATTTTCCGTAATGTAGGTAACTCAAAAAACATACAAGCAGCAAAACCAGCGCACATAAAAAAAAACAAAGGAGCGTACAAAATTCCCAATTTTTAATTTTCCTCGACTTGGTGTAGATATTGGGTAGATTCATTTTGAAATTTAAAAATAACGGTTATTCATTTTTCGCAAAATTAACATAGGTGTCGTTACCAAGTTTTTGGGGGTGCTGGATACGAAAATGACATTCATTTTGAAATTCCAATATGGCGGACATACTTAATTTTATAAAAATAATATGGTTGTCCCTTTGTTGGTTTCTGGGGGTGCTGATTACAAAAAAGTCATCCATTTTAAATTTCCTTAGTAACCCCGCAACCTCAAATTTTCTTCATGATGGGAGAAAAAGAAATTCGAAAATCCTGAATATTCCAACATTTCTATAGCTTTATGCATCCCGGCCCCGATATCTCAATGTAGAGCATTTATATTTTTTTAATAAAATAGATTCTATCTCGGAAACGGTGCATCCTAATGAAAAATAATGAAAATTTCCTCCCCCTTAGAAACTCCGCAACATCATATTTTCTTCATGATGGAAGAAAAAAAATCTGAAAATCCTAAATTTTCCAAATTTTCTATAGCGTTTTACACCGTTCGTGTCTCAAAGTAGAGCATTATCGTATTTTTTTTTCTATAATGGCTTCTATCTCAGAAACGGTGCATCCTACTTGAAAAATAATGAAAATTACCTCTCCCTTAATAACTCCGTAACCATATATTTTCTTCAAGATGAGAGAAAAAGAAATTCGAAAATCCTGAATTTTCCAACATTTCTATAGCTTTATATATCCCTCGTATCTCAATGTAGAGCATTTAATTTTTTTTTTATAAAATTGATTCTATCTCGGAAACGGTGCATCCTATTGAAAAAATAATGAAAATTTCCTCCCCTTAAGAACCCCGCAACACCATAGTTTCTTCACGATGGAAGAAAAAGAAATTTGAAAATCCTGAATTTTCCAAAATTTCTATAGCTTTATACACTGTTCGTGTCAAAGTAGAACCAATGTTATAAATATGGCAATCCATATTTTTTTTCTAAAATCGCTTCTATTTTAGAAACGGAAAAATAATACTATTACTGGAAAAATAATAAAAATTTCCTCCCCCTTAACCCGGAAATCGCATATTTTTTTCATGAATGCCAAAAAAAGAAATTTGAAAATCCTGAATTTCGAAAAGTTTCTATACCTTACATAGCTGGTACCTCTACAAACTACATGTTAATTTTACGAAGATTGGATAGTCTCCATTTTGGAAAATGAAATTGGAAGACAATTTTATAATCAGCATATGAAACATGGAAAAAGACATCCATTTTTAATAAAAAAAAAATATATACGCCATTTTGGAATTTTAAAACGGATTTTATTTTCATATTATTCTGCACCCCCAAAAACCTTGAAAACGATACCCATACCAAAGAAAAAAAAAACCTCCAATAGTATCCAAAACTGGGATTTTCCGTAGCTTGCAAATTGAATTTTTAGCAGCTATTAATTTATCAATCAAATCTTTATAAGCTACTTACATGGTATAATGGTCACCAACTTATCGGTGCTAATTGGATTAAATTTCGCTACTTTTTATCTGCCGATTTTTGTATTTTTTGTCACTTGAGTGATTTCACCAGTTTGGTAATTTAGTCGCCAACATATTAATTCGCTGCCAAATTCAGCAATACAGTATGCTCACGTGCAGTCACCAACTTATTTTTTGTTCACTCGATTAATTATAATTATCCCTTATTCAAATATTGTACGTCTAGAGTACATACTAATTACAATTAAAATATGTAATTTTCATAGTAGTAACCAAGATTGATTGAAGTAATTTAGTCGCCAGCATATTAATTCGCTGCCAAATTCAGCAATACAGTATGCTCACGTGCAGTCACCAACTTATTTTTTGTTCACTCGATTAATTATATCCCTTATTCAAATATTGTACGTCTAGAGTACATACTAATTACAATTAAAATATGTAATTTTCATAGTAGTAACCAAGATTGAAAAAATCGAAAAATCCGGATTTTTCGAATTTTTCGAATTTCGAAGTATCCGGATTGCAACCCCTACTTGCGAGTGACTTGGTGTGTTCTGCAAAGGCAAGCATGACAGATGTTGAGCTCGTATCCTTATATTTTATTGTAAATAGAACAGCCTCCGTGGTCTAGTGGTTAGAGCTTGGCTCTCGACTCGGATGTCGCGTGGGGAGTTATTTATTATTATTATTGTAAAAACAGAAATCGAAATAAAAAGAAACGAAAAGTACGGCAAAGAAGATGGTAGATGTTACAAATTCATAAAAACCGTTTACTGGCTTATTCAATAATGTACTAAGGCTACTCCACGCATCAGCTACTTTTTTTCTCATAATACACAACATAATAATATATGTATGGACGCTTCACACCAAGTCAATCTGGTCCCGTGGTAAGTTCTCGAAGAACTTGTGTTACGGGTACCAGACAACAGAAATATATTTAATAATTTTTAAATTATACACATATTTAAGATTTTTAGTATATTTAGTATATTTAATACACATTCATGACCCAGGAACACAGAAAAAATGTTTGTTCCTTCAGCATTCAAACCCGCGACCCCCGGCTTGAGCACCAACACACTCAACCACTGAGCCACAGAGGTCGTCTCATCTGGCAAAAGCAACGACGTGGCGACGATAATGTTATTGTGTATGGTTATAATATGTATAACTAGCCGATGCCCGCAACTTCGTTTGCGCCTAACTGACGGAAGCGGAACCGTATTTTTAAAACGGAACCCTAAAATAAAAGTAGCCTATGTTAGACCTTATGACATCAGCTATCTGCCAGTGAAAGTCCCGCGAAAATCGGTCCAGCCGTTTCAGAGATTAGCCGGAACAAACAGACAGACAGACCGACAGACAGACAGACAGACGGACAGACATTTTAAAAAATTGGTATTTTATTGTAAGTACCGAATATACTTTCAGATGCATTATGTGAAAAGCTGTTAATTTGAGGTTACAAACAGACACTTCATTTTTATTTATCTGTACCTATAGATTTAGTTCAAAAATAAAAAGAAGCATAAAAAAATACAAAACAAACTTTCCTATAGATTTTTATTGTATTATAATATGTCCAAGACCCGGGAACACAGGAAACTTTTTGTTCCTTCGGCGGGATTCAGACCCGCGACCCCCGGCTTGAGCACTAACATGCTCAATCACTGAGCCACAGAGGTCGTCTCATCTGGCAAAAGCAACGACGCGGCGACAATAAAATGTAACATGTTATTGTGTATGGTTATATGTATAACTAGCTGATGCCCGCAACTTCGTTTGCATAACTTCGTTACCCGCAACTAACGAAAACGGATCCCTATTTTTTATACGGAACCCTAAAATAAAAGTAGCCTATGTTAGACCTTATAACATCAGCTATCTGCCAGTGAAAATCCCGTGAAAATCGGTCCAGCCGTTTCAGAGATTAGCCGGAACAAACAGACAGACAGACAGACAGACGGACAGCCAAAATTTTTAAAAATTGATATTTTATTGTTAGTATCGAATATACTTTCATATGCATCAAGTGATAAGCTGTTAATTTGACATTACAAACAGACACTTCAATTATATTTATCTGTATAGATGTATAGATATAGTTCAAAAATAAAAAGAAACATAAAAAAATACAAAGAAACTGACTTTCCTTTAGATTTTTATTGTATTATACATATCCATGACCCGGGAACACAGGAAACTTTTTGTTCCTTCGGCGGGATTCAAACCCGCGACCCCCGGCTTGAGCACCAACACGCTCAATCACTGAGCCACAGAGGTCGTCTCATCTGGCAAAAGCAATGACGTGGCGACGATAAAATATAACATGTTATTGTGTATGATATGTTCAAAAATAAAAAGAAACAAAACAAACTGACTTTCCTACACTGCGTTAGAAACGAAAGAATTGTTCGATAAATACGCGGGTAAGGCGTGCGCTAGCAAAACTGACATAGGTCTGTCCTCGTCAACGCCTAGCGGGCGACTGTGGGGCGACTCTAGCGGCTTACGCACGCTGCATTTCAATATTAATTTATTGTTAAAATAATTAAACCAACATGCAAAATGTAACCAGAAATTATTCTTTTTTAAGTTATTAGCTTTTCGTAGATATGATTTTTGAAAGTAAAACTATCATGAACTTCATGAACAAAAAGAAAAATATTCAAATTTAGCCTCCTCTTCGGAATTATTTTTGATCGAGTGAAGTTTTCAATATTATGTTTCGAACCACAAATTGTTAAAGAACATTAAGTAAACAACAATGTGTTTTTTTTTTGGCTTTTTAAAGTTACTATTTGTTTGTTTATTATCGATTCAAAGTCATGTAAAATTGGGTCCACGTGGCCTTAAGTATAACTGCATTTTTTTGCAACGCAACTAGGGGATCGAAGACCGGTCATATTTTAAAAAACCGGGTTTTTCGGTCCCAGCCATCTTCAAAACCGGGTACCCGGGTTTTTTCGGGTTTTTCGGGTTTTTTGTTGATTTTGTAGAATTTTGTTAGGAATGTCCTAAAATTAACTTTTATCAGCTGCTTTCTGTTGTAACAACGTAATACTGGTAAAATGTGATCCCACCATAAACATTTTCATGTAAAGTAATTAATAATTTCACAAACTTTACACCTTAGTCAAAATACGTTGCCTGACGAAATGGCCATGCCACATAATTTGACTAAAGTGTAGAGTTTGTAAAGTTAGGCTTGTAGAGTTAAGGCGTGTAGAAACAGAAGTGCCTTGCCGGCCTTTTAGGAGGGAATACGCTGCCTTCTTGAAGGTGTGCAGATCCTAATGGTCTGGAAATACTGTTGGCGACAGTTCATTCCAGAGTTTTACAGTGCGCGGCAGAAAGCTTCGGGTAAAGCGCACGGTGGAGGACTGCCATTCATCAAGGTGATGAGAATGATAAATATTTTGTTCCTTCGAACGATAGCGAAAAGTTGCAGAAGTTATAAGTCCGAACAATTCCTCGGAGCACTCCCCGTAATATAACCAATATATGATGCAGAGCAATGCTCATCTCTACGTAGCTCTAAGGAATAAAGCCTGTTTGAAATACTATGGCAGTCGACAATTCGAGCGGCCCTTCGTTGGATACAATCCATAGGGAGAAGCTGGTACTTTGGCGCTCCTGCCCAGAGATGAGAACAATATTCTATGTGAAGCCGAACCTGCGCCTTATAGAGTTGTAGGCGTTGGACCGGACTGAAAAACTGCTTTGACCTGTTCAGAACACCAAGCTTCTTGGAGGCTAACGTGACCTTGCCCTCCAGATGATATCGGAACTAGACCTCGCTCGATATGCTAACACCAAGTATTCCGATGTTGGAGGAGACAGTTATGGGTGTACTTTCAAAACGAGGACATACGACCATCGGTAACTTATTAGCGATGAACGCGCAAACTTGTGTCTTAGAGGTGTTGAATTGGACTAAGTTAACTCTCAATGACGTTTTGCCGAGAGATGTTCGGGCGACCTGTATATAAGGCATCACCCGTACTGTCATCATATAATATTATCATTGATATGCAGTATGAACAGGGCAGGCGATAGCACACCAAAGCTGTCTACCAAGATACCAGGACTGTGCCATAAGAGCAGGTGAGCCGAAAAAGACGCGTTAAGACCGGTGCCAACTCTGGAGCACACATTTTTAACACAATGGGATGGATTCCGTTAGGCCCACTCGATTTTTGGGTATCATGGGAACGGAGAGCAATTCGCACTGAGCGCTGATGGAACCAAATAATAAATTATACCAAGTTATGAAGGTCCAAAAAATCGACGAAACAATTCGAGAAAAGGTAGTCTGGTCCCTTGCGCTTCGCTCACTCGTCCTGGCGGGGCGGGGGCACTACCGTGCCCCCAAATGTACTACATAAAATATGAAAACATTATAACTATTGTTCTAAAATTCTACATTGACAATCACAAGCCACTATAACGTTCCTTTTGTGACTGTAACTGTTATAAACTGTTGTAGAATTTCATAATGAAAAAAAGCTCGAAAAAAACCGAAAACCAATATTTTGAAAACCGGGTTTTGTTGTAGGCCCGAAAACCCGGGTTTTCGGTTACGGGTAAAACCGGTCTCGATGCCCTAAACGCAACGTAGGTTGAAAATGTTATAATTGAAGTGTTCTCGATTTCGTTCGCGTAGAAATAAAATGTTCCTTGTAGGATTACCACAAGAAGATTGTCTAGATTATGACCGATAAATAGGACAACGTAGATTTTGAAGTTGCATGTTTTGGATGTTAATTTTTTTTAAACTTGACCTACTTAATTTCTATTCGTAAGGATTCGAAGAAATTGATCTAAAAAATATCCTTATTGAAAAAAGTATTGACCAATATAGTTTTTTCTGTAGCTACAGACAAAGCTAAATAATTACGTACTTAGTTCTAAACTCTATGTTATAAGTAAGTTCTAAGTTCTAAATTATATTGATCTAATTATTTTTTCTATCATTATACACTATACTGGCTTTTGAATGCGCCCGAGTAACTACATACTATATAATGTACTTAATCGAAAGCCTAAACTACGACCATACCAAACGTCATGAGAATCGGTTCCGTAATATTTTTGCGCGAAAGAGTCACAACTCACAAACATCCAACCATTCCATCCAACATAAACTTTCACATTTATAATAGTATCTACCTAGTAGAATAAACTTTTTACAATACTGATTATTATCCTTCTTTTTCTTCGGACAATACCCTTACGTTGACCTAATTATTTTTTTCTAGAACATCCTTATTTTCTTCAGACAATATCCTTATTATTATATTAGTTCCCCGTATGACGTGACCCGCATCACAGACTGTATCAATGAGTCTTACAATTTCCTCAATCTGTGGGTTGAGTCATGTTTAACTAGAAATTGAGTCCTCGGGAGTCAGGATGAACTTTCTTAATGAGGATGTACCATCGACAAACTTCTCGCTCGACCAGTTCATAAACATTTTCCTCAAAATATGGCCATATAGCCACGCCTGGTCGAGCGGCAACTTGTTCGATGGTACGTAATATGTAATTTTAATATTTTACAGTAGGCACCTACCGAGAGTTTTAGAGGGCTGATGTTTTATTTAGTTTTATTAACACCTAAACTAAATTAATAAAACTGCACACATAGAAATGATGCTTATGATCATGATTTAGTAATGATTAAATGGTACCGCAATTGTTGTTCAATAGACAGTAGACTACGTAAACTGTAAAGTTTTATTAACTCCTCGGTTTTAAGTATAGGTACGAATGAACTAATAAAATAATTATAGTCCTTTTTTCCGTTGGAAGCAAAATATGTAGCTCGTATGTCAGAACTATTGTTAAACATTTAAATTTATCTGCTTTAAGAAAATATAATTACTTAATTACATTATTATATCACAGAAGAGGATAGACTTCTTATTAAAATAATTAAAAAATAAATGAATACTTTGGTCATTTGGTATAATAACATACCTTTATTATGTAAAATTGTATTTGTATGTTAAAACAAAACTAAACTTACAGAGTCAACAGTGGTTAATCCCCAAAAATGTCACAGAGAACAATCACAAAAAAATCCCAATGTGTCACTACCACTATAGGGTTAAAGTTCGGTCAAAAGGCAACTGAACTAAAGTTTCACTGTGGTTTGTCACCAGCACTAATTAGGGGGTAGTCCCAATGGGAACTGACTAATAATCTCTATGCAGACTACGAGGCATGTACCCACTGGCATGAACACTTTTAAAGAACAAGGGGTACTTAGAGCCAACGAAAAGAACCTCGTGCCTTCACATAATATGAGTACAAACGCGCGAACTGCGAACCGGCTGTCGAGCATCTTAACGTATATGAAATACCAACCTAAATACGTTAAATTATCTTGGGGTGCATGCAACAAGCGTACGCGAGTTCAAACGTCTACCATAAAATTAAAAGATAAGCGTAAGCGAGTTTCTACAAAGGAATAATATATTAAAAAACTAAACCAATTTATTCAATGAAACAGAATTGTTTATTAAAGCAGTTCTTAGAAATCTCAGCAAAAGTCATTAAGCCTTCGTTTTAATGAATTTTAAGACCTTGGTTATTGCTTACTGCTTAGAACGGATATAAAAATACCTTGAAAATGTCTATTAATTATTACAGAGCGATCTTATGATCGGTCTTCAATTAAATCATCAAACTACTAAGTTCTTTGGATGTATACCTACTGTACCTTATTTGTTACATTAATTAATTATCTACTATCCAGCTTATACATAAATTAACTACCAGTTTACATTTTCATACCTACAGCTCATGCTGTTCATATGATTGACAGCATCTTAAGAATTCGATCTTAATAGTCGTTCTTAAGGCGCTTAATCGCTCTCGTATGTAAATTAGGGCACGGACTAACGGTGATACAGGGAACAGGCTTGTGAGTCACCGCGACGTCATGCGGCGAATACCGCCAATTGCAAGATAACGAATTCGGTATAATTCAAATATTGATACAAATTCGATATCTGCCGTGTCGTAAACATAATTTGAGGGTATCAAATGCATAAACTAAAGTGATAACGAAATCTCCGAAAGAAATAAAATTGGGCTCATTAGGTACACTGATCTGTTTTAATTTCGGGGGCATTCGTCGCGTTAATAAACTTTTGACTTCCAAAATGTACCAATGTTTTAATTCGCAAAAATATATATCGATTTGTCGCGAAACCACGCCACGGTCAAACAGTTTCCGTTAAATTATAATCCGGCAGCTAAATATTATAATTGATAGGAAATATTATGAGGGCTAAGTAGGCTTAACAAGTTGGAGTTATGAAGCAACAAAACCTTATAATGTACGTCCGTGTGCGCTTCTCATTACGTAGTATGGTAGAGTCGGATGTAGAGTTCATGGTCTTAACACGAAATTCACCGTAAATTGGAATTCTTTAATTTACGCACGGCAGATATTGGCGATGACCATAGATAATAATATCTATGGATGCTTCCACACCACGTCAATCTGGTCCTGTGCTAAGTATCCAAGGAACTTGTATCACAGGTACCAGAGAACGGAAATTTAATACTTTTATACTATACACAATATATTTTATATTGATATTTTACAATTTAATTTAATTTTAATTTTAATACACATCCAAGACCCAGGAACAACTTTTTGTCCCTTCGGCGGGATTCAAACCCGCGACCTCCGCCTTAAGTGCCGACGCGCTAACCACTGAGACACAGAGGTCGTCAGGGACAGGATTTATTAGGAGATATAGGTAATTATTAGGTATTTAGTACACACTACTCGATCGAATAGATATATAAATTTTTTACTTATATTACAATTTTGTGTGTGAATCAGGTACTTTAAGTTATATTACATTTTGCAAAATCAGTTGCGGAAACTTTAGGGGAATGATGTACTGCCCATGTAAAGAAGTTTAGGCAGATAAAAACATTGAAATTGGAAAAAAAAATATAATAATATATTGAGTAGTACTACGCTGAAAAGGTTATTGCACCGTACAGTTGATTGAATTTATATTATTAAAATTAGTTTGATATCAGCTGTGAGTTGTGACTTGTGAGGTTAGTGACCTCACAACTGGTCAGCGCGAAATTTTATTTTGTATAAAAATTTTTCACGATTTATAATTATTTTTCTGCCTTAACGTCTTTACAAAATCAGGAAATCATGTCGCCAAAGTTTCTGTAATTGATTTAGTAACACGTTAAGTATATTGCATTGAAATAAAATTCATTTAATAGAAGTAGAAGTAATAATTTTTTGAAGCGACTAGTTTTTCCTATTACTTCCAAACGAGCAGGTGGAAAGTACCTACCTACCTAGATACAGTAGCCCATGGACACGTGCAGGCTGCAACTCTAGACTCTCTTAATTTTATTTTTACCTATTAGTCAGGCAAAACGCGATAAGTCCACTTAATCGCACCAATCTTTAGAATACGGTTAGGAGGTCAAGTGACAACCCTGACCGACAAAAATCTTCCTTATTTGTATCGCACAGAATAAACAATTTTATTAACAAACATTTAAACGAGGATAAACGAAGGAAATTCTACCTTTGTACCTTGATTTCGAAGATTTTAAGATCCTCATTTTTCTTGGACAAACTCCTTTTACACTTTTAATCAATACTTAGATACAGTAGATATTATCCCCTCTACTAATAAAATATTTACATAACTGATTAGTTATTCAATGTTGCAGTCTTGTCTTTTAACAAGTTAAACACGTCAAGACGTGCCGTTTTCCAACGTGCCAACAAAGACAGCAAGATTGAATAGCTCTAATCAGTTACGTAAATATTTTTATTAGTAGGGTGGATAGTTATTTAAATATTACAAAAGGTAAGTAACGGCCGAATACTATAATATAATAAACGATAGGTTAATAACGAATAAGGCCGAATAAGTGACGTTCAAGTCACATGTTGTCCCTGTCATTTCGACTAGTAGAGATAGCAACAGCCTGCGAATAGGAGGGCTCTTAATTTAGATTAGCATCTCAGTATTCTGCCGCTAGTCTACAGTCTAAATTGATTTGAAGTTGTATAAAGTATATGGAGTGGAGGGTAATGCTTGTATTTAACAAACATAGAACATGACTAATACTCAAGTAATACCCATAAATCTATTGTAACTAGTATGGAAGCAAGACGGGTTTTACTTGATGTTGCTTACATAGTGATCCGATTCAAATCTTATATGTGTCACCGTAAAATTGTAAAATCCGTTAGATTGTAAAATAACTAACGAGATTGTAAAAATATGTCGAAAGATTAAAAACTATATATTTATAATCTAACGAAAAATAATTTATTAAATTATAGGCAACATATTCACGTCGGAAGTCTAACATCATTTTACAATTTTTCTAGTTTTATTACAATCTAACGGGTTTCACAATTTTACGGTGACATATGCATGGATGGGATGATATTATTACACACTTTGCTTTACAAAATATGCTATAAAGTGATGTGCAATTTAGAATTTCTTCAGCTAATTATAATATTTAAAAAATGATGCCATTGCCTGCAGCTTGTATAGTCTAATTTATAATCTCTGACAGATCCCATACTTTCTAACTTCTTCACATCTCTCTTTATTCATCAAGTTAGTAGAGATAAGAGTTTGGTGTATCAGTTTACTGATTAAGATTAATAAAAAGAGTCTATACTCAGATTTTTAGGGTTACCTACGTTATACGTAGTAGTGATGTAACGAATATTCGCATTCGCGAATATTCGCACATTTTTGTATATTCGCATTCGCATTCGCAAAATTTTTGCGAATGTTTTGCGAATATGAATATCAGAAAACAAAAGCAAATGTGCGAGTTTCTTACGCCGGTTCTTCTTGCCAGGCTAGTTTCCGAACCGGTGGTAGGCATCATTTAGGACAATTCTTTAAGCGTTATATCATAACCTACATGGAAATAAAAAAAAATAGTTTAAGTTTGAGTGAGCGGAGCGGAATGAATGACGCTTTATTTAGATTTTAGATCATAGATGAGTTCGTATGAACTCGGCAATACTCGGAAGATACGAACGTAACGAACCCATAACGAACCTTGTCCGAACGCGACTGCGCGACAAATTGGCGCCAAATATGAACAAAAACTGAATATTCGCATTCGCATTCGCATTCGCGAATGTCGGTAGCAGATATTCGCATTCGCATTCGCATTCGCGAATGCTAAAAAAGAGACATTCGTTACATCACTAATACGTAGTACAGGGAACCCTTATAGTTTCGCTCAGTCTGTCAATCTGTCTGTCCGCCTTCCTAACTCCTGTAATAAAGATAAATGAAATTTGGTGCAGTTATAGTGTTTGTATATTTATGTAGATTTTAGCATCATAAAATAATTATATTTTTATCTCGCCATAGGTACATGTGAAGTGGGGATGAATTTTTTTTCTCTATAGGTACCCCATCGTGTGGGGTATAGATGAATAAGTATTTTTAAATAAAGATGAGGTTAATTACATGATTTTTTCATAAATTTAAAAATTTTCGAGTAATCGGACTCCAAAGTGGTTTATAAGTTTGACGTAATTTGAAAAAAACCTATTTGCGCGTTGATAGTTACGGAATCCTTCTTCGACAGCTGACTGCTATTGGCTAGGTTAATTATTAATCTTCTTACTAATATTTTAAATGTGAAAGTTTGTGAGGATGTATGGATGGATGTTAGTTTCTCTTTCACGCAAAAACTACCGAACGGATTTCGATGAAATTTGGTATGATAGTAGTTTAGGCTCTGGATTAAAACTACTTTTTATCCAGAAAATTTTACAGTATTCCCGCAGGATACCCGAATCAACATTTACGCGGGCGGAGCCGCGGGAAACAGCTAGTTATTTTATAATGAATATCATAATCACAAATAGAAAGTCACCAATAACAAACAAACTAGTTTAGTTAGTAACTCACCAGGAGGCGGTAGCGGACAGCACGGGCGCGGGTGCGGGCGTGGACGTGCTGTCGGCCCCGCACTCGGCGTACCACGACGTGCGCGTGCGCGCCTTGTCCTTGCGCGTCAACGTCGGCAGGATGCGCTTCAGTTCTGTATAGTAAAATGTGGTTATTACATAATAAATATTATAAAAAGGACGTCACAGATGGCAAATATACCTACTATTGCTTTTTATCTTAAGATGCCTGGATATATTTAATTATTTTTTTAGTTATAGCCGTCTGCGATACTTCATACAAACTGTATAGTAAGCGATATTTTATTTTAACATAATATATTAGGTATAGTACTATCTTCGCCGTCTGTGATGTCCCTTAGTGAATAATTCATTATAATCTGTGCTACATTCAACGACACAGTGGTAGATTATAAGTACGTTAATATTTAGTATTTTTAGTCGAATAGTAAAGTTGTATAATATGTTTTATTGTAATTTTTTAAAAACATTGTTAGAATAACATTAATTAATCTTTTATACAAACTATACAATGTTACATGACCACATAATATGTATATTAGTTTTGCCATATATTTTGGATTGTGCAATGCAAAAAATAGCAATTCCTAATTGGTATGTTTATTGGTATTAAAGAAATAATATTAGGATAATAAAATATGTAATTTTTATTTTAAGAGTTACAAGAAACAATGAACATTCTTAAGTTTAAGACGTAATAGCAAGCTAGAGAAACCTTAATACATTCAATGACACAACATTCATTGCATGCAGATATTTGCAGAAGTACATGCACGAATACTCACTGCCCATTAAACTGAACTAAATTGCACAGAACATAATGAAGTTTAACTAAACGTAGTTTCGTGTACGAGTATTGAAGTATGACTGAACTGAGAGCCAGTCTACCTACGTGGGTTGCAAAGGTCACACATAATGGCTATGCGCCGAGGCCAAAGAATATATATATTACTAACGTAAAGAACCGTCACTCCACCGATTTACACGACTCACCGCTCGCAGCTATGTGTGCGTGTCTGGGCGAATGCGGGGGCGGGTGGGGAGTAACTTTTTCCCAGCCTGGACTATGGTTCACGGGGCTGGCAGTTTCGCCGACGCGACAGTGTAATTTCATAAGAAAGATTTGGCTGACGCGACGTTCATAAAAATATATTTTGTTTTTTGTTTCACTAGTGATGTAGTCATGCAATAGTTTGATTTTATCGATATTTTTAACGAAATATGCTTGGGTTGGATAAAGTTTGTAGGAGGTTATCCTCGAACGTATATCAAATTTTTATTAAAACCCGTTCAATAGTTATTGCGATTAAGAGAAACAAACGTGTGGTGTGCCATTTAAGATTCATCCGTCCATCCATTCACCCATCCATACATCCTCACAAACTTTCATATTTATAATAGTAGTAAAATATTAGTAAGGATTTCCGCATAAAATTTTAGATTAAATATTACATGTAGTACTTAATCGCATTTAAATCTGTCGATACCTATCGATATTGTGCAACGATCTTAGTTGTGTTACAACACTTATTGAGTGGTAATAAACATTTAAAATTGCATTGATATAATTCAAATAGTCTTTATACTACTTTAGAATTAAGTGCAAATTAAACCCAATTGCTAAGGACACAAGGTATATTTTTCCAATTTATGGGCCCAATGGCTGAGTACATTTTTGATTAAAAAAATATGGCAATAAGACGTTTGCATGGAGACTATTTTGAATTTTCGTTGTAAATATCAGTATTGTTCAAAAGTTCAAATCGCACGCACCGTGTACCTAAAATATTAGAAATTTCCTGATCGGTATTAAAATGAGTGGGCTTAATAATTGTATATGGTTGCCGGCCGTATTAACCAAGAAAAAAATTATGACAAAAGTTCCTTCCGCTTAACCTACCTCGATAATTAATACTTATTTTTTCTAAACTAACCCTTGTTTTCGTCACACGCAGTAGGTACAATAAATAACTGAGACGTGGATTAAAGTAGGTAGGTATGATTTCCCTTTCTATATTAAGTATCTAGCTGTTGCCTGCGGCTTCGCCCGCGTAAAAATATTATATTTACGCAGACGTAAAAAAATATTTTAAATTAATTCGATGTCAACCCTAGGCTTAAGTCAACATAACTGACATTTGTCGGTGCTCGAACTGTCATTTGTAGAGAGTGTCGCCCCTGTGCCGAGGCGTTGTAAGAAATATAATTGCTCATCTGACAAAGGACAATACAACTTTGTATAGTTTTTAATATAGGTACACTGTATTTTATTATTGATTTTGCAACTTTTTAGTGCTTAATTTAAGTGGTTGACTTATGTTAAACTCTTTCCATTATCAAAATGAGTAGGTTTGTGGGTATATTTGTACACTACGAAACTGTTTAAGTAGATACCAAGAACATATTAAAATATGAAACCTAATATAGTAAGGGCAGTAAAAAGTAATATAAGAGATTTAAATTTCTATGTGCTTAAAACATTAAGATTGAAAATATTCAAGAATAATATGCATGAAAAATAAATACCGCAACCGAAAGAAAGAGATGCATAGATGCAAAGGAAAGAGAAACAAAGACAGTGCAAACACTGATGATCACGATGCTGTGAGAACCGAAACCATTTATTTTGCTACCTGCTAATTAACTTATTCAGTATCAGCATTTACGTAATTTGAAAATATTTTTGCATACAAGATTATATTTTCATTTTTATGATTCAAGAAAAAATAGAGGCATGAAATACGATATTATACTTTGCACACAGGAAAATATATAAATATTTTTAATAATAATATTAATTAAATTAATTAAGAAAAATTACTGCATCAAAGTTGCTTATGTACTCGTACCTATTTAAAATACAAGCAAATTTAAAAAATAATAATAATATTTTCTTTATATTAATCATAATAGCTGACTGAATAAGTTAGTAACAGCGCCGCAAATCTGACCTCTGTTTAGCGCTGTCTTCGTTATATTCAAAATTCAAATATAAGTTCACCCTAAAATAAAGACGTCAACTGAAACTAACTGTTAATAATTTAGATGATTTGTTGAAATTATCAGCTAGAGTTGCCTTGTTACTTTTGCTAAAAGGTTTCATTAGTATTTAGTAGGTTCCTAAACTAAAATAATCCCTATAATTATGCATAGCCACTAACAAAAGTGGCGCCAGAAATAATGATTATGTAATCATTTGATACTAAATTATGTTATAGGTACTTTTACTAAACTTAGTGTTAATCATAGATTTAGTATTTACAATAACTTAAATTATAATAAATTTAAGTTTTAACATTTCCTCCACTTGTATTGTTATTGACTCTATGTAAATTGTCAAGTAATATTATTATTCAGACGTTAGGTACATAATGATCACTATTATGATGTCGCACGGCAATTGCATTATTTATTGCATTCCGCGCCTATCCTACATCTTGGTTAGTCATGTCATGTTAATAATTTATCGGTTTAAGTCCCGATTTCATCAAACTACTTACAACGCGCTTGACCAACACCTACTATACTTCTACAGAAGGTGTCGGCTTGACGCCTAACCCGGATTCTTTCTCCCTCTCTCATTCAATGTTAGAACGGGACATGTGGATCGTAAAGGTGCGCGTCCACTGGATCGGAATCGGAGCGTACGCAAAGTACGAAACGTCGTCATTTACGAAATGCCGATGGGGTGCGTCCACTGCATTCGGATTCATCATCGGCAATTTAGTTATTATTAGTCCGTCATAGCCTGAACGTGCTAGTGACGGATATTGACGAGGATATTGTTGTAATTAGCTTTATTTTATCAGAAGAGGAAAAGAGAAACAAGAGGAAACGAAAGATATGGGTTCATAATATAAACTCAAAAAGATTAATTTTTCGGAGAAATTCATACATTATAATATATTCTGATTTATTAGAAGATGAAAATAGTTTTTTTGGGTACATTCATATGACTCGAAAAAAGTTTTTTGCACTTCACTATATTCTACAACTGCGGATGACGTCATCGGCATAAATACCGGTCTCAGGCGCAGAAATGCCGATCCAGTGGACGCAGTACCATAGAAATCAATACAAAGCAATAAATCCGTACAGTGCGTACGCTCCGATTCCGATCCAGTGGACGCGCAGCTTAAACCGAAGTTGAACCCTAAACGTCGGTTTAACGCGTTGCTGAAATTGGGGCTTAAGGATGGCAAAATGATACTTCTGTCACGTGTCAAGCGAGTGTCCATGAGCGGTGGTAATCTCTTACCATCATGCTCATTTCTCTTTCCTTTAGAGTCACTACGGTCGCCTCTTCTGTTGCGAATGTTCATGGGCTGAGAGAATCTCTCATTAGTAAAAAAAAAAAGCTATGACTATGAGGGTTAGTTCAGTTAACGTCAGGGCTACCTTCGTTGACAGCGCTAAGGTCGTGCGGCGGCGGAGGGGGCGGCGGCGGCGCGGTGGGCCGCTCGAGGGTTAAGCACGGGGCTGAATCGGCCCAGGTACGCCGCGACGTACCGTTCCGCTTGTCGCCCGCGGCCGGAGCGTTGTCGCTGCTGAACATAAGAGTGTTGTTAGAAAATCAAATATAAATATGTAGGTCGTACGCGATAGAAGCAAAATATTAGTTCTATGTGATGCTTATAGATGGCGCTGGATGCTAGTCACATCGCGCTATCGTTTTGGTGCAAATTTTTGATAATAACAAAATATTTTACTTAATAATTATAACACGGTCTTAATGGGCAAAAGGACATATTATATAGATAATAATGATTTGAGTTAGCCTACTGGATACATACATTCTAGACCAGGAGTTTCCAAACAGTGGGGGATGAGTTTAAGAGAATACACATGGATATTTTTTATTTATCACAAATATTAATAATCGACGCCTCGTCAGTCGCTATAAGACAAGTTTTGAAAAGGTACAACTCATTTTCTTTGGTAATTATTAAATGTTGATACGAGTATAATATATGCGTTTTTACAATTAAATAATGTAAGTTTAATTTAAACTCTAAGGGAAGCTCCATGAAAAAGGTTGGGAAACCCTGTTCAAGACATTTAAAGTATCCAGTTAGCAACAATTCGACATGTCAAGTCCTCGTGCTACTATTACGTAACACACGCGGTTGTTCAACTGTTTTCGCCCGAGACGAAGTACTGACTACTGGTGCAGTGTTGCATGACCACGGTCCACGCCACCTGTAAGATTTGTGATACACGAGACGTTTTTCATATTATCGTTTCTATTTTTAGGCTAGAAATATATTTTATACGATATAAGAACACCAACTTTTAGGAAACCTATATTAACCTGACTATCAGGAGCAGTTTTATAATATCCAGAACGTACCAATTGCTGAATCCTGAGTCTCCGTCCATTGAGTCGGTCAGATAGAACGTGGAATTGGTAATCTTGAGAGCAGCTGGCACGTCATTGATATCAACGCCCATGGATGTCGCTCTTCTGAACCGGGATTTAAAGGAGAAATACGCTTTCCTGGACAGAGTTCCATTAGCTTTGGCATCGCTGGGCGGCGTCGAAGGCTTTTCTGGCAACTTTTCTGGAAGTGGAGGCGGTACATCACCACTACTATGCCTTTTGTCTGTTCTTCGCGTGTCAATTTTGATCTCATTTTTTGCCACGGGATTTTCGTCTTTGATTAATACTGGTTTTGTGTCGTTGAAGACAATATTGCTGTACGCTGTGTTTGTATCTGGCTTTTCGTAGTTAGCGTAAATTGGCGATTTTACTTTGAGATTTTTCGGCGTGTCGTAGGTCCCGTTTTGATTGTTCAAAACTTTTGCAAACGGCCTTCCATCCAGAGCAACTGCAAAAAAAGTAAATAAATTGAATCTGACACAAATTTTCGTCATTCACATAGCGATCCGATATGGTCTAGTGGCTAGGATACCTGGCTCTCACCCAGGAGGCTCGGGTTCGATTCCCGGTATCGGAATACTGTTTTTACATTTTTGTGACAGATTTTTTAACATTTTTTTTAAATTACTCTTAGCTATTAATTTAATAACTGTTATATAGGTTAAGGGTACATAATGGCTGTGTTGATTTATTTATTTACATTTAATAAATTAAATTTAACGTAAATAATATCCCACCAAAAACATTCTGTAAAAAACTAGCCAAGTCTCGATGGAGCTGCTTGTTTATCTCTAAAAAGTAATGAAATCTAGACAAAGTCGTGCCAAGTCTAAGGATCCTTACTGCGATTTATTTATTATTATAGTTAATGTTGTGTGACTTGGCCGTTGAAAATTCTTTATACGTTAGTGGGTACAAGTCAATTTTGTTTACACGTAATGTTATATCAGATTCTGTTGTAACTACCTATGTTTGTTAAGCGAGATAATAGCCCATACTGGTATTGGTAATTGGACGCTAGTGTCTTATTTTAGGCGTTGTTGATTGTATAACACATGTATTGGAGCAATGGTGTCATGGAGCCCCTTTTGTACCCTTGTGTACTCTTCAACGGCCAAGTCACACAACATTAACTATAATAATAAATAAATCGCAGTAAGGATCCTTAGACTTGGCACGACTTTGTCTAGATTTCATTACTTTTTAGAGATAAACAAGCAGCTCCATCGAGACTTGGCTAGTTTTTTACAGAATGTTTTTGGTGGGATTTCACTTCTTTTTGTAGAAACGTAGGAATATTGATTTATTTTACTAGATTTTAGTGTAATTTGTTTATTTAATTTGTGTAATGTTCGAGTAGAATAAAGTTAATTGTTCGACTATTTCTTCTTGTAAACTTGTAAGTATAAGTATAAAAGCCAGTCCAGTCTTAACCAGAGTTTTCCTTTAATTTCATTTATATGCGTATTAAAAGCAGAAGGGGAGGCATTCGCCCAGCAGTGGGACGCTAGGGCTAGATTAAATTAGAAGATGTGTCCTACTTCACTGAATTTTTGCAATGACAGTCGATTTTTTTATGTACCAATAGTAGAAGGGGGCATTACCATATCTCTAATCAGCTGAGACCAGCTGAGGGTTCTTCATCAGATACTTCAGACCTTCGATTTTTGACATCAAATGAAGTGGCCCACCAAGTTGAATATTTTTTGTAAAGGCAGTATGTCGATCTCTAATAGTTTGGTTGGGCTCTTGTGTTTTCTAATAAGGGTCACCAGGTACTCCAGATCTTCGATTATCCTAGTTTTTACAGTTTTCCCTTTATGTGGCCATTAAACCTTACCTCTGTACCAAATTTCAGCTCTCTGAGTTTATGGGAAGTACTAGTTCTATTCTGATGATCATGAGTGAGTGACTGGGTGAGTGTCATAAATGCGAAACTTTGCTGTCGTTTAACTTCGGAACTAAATGACCTACAGACTTAAAATTTTGGATTTTAAGTATGTGATTATACTTTACTGGATGACGAAAATTTCTGCGTTCTGGTCTTATCCAGAGGTTCTCAAATAAGGGCCTGAAAATGCGGCGAAATGGTTCCAGTAAATAATGGTACGGCAGTGTTTGCTTCGCGCTCGACTTGGCGGGGGCACTGCCGTGCCCCCAGATCGACGTTCTGGTCTTATCCAGAGGTTCTCAAATAGAGGCCTGATAATGCGGCGAAATGGTTCCCGTAAATAATGGTACGGCAGTGTTTGCTTCGCGCTTGACTTGGCGGGGGCACTGCCGTGCCCCCAGATCGATTATCCTAGTTCTTATAGTTTTCCCTTTATGTGGCCATTAAACCCTAACTCTGTACCAAATTTCAGCTCTCTGAGTTTATGGGAAGTACTAGTTCTATTTTGATGATCATGAGTGAGTGTATAAGTGAGTGAGTGAGTGTCGTAAATGCGAAACTTTGCTTTCGCTTAACTTCGGAACTAAATGACCTACAGACTTGAAATTTTGGATTTTAAGTATGTGATTATAGCTTACTGGATGACGAAAATTTCTGCGTTCTGGTCTTATCCAGAGGTTCTTAAATAGGGGCCTGAAAATGCGGCGAAATGGTTCCAGTAAAGGATGGTACGGCAGTGTTTGCTTCGCGCTCGACTTTGGCGGGTGCACTGCCGTGCCCCCAGATATTCACTCCACTGGCCATATACCAAATAATATATCCTATGATGACAGTTTGTTTTTTCAACAAGCTTAGAAAAACAACAATTTTTGAGAAAAAAATAAGTGTGGTGAAGAAAATCTACATCTTATTAGTCGTGGAAATTTAAATGCACTTGTAACTAAAGTATTACCATCCAGTCTATGTGCGATGTTAATCGATTTCCATCAGGCGTCATGCGGGTCTAAAAAGGCCACTTTAGGTGTTTCATATTATGTTTCATAATTTCTTTTATCTTTATTTCAGACCAGTTTTGTCCATAGCTTTGTTAGTAACTATTAGTTTAAACCTATGTTAGTAAACGTACATAAATTTTATTTTGTTATGCCAATGCCTATCTCTATTCTCTACCCAATGCCTTTAAATGGGACAGTTTGCTCTAGAGACTATAACTTTCAGAATGCTGTTGTCACTGTCTCGTAGTCTCTGTGATGCTGCTTTTTTGCGCATAATTGCATGAAAGCCGTCTACGCGAGATTCAGCAAACATTTTAGACGCGCTGCAGCGCCACGGCAGTCCCAACAGCATTCTGAAGACATTGTTGTATTGGACGCGCAAAAATCGTGGAATAGTAAAATGGTTACCTACATGATTCATCCGATTTCATCATAGGGGCCGTCCATTAATCACGTGATGTTTTTTAACAACTTTTTAGACCCCTCCCCTCCCCCTGGTTATACGTGGTGAGGTTTTATACTACCCCCCCTCCCCCACCTAAGATCACGTGTATTTTTTTACATAGTAAGCAGATCATGTTTGAAGAAAAACTTGAAGTAAAAAAACAATTTAATCGAATAATTTAAGCAATTAAAAACTATACGAGTCATTTGTCTTGTCAGTATTTAAACAACACTACGAATCTACAACCGATAATAATTTCGGTATGCATAGACTAGATTCAAAAATTAATACACGTGATGTCTCCTTATACCCCCTCCTCCCCTTGGTGATACTTGGTGATTTTTTTCGGACCTCCCCTCCCCCTTTAGGCATCACGTGATTAATGGATGACCCCATATTAGAAAACATCAATTTTGACAGTTTTCAATAGAAATACGTAAAATGGCGCACAATGAGTTAAAAATATATTAAACATAAGAATATGGCTTTTTTAGACCCACTGGCCACTCATTTTCCTCTACATACCTGAATATCTCTTGGTGAAGTTCCGCTTGATTTCTCTCATCTTCCTGTGGGCTGCGCTGGCTATCTTCGTCAGGGTGTACTGGCCACCGTGCGGCGGGTTCGGCAGACGGGACGCGGGTAGCGTGGGCGGCAGGGGTTCGTCGGTCTAGAATGTAAAAAGAACAACATATTTTACTACGGAATTGGTATGAGAGCAGATAGTTTACTAAGAATGTAAAGAAGTTGCAAACTCTTCATATATGAGTGTGAAGGAAAATGGGACATTAATAAAGATTAATAAAATAAATAATAAATAAAATTAAAAAACCCGACTGCAAAAAAAGACATACCTAAGCAACGCACTAAAAAGACCGAAACAAGATTGAGAAAACAGACTACACTATGAGCTGAAAGCCTATATTTGACGTTATGTTTGGGAGCAGGCGGGACCCATTTGAAAATTATAAATCGTACAAAAATATATGGGCCCCGCCTTGTAACAAACATAACGTCAAATATAGGCTTTCAGCTCATAGTGTAGTCTGTTTTCTCAATCTTGTTTCGGTCTTTTTAGTGCGTTGCTTAGGTATGTCTTTTTTTGCAGTCGGGTTTTTTAATTTTATTTATTATTTATTTTATTTTAGATTTTTTAGTTTAACCAACACACGTTTAGTCGATTTAAAGCAAAAAAACGATGATACGAACACTAACATATAGGCATAATGTGAGAATGGTTGTTATGCAACTTTAAATCGATATAGATCCTAAACGGTCAGTCGAATCGAAAAATGTTGAGAGAAAACTAAAAATGATTTTTAAATACCTATTCAACGATACCCCACTTGACATAGTTTGTTGACTTTGATTTTTTTCATTTTCACAATATGGCGTCCAGTAGTCGCCATATTGAATTTTCACTAACGTCATGTCTTTAGTGACACTCGCCGGACTAAGAGTAGAGGTGAAAATTCCGGAAAGTTTCCGAAATTTTGGAAATTTTCGGGAAAATTTCAGGAAGTTTACTTGAAAACTTCCTGAATATTTCCCCATGAGGAAGTTTTCAAAACTGATCATTTATCTATTAAAAATAGTTGTTTTAAATGTAAATTACACTAATATTAGATAGTTTTTATAGTTTAGATTCAATTGAACACAATAAGCACGAACCTTGACTCAACGCCATCTATTGACACCAACATGTAGGTATTTGGTTATGTTTTATAAGGTCGTATTAAGTCTATGTTTTCTTTTTATTTAAAATTTAACTTATTGATCGTATAGTTCAGTGTACCTACCGTGCCTATGTCTCGCAGCGATTCAGTACGCGATTTCAATTTTTAAATACCTACACTATCGCTTTATCTTCTTATTATCTTCTATTATACGAGTATAAAGTAACAACGCCTGACTGATTCATCAACGCCGAAGCAAAACTACTGAAGCTAGAAACGTAAATTTTTGACCGTGGCTTCCTTTTGTGACGTGTAGGTCCACTCAGAAGGAATTTTGCGAATTCATCCCTTAAAGGGGTAAAAAGAGGTATCAACGTTTGTATGTAACTTTTTTGTTTGTAATCAGATCTGTTTGGAATTTCGTGATGTTGTTCTTTGGCATGATTTACTAAAACTCTAATTAAATATTTTCAAAAATTCGATCTTTTAAGGGGTAAAAAGGGGTACTAAACTTTGTATGGGGAAAAAATATTAAATGAGCGTTTAGGCTTGGAACTTTGTAAATGGAGTCCTGAAAGAAATTAATAAACATGTGTTTAATTATTTTTCGATATTCAACCCCTAAAAGGATGAAAGGGGGTATGAATATCTTTTATTTTCATCAACGCCGAGGCAAAACTACTGAAGCTAGAAACGTAGTAATCGGACCGTAGCTTCCTTTTGAGACGCATAGGTCCATTAAGAAGGGATTTTGTGAAATTCACCCCCTAAAGGGGTAAAAACTGGGATACCATAAAAAAAGTTACATACAATTGTTGATAAACAATTGTATGTAACTTTTTTTATGGTCAGATCTGTTTGAAATTTCGTGATGTTGCCCTTTGGCATGATTTGCTAAAACTCTAATTCAATATTTTCTAAAATTTGATCTCTTAAGGGGTAAAAAGGGGTACTAAACTTTGTATGGAATTTTTTTATTAAATGAGCATTTCGGGTTGGAAGTAACTAACTAACATAAAAAATAAGCGCATGTTTCATGATTTTTCGATATTCAACCCCTAAAAAGATGAACGGGGATATGAATGTCTTTTTTTCAGAGCAAACAATGCTTGACCATTTTCCATATACATCTGTTGTATGTTTTTGGAATGGTCCTTTCAAGCTCTTTATTTTGATAACAAACACCTTCTGCAGTCAGGTAATAATATGCACAGACAGCCAAAATCATTATCCTTTCTTTTGACTTCGCCGTAGTCGGGTATAAAGGTTTTCGTTTCCATTTACTATTTCCACGCAAACAAAGTTGCGGGTACCAGCTAGTATTATATAAAGTAACAACGCCTGACTGATTCATCAACGCCGAGGTAAAACTATTGAAGCTAGAAACGTAAAATTTGGACCGTGGCTTCCTTTTGTGACGTATAGATCCCCTAAGAAGGGATTTTGCGAAATTCATCCCCTAAAGGTATACAAAAAAGTTACATATAAACGTTTATATAAACGTTTATATGTAACTTTTTTGTTTGTGGTCAGATCTCTTTGAAATTTCGTAAGATTGTTCTTTGACATAATTACCTAAAACTATAATTCAATATTTTCTAAAGTTCGATTTTTTAAGGGCTAAAAAGGGGTACTATACTCTGTATGGGGAAAACATATTAAATAAGCGTTTCAGCTTGAAACTTTGTAATCGTAGTCTTAAAGAAAATAAATAAACATGTGTTTCATGATTTTTCGATATTCAATCCCCAAAGGGTATGAATGAAATTTTTTTCATCAACGTCGAGGCAAAACTACTGAAGATAGAAACGTAATATTTGGACCATGGCTTCCTTTGGCAGGGATTTTTGCGAAATTCACCCCCAAAAGGGGTAAAAGACCCCTGAGACCCCTTCTCAACATTTGTATGTAACTTTTTTGTTTGTGGTCTGATCTGTTTGGGATTTGGTGATATTGCTCTTTGGCATGATTTACTAAGACTAATTCAAAATTTTCTAAAATTCAATGTTTTTAGGGGTAAAAAGGGGTACTAAACTCTGTATGGGTAAGTTTTTGGAATGAGGCTTGGAACTTTGTCAATGTAGTCCTTAAAGAAAATAATTAGCACACGTTTCATAATTTTTCGATATTCAACCCCTAATGGGATGAACGGGGGTATGAATGTTTTTTTTTGAGTCAGACTCATACTTGACCATTTTAGTATACCTATGTGTTCTAGATTTTTGGAATGGTCTCTTTAAGCTCTTTATTTTGATACCAAACACCTTCTGCAGTCAGGAAATAATATACATAGACAGCCAAAATCATTATCCTTCCTTTTGCCTTCGCCGTAGTCGGGTAAAAAGGGTTTCGTTTCCATTTACTAATTCTATGCAAACGAAGTTGCGGGCACCAGCTAGTAGTTAATAAAACAGTTTATAATAAAATTATTGACTACATGAACTCACTCGTATATCTGGTTAAATTTGTCTTCATAATGAAATTATGTTATTTACTAAAATGATATACATAAATAATTATTTACTGAAATTATAATATAAAGCTATATTCTAAGGGTGAAATTGAAATCATTCGACAAACTTAGAGGGTGTGTTCAGACAATGAAACTGTCAGACGTAAAAAGGACGTAAAACAAAATATACCTAGTTACAACTTTTCATACTAAAGTCAATCAAGTGATCTGATCTAATCTGAATAGTAATTTATTGTCATTATTAGTCGTGACGAGTCGGGGGTCGACGTAAAGACAAAATTTTTGGTGACGAATCGAAGGAGTGACGAGTCGGGGGTAACTCTTGTATGGAGAGACACATTTTTATTTAATTTTTCCTTAGGTAAATTGTTTAGATTTTAGGTACAATCATCCCTGGTAAGTTATATTATATAATATTATTCATAAATATTCTAAAAGTCATATATTTTGAAAACTTCCAAATTTGGAAATTTTCAGGAAGTTTTCAGGAAGTATTCCTTAGAAAAGGAAACTTTCCGGGGAATTTTCATCTCTAACTAAGAGGAATCGATTGACATGCGAATCATAAAAATCGGCCCAGGCGTTTGGTCTGTATAGTGCTTCAAAGGAACATACATACATACATACATACATAGGCTGATAAACACATTACCACTTCTTTGCGTCGCGCAGTCGGGTAAAAAGGGAATAAATATCAACACGTAAAGCAAAACTTTCAATACAGTTTTACGAGACTTGTTAGAATACCGAATATCATACTCATCCGTTATAATATTCGGCACAGTTAAAGTTTATGTAGACTGTAGAGGAAGGTGTGCAGAAAGTTAATATTTTTGTAATGAATTAATATCGCTTGGAAAGCTTGCATCTTGGAGCTTTTTAGCAACTTCTTACACGTGATTGACGTTTGTCAATCTGTCACAACATAAACTCTAATTTACCTGCCAAATTACATACTGCTGCGATCGCACAATTCTCGTAAAACAGTTTTTGCTTCACGTATTAATATTATATTAATAGGTTAGGACAATGCAGGTCGATCACCTGATTGTCTGACAAGAAAGATGATCCTGGATGCGTCGGATGGGCATGTAAAAAGTCGGACCTGCACCAGATCTCTCGGTTATCCGTCCCATTGGGCTATAAGAGTAAAGGAAGAAAGACAGAGAGTGCTTTTGTGTACTGCGCACACACATGTTCACTATAAAATTACTCCTGCGTAACTGGCCTGGTTTCAATGAAACCGGCCACCGTCACAGAAATCGGTGTAGGGAGAGTTATTTCTAACACAAACTTACCCTAGTATGGTCATCTGTGTCCGTATCACTGTCGAAGGAGTCAAAGTCGTCGGTGTACGGTATGGGCGCGGGCGGCGGTGGTAGCGGTGGCGGCGGCGGCTCCAGCGACTCGTACAGGTGGCCCGAGTCGCTGCTGTCACAGTCTGAAACAAGAGACGAGGTGGGTGAGACAGATGATCAATGGGATTCTGCAGAAAAAAGCGTTTGTAAGCGTTTGCTAGCGCTGAAAAAAAAACCAGATTATCGACCAGCCTACCAGGACACGTTTGCTAACTTCAATATCGCTAACATAATCCGCCATTTAGCTTATTTAACGTTAGCGGTCGCTATTTTGCTCACGCTTTTTGTTAGCGCTTTTTTCCGCGGAACACAGCTAATGTGGGGGACACATTAGCTGTGTTCTATGTTAGGACAGGCGAAGCCTAGTTTGGGAGACGTCACTATTGTAATTAATAATTATCCTAATGTTTTATTGTTAATAGACTATTTGTAACTATTTGTATGTGAGACAGATAAAATATCAATAGGTTGATTCTGCTAATCAAATCTTACAATAAAGGTGGGACCGCACTAGGCGTAACGGGACACTGCCAAATATTATTTGAAAGAAATTGTATGAGATAATATATAATGTACTAGGCGGCAGCGGAACTACGCGACGCGGTACTCCATTTGCGGTATTTCTAGTAGGGACGTGTTGCGTCGCGTTACTTAGTGCGGTCTTACTTTTATTCAGTTTCTATGCAGTCTCTTACTCCCTTATTAATAAAATTATTTACACCACGGATTAGCTAATCCAACATGGCTGTCTCTGTCAGATAGTTTGGAACAGTCACATGATAGACAAAGAGAGCGATTTGGATTTGCTAATCCATGGTGTAAATATTTTTATTAATAAGGAGGTATATGTTTAAAACAACAGCAAGATGGTATTCTTATAAACATCAAATCAACGTCTAACGCGTTTTGATTGGCCCAAATAATTGTTCATTGTCCATAATTGATATATGTATAATAATTAATAAATTGAAAGTCTAAATTAAATACGAGAATTGCAGGGGTTCTGTCTGATACCTACTAGCGGAAAATTAAGAAAGACTATCAGTACTATCAGTAGGTAATCTCTATTGGTAGATAATCAATCAAAAAGTATGTACATTAAAACCAAGTTGCTAATGACACTCAGCAATTGTCGTTTTTAGGGTTCCGTAATACTTAAGGAACCCTTATAGTTTCGCTCTGTCCGTCTGTCTGTCTGTCCGCGCCTCTAGCTCCTGTAATTATGAATATAAATTGATGAAATTTGGTGCAGTTATAGATTGTGTATAGATCACGGTTTCGGGATCATAAAAAAATAATAATTTTATATTTTAGGGGTGGCTCTCATACATGTGAAGTGGGGATGAAAAATATTTTTTCACTCTACCCCATCGTGTGGGGTATCATAGAATAGGTCTTTTAAAATAAAGGCAAGGTTTCATACGTCACTTTTTTATAAAGTTGACCATTTTCCAGTAATCGGCCTCCAAAGTAGTTTGTAAGTTGGTCCCCCCCCTAGCATTTTTAAACTATAGGAAATAGGCAAATTTCCATGCTGATAGATAATGCTAAAAACTCTTTAGGAAAATTATTGTGAATCAAATCGGACGGTAACTTTTGGAGTAATTAAAAAAAGAGCATATTACGCGTTTATAGTTACGGAACCCTCCTTAGACATGTCCTGACATGCTCTTGGTTAGGTTATTTTATGGAAATGACAGACGTTGTATGATAAACGACGATTGCTGAAAGGCTGTATATTGTGGTCGTACTGTAATATTTTTACCCCTTACTGAAAGTTTTACTTCACGTATTAACATAATAATGATGTGATACTGATATCTAAGTGAAATTACTAAAAAACAAGTATAATATTATTTCTATGTAAAGCAATTTAAATAGCATTGGAATATATAGAAATAAGAGTATACAAATATTTATCTATACTAATATAATAAAGAGGAAAAGTTAGTTTGTTTGTTTGCATTGAATAGGCTTCGAAACTACTAGACCGATTTTGATGAAATTTGGCACAAATGTAGAGTAGACCACGGGGAAGGACATATGCTACTTTTTACGATTTCCGCTAAATAAACTTCTAGTTTGGAATAAAAAAAAAAGAATTGTATGCAGAAACTCATTAGCAACAAAAACTGCTTTTATATTGCTTTTTATAACGGATGCGGTTGCATTTCCGCTTCCATAGACTATATTCATTTACAATTGTAAAATAAAAATAAATAAAACTGCTGCATTATGAAACAAATGCAGCTTTATCATGTTGTTTTATAGGAAAAGAGAAAACTTCCTTTTAGTTATTAATAAAATCCTAGTAAAAACTCTTTCCTTTACCTTTATTTTAACATAATCCATATTTATGTAGGCATCTGCCATCCAGGTACGAGACTAAAGAATTTTATTTAGGTACATAAAACTTATCTGATAGCATATAAGGCATTAGTTCATAAGACTTAAGCAGGCAGGTAGGTGTATTTTTATGATCTCATACATTGAATATGATCTCACACAAAAATTACAAATAATTCGAGTTCATGCATAGCCAATTATGCAATGGTTTTGGTCAGATAAAGTTAAACTAGGGAAGTATTTAAATAAAATTGTGTTTTACGTTTAATATTTATTGTTATGTCCTTATAGACAATAGTATAATTGCAGTAACTATATGGAAATATATTGTCTAGCATAGGAAGTAAATGTAATAAATCATAATTTAAAGCATCTATAAGACTAATGGTGTAGTTTTAGTAATGTAGTTACTAGTTACTTGGTAAGAACGCGCGAGTTCCTACAAGGTGCCGCGTTTATAATGTCAAGGTTTAATCGATTTTCTTATTAAATTCTTTACATTCGTTTCTGAATGATATACATATCAAATTATCTATATTAATATTATAAACAGGATAGATTTTTTTGTTCGTATGTTTGTTTGTTTTCATTGAATAAGCTCCTAAACTGTACCAATTTTGATGAAATTTGGCAAAGATATATATAGTAGACCACGGGGAAGGTTACTTTTTATTGAGGTAAAATGTACGGTTCCCGCAGGATTCCATTCAGCGCGTACAAAGTCACGGGCATCATCTATACCGAATAAAAAGTACCAAATAGAGTTAATAGCCTGAAATCTAATTAAATAAAAGGCAAACCTGACTATCTATCAACGCACAGCCGAAACTACTGAACGGATTTTGCTGAAATTTGGAATAAAGATAGTTGTGATGACGTAGGCATCCGCTAAGAAAGAATTTTTGAAAATTCGCCTCCCAAGTGGGGTTAAAATTTTGTATCGAAACCGAACTCCACGCGGACGAAGTCGCGGGCAAAAGCTAGTCTTTTTATAGAATCTTTATGGCTAAAGCTACATTTTATTAGTTTTTTCTTCTTCATAATGTCATAATTACAGAAAGACGACGATAAACAGCTACATAGTTTTCAATTTGATAACACTACTACAGGCATACGGTGTGTTCACGATTGTATGGAAAATTTGTAAGCCGTTGAAAGGGACGTCAAAATTTTCTAATTTGGATCGATTTGGATCGTTCTATGATGTGGCTTATCTACCGCTGCCGGCGTTCCGAATTCTTCCGCAAATTCCCCAGCCGAATTCTTTTAAAAGATACGAGTACAAAATGAATTGAATGTGAAGGACAATACGTGAACAAATTCGCGGGCAACAGCTACGTCTTCTCTAGTGCATTCATTTAATTGCAGACAATCTAGAAATATAGATTTATGCGCAAGACCTAGATGTTTTAATGGGTGAAAGTGATCTGACGCAATACAATATGGCTCCCACAACACAAAGCAGATTTCCATTTCAACCAGATGAACGTGATAAATGTCATAAAAATACTTCGTTTAAAATAAGAAATACTTGTAATTATATGGTACCTACTGAAGATGCGGTGAAAGCGTACGAAAATGCCATAGAAGAGACCCCTAAGGAAGAATGGGCCCACTGCTTTTCTCAGTGGTTCCATCGAATGCGACGATGTGTAGAGAGGAACGGAGATTACTTCGAAAAACAATAAAAGTATTGGCATCTTTCTACATTAAGCCGTTTTTCATTTTCTAAACATTTTCAGTGTTACCTACCTAGTATATAGTATTTATGTACCTACAAATAATAATAATATAATTTAGATCAAATATTGGAGAAACCGCGAGTCGCCAATACAGGTTTTATTTAATAACAATAATCCTTAATAATTAATAATATTTATATAATAAGTAATTAAGTTAATATCCTATATTATTGTAATAATTCTGATGATGACTGTGAACAAAAAAATATTTTTTGTATGTCTTGGATATTAATAAATAAATAAAATATATAAAATGTAGCACATACGAGTAGCCTTACCACAAGCAATATGGACGTCACAAGTCAGTCAACTCACTCACCGCATTGCAGTGTGATTGTGGTTATTTACCCACCAATTATAAGAACTTGTTTAAAAACGTATATTTTTGGAAATTGATTAAAAGCCACGGTTCATTTTTACCAATTACCAGACTACGGCGAAGCCAAAAGGAAGGGTAATGATTTTGGCAGCATAAGTATGTATTGGTCAACCGTAGCACCTAAACTACTGAATCAATTTTATTAAATTAGGTGACAATGGATTCGTGATAATAGCCCGCGTAAGTTCGTAACATAGGCTATATAATTTTACTCAGTTAAAAGGTAATTGTGAATATTCCTATCACTCGTATATCCAGTGCATTTTTATAGTAAAACTATGTAAGGAGAGCTTTAGTTTCAAGGCAGTCATATAATACGTTTATGTCTTAGAACTCAGACGCTATAATTGCATAATATACCTTTTGCCCACCAGTGGCGAAGGCTGGTTCTCTTTGATAGGGAAGCCGGAGCCTGCATAATAGGTAGAGATTTGGATGAGGGTCTTCAAAAGGTAAGTGGTAAGGGAAGCCGATAGGAATGGAGTTATAGGTACCCCTCGCCACTGTTGCCCACACTATAGCTGCAAATTATATTTATAAGGTTGTTCAAAGTCAATGACGAAAATTTAGGGCATATGATCTACTGCATATTAATTATGTAATGACGTTTAGGCTGAAAACACAGAATACAAAACATCCAGACATCATCAACGCGCTTGAAAGTGAAGCCGCCACGACTACTCCAAATTGGAGTGGCTATCTACACATAATAATATTATGTTGCCACAGAATAACCGAACATTTTACCCAACTTTTTTTCAATTAATTTTTATTGAATACCTCATTGTCGTATAATTTGCGACAATTAGGTATTCAATAAAAATTAATATAACGCGATTGTTTTGTAATTGTAAAGAGTAAAGCGGGTGGGGCGGTGTTTCGCCATGGTTTTGGACACGGTGCGCTGCGTACAAATGTGATCGAACACTCATTCTGCATGTTCTGTATCCTGTGGCTGAAAATTAAAAATTTCGAAAAAATATCGAAAAAATATATTATGCTAAATAAATTATATGTGCTACGCTCTTCACGGCGCTTTTAAAGTTATTGATCTCACATGTCTTGTTGTTATTTATGCAGTCTTTGCTTCCTCTTTAAATCAGCTATGAGGTTAATGAACTCAACACTTTAGAGAACGCATTGTAATAATTTTATTTTGTGTTTTTTTTAATACTTTTTAATTATTTTTCTGCCTAAACGTTTAAAGCAGTAGACAATATTCGTAATTGATTGTGAACAACCTTTATATGCTATCTAAAATATAACGGTTTCAACTTAATAAGGCCATTGACCTACTCTAGGTGCTTTTACTATGGTAAATCTGTAGTATTTGAACACAAATAAATAACGACCTCTTCGTTAATATTCAAAAAGTTTTTGTATAATCGGTTTCCAGGGTTTTATAAATATTATTTTATATTAAATTATGCACTTTAGCATACTTCACTACCATTTTCACCTTTAACAATGTTTATGATCTGTTACGTAGCGAACTAAATATTATTATACAAATATGTAAATGAATACCTATTATGCATAAGCGGAATTCATAAAAAGAAAAGATGTTATATATTCTAGAAAACATACATTAATAATAATCCTACTAATATTATAAATGTGACAGTTTGTGAGGATGGATGGATGAATGTATGGATGGATGTTTGGTACTCTTTCACGCAAAAACTACTGAACGGATTTTAATGAAATTCCTTATGGTACTAGTTTAGGCTCTGGATTAAAACATAGGCTACTTTTTATCCCGGAAAAGTACAGTATTCGGGATACTCGATATCATAATTACGCGGGGGAAGCCGCGGGAAACAGGAAGTAATAGAAAAACTTGTAATTATTGTAATAAATCGTAATACTATTCTTTCATTGTCACAATTTAATAACTAAACAATAACAACAGACGAAAAAATAACAACAGCAAGTTTTCTTACACGCGAAGACGTCATTTACTTTCTCCTAGTCAACATTGTTACAGCTCATGTAGATTGTAGTACTAGAGTGTGTGGGAGGTACGTCTGTCGATATGACTAGCTTTTGCGCGCGAATTTGTCCGCGTGGATCCCCATTGCACCCTCGTGGGGTAAAAAACTATATAGAAAAAATCTTTTTTAACGGATTTCAACGTCATAATAACTGTCTGCGTGCTAAAATTCTTTAGGGGACGAATAAAAAAATATATACCTATATAAAATACGAACCCAATAATTTGTATTTATTACCTCGGAATTCGGATATAATATTTCATGGAAATCGGGACAGCTTTTAAATATTTTTCATACAAACTTTCTATCCTCATTTTACACCCTCAGTTTGAATTTTAATAAATCCTGATAGACGTATGTATTATGTAATGAAATTTATCGACATCGGTACATCGGTATGATTTAAAGATTTTCAATACAAACTTTCACTCCTTTAAGGGTGGAATATTTTAAAATATCTTCTTAGTGCGAGTCTACATTGTAAAATAAAACTACTATCCAAATTTCACGTTTCTACCATCAGCGGTTACGGCTGTGCGAGCGTCTATACGTCCGCCTCAGTCAGTAATTAATAATAATATATCTATGGACGCTTCACACCACGTCAATCTGATCCCGTGGTAAGTTCTCGAAGAACATGTGTTACGGGTACCAGACAACGGAAATATATTTAATACTTGTACACTATACAGATATTTAAGATTTTTATTATATTATACACATATTTAAAACACATCCATGACCCAGGAACACAGAATAACTTTTTGTTCCTTCGGCGGGACTTGAACCCGCAACTCCCGGCTTGAGCACCAACACGCTCAACCAATTGAGCCACAGAGGTCGTCGAATTGGGGACATCTTCTTTTATATTCTTAGATAGATAGAAGATCAACGATATTATATAGTATATTAAATCAATATAGAAGATAATTATAGTAAGATATATTATAGCACATAATGAATATTGTAAGGTATCTTGATTAATACATAGATTGCTTCACCGCAAAGCATACGGAATGCGGAGAACCCAAAGGTTAAACTACATAACATAAAATTAATGTCATCAAGTTACGAAGGTACCTAATACGGAATACCTATACATTTACGGTTTCAAAATTCAAGGCAGTCTTTCTGAACCTTCACCTTTAGTAGAGGATTATATTAAACTCTGTAAATACAAATTGACTTATTGCAAAGGTTAAGAGATTCTACATAAACTTCAACTTGGCCAAATATCATACTCCTCCGCACAATTCTCGTAAAACTGCTCTGTAAGTTTTTGCAAAGGTTAAGAGATTCCACATGAACTTCAACTTTGTCAAATATCATATTCCTCCGCACAATTCTCGTAAAACTGCTCTATAAGTTTTTGCTTCACGTAGTAATACATTATCTGTTATTACTTATTAATAATTAATTACATAATAAACAGGAAACATTATCCCCCTTACTAATAAACGCTGTATAAGCTTTGAATAGTTATACAGTGTTTTGTCTTCTTCAATCGAATTAAAAATGTCACTTGTGTGACGGGAACAAAACACTGTATTATTATTGTAACTATTCAAAGCTTATACAGCGTTTATTAGTAAGGGGGTGTAAGTACAAATTGACTTATTGCAAAGGTTAAGAGATTTTCCATGAACTTCAACTTTGCCAAATATCATACTACTCCGCACAATTCTCGTAAAACTACACTGTAAGTTTCACGTAGGTATTAGTATTATATTATCTGTTATTAATAATTAATTACATAATAAACTGGAAAAATTATATAACAAACCTACCGATGAATGCAACAAGATCCTGCGTCTCGAATTCCCCCTTTCGCAACACAGTGCGAGCGCTCATCCACCACGTACACTCGGGCACATCAATGTATTTCACGTTCTGCACATTCTGGTACACAGTCGTTGCCACATCGTTGGTACTGTAGTGCGGCGATTTCGCACTCGTGTCGATGTACACTTTCGACGGCGATGTTACCGATACTAAAAACGGTCAAGGTGCTATTGGTATCGTTGAAACTAACCGAACAATTGCAGCATTGGATCTTAACGATGCAATGATTAATGATGCTGAGTGAATTATAATGAAATTACTGGTGAATTTAACTATCTCTGTATGACATCTAAATATACTATATAAAAGACATCAACGCATATTCAAATATGGATTATTTAGATTGAATGAACTATAAAGTAGCTGCAGTTAATAATAGTTATTCACTACTATTATAAATGTAAAATGGATTGATTGATGTTTGTTACTCTTTCATGCAAAACCTACTGAACGGATTTTGATTAACATAATATATGCTACTTTTATTGTGAAAAAGTACAGTAGGATTATTTACGCGGACGGTACCGCTGGTAAAAGCTAGTTATAAATAATATAAAACTTTTAAGCTTCATAAAAAGAAGCCGGTCTTTATAAACTGAATTCAAAATACAGGAAAGCAGCAACTTTAGGATTTGGAGTAAAATGAACTTGGCGCGTGGACTCAGCCGAACATTGCATTCGTAAAGAGAAAACAGGTCGCACGATTGGGCAATGTCACCACTGGGCACTGAGTCACTGTCACTAGTCATCGCTAGTGTTAACACACGTACGGATTTAGTTGCCAACTTAGGGGGATTTCCCTAAAATTTGGGAAAAAATCCTCTAGGGGCAAGGATTTTTTAGTGCTTTGTATTTTCTGTTTTTAATTAAATTACTTAAGCTACTAGACTTTTTATATCGACAATTAACATGCGATTTGAAAATAAACTTTTGGAAGTATAAAATAATACTACACTAATGTATAAAATAATACTACACGGACAGAATAATATTACAGAACATTATTTTTTTAAATATTTGTAAAACAGTTTATTTAAGTTTGGGAAGAAGTATTCTTGAGAGTTGGAACACTGCACAAAAATCGGAATGCACTTAGAATAGAGCTATGTGCTGAAATAGAACAACAGAGCAGAAAATCAAATAGTCTCCTCCAGACCAAATCGGTACGTGTGTAAGCATTATTAGATCCAAATCAACAAGCCAATAGCACCTTGATCGCCACAACTCCTGCGCATAGTCCGAGGCCGCGGCGGCGGACCGATTCCGCCATTCACTGGCGGCCTCTCCGGTACCATTTTTCACCATTTTTTTCACATCACTATTTATAACACTTGCACTATTGAAATGAAATCATCAGTGTTGCGAACGGTTCGCCGGTTTGTCGAGTACTAGCGGATAACGTGATACCGGCTTCAGGGTCAACTGCTTTATTACACTTGATTTTTCTCGACCGCCGTCGTTTCGTCGCTTAAACACGATTCGAGTTTTGTTGACATTCGCCTCTTTGTTTGATATTCTGAAATTCGTAAGCTATTGTTGTTAACAGCGGACGTTGAATGTTTCACATGCTCCTAATTTTTTCGTTATGACTGAGTACAGTAATTGTGTTGCGTTACCACGTTAAGCTTTTATGTATTTAAGTTTACGTCATTTACTTATTGAATTGTCTCAATTGGCCTTGTAGCTACCCGTTTTGGTTGATTGTATTTAAAATTTGATAGTAGTTTGTATTTATATCTATATTAATTGGATCAAAATTTTGTCACCTTTATTCCGCAACATTACAACAATCTGAATCCCAAAGATACTAAACACAACCTGTGCTAAATGACTGAAAGAAGAAAATCAAGAATTATGCTACTATACTGTTAAAATACTAACTCACGCAATTAAATGATTGTTTACCAACACAATAGGTACAAACTACAACGCTAGCTCCACAATCAGAGCATTTCGAATTGCAACACGCGGTCAATCTGTTGACTGTTCAGTGCACAACCATTCCGTACTATTGTGTTGCATACTAATTCGTAGGTACTCATAGTTGTTTGCAAATAAGACTTATATAACACAGCATAGAGCATATGCTATGAGAATCAAAATGTTTTGAACACAAAAAACTTACAAATAGCCTGATTTTTTTTCAAAGTCTGGACAAGGGGATAAATGTGTATAAAAGTGAGCCCTAAGGCACTTTTATACTAAATTTAAATCCTACTACTGTAAATGTGAAAGTTTGCGTGGATAGGAAGGATGTATGGATGTTTGTTGCTCTTTCACGCAAAAACTACAGAACGGATTTGATGAAATTTGGTATGGAAGTAGTTTGAGCTCAGGAATAACACATAGGCTACCTACTTTACAAACCGAAAAAATACATTATTTCCATGGTATACGTGGGGTATTTCCGGCAAAAGCTAGGGGATAAATAATAACAGCTGCTGTACCTAGTCTTAGGTAGGTACCTATAGCAACCTACTACGGATAATGGTTTCTGTTACTTAAGTATACTTAAGTAGAGCAATGAAATTTAAATAATATAGGCTAAGCTTAAGCAAGTAAGCAGCATTATCTGGTCATATTAGGGAAGGAAATTAAAATTACACAGGGTAGATCCCATTTTAAGCATGACGCTTCAATAGGGAATATGCACGTATTTTTTTTATTTTTTTATATAGATCTATCTTGTTTGGTAAATCGTATGGTAAAATCAGTTTTTTGATATCATTAAAAATAACTAAGATATGAACGTTTAAAGTAGTCTATTAGACAGAGAGATCGGACGTGTATCGTGACGTCACATAACACGACTTTCATAGAAAGTTCATACTAAATGTCGTTTTGCTAGAAAGAGATAGATTACAAACTTTGACCGCTCATATCTTGCTCATTTATCAACAGATATTGAAAATTTTTTCGCCATTTCCTTTATTTTTCTGTCTAGTATCATATTATTATGTTTTAAGCTATTTTTATATTTTATGCATATTCCCTATTGCGTCACTCGCAATGGCATGCATGCATTACGCAGTCTACCAACATTTTAAGAAACATGTCAACAACAACAGGTGACAGATTAAATACCTCACAGGTGCTACGAGGTAATATGGCAAACTAACTTTTATTTAGAATCAGCGATGGATGCACCATCCAAGGAAAGATAGAATACTGCACCTAGATCTGATTCCGAATTGTTTTAAACAATCTGAATTTATAATCTACACTAGATGTTACCCACGACTTTGTGCGCGCAAAAGTTAATTTCGCAGAAACCGTACATTTTTCCGCGATAAAAAGTAGCCTTATGTCCGTCCCACAGTGTTCTATTTCACTCAAAAAAATTCCCTATGCTGTTTATCGCATACATCGATGAAGAAATGCATTTTAAATGCAAGAGTAAAACACCCAGGTGTCTATTTCAAATACTTTTTTTTATAAAAAATAATTTATGTTTCGTGACCTCGACGTAAAAAAAGGACTTAATAAATTCTGTAAGCGTGTCTGATCAATATAAATTTTTTTGATTAATATGGTTTGATGAAGGACCTTTAGGCGCATATTTTCCATGTTTTATTTTTTGAAGATCACTTCTGGTTACCGAGTTACTAATTTTTATTCAGATTTTTGTTTTAATTTTTTTTCTCCCAAAAAACTCAAAAGTGCGACTTGTGACTGGCACTGAAAGATTTACCTTTAATGCGTCTATCATTGATAAAAAAATCAAGATGCATTATGGAAGCGTTTACAAGTAATCAAATTTCAAAATATTATGTTAGGGGTGTCACTTAACTTGACCTTTAATTTTGGCTCAAATTAATGACATTTTTTCTTTAACTACAAAATTGTATACGATTTACAATTGTGATTATAGTAGTGAATCTTTCGACATATTTTTTACAACCTCGTGAGTTATTTTACAGTTTTACGGTGACATAATATACAAATCGCTGTACCTTTGATAATATTGACTTTTGATATACTATTTTTTCTGAGAAATTACTCATATTTAAGAGTACTATTCGTTTATAAAATATAAAAAAAATTCGATCACCTATTGTTTGATCTTTAGTGATAACCCTAAAATGTACCATTTGACCTTTATTCTAACTCCCAAACGCTTCCATAGTGCAACTTGATTTTTTTATCAGTGATAGACACGTTTAAGATGTATCTTTCAATGTCAGTCACAAGTCGCACTTTTGAGTTTTTTGGGAGAAAAAATATAAAAACAAAAATCTGAATAAAAATTAATAACTCGGTAACCAGAAGTGATCTTCAAAAAATAAAACACATGAAATATGCGCCTAAACGTCCTTCATCAAACCATATTAATCAAAAAAATGTATATTGATCAGACACGCTTACAGAATTTATTTAGTCTTTTTTTTACGTCGAGGTCACGAAACATAAATATTTTTTTATAAAAAAAAGTATTTGAAATAGACACGTGGGTGTTTTACTCTTGCATTTAAAATGCATTTCTTCATCGATTTATGCAATAAACAGCATAGGGAAATTTTTTGAGTGCAATAGAACACTGTGCGTCCCCGTGGTCTACTCTACATTTGTGCCAAATTTCATCAAAATCGGTCTAGTAGTTTCGGAGCCTATTTAATGCAAATAAAATTTTCCTCTTTATATTTAGTATAGAAGTATAGATATATGTTATACAATACAACATATTTTATGTTTATTGTAAAGCCAGATGTAGAGGCAGCCATATTAAAAGAGATATATTTTAAAGCGATTGATTAAAGAAACTGCATTTATTGCACCTACATCACATTCTGATATTAAATTGCATTCACGCTTATCAATATTAAGATTAATGACGACCTCTGTGGCTCAGTGGTTCAGCGCTTTGGTGCAACCGGAGGTCGCAAGTTCGAATCCTGCCGACGGAACAAAAAGTTTTTCTGTGTTCCTGGGTCATGGATGTGTATTAAATATGTGTATAATATAATAAAAATCTTAATTATATGTATAGTATAAAAGTATTTAATATACCTACTTCCCGTTGTCTGGTACCTGTAACACAAGGTCTTCTGATACTTAGCACGGGGCCAGATTGACGTGGTGTGAAGCGTCCACAGATATTATATTAATATTAAGAGCCCTACTATTCACAGGCTATCGCTGTCTCTGCTAGCCGAAATGACGGACAGCGTGTTACTTAAGCGTCACATAATTTAACTATCGTTTCAGTATTCAGCGGTAGACCTACTAAAGAACCAGCTATAGTAAACATAAAAGCTATTGACTATTCGTTTGCGATATTAATTGGTCGGATTTAAAATCATTCAAGTGGAATCATTAGTATCTCCTAGTCCTACCTAGTGGCTTATAATATAGAGTAGGAAATAATTGTATTATGAATTCATCTGGAAATAGCAGTAGAGTAGTGTTACATTCCTGTTCCGGCTAGCCTATGGTCAGTGGGCTGAAACCGGTTACCGGTATGTAACATAAATACAATAAGTTTAATACAGTCTTGCCCTAATTACTTTTCCTTCTATCAATCTACACTAATATTATAAAGAGGAAAACTTTGTTTGTATGTTTGTTTGTTTGTTTGTTTGTAATGAATAGGCTCAAAAAGTACTGGACCGATTTCAAAAATTCTTTCACCATTCGAAAGCTACATTATCCACGAGTAACATAGGCTAAATTTTATTTTGGAAAAAAATAGGGTTCCGTAAAATATTTGGGTTTTTCGGACACAAGGTGTAAAAAATCAACCAGAAAAGTTACTTATTTTGCGTACGCTGCCTAAACTATAAAAGATAGAACCATAAAATGTTCTAATTAATTGTAGATCTTATAAATATCTACAAAAAAGTCCGCGACACACTATACCTATCTATGTCGAGTGAGGCACAACAACCATTTTTTTATTTAGAAATCTTGAATTTTTTTTGGACTACATTTAAACGCGTTTATTTTACTCATGCTATTAATCCTTATCAAAATAAATTATTTCATCACTAAGTACAGTTTATGTAGATAATATTTGGTCTTTGAATGATTAAAATTGGACGTTTGGTTTTGAAGTTATGGCGAAATAAATTACGATTTCTGCTGCACGGCCCGTTGCGAAGTGGGCGTCACCAAGGCGGGGTGCGCGTGCGGGTTAATGTTTAGTTTAGTTTAGTTAAATAGTTTACTTATTTTATAAACATCAAATTGATAATATCTTAAAATATAATACATTATAATATCTATACATCTATACAGTTAAATACAATTTAAGTGTCTGTTTGTAACTTCAAATTAACAGCTTTTTACATAATGAATCTGAAAGTATATTCGGTACTTACAATAAAATACATTTTTTTTTAATTTTTGTCTGTCCGTCTGTCTGTCTGTCAGTCGGTCTGTCTGTCTGTTTGTTCCGACTAATCTCTGAAACGGCTGGACCGATTTTCACGGGACTTTCACTAGCAGATTGCTGATGTTATAGGGTCTAACATAGGCTACTTTTATTTTAGGGTTCCGTTTAAAAAAATAGGATTTCGCTTTCGTTAGTCATAAATAAAGTCGCGGCTCGCGGGCAAATTTCAGCGATATCCCAAAGTATTGTTCCACGCGGACGAAGGCGCGGGCAAAAGCTAGTTCGCCTAATATACTTATAATTGACATATTTGTCCATAATTTTGGCTTCAATTATATTAACCACGAATTCGAGTACCACGACAGATTTAGCACGTTCCTCGGGCATCCATGAGATGATATCAATACCTATAATATCTATGGTCAATCTGGCCCCGTGCTAAGTGCTCAAAGAACTTGTGATACGGGGACCAGACAAAGACATAATATTTAATACTTTTACATTATACATATTTTTCGGATTTTCTTTTTTTACTACACATCTTCATAGATATGTAATAAATATATGTGTAATATATGGGTCATCCCAGGGAACATAGAAAAACTTTTTGTTCCTTCGGGGGGATTGGAACCCACAAACAAGCTCAACCAATGAGCCACAGAGGTCGTCATAGGCTCTGTTGGTCCATACTGCTGTCGATTCTGATTTCTGACTACACAGGAGTTGCAGTGGTGAGAAACAAGAATGTGTGGGGAGGGATATGTGATAAGTCATTGTCCGTTTAAAAAACTAAAGTTTTGCTTACTTTGTTACCTTTAATTTTAGCAACATGTGTCTGCTGACGTTAAAATATAGCTTTTAAGTCTATTCTACTTTTATTACATTTTATCAATGATGCAATCCAATTTATCAAAAGGGAAGTACAAAGCAATTAAAAAATCCGAAATCGTTACTCAATTTGTGTTTATTACATTTTAAACTAGTTTTACGGCTATAAATTATTGTATAATGAGATTTTATTTAGAGTCGAAGGATAAATATTGAAGACTGATGCCTTGTAAGTTATACCGTCTAAAAAAATACGACCGCACGACCGACAAATATAGCATATAAATATAATATTTTGAAATAGGTGTTCTTTACGTAAAATCCAAACCACTACTAAAAAGGCACTTTGCGTTATAATGAAAAACGCAACACAAAATCCTGGGGTCAACGTGTTTCGTATACATTTAAATTAGGAGAAGCGAGGCGTGACGAGAAAAATATTTTCTAAAGCGAGAAGCACATTCAAAGAAGAAAACTCCACTTTAAACACACACCGAATATACACAACACTGACGATTTCAACGAAAACGAGTCGTTTATTTAAAGCACTAGAGATGATTTTTGAATGTGCCGCGCGTACACGACCGTCGCACGCGCAAGCGTAGGGCTAACTCGCGGGTATTCCTCTCTCCCTCTCTCCCACCCCTCGGCCAGCCGGCCATAGCCCATAACTCATGTGCGTGGGCGCACCTGAATCGCCATTTACGTACCCCTTCAACTTGTTTAATATTTGCATGAGAATGCCAAATGATATGACTTCAAAAGGCTTTTATGCCTCAACATGTACTCTATATTTGAGAAATTGAAGAGCTTTAAGTTTTGCTTCATTGTTAATTTCAAAATAATGAATATGTTCTATTATATTTAATTTTACAAACAGTTTTAGATTGGTTTTGATAGTAACATTAAACTGTGCGATTCTCGGTATTTGTATCAAATATTGAAGCCCCGTCTGGATCAATACAACAGGCCTTATTTTACTAAACTGGTTCTTTGTGCAATCTAGGTCGTCTACATTGGTATAACTATAAACTATAAGTGCTGTCTGTTCTACGTCAGCTTTGAACTCGCCGCGACATATTTACTGCATTACAGTAATTATTACAGAGATTAGAAACAGTCACATAACGCCATAGAAGAAAATAAATTGTTAAATTATCAAGTAAGAAATAAATTCATAAATTAATTTGTAATTTGTAATTGCCCATTAGAGTATTTACTAAGTAATTTCAAGCTTAACACTAGACTTTCAGTTTAACAGCCAAAAATAAAGGAGATATTATCGATTGGAACATAATAGCCACCAGTGGTGAAGTGGTTCTCCTTCATAGGGAAACACTAGCCTGTATAATTTAAATGAGGGTGTTCAAATGGTAAGTGAAGCCAATAGGAATGGAATTATAGAAACAAGTCACTGATAAGCTACTATAATTATTGTGAACGATGTTGATAGTAATATTTCAAAAATAAAATAATTTATCTTCTTTCGTGAAGTATAAAACCTCACATTTTCTAAAGTTTTATCACTCCTACCTCACAAATGAGAAAATGTCTAAATGCTTTCTACTGTAGGCTTTATTTACCCAAACACGACCTCCATTTTAAAACACGTTTAGTTAGGTTTGTGTTAAATTATAAAACTACTTTCTATTTAAATAAAATTCGACGTAAGTCTCTAGCTCCATCAGGTACCAGGTAGGCAGGTACCCAGCATGAGTTCTGTGTGCAGTGTAACATTTAGAAAGGTGCAAAGGTCAACAATTAACATACATAGCAGTCAAAGATGAAGAAGATAAGGCTAGCAATAACAAAACTAGAACTAAAACTATAGGTACTATTATTTATTCTATGCTAAAACAGAGAAAAGTAAATGTGCATAAGTCAGAAATCATAATAAACGAATAGGAGGTATGTAAAGTGATTGCGAAATTCTTGAGATGAAATATGGAAAAAATCAGTAACAGTATCGCGAGTTTAATGGTTTTTTTTTTCATCAAAAAAAGAAAAGCCTAACGTGATAAAGACGATGCATGAGCATTAAAGGTTCAGAAAAGTGTTTAAACAAACAAGTGAGAACTTGACACTAAAATGTATAAATATTTATATGTTAGAGCCACATTGAAAAAACGAGAATCGGAATATCCCACAGCGCAACGAAGGAAATCTACAGAGTTACAAAATGCACTAATTTGGATCGAGAATGTTGTATGACATAACGGACTTACAAACGCCGCTAAACTATCGATCCCACGTATCGTTTTCGCGTTTAACGTTGTGCAAACGTATAAAAAGAGCAAACAATGCATACAGTCAATGTAGATGAAAACACTTTCGTAAGAGTTTTACTTAGAAAGTAGTTCTATAGATCGATTAACCTCTGTCAAAAACTATGTTATAACCTCACTTAGTTTTTGATAGAGGTAGGTAATATTTAAGCAACAGTTGTAAGATTTCCGTATCTGACAGTGTACAATTTTTAAATGCGTGACGAAAAAAAAACCTTACTTATAAACGCTGTATAAGCTTTGAATAGCTATACAGTGTTTTGTTCCCGTCACACAAGTGATATTTTTAATTCGATTGAAGAAGACAAAACACTGTATAACTATTCAAAGCTTATACAGCGATTATTAGTAAGGGGTTTTATGTATTAAAATGAAAGATTTTGTACTTTGTACGGTTACTTACATTTTTTAAATTTTGTTTATTTATTATAGACGCTATAATCTTAACTTAAGAATGTAATTTATTCTAGTTTAACTAATTACTTTTCGAATATTGGATACCTAACTTACAGGATAAGTCTCTTCAACACTTCATAAAATGTTATAACGGATAATAAGTATGTTGTTAGATACACTCTGAATTCTAATTTTTTAAACAAGAGTATTTTAAAGACACTCTATTTTAATGTAATAAATAATAATACCTGCAGTTTTATGGTCTATTTCTACGGAAGAATAGACAGAAGAAGAAGAATAGATAGAAATGACAGTCTGATAAAAGAAATTGTTATTTTGTCCACATTATCTGTCAGTATGTCTGTAGAAAACCTCTTTTCTCAGTGAGTCAGTGGTCATGCAATGCGTGCAGATACTGAAATAAACTGTAAATACTCAATTTAATTATGTTTACATGGGAACCTGTAGGTACTATTATTAATTCTGTGGTTTTACGAGGAAAACAACAAAAATTGTTATGAATGTTACGTAATCATACGTACTTACGCAAAATGGGCAGCTCATTTATACATTTAATTACATTTTACATTTAATTATTATCGGGCAGGCAGAGACCACTTCTTTCCACTTGCTACGATCCTTACATACTTTTTTAATTTTCATGTAAGGGCCGAGACGAGTGTCCTTAGTTTCCAATGTAAAAAATCAAAACAGACCTTATGGAGTGCTAAGCGTCTAGATTTGCAGACTACACGGCCTAACCTAACACCAATTAATTATTATTATCGTGTCGTATAGATTTCAGAGTGTCATCCGATTCATAATTAAATAAATAATAATTCATCTAGATTCTAGAGTCTAAACACAAAGTAAAATGTCGTAGAGAAAGTAATACTAGGATTCATAAAAGGACATATTGTATATACAATATTAATTTTATTATAATAATATTATTCGTATTATATCAGGGATTCCCAACGCCCCTTTTAGGGGGCGTCGAATGATTCAAGAGAAAGCTTCACTCTTCAGCTATATGTTACTTTTTCTTAAACTAACAGTAAATTCTCATGAGGATAAAGTCTTATTCCTAGTTTGCAGTGCAGTGTGACGAACTTGATGTGGCAAATTGCTGCAAACTTTTAGGCTTATAACCGTGGGTGAGACGCATAGGGCAAAAGGTTGAGAACCCCATATAAATAATTAATAAAATTGGGCTCATTAAACCAAAAAGAAAAGTTTTATTAATAGTTTTTGATGTTATCTAATATTATTATCAATAACCTGATATAGTATTTAATCTGTCGATTGCGTAATACCACATAACGTTCAGCAATTATGAATGCATGATTTAATCAAAAGAAAGTTCACATCCAATGAATAAAACAAAGATAGAGTCTTGGCTAATGAAGAATTTACTTTCAATTTTAAACGCTCGAAACGATGCTATCGAATAAACATGTGAAGGCTTCGCTGTGTAGAGCATGATATGATAGAAATTTCAAATTATGTACTTAGTTATAAAATCCAGCAACAGCCTCCGTGGTCTAGTAGTTAGAGCATTGGCTCTCGACTCGGAGGTCGTTGGTTCGATTCCCACATTGGAACAACAAAAAATGTTGTTTCCAAGTTTGGTTAGGACAATGTAGGCTGATCACCTGATTGTCTGGCAAGAAAGATGATCCATGCGTCGGATGGGCATGTAAATAGTCGGACCTGCGCCTCATCTCTCGTCAGTCGTGTCGGTTATCCGTCCCACAGGATTACGAGAATAAAGGAAGAGAGAGTGCTCTTGTGTACTGCGCACACACTTGGGTACTATAAAATTACTCCTGAGTAACTGGCCTGGTTTCAATGAAACCGGCCACCGTCACCGAGATCGGTGGGGAGTTATAAGTTATAAAATCAAAAATGCAACCGTTACTGACTGAAAAATCAACAAGGGGCCTAGCAGCAGTAAACGTAACTTTAGCGAGTGGTATGTGCTCTGTCATGATTTTGACTGATTTTAATCCAGATTCCCACAGAGTTCAAACCACTAGCGGGATCGCTTTTAAATCTTAGTTATTGTGACATAATATAATGACATTGTCTTGTAGTCATAAAAAAAACATGTTATTCCCGTGGTGCTTCCCCTTTAATTCTGACTTTTTTGTCATCACAATTTTTGCTGTTTCCCGCTTTGCTGGGGGGGGGGGGGGGGGGGGAAACTGGAATACTTCCTACTCTTCCTACAATCTTCTGATTAATTTCGTTGCGGATTCCAAGACAGATTTAGCATGTCCCCCGGGCACCCCTGAGATCATATCAAAGGGTTTTTGCGGTTGGTTACCACTGTCGATCCTGGCTACACAGGAGTTGCAGTGGTGGGTAAGCGTGGTGGGCCAATTGCCCGTTTAAAAAAATATATTGTGACGTAATCACCCGCCAGAAAAAAACCGAATATCCTCTCCCCAAGGGGATGAAACTCTACAAGGTTATACAAATTTAACTCTAGTGAAGCCGTGTGTATAATCGACACGAATTTGAATAGGTAATTGCTCATAGAATATCTTTCTTCATTGCCCTTAGTTTCAGGGTCTCTCTCACGCTGAACGATAATTAAAAAAAAAAACTAAAGGATTGCGTTTTTAACATCTTATATGTATGAAACATATCTATGTTTTATTGTAGCTTAGATTTTTATCTTATTAACGTTATTTTAGGTTTGTAACATAACGTAGTACATGCTAAGATAAACATCTTAACTACTAACCAACTACCAAGGTTATAGTCAATCTTAGTACAGACTACAGTCACAGTGAGTTGACTACAAGTTGACTATGAGCTTAATTTTCAAAAAAAAAAAAATCTGATCGGAAATACAATATCCGTATTCTAGTTGCAATACTTGTTGTAATACATTTCAAGAATAAACTTACTATGTATAATAATTAATTTTGACTCGGTGGCTCAATGGTTAGCGCGTCGGCGCTTAAGTCGAAGGTCGCAGGTTCGAATCCCGCCGGAGGAACAAAAGTTTTTCTATGTTCCTGGGTCTTGGGTGTCTATTAAATATATATATATATATATATATATATATATAGTATAATAAAAATCTTAAATATGTGTATAATATAAAAGTATTAAAAAATTCCGTTGTCTGGTACCTGTGATACAAGTTTTTCGGATAGTTAGTACAGGACCAGATTTACGTGGTGTGGAAGCGTCCATAGATTATTATTATTATAATTAATTATATTATATACTATATAAACACACACATTCAAAGATTTCAAGCAAGGGGTCAAACAAAAGCCAGTTAGTAAATACGATGTTGTAAAGTAGTTAGTTAAACTACGCGATTGCCGATTAGTATAATAATATTACGCTAACAAGAGTCAAATTTCAGTGAGTACGCTTACGCTTAGGCTTAGGCAATGACGATGCAAGTCAAATTACATGCATCATTGCTCGCGAAGACCAATTTACTTGGACCTGTCTTGGCAATGCACGATGAACAAAACGTTGGAGACATACCAACTACTAGGGGTCAAGTTAAATTTTTGACCCGTGGATTATACGGTCAAGGTGGCCTGTTATGGAGTTGTTACGTGAGAATTTGATTTGAATGACAAAGGTTTTAAGTGGTATGGTGGTGGTACCGTGTATTAGCAATATGGCGAGAGGCGAGGCCAGAAAAAAAAACAATGTGTTTTGTTATCATAATAAGTCAAATAAAATATTGTTAGATACCTAGTTAAGAAGGTCCTAGATTAACAGCATCTTCTTTAGTAAAGAAAGTCCAATGTTTAATGTAATTTTCTCTGAAATAGCTTAAAACTTAACCAAAGAAGCAATAATGTTAAATTATATTATCTGCAGATACAAGATAGCGAAAGTTACAAGCTATTGTTAACAGAAGGTGTCTAGAACCTGTATCTATTGTTAATCTATTCCCTTTCTCTTGTTCTGTCACCAAGTTGCGAGTTAATCTGGGTGGTCTACATTAGTTTGCGTCGGCGTCTGGAATCCGGCAACAATCTAATGGGCCGCCCACTGCAATGTGTGCGCGTGCGCAGACATATTTCGTTTTATTTAAATACTGTTATTTTAACGATGTAATGAATTATAGTTATTTGTTAATTGTGGTTATTACGTAAATACGTAGTTGATATAGGCATAGTTTTATTTCAAATTTATTTCTCTTGGATATAAATTACTGCCTGAGACCTGAATACTGATACTTATAGTACACCTAATATTTGACCTTATCTACTGAATAATTACGTCACTTATTATGTCTAATAAATAATGTTAAAATATATGTTTCTTATAACCTGTTTTATGTTTATTAACTTATTAAATTCAAGCAACTTTTAGAAACGGATAAAATAATGAAACCAGTTACGACATCTATATGTCCACGCCAATGGTAACGCTTACATTGTATTTAATGACTAGTAGCATGAAGTACATAGCGCGCAGTCTAGATGGCGCTGTAACGGTGGTTTTAAAGCCTTTGTCACTCATGTTTGTACTAAAATAATTTCTGTGTGCTAAGCACAGATTAAAGAGGATCAGAGAAACAGCTACACAGTTAGCTATCGAGCACTACTACAAGCATACGGTATGTCCATGATTGTGTGAAAAAATTGTGGGCCGCCGAAGGGGACGTCAAAATTTTCAAATTTGAATCGATTTGGACCGTCGCGTCCTATGCAAGCTTCTCTACGTAAACTTACGTAGACTCTACATAACTTATGCAATAGATCGATTTTCCAGTCTATGAAGAAGTTAACCACATACAATTTTTATGGTATCTAATTAGTTACCATTGTTTGCCACTAGGGTCGCTGTTTCGACGCTATACAAATTGTAGTTAACTTCTTCACGGCGAATATCTAGTGCCAAAAACTCGTACTCGTACTAAGCACACAGAACCTTTTCACCTTCAAAAGCTGTAATATTATTATGTTTATTATATCGATGTCATTTAATGAATATCGTTATACTGACCTTTATCAGCGCTTCGACTGGGTGAATTTTGCCACTGATGCCTCACTTTCTGCGACCAGCTGACAGGGCTTCTTCGTCCTCTACTTCTCTCACGAACTCTGCAATTTTAATAACAATTTATAAAACAAAGTAGAAAAAAAGAAAAACGAGTATTATTCAGGTTTAGTTATTTTTAGATAAAATACAATGATAACAACGTTTACAAAGCTCTTGAATTGCCGCTACAGATAGGGTTATTTTTAGGTCACGAGATAATATTGTATGGATTTTGCTACTGGTGGCACAGAATATGCAGTTAAATATATTATGCAAAATATAATTTTCAAATCAAATAATACAAAATAAATCAAAAGGAAACTCTTTGAGCCTTCTAGGTACTCTGCCTGGTGGGGACGACCTGGGAGATTTCTTTTTTTTGTAGCATTTATGTTTTGGAGTAGTTATTATTTTTTTAGTACTTACCTACTGTTATAGTTTGTAAATATTTTAAATAGATTTAAGTTAATTTTAGTTTTTAACAATAATTTCTTTCTTGTTGATTATGTATCTAATAAAATTTTTGAATAATAACGTTAAACTTATTAATAAATTGGAGAGGTCGTCGTCTAACAAAAGATTGAATAATAACGTTAAACGGAAGGAAAATACTTTTCGTACGATCCTTCTAACATACTTTTCGTCAGTATCTTTGTCTGTAGCCCATAATAACATTTCAATGTTATCTTTATCGTTTTTAATGTAAACTATACTTTCTGTAACAGCTTCATTTCTATTGTAACTTTAAGTTATGTCGTTAGTTTTTCATTATGATAAAAAAATGTATAAGGTACTTACATGATAATTTTTTTCTCTTCAGTCTTTTCCTCGTCAGAAACATCGACCCAGTCATCACTTCTGTCGCTCCTATCACTGATACTTGTCTCACTGCTGGGAACTTGAAAAGCAATCTCCTGTCCATTATAACTAATAACAGACCGCTGCCCGTACAAGCTATTTGTTTTTTGTTCGCTGGAAAGAGTGGATTGGCTCAAGTTTGATACGTTATCAAACGAAAGTCTCTTTTGCGCCGTATTAAGTTTCTTTACATTATTCCTTAATTTTGCCATACTTGGACTATTTGGTATGCTCTCGTAGCAATGCGATAATGTTCCATCATTTTGTTTGATTGTATCATATATATTTTCTCCGTCATTATAACTTGTGTAATCTGATGATACATACGAATGTCTCTTAATACTTGGGCTATTTTCGTTGGACTCCGGTCGTGGCGGTATTTTTTCATAAATTCTGTCTTGGCCAATTTTCTCGTAACTCACCGTTGATGCTCCACTAATTGATTTAGATATTTTGTAATTTTGTTTACTTTTGGCGCACGCGTAAGGATTGTAATTCTCGGCAATTTTGATACCTGAATCAGATGTATGACAATAGGGTTTAATAGGAGATTTACAATATTCGTACCCATCATCACTATCACCATCACCTCTTGTTCTCTCCTCCAACTGACCACATTCTTCGTAGTTATGGAGACTACTCTCGTCTCCTTCTGGGTGAGACCGCATTTCTAATAGACATTGATAAACATTATTTTTTGCTCCTTTTTGTGGAGTACAGTCTTTAGGAATTTCTGGTAACGGACAGTTTAATTTGGGTGGTCTTTCAATTTTTATTATGGTCACTGAGTTTTCAGGGACTGGAGGTTCCAGGAGCTCATATCCATCTTCAACGTCTTCTTTAACGTCAACGTCAACTTTAGACGTAAATCCAACAAGTACATCCTTATTATACGCCTCAATTAAATTAGATTCAAAATCCGAATTATTCTTTGTCATATTTTCGTCAGTATTTTGAGATTCTTGTATTGGTATTTCTTGAGATTTGTTAACTTCCATGTAAATAGATTTTTCGTCGTTGCATACAATAGATGACACATTCATGGTTACGGTAACAAAGCCATATGGGCTCTCAGATGTCGACTTTTCACTATCAGAATATTGTGTACTTTTCCTTCTCCACAAAAAGGAATCGTTTGGAGTTATTTGAGTATTTAAATCTTCATATGAGTTATCTTGATCTTTTTTTACTTTACACATTGGTGTTGAAGCCACTGTTTCAGTTGAAGTTGATAATGTGACACTTTCATTCATTTCTTCTTGGATAATTTCTACAACATGCAATGGTAGCTTCTCTGAATGGATATAATTTGTTTTGAACTTTTTCTTATCATATAAAGGTTCTTTTCTTTTATTAATATCTGGATTACTTACATCACTAACTGGCTCTTGTCGCGTTACCTTATTTTCTAATATTGGTTTCATTGTTTTTATTTTAGGAATACCATCTTTAAGTACAACATTTTTTGTAACTACTAGCGACGATTTCTTTTCAGGTACCTTGGGTTTTTCCTTGACAGGAATTTTGTTAGGCGTTTGAGTTGTGGACTTCTGAGTAGAGTAATTAAACTGTTCTTTAATTTCAGACTCAAATTTTCTAATCACATCTTTAACGTTATTAACAGTGACTAAATTATTTTCAGGTAGGTCTTTAACAACAGAACTTTTAATGTGTCCTGTTTTTGTTTGTTGTGTGGGACTTCCATCGATAGAATCAGACCCACTTTGTTGCCCACTCGAATCTCTACTTTTTGATATCCTTCTTGGAGATTTAGGAATTTTTGTCCCATCTGACTTTGACCTAATGACGCGTATCTTTCCTTTGGAACTTTCAGACAATACTAAATTGTCAATTGAGTCTACGCTTAAACATCTTTTCTTATTGTTACGTCTACGAGAGCCTCGTTTATGGCGTAAAACAATTTTAATATTGGGACTTGAGCTTAAGGTTGAAGATGGAGTCGAACTGCTACTCGCACAGCGGGAAACGGTTTGTTTTAAATCTATGGTTTTGGCTAATTTTGATTGTTTTTTACTCATATTTGAGTCATTATTGACTAAATCATTAAACTTTTTAGTCAGTTCTGACACCTTACTACTAGAAATTGTCATTGTAGTAACTAACGGTGGTCTTCGATACGAATTTGAGGCATTTTTTATTTTAAAACTTACTTTTCTTTGTTGTTGTTCTATTATTTTCTTTTTTGTATTTTCCATATTACTAGTTTGAATGCATCTATTTTTATGTTGATTTACAATATCTCTAACTTTTCTTCCTCCTCCCCCCGTGCTTCTTTCATCACTTTCTGTTGTTATAGCTAGCTGAGCATAATGTAATACTGGTTCAGTTTTAATCTGTGTGGTCGGTGATATATTGTTTCTTTTACCATCAGGATTCAGGAATGCTTTTCTAGCCTCGTTAATAGACGAAAATGTTTCTTTCGGTGGTGATATGGGCGCTTGGAAGGGTACTGTATAAATACATTTTTCGCTTAAACTGTGCTTCTGTTTTATAGCCATGTGTTCTGAATCGGGCAGTATAAAGTTTTTTAATATTGCCTTAAAAGTATTATGTTCTTTAGCATCTGCGTTAATTTTTTTTATAGTCGAGATCAGATCACCTTTGGCAATCGACTCTCCGTCCATTCGACTGTTTAATAGCATTTGAGCTAAATTTCTCAGACAGGTTTCCTATGCCATCTGAAACAATAAAATTAACATAGTAAGTATACGATACACGACAAGTTTTGATTTTTAACTTAAGAACATACATTCAACGGAATTAACATATAGTTAAACATACAACATTGAAACTTAATTCATTCCAGCTGCACCATAATCAGATATAGCTATGGTTTGTAGTTTGTACAAACAAATGTTTACGCAATATTCTCAGCATTGTCTAGCAATTATTTTTAACATAGATGGTGTTTTTTACTTTAGTAACCTGCACTTTTTAACCGATTTCCAAAAAAGCAGGCGGTTATGTAATTATTAACGATCGGATAATCGGGCGCTTATATACCTAAACTTCAAGGTACCTTCTAACTTTCAAACAAAAATAAATAGGCTTTATAATTTAAAAAAATCTTTGACATTGATTCTATTAAATTGTATATGTACTGGAAGCTCAGGGGTCTTAATCTTGCTGCTCTGCTCTGTACATTGACAAATAGTAATAATTCTAGTAATAAAAATGTTAAGGTATTGAAACTACACACACAGTACATTGACGTCAAAATATCGTCATGCATAAAATGATTATTTAGGACTTTTCTCAGTATGTATAAAAGGCCTAGATTATCCGATCACTAGTAATTATGTATTCGGCTGTATATACATATATTGTTTTTATTGTATGTTCAATGAACACCGCCGATTTTCAAATATTTTTTTTTGATGTAAAGGGTACAGAAAGGGTATAACCCCAAGTTGATTGCATTTTTAAAAAAGTGGTGACCTGATGATGGGATCCATGAGGAATCGAGGAAACCCCTCGAATTTTATATGGACACATAATATAATGATTTAGGCTTTTCCTCAAGTAGGTAACACAAGCATAATATACTTCACATAGTAACACAAGCATATACTACGACTTCAAAATTTTGAAGATTGAGTAGAAAAGTAATTAAAATTTTAGCCGAATTTAAAAGGGGACTTATTTAGAAAATTACTTTTATTTCATACTTTTTTGTGATTTTTACTTTGGAATTCGGTTTAATTTTTTGTTTCAAAATAATTAAATGTAGATATGATGAATAACTGAATACCCTCTTCAAATTCGATTAAAAGACCAACAACACACTGCTTTGCACTTTACTGCTGATGTTTCCATCGTCCATGGGCGGCGTTAATCTCATTAGAAGTATACGTTATAAAGCGTTGTTTTTCCTGAACAATAATGGCGAACATTTGTCCCTTGGCATTTCATTCTTTAGCTATTTATTCCACCCCAACCTTGTTAGACGTTTCTCACGGTGTATTATGTGCGTATAATGAATAGGAATGTCATTTAAAACAGTTTATCTTTACATGGCGTGATTATTACAACATGCTTCTAGGAGAAGTATTAATCAATTTAATCATGCACATAGAATACCTACTGTCACCATCAGCAACTTTAAAATATAATGCTCTTAGTTAAATAATTCGTTTCTTTTCTTCAACATGCAACTATGACATAAAATATTTGCAGTAGAGCAGTCACAGCTTATTAAATTACTACGTAAGCACAGGCTTTGTTGCTTATATTGTATGTCATAATATGAAGATGAATATTTGTATGATATACCTAAATCATTTAAGATTTGGATGACCTCTCATATTTTTTTGTATACGGAATACTACAATAGAAGATATGTACAATAGAAAATATATCATCTACGAGTCTAATTAAGATTTTTATAACCATGTGCTACAGGGCTACTCACAATATTCATGGTTATAGTTATAAAAAATACTTTTAAAAGTCAATCCCGAGCTACGCCGTACACTTTTCACGACAGATGTAGTTTTATATAGTACGCGACTTCGTCCGCGACAACTGATGGCACAATAATGCATTTATTTCCACCAATTTGATTACCATAAAAAGGGTTATAGTGAGTCAATCTTAAAAGATAGACATATACTGTCGTGGACATTTTTTTAGATCATTTAAAGAGGAATACTTCTTTCATACACATTTTTGGGTAACTTGAACCGTTTACGCAGCTCACGCAACGGAAGCCCTCAAATATGAATAACTTTCCCCGTTTTTGCAACATTTTTCACTGATGCTTCGCTCTTATTGATCGCAGCGTAATGTTATATAGGTATAGCCTAAAGCATTCTCGATAAATGGACTATCCAATACAAAAACAATTTTTCAATTCGAACCAGTAGTTCCTGAGATTAGCGCGTTGCAACAAAGAAACAAACAAACTCTTCAGCTTTATAAAATTAGTATAGTTAAGATGAAAATCAACTAGGTACTCAAGTGTTATTTGAGTGAGAGTATAAAGAGGGAGGTTATTTGAGTAAGGAATAATTAAATAAGTTTACTGATTTTGCTTGCTGAATCCTGTCCAAATACCATTTACTTTAAAAAGAACAAATTGGTATGGTTATTATCAAACTTATTTCTAGAATTTTATTGTAAATTGACGTAATTTAAATATCATATTATGTAGTTTTAAATCAGTTCTATGTATATTCAAACATTGTCCATATATGCTCTTAAGCTGTAGTCAAAACACCCACTGTTTTCTAAATAAAGTTTTAACGGCCTCTACATGTTTTCAATAAAGGTTACTCACCCCTGGTTGCCAAGTTCAACTTACTGACATTTGAAGAAGGTTTCGAAGTTTATTAGACTAGCTTTATTAGACTTGTGATTCGAAACATCGTGGATCTGATTTTGCTGAAAGCTGTTAAGTTTTTTGGATAAAGTATTTTATTATTTCCATAACGGATACAGGTTGTTAAAATTACATAAACAAGATAGAACAACTGTAGATCAGTGCCTCTGCCCTCTTTTTGTATTATAAAAACATTTATGCATACCAAATATTGATTAAACTGTGCTTAAATCGATTACGCAATACAACATTAATTAAATTATAATATGTATACGTAATACTTTAGTTCTCGTCAGTTTTACTTCACTTATGTAATTTCGGAGTAAACCATTTCCAATTGCCACCTATATTAGTCATAATATGAGATCAGAAATAACTTAAAACAGTTAATTACTATGGTACATAATAAAGGTATGCATTAAAATTTCACATGTTATGCTCATTTATATTATATTTATAGAACGATATAGTTTTTTTAAAGAAACTACATAGCAGGATACTCTATAATTTAAGAAGATATTTATGTTTTGGCTACCAATTTGTGCGCAAAATAACTTCACGTAGAGCACCTGCGTTAAGTGATCTGTTTGCTCGTAATATAATTTAATTCCCATATTATGGTAGTGATAGGTAGATCACGGCCCAACTTAAGACACCTCTAAGACTAGGGTTACACGGTCAGTCTGGCATCAGTTCAGTCCATCAGCCTGATCCAGACTGACGAAAGAATGATCGTGTAACCGTGTGATTGACGGACTGACAATTTTTTTATTATGTACCTTCCGGCCATCATTCTGGCGTCAGTCTGAGACTGATGGACTGAACTGATGCCAGAATGACCGTGTAACCCTAGTCTAACACTTAACCTCAGTGACAGGTTTGGATAGTGGGGATTTATAGTTACGAACGAATCCGTTCACAAACTCTATATTTTTAACTAATTGTATAATTATAAATATCTGAGATACCGAGCTTTGATAGGAGTTCTCGCATCGCGTGACGCGTCGCTCAACAATGTGAGTTGAATCTAATAGGTACGAAATTATTGAGATACTAGCTAACCCGTGCCCACTTCGTTGGGCGATAAACATTTTTGATGATGATGTAGCTGATGAGGATAGATAGATAGATATATTTATTTGCATATATAGGATAAAAGTGTCCTAAGTTACGCCTTATAACATCAGCTATCTGCCAGTGAAAGTCCCGTGAAAATCGGTCCAGCCGTTCCAGAAATTAGCCGGAACAAACAGACAGACGGACAGACAACAAATTTAGAAATTGTTTTTTATTATTTTTAGATTTTTCCGTATGCATTAAGTGAAAAGCTGTTAATTTGAAATTACAAACATACACTTTAATTTTATTTATTTGTCTTACATGTATAGATTGTTGCACGATGAATAAAAAAAAATCAAAGATAAGTCATAAGACCTAGCTGGATGGATTTTCTTCCCCAAAACCCCCTGGATGCTAAATTTCATGGAAATACTTGAAGCCGTTCTCGAGATTCTGATTATAACATAATACATATAATATGTATACAAGAATTGCTCGTTTAAAGTATGTATATAAGAATATGGGCCATAACATTCAAGCTGATGACGATCAGGTATAATCAGTATTCATCACACAATTAGCTTTTTTGTGTCAACATGTAACGAACACGGCTCCTTGGCGGATTCGATGGCAAGAGCCAAGAGATTCGTGCTGTGTTTTTGTCCTCAATAAACCTACATCTAGGCATTCCATGTTCACTATCACAGATTTAAGACATAGTACCAGATAAACATCTACTTAGGATAATATTAGGTAAGCACATATTTCATTTTCTAGAAGTTGTCTTGTCCTTGACCTAGTGAATAAACCCCCTGTGTCACACCCGTGATCGTGCAGGATCGATGCCGGGTTGTGGTATATACCACAATTTCTCAATAACCGTATACCAACTGGCGCTAGACTTAGTTTAATTTACTTCCATCTTCTGTAAAAACCCTGACAAACTTTGGATGTTCTATGATAGGTGTTCCTCTGTACGTAAGTATATTTTTACTTTGTGTTCACTACTCAGGGAGGCCAAGTATTTAGTTTAGACGTGCTAACATTAGTATAGATATCCTCATTCAAGTAAAAACTCATAACGTTGTCGTGACTCTACGATTACTTCCAGCATATTTGAAGAGACGACAAAGCTTATTTACCTCTTGTTGTTTGCATATAATAACAATGTGGTACTTAGGTAAATTCAATACAAAATAAGTGCAGCAAACAAGTATTATTATTTAGTACATAATTACATAATATTAGGTTGTAACAACATTTTCTATTCTACGCAAATTTTTTCCCTCTATGTTCAACGCCATAAAAAAATTATATATTTTTAAAGTGGTATATATTACCAAGTAATGGACTTAATATGAATAAAGCCTTTAGCCAACTAAAATACTACAAAGCTAGTTTTTTATTTATTGCTATTAATGTTGCCAGACTCCTATTGGAATTAATCGACAATTATTTCTCCTTCGTTGTTGACATCTTTAATATTTTGCCTGTTTGTTTGTTTGTAGTTTGCCTGCCAGAGCTGATGATGATGTTCAATTTAAATTGGCATACACAATTTAAAATCACAGCATCATCTCATTAATCCTGATGTATTTTGCCAGACTCCTATTGGAATTAATCGACAATTATTTCTCCTTCGTTGTTGATATCTTTAATATTTTGCCTTTACCTGAAGCTGATGATTATGTTTAATTCAAATTGGCATACACAATTTAATATCACATCATCATCTCATTAATCCTGATTTAAGCGTTTGACCCGGGCCCAGGGTTAGAGCGTGCCTCGCTTTCACTGCGCCTGGGAAACGTACAACTAACCCACTCGCTGATATTCACATCAAAGCAAAAGTGAAACATTTATTATAAACATTATCTAATCTTCTAATTTAAAGAAAAACAGCCAAGTGCGAGTCGGACTCGCGCACGGAGGTTTCCGTTCAAATTTGACGTTAGTTGTATGGGAGCCCCGTTAAATATATTTTATTTTATTTTCGTTGTTATTTTAATATAATAGTGATATCACCTGTGAAAATATCAACTATCCAACTATCAAGGTTCAGGAGATACAGCCAGGTAACAGACGAAAGGACAGCGGAGCCTTAGTAATATTATACCTGTTTTACCCTTTGGGTACGGAACCCTATAAATGCACTTTCAATGTCGCGCTAAAACTCGAAAACGTCTTCACGCATTACTCTACGTTAGACGTATCACGTAGACATTTAAAAAGGATCTTAGAAATTCATCCTCGCTCTGGATATATTTTTCATATCAATAAGAATATAAAACATATCAATAAGAACTAGTGGTAGGTATAACAGAATTAAGCGATCATTATGTTCTATGAATCTATGTGGTAGGTAACAGGTAGTAAGAGTACATAAATGCAATAATGACCGCCCCGCTAATTTAACCTTGTTTGCACATGGTTCGCACAATTCGACGTACCTACTGATAACGGCACTTGCTCTTTGAATCAGCAACCTACCTACTGACCTTAAAATTATAGTCCGTGTATTTAGTAATATTAATACTATATGCAAATCTAAAATCACTCAGCAGTTTTACAAAGTCATCGATACTTTGTTTGTAATTCAACGAAAGTCGAAAGTTGGTTAGCGGTTTAGACTCAAAAACATAATGTAACAAACCACAGACATACTTTTGTGTTCAACATGAAAGTGAAAGCACGAATTAGTACACCTTATCCCCCTTACTAATAAACGCTGTATAAGCTTTGAATAGTTACACAGTGTTTTGTCTCTTTCTATCGAATTAATCATCTCACTTGTGTGATGTGAACAAAACACTGTATAACTATTCAAAGCTTATACAGCGTTTATTAGTAAGGGGGTATAAGTTTTCCCATTATCCGATACGATATTGGACGCCGATATGCGATATCCATTATCAGATTTCCAAGGGCAAGTAAAATGTATGAAACAAACCTATAGGCTACACGTATCACAGGCAATGCGTACATACAATCCGGCTTCCCTTGTGTTACATATTATATCTTTTAGATATACAAACGAAAGTCGTGTTAGTTGCACTATTTATAACTCAAGAACGGCTGCACCGATTTTGCTGAAAATTGATGGGGAGGTCTCTTAGAACTAGGAGAACATAGGATACTTTTTATCCCGTTCCCGAGGGACTCAAAACTAGAGAATGGCGGGACATTTGGCTTATTTTGGTCTTGAATTAATTGTGAAACTTCAGGGAAGGTGAACAGCGAGAAATATTGGAAAAGGTGTAGGCAGTAGGAGTAGTTGTAGTAATTTATTCATTCCAGTTCATATTTAAGATAATTGCAATTCTTCGATGTTTCATTTCGGTAAAAAAAATATTTTTCAATTCTTGCCAGGAACCAAAATTAAATGTCATTCACAAAATCCATCCGAGAACAGCTAGTATACGAGTAGAAACTAGTAACATTTACATAACCTTTATAATCTCCGTAACCGTCATAATTAAATTCCAAGGCGTCGGATGCAATACAATCGCAATACACATATTTCACCCGCGCAGAATCAGAGCATGAAATATTGGTATGAGATTGTTCTACGCGCACGTTTGAAATACGAATTTCCATAAATATTTTAGGGTTCCGACGTACTCGAGGAACCCTTGTAGTTTTCCATGAAGTCTCGATAGCTATGTTAAAACAGCCATTGGCATTCTCATAAACGACCAATCAATGTTTGACGCGTCTTGATCGGTACAAACTTCAAAAATCAGTAATTGACAATATCGAGACGATCAATTTATAATTAATTGAAAGTTAATTGAAAGTCTATGTTAAATACTATAATAGGTCATGAATAAAAGTATTTAATTTGACACTATTCAATATTCAACTATTATAGCTGCAATTGCATCAGTAATAATAATAATTACATTTACATAAAGACATTAAAATTGCATTATTATCGACCGAATATTATTGAAACATTAGTTAAATTGAGTGACGCTCAGGTCACATGCTGTCCTTGTCATTTCGGCTAGCAGAGACAGCGACAGCCTGTGAGTAGGAGGGCTATTATTTTTAATTAGCGTTTCAGTATTCGACCGTAAATCAATTAATTGAAACATATATTTTGTTTTGCAATCTAAGTAGTTTAGTAAGGCGGGTTATAATGTGTTACAACATGATTATACTTTGAATACATGAAACAATCACTTGGTAGAGCGTTGCAACTCAAAACGTTCTGACACTTGCACTGGTATGGGAATCAGGCCGCGCTGCCGGTTTTTTGCACTTTTCCGTTTATAACTTACTAGAAAAACTTATACTACAGCAATCGGAGAAGTTCGATGTAATCTTACAACAGACTAGATGTTGCGCGCGACTTCGTGCGCGACAAAAGGAAATCCCGCGGCGTACACTTTGCCGCGATAAAAAGTAGCCTATGTCCTTCCCCGTGGTATATTCTATATCTGTGCCAAATTTCATCAAAATCGGTCCGGTAGTTTTGGAGCCTATTCGATGCAAACAAACTAACAAACAAACAAACAAACTTTTTCTCTTTATATATTAGTATAGAGTATTAGTATAGAGATATAGATAACAGCAAATATAGTGCCTTATTCAAATTAGTATATTTTATAATTTGGATAACACGCACCAAATTAATTGTTACAGTGACATTCAACGGCAATTTAATGTGGAGTCAACAACTTTAAAGTTCTAAACATTTCATTTGCGGTTCGATCTTTTGAGGTTTAAGTAACTTTAGGTGTTTGAAAGATACATAAGAAAAAGTTCTATTTTTGTTTCTCTTAGGGTTAGATGTGAGTGGTGGCTATATACGTCAACTAGCGTCACCAGTAATATGTACGACTGTAGGTATATAAGAAACGTAACCTGTCCGCAGCGGGCTTAGAATGACCACACTAAAAATGAGTCTACGCTACGCTTGGCTACGATGGATTATTATTATTTCTACGATCTGTCATTTTGTCTATTCTTGCGTAGAAAGAACTGGTTTCTACGCGGTGGTCACTAGGTCTGCTGATTTTACTAATTTACCACCATTCGTATTATATAAGGCGCTTCTAGTGGCGCCTCCGTTATATCCCAACTTCTACTCGACTAGGGTCCTTATATATGCACATTATACAGCACGTTAATTATAATAAAATCAATATCATTGAGTTTATTGCACTTTATTCTGCACTGATTACACGAGTGCAGACCACTGACAGGTCACTGACCCATCATGAGGAAACAAATGAAGTGGAACGGAGAGGGGAATCACAAGACACTGATTGAAAACAATATCGAATGCATCTGAAGACATTTTCATACTATTTTCTGATTGTAAAAGTTTTTCTTTAAAATAAAAGTTTGCAGTGCTGGTGGATTATTTATCTGTGATACTAAGAAAATAATGTTTCATTATCATAATATCCGTTTTCCCATGGTGTATCAGAACCCCTTGGAGGTTAATTATATTTCAGACTAACAATACTAGAGCAAAATATATAGTAAATATCTGAGACAGCTGGTATACAATTTTAAACAATTGAGTGTTATAATTTATAAACGTCGAATTACGAAAGGATTTTTAATGACGATAACACGTACTTCATGGCAGTCCATGGGAATAAGGTGCCCCTGTAGTAATTGATTAAGAAAAAAATTAAAATGTTAATACATAACAGATGTTGCTTTAAGTATCTTTTTTTAAGGTTTTGGTGTACCACCGACAAAGTTCCGGCTCGACCAGTCTCTAAACATTCACCTTTGCACTATTTAAACGCAAAGGAAGTAACCGCAACGACTGCAGACGAGGTTAAACTACGTATTTACACGTATGTTTGCGAGCCCACTATTCAACGGCGAATGTTGAGCGATTTTCATCTTATGCCTGGTCGAGCGGGAACTTGTTCGGTAGTACATTTAGTTTTTCGTCCGTCTAGACTCTATCTAGGGTTTTGTTTGTCGTTGCTATAGTTTGATTTTAAAGTTGCAATAATAATAAATCAATTAGGCAACTATTATGTTTATTATTAAATCCATGTTTCGTCCGTTTGCGGTTTCGTGTGATTTGTCATTAGTTTTCACCCGAAATTATTACTTACTACCTGACTCGGCAAAGGTTGTTATGCCATATTTTTTTTCATACAAACCTTCTCCTGACAATAACACATAAAAGAAAGATTTATCTATAATTTAGTGCAGTCGTTTGGAAGTTATGTGCGTACAAACATTTCCGTAATTCATTTTTATTTATGTAGATTTGTAATCAATTGTTAATATAACTTATATTACGTTATGAATCATATTACATTTATCATTGTGATATCCGATGACGCCTGCGCATCAGTAATTGTTACCATTTCAATTCAGAACGCTTTCATTGTTTTATAAATATGGCAGCGTTCCCATTTGGCAACTTTGGTTGCCATTTTGGCAACATTTGACCCTTTGTGGCAACCAAATGGCAACCAGGCTCAAATGGCAACATTTTGGCAACTTTTCGACTTGTCTCGCGATATTCAGTAAAAAATATCGAATAACTTTCCAAGAACTGAACACATCGAAATGAACAGAATCAAAATCTTGAACACATTATTATTTCCAAATGAAAACAATTCATAATTAGTAGATAAACAAATTGTACCCGTATTTCTACATCCAAAAAGTTTATTTTGGGGAAGCTAGAGATAAAAGTAATTTTATGAAAACTAAAACAAAAATGGAAGAAAGTGTGTGTCTGTGAGCAGTGTGTAGTGCAAGAAAAGGTTTTTTTCGTGGTTGTCTAATACCTTTGTTTTTAAATCTAGTTGTAAGTTCTTAATTTTTTTCATGTTTTTAATATTCGATTTTAGACGCACTTACACATTTTTTAACTTCCCGCTAAGAAAATCTAAGATTTTCAAAAATCTGGAAGTTATTGGTTTTTACCCCGTTTTGTAAAAATCGAATTCTCATCAGATCTCGACGTTCTGAGGTTACAGGAAGCTTCCCTGGACCCTGACTAGACGAGGGTGTCACTATGTCTGTAGTATGTATGTATGTGTGTGTGTGCGTGTGTGTGTGTAAGTATGCAAACCTCTTATAACTTTTGAACATTTTGACCGATTTTATTGCGCCTGGTGCCACTCGAAAGGGCTTGGCCAAACTTAGATTTTGAACACAATTTGGACCGATTCGGACAGATAGATTTCGAGAAATCTCGAAAAAACTGTTATTTTTTTAAGTGTTTTTTTTTCGAATAACATTTAAACGGCTTTATCGACCAACTCTAAAATCGGTTGACTCGTTCGAAATATTTGTGAAGGAAATAAAACCGAAAAAAATGTTTTTTTGGAATTACTCCGAAATTTTTCATCTAAAAATTTTTTGTTGTCGATTCTTTCAAAGGACACGAAAAACTGCATCGGTTGCCGTCAATCGCGTGAAAATCGGTTGATTCATTCCAAAGTTATAACAGTTTGAAATTTCAAAAAATAGTGTTTTATTAAATCTTTCATCTTTTTCGCTTTCATCTTTAAATAGAATTTTGTACAGATGTTTTCTAATGGCAACCTTTGGTTTGAGATGGCAACATTTGACCCGAAAAATGGCAACCTGAGCTGAGTAGGCTCTGGCAACACTGAAATATGGGGCTCTTGTCGCCGTTTAAGTAGGTGCAAATTTTGACATAACGATGCCTCGTTTTAGCACAATGCAAAACCAACACTATCATTAGAACAATGATGTGAATTAAGAAACCTTTCATTAACACCAGAACCCCGATTCTCGTATTTACTTTCAACTAATTATAAATGAAATGTCTTATCGTATCGTCTTGTTATAAACTGATTTTTGGAGTTTGGATCAATAAAAAGGCATTTAACATTGGTATTACTTTTTTGAGAACACCATTTTTCTGTTTTAGCATAATATCAAGACTACATCAAAACTGTATTATTGTAAGATTTAATTAGCAGAATCGACCTATTTCTTACAGAAAATAGATACTCTACTATGTTGTCAGCGACGTACTAAGGACTAACTACTAAAATCTCACGTTTTATTAAAACTAGACACAAAACTGTATTATTGTAAAATTTAACTAGCAGAATCGATCTATCCTACAGAAAATAGATACTCTAATATGTGGGCAGCGAACAAACTACTAAGTACTAACTTAACTAAAAATAGACAGATTTTTAACTAACTTCACTATTTTTATTTGAATATCAAGAATTACTTGTTCGAGCAGACAGTAAAAGTAACTTTTCTAAATAGCCAGCTCTTACAAAACTTGTCTCGTATCAAGAGGTGTGGTGAGGGTCAGGTCGCTTAGTTCGGACTTCGGTGACGTTCGTTTCAAAACTTTAGTCTTAACCTCATCATACTAAAGACCTTTTTGAAGTGACCTGCCTGTAACCTACTGTTATCACGTGATTACAAGACTTGCCAATATGAAGTTTTTTTTTTTAATAATAATATCTATGGACGCTTCACACCACGTCAATCTGATCCCGTGGTAAGTTCTCGAAGAACTTGTGTTACGGGTACCAGACAACGGAAATATATTTAATACTTTTATACTATACATATATTTAAGATTTTTATTATATTATACACATATTTAATACACATCCATGACCCAGAAACACAGAAAAACTTTTTGTTCCTTCGGCGGGATTTGAACCCGCGACCCCCGGCTTGAGCACCAACACGCTCAACCAACTGACGACCTCTGTGGCTACAGAGGTCGTCAAAGTTAACCTGTGACCTCCTAATTTCATGGTGTAGGTACCTTAAGGTTGGCCTGTGGTTTGAATACACAATGGGTGACGGTTAGTCTGGCAGGTATTGTTCCTAACAATTCAAATACACGTCCGGCCGACCTTGTACCACCTTATATAACTGGGATTTCCTACAACCTAAAACACTAGATAACACTAACAGATTGTAGACTTTATACCTAGGTATTAAATATACGACTGTAAACATCTTAAGTCACGCTTTTGTCGTAAGAGGTTATAAAAATGAAATAGAAATTGTATGCGTATAAAAATAACGAATGATACCTAATACTGGAAACTAACCTTAAATCCATACACATAAACAAAATTGAAGAGTCTGTCTGTAATTTGAAATTAACAGATTTGCATTAAATGCAAAAATGATAGTCTATTAAATTTTAAAAATTTTGTCTGTTTGTTGGACCGATTTTTACCGAACTTTCACGGGTAGGTAGATAGCTGATGTTATAAGTATCATACATAGATTACATTTATCTTAGGATTCCGTATTTTTTTGTTTTCATTAGTTCTCAATATTTTTTATTTTATTTTAATTAGTTCTCATTTGTCTTCAATAAACGTAGACAACGCCCTTTGTTTTAAGACATCCTGAATTCCTGACAATATGGAGGAAGCGATTTGAAACAGTCATAAAAGGTATCGCAGTAGACCTAATTTCATTTATATGCATCACGTGCGATGTAAAATTGTTTAAAGAACACATCTGCAAGCCGCTCGGATCGTAATATGGACCATAATATTGCAACAGGTTAGATCAAAGGGTAGCATTCAGCCTACGTTGCATTGACTGCGTTATTTTAATCCGTAGGTACACTAACACTAGTTTAGGTGTAACAAACAGTGAACAGTGTAACAAACATACAAACATCCATTTATTTCGTAGATACCTATAAGAAATGAAAGACAGAAAAATTTAACGCGTTGACGATTTAGGTTATAAAAATCTTCATGAACACTCTTCACAATCTTCTATGTTTTAGCGGCTGTAAGAATATTTAATCGATAAACCTTGCTATTGGCGAACCTAGGAGCTCAGCCAATAATGACCCAAACGCGTTAACCAATCAAAAGCGCTATTGAATAGATAAACTACCGACAAAAAGAAAGCAGGACTTAAGGGCTACCTTAATCATAAAACTAGCATGTGACTGATTTTTTTTATTGCATAAATGAATAGTACTCTTAAATATGAGTAACTTCTCAGAAAAAACCGTATATCAAAAATCAATATTTTCAAAGGTAAAGCGATTTGTATTCAAAATTTCGCAAGTCTCGTAAAAACGCTCCATACTAAAGTCGGGTTACAACTAACATGTGACGTCACTCTTGGGTAAAAAAAATTTTTTGGTACTTTTTATTTAATTAGTATTTACTTAATTAGTAAACTACACATAAAATAATATATTTTTTTACATTTACCAAGTAGTAATGCCTCAATATTTCTGAATATATTAATGAAACTAAATATTTCAGATGTAATCCGATCCCCTATTTAGGTGGAGTTTGAATATTTGGGCGTTAGTCTTCTGTTAACGATTCTCCTTAATATAAGCGCCTGTAATAATACGTCGCGCGTCGTTCACTCGTGTGCATCGGAAGGCTACTTTATTACTTCATATCGCTTTGCTTAGCTAATCGTAGCTACTCACGTGTATCCGTGTGACCTTAATAGCTAACAATTGAGCAAAATACTCATGCCTCATCATGGAATCGATACGAAGAACATCTGCGCCTAATTGTAGCACTATCAGTTACGAGCACTAAGGCACAGTTTCTGAAATCTGAGGTTTCTTGTCGGTAGTTTATCTATTCAATAGTGCTTTTGAGTGGTAAACGCGTTTGCGTCATTCAATCAAAAGCTATATTGGATAGATATAATCTACCGACAAAAATCCTTAGAAATAGGGGCTCTAAAAAGGCCACTTTCATATTATGTTTCCTAATATTATATTTTTCAACTCACATTATGTGCGCCATCTGGTAAATTTCACGATTTTTGTATGGAAAAAAATATATGAAACATAATATAAGACACCCAAAGTGACTTTTTAGACTCCCTGGGAACAACTAAGAAGATATATTCATAATTTACAAATATACGTAAATGACATAGCTTTCTTAATATTTTAACATCTCTGAAACCTTAGGTATGGATTTTTTAGGGTTCCGTACCTCGAAACGAAAAAACGGAACCCTTATAGGATCACCTTGTTGTCCGTCTGTCTGTGAATACCCTTTTGGACGAATTTTTGGCCGAAATCTAGCAAACCAGAGTAAGTTATTTCACGAAGCTAACTGTAAACATGGTTCTAAATGTGGCTTGAATAAGTGTAATCAAGGTTTATGTCGGCGTTGCTTCATATGTACCTACTTCAGGAATGAATTAAGCAATACTGACCTGATGGTTTAAATAAAGTATAATGGTATAAGTTTCAATTAGATACAATAATAATTTTCCTGTATTGTTCTGATTTTATATTTGGACATATTTATAAGGAAAGAAGGAAACAAATAATACCTATGGCTTATGGATGCTTCAAACTACGTCAATCTGGTCCCGTGGTAAGTTCTCGGAGAACTTGTGTTACGGGTACCAGAGTCAGACAACGGAAATATTTAAAACATTGTACATATTGTACCCATATTTAAGATTTTTATTATATCAAACATATTTAATACACATCCATAATCCATAAACCCAGAAAATCTTTTTGTTCCTTAGGTGGGATTCGAACTCGCGACTCCCGCTTGAGCACCAACACCTTCAACCACTGAGCCACGGAGGTCGTCAAGATAAGGTATAACTTAGTTTTGTAAATCTAGACACAATAGATAGGTAGGTATGTGTAAATGTCGTATATATGTAAAAAAATTAAATTGACTTGGCATACTCTTATTAGACACGCTACCGTATATTATGCGGTTAGTATCGATTTATCGATTTTACGCGCTAGAATTTTATAAGGCTATTCGGTCATACAAAAAGCTTCCTTATATTGGAAAACAATTTCAACATATTCAATAATATTTTATATATTACGAAATAATAACACTCCTTAATACTCGTTTTTATCAAACATGCACCATAAAGGCAGACTCAACAGAACTCTACCAAAACTTTTTATACTTTTAAAAAATATTTGTAAATTAATGCACTAAAATGAACGTAAATGTTGCTCAGAATTACCTAAATAAAGTCAATATACATGATACATAACTTCATTGAACTTGAAAATTCTGGGATAGAATAATAAGTAAGGAAGACTTAAAGAGGACTCTACATATAGTATATAGATTCGGTTAAATATTTTTAACCTAAGTAAAATTAAATAATATAAACGATTCGTTGTAGTTGATTCTAGGTATTATTATTATGAGCCCTAGTTCTAGAAATTTTTCAACATAATTAGATAAAGCATCCTTTTGTGATAAAATGTAATGCGCTGGAACTCTACTATAATAATTTTATTGTTTAATATAGCATATACATACAATGTTAATAAAATGTTTAATTCTTTGAAATATCTTATCAATACAATGTTAGTAAATTGTTTAATTCTTTGAAATATTGTGTCTTATGATTTATCATACTTCTTTTCAATATTTTTTACATCTAAGCTTTAAAACATTGTTAATAGTTAGACTCACCGATTTATTTAAAATCCATAGACACACACTTCACAAAAAGCACTAAGCACTATAAACCGTTGATCGAAACACGAAGCTAATTATAACTGAATCATATAAAAACTTAGCGGGAGATATTATGACGCGAATTACATGCGTACAGCCATCGCGAGGCGCCGAACGAATGTCGGCTCGCCGAACCGCACTACAGATTTAGCTAGGGCTGCCTACTTACAAAATATGGTATTAATTTAACTCAAGTTAACTAATATCTATTCTGTGCTCAAGTATAAAAACCGGGCCAAGTACTAGTTGGACTCGCGCACGAAAGGTTCCGAACCGTTATCTATAAAAACGGAAAAAAGGCACGTTTGTTGTATGGGAGCCCCCTTAAATATTAATTTTATTGTTATAGCGGCAACAGAAATAAATAATCTGTGAAAATTTCAACTGTCTCACGGACGGACAGACAGACAGATAGACAGGTAGAAAAAATATCGATTTAGCTACATCTTAACCAGAGAAACTGCGAATTTTGAAGTTTTTATATATACTTTTTCTTCCATTGCGTAATGAAATAATAAGTTATTTCGCTTTCTTGTTGTCAAAAAGCGTAGCTTTTCGCATAATATTGGAAAATTGTTGTCTCGAGTTCGAGTCCCGGCCAAAGTAATATTTTTGTGTTTAATTTTTTTAATCGTCATATATTACTTTTTACCGCTTTACTAGAACTGCGAGCTTTGCAAAGCTCGGTCTTCCATGTACTTATTATAATGAGTTCAAACGTTATTTTGTTATTTATGTTAGTTCAAATTGTACTACAAATACATTTTGTAGTACAATTTCCAACGTTTGACAGCCCTAGTTCCAACACGCAGTCCGATGTGACCTATAGAGCTAACTGGGTGAATCGGTCGATGTACACATACCTGGTAAAAGGTAAAAGCCTCAAACAATAACAGTATCCCTTTCTTTGTATTACTTTGTTAATGATAAGCAGTAATTAGGATTATTATTAGTTATTTATGTTAAAATCCACTAACAATAGTTAACCCATTATGGGTAAACCTAGAATGGTTTTGTTGTGACTTTGAATGCTAATTTGAAGTATAAACAAAAGAAGCCTTATCATTCTAATATTGTCTTTAGAACATTTTATCTTGGTGACTAGAAACCTAAATATCTAAATTCTAAATCCCTTATTAACCGACTTCCAAAAAGAAGGAAGTGAAATGTATTTTCGACCTATGAATACATCTCAGAATCATTAACCATTAAAAATTCTCACAATTTGGCCTTCTTATCAATACTAACTACTATTTTTCAATGCTAAACACTTTGGTAGACCATTAAAAATAACATTCATGGTTAGTATGAGGCTCACTTGACCCGAATTCTTCAGTAATTGCAAATTGGCCACCATTCCTCGCTTACCTTTTCAACGAATTCACATCACGAGTCACGAGTTCACGACCCTTACAATTCCAAGCTTCGCTCAAAGCTGTTCATACAGATAATAGGAAAAGTCCATCCTTAATATACATTTGATGTAATATAATACATCAGTAACTGATACGGTCATAGAATCTCACCTTATGCCGGTGGATATAAGATTACGGACTTTACAGTGAAGGAAGCCCAAGAAAATGCTAGGGTTTCTTTACGATTGTATAACTTCAATGCACTTAATCCTAAGATTGGAATACATTGTGAGATAGATAGGTATCACGTAATTTCTCCATCTCTGCCTGCCGTCACATAATCAGTATGTAAGCATTTTTAGCTTCCAGGTAGTATTGACGTAATCCATTATTTTGCCTTAACTTTAATACGTTTCCCGTACTTTTTATGTCGATTTCGTTAAGCTTTATGATTGTAAAGATGGAAGGCAGATACATTATTGTATAATTTCTCTAAAGATTTAACGATTACGTAGCCAATAGCCATAAGGTACATATACATTATTATTTCTACGTCAAGTAATATCTTCAATTTCTTCACTTGATTTACAACGGTTTCTCAGCAATGCTCCACCCTAGCCTCAGCTTAAATCGATGGAAACTTGTCGTCAACGTCACCAGTTTCCATTAGGCAGCGGTGTCGCCATTAAATGCGTAAAATATTGCTAGGTTCGATCGTTGACAAGTTCGTAGGTGTGTATTGGTAACTTGTTAAGGTTACTTGTTGCAAGTAGGGGCCTATTTTTTTTTTGTTCATGACTTAAGAGGATCACAGGTCATCTTTATCCATAGTCCACAGTGGCGAAGACTGGTTCTCCTTTATAGGGAAGCCCCGCAGCAGCAGGATTTGGACGAGGGTCTTTTAAAGATAAGTGGTAAGTGAAGCTGATAGGAATAGAGTAATAGTAACCCCACGCCACTGATAGACCATCTTGCCAGTCAATAATTTACCTGCAAATGTCATGCTTACATCAACTAAAGTTAGTATACAGACTCTTATACAAACCGGCTGACCTCGACCACGAATGCCGTTGGAGCTTGGAATGCTTTCTTATGTGTGCGTTAATATAATAGACTTAAAAAGGCTTCAGATTTTTTTAATTCTACCACACCTAACAACAGACGTTATGTTTTTTCTTGGCGATTGAGCAAGATTCTATTTATTTCAAGCTTCAAGTACTACTGCCTTGTTATAGAACGGTGTTGTTTCTGAATTCTGGTTAATATAAAAGACGACATGACATGATCACAAATAAAATTAATTTAATATAACATAAAGAGAATAAGATAATCTAGAAAGTCTTGCAATTCATCTCGTAATGCAGTAAAACCGTGTGAACATAAAACTAATTTATAGAGTTGGCAACAAAATTATTAATTTCAATACACATTACGTTTCGTAACAAATCGGTTTACTTAAGAAATGATCTTGCCTAACTGTAATTATAATTATTATCGTTACAATACTCTATACAAGCTCATTAGGAAACTAGTCAACTATTAAATGCATGTTACTTAGTTTAACAGCCTCCGTGGTCAAGTGGTTCGAGCATTGGCTCTCGACTTGGAGGTCATGGGTTCGATTCCCACATGGGAACAACAAAAAAAAATGGTGTTTCCCAGTTTGGTTAGGACAATGCAGGCTGATCACCTGATTGTCTGACAACAAAGATGATCCATGCGTCGGATGGGCATGTAAAAAGTCGGACCTGCGCTTAATCTCTCGCCAGTCGTGTCGGTCATCCGTCCCACTGGGTTACGAGAGTAAAAGGAAGAGAGAGTGCTCTTGTGTACTGCGCACACACTTGGCCAAAATCACTCCTGCGTAACTGGCCTAGTTTCAATGAAACCGGCCACCGTCACCAAGATCGGTGTGGGAGTTATTATTATTATTATTATTATTATTATTATTATATTATTACTTAGTTTTTAAATTTTACGTTACGTTAGCGTCAGTTCACATTTTACACAGGAACGAGACGACATGCGCCGCGGCGCTGCATTTTTTAACCGACTTCCAAAAAAAGGAGGCGGTTATACGTTCGGCTGTATATATATATTTTTTTTTTTTGTATGTTCGCGGATAACTCCGCCGTCTGTTGGCCGATTTTCAAAATTCTTTTTTTGATGTAAAAGGTATAGTCCGAAGTTGGTCCCATTTTCAAAAAATTGGTGACCTGATGATGGGATCCATGAGGAAACGAGGGAACTCCTCAAAATTTATATGGACACATATGGTGATTTCGACTTTTTCTGAAGTAGTCCAAGCATATGCTACCAAAAAGTAAGATTTTGCTCCAAGGTATACCCTGGATCCAAAAGTACAGAACAGAACTCCTGACTCCTTATAGATACATGTTTGAGGATTTTGGCGTTGTTTAAAGAACTTCAAGCATATGCCACTTTGTCAATTAGAGTAATCATCATCATCACCACCACTATCACAGCATACATCATCACATTATGATGATAAAGAAGGTACTTCTCATAGTATTTTACACTAACACGAAGATCTTTGAACATTACTCTGCCGTTTATTGACCTATTTGCAAAATTCTTTTGTTGTTGTAAATGGTTTAATTCGAAATTGGCCCTTTAGTCACTAAAGTGTAAACGTGATGATGCGATCCATGAGGAATCGAGGGAACTCCTCGAAATTTATATGGACACATATAGTAATTTTGAATTTTTCTGAAGTAACACAAACATATGCTACGAGACAATAAGATTTTGTACCAAGGTGTACCCTGGATACAAAAGCACTGAACAGAACTCCTCAGTCTTTAAATATATGCGTTAGGAAATTTCGGAATTGTTTAAAGAACTGCAAGCATATGCCACTTTGTAACTTACAGTAATCATCGTCATCATCATCTTAATAACAATACCTAATGGAAGCTTAGCGCGTATTCAGTTATACATTCGATCGTTTATTTTAGACGTTTTTAAGACGTATTAATACATAATAACTTGAACAAGATATATCTCTAAAAAGGGTGAAATTATTATTTTTAAACAAAAAATTAAACCGACTTCCAAAGTAAAAATACACAAAAAAGTATGAAATAAAACTTATTTTATAAATAATTCCCCTTTTAAATTTGTCTATTTCTCTACTTAATCTTCTTAATTTTGAAGTCGGTACCAGCAAATATGAACGTGAGTAATTCTATAAAATATTGTAGGATATCGTTTGGGCTGGTAGCGACTTCAACATTAAGAAGATTAAGTAGAGAAATAGATAAATTTAAAAGGGGAATTATTTATAAAATAAGTTTTATTTCATACTTTTTTGTGTATTTTTACTTTGGAAGTCGGTTTAATTTTTTGTTTAAAAATAATTAAGTTAGCGATTCAAAATTGAACTTTATTCACTAGTCACTACACAAGAAGATACACGTTTAATCGAACACATGAGTGTAGAGTCAATTGGCAAGCGGACTGATATTTTTTTATTGCATAAATGAATAGTACTCTTAAATATGAGTAACTTCTCAGAAGAAACCGTATATCAAAAGTCAATATTTTCAAAGGTACAGCGATTTGTATACAAAATTTCGCGAGTCTTTATACCAAAAAAAATTTTTTTTTTTGCGAAATTGGTAAACAAAACCTACATCATTAGTTTACTCACATCATATACAAAAACATTCATTATGGTAAGTATGAACTTAACCGCACAAATATGGGAGATATTTACAAATATATTCCTGCGGCCATATACTTCATATACTACTTCATATACTATAACCTACAAGTGACGTCATTTGTAGGTCGACTTTAGTATGGAGCGTTTTTAGGAGGCTCGCGAAATTTTTTATAAAAATCGCTTTACCTTTGAAAATATTGACTTTTGATATACGTTTCTTCTGAGAAGTTACTCATATTTAAGAGTACTATTCATTTATGCAATAAAAAAAAATTTGTCCGATTGCCTATTGTCAATGTCATAATTATATGACAGCTCGATACTCGAAACTTCGATCTTCAACTCTATTATATTAGCGCAGAGTTCCCAATTCTGCTGACTTTCGACTGATAGTTTAGGCTGGGAGTTGAGACTATAGCTCCGGAATCCGGAACGCCGGTGAAAATTCTGAACATTGAAAATAAAACTCTGCACTAATACAATAGAGACACGAACACAATAGTGTCTGTCAAATGTCAATGTCATATATCTGACAGCTCGACACTCTAAACCAAGGAATTTGTAAGTATTATATACAACAGGAAAGAGTACTTCAAACTTTATTTTCTTTTAATTCAATCAAAAATGATCTTTACTACTCAGACTTAAAGCTTATCACGTGCGCAATAAAAAAACCGGTCCCGGTGAGATAGCTATAAGTTATCCCTGTGTCTCGTTCTAACAAGTAACCTAGTGTAGCCAGTTTATATCTTTCCTTAAATTTTAGGTTTGGTAGATTTTATGTGCGATATAGTGTATAAGAAAGAAATACTAATAAACTCGGTTAAATATTATGTTATTCATAATCTGAGAGAGAAATGTAAAATAAAAATCACTAGTTATTTAGAACCTACCTACTAACCGATAATTAGAAATTTGTTATTTATTTTTTGATTATTTGCATTTTGGTAGAGTAAAATGGAAGAAATGAAAATAGAATAGTTGCAACACAAAACGCCGTGTATTTCCCTTGGAACATTCTAAATGTTCGGGTGACAATATGATTTAATAGGGAATATAGGACATTTATATTATTTTACCTACCTTCATGATTTATTGTGAAGAGGAAACCATTGTATGTTTGTATCTTATTGATAATTTCTGAAACCTAACAGATTTGAAAAATTCTTTCACTGGTAGAAAAAATTTTAATCCCTGAGTGCTTATTATGTGCGCATAGTTACGTGAGAACCTCGCGGGCGGGCGGGCGACATCAGACAGACAGAGTTATAATATTAGTAGGTAGGTTTATCTGTATAGGATGACTTATAATATAATAATAACATTTATGGACACTTCACACCACATCAATGTTGTCCCGTGGTAAGTTCTCGAAGAACTTGTGTTTAATTTTATAAGCTTTTATTTAGTTTCACCTGTCCCGTTGTCGGTCTGTAATGGATTCTTGCAAGTTAAATTTGATCCACTTTCCGGTTTCCGATTGAGTTGAAATTTTGCACGAATATGTAAACCGCATGACAATGCCATATTATGATGACGTGGAGCTGATCTGATGATGGAGTTGGAAGGTGGCCACAGGAATTCCAAAATAAAACCACATAGTCCCATCGAATTTGGGCTCGTTTAGTTCGTCTTGACAAGTACTTTGATACTATATGGTAACCAGGATCTGATGATGGAGCTGGAAGGTGGCCATAGGAACTCCGTAATTAAACGACGCAACCCCATCAAGTTTCGTCTCGTTTAATTCGTCTTGACGAGTACTTTGATACTATATGGTAACGAGGGAGCTAGAATATGGCCATAGGAACTCTGTAATTAAACGACGATGGGGTTCCATCGAGTTTGGGCTCGTATGATTCGTCTTGACGAGTATCTTGGTTGGCGTGAATATGCAATCAAATGAAAGGGCTTGCTGTGAATAGCTCGAAAATCCAACATGGCGGAACATCCAAGATGGCCGCCAAGTCATTTTTAATGCACTCCTACAATATGGGTATCAAATGAAAGGGCTTGCTGAGAATAACATAAAAATCTAACATGATGGAACATCCAAGATGGCCGGCAAGTTATTTTTAATGCACTCCTACAATATGGGTATCAAATGAAAGGGATTGCTGAGAAAAACTCGAAAATCCAACATGACGGAACATCCAAGATGGCCGCCAAGTCATTTTTAATGCACTCCTACAATATGGGTATCAAATGAAAGGGCTTGCTGAGAATAACATGAAAATCTAACATGATGGAACATCCAAGATGGCCGGCAAGTTATTTTTAATGCACTCCTAGAATATGGGTATCAAATGAAAGGGATTGCTGAGAAAAACTCGAAAATCCAACATGACGGAACGTCCAAGATGGCCGACAGTCAATTTTAATGTAATCCTATAATATGGGTATCAAATGAAAGGGCTTGCTGAGAATAACTCGAAAATCCAACATGATGGAACATCCAAGATGGCCGACAAGTTATTTTTAATGCACTTCTATAATATGGGTATCAAATGAAAGGGATTGCTGAGAAAAACCCAAAATCCAACATGATGGAACATCCAAGATGGCCGACAGTCAATTTGAATGCAATCCTACAATATGGGTATCAAATGAAAGGGCTTGCTGAGAATAACTCGAAAATCCAACATGGCGGAACACCCAATATGGCCGACAAGTTATTTTTAATGCACTCGTACGTGGGTATCAAATGAAAGTATGGTGTGTTGGGGTTTTTTGAGGTCCTTACAGAGTAGAGTAAAATCTCTAGGAGGTCTCCTGAAGAGCTTGACTGTACTAAATTAACCGGCAAACGACCTTGCAACAATGATGCGTTAAATGAGATGAACAGACTGAGAAACCTATCTAGCGATAACTAAAAAGTAAAAAATAAATTAAAAGTAAAAAAAAAAACTTTTTTAAAAAACAAGCTTTTATTTGAATACGCTAAAAAGAATAAAATATTTTTTCCTTTAAAACTTTTACTATCAACTTACAACGTAATCACACAATTTATAATTATGATATAAAAGCTTGTCGAGAATCAAAAAAATCAAAGAAGTAAATCAAGTAACTTGATCTGATAGATTTAGGAGACAATTTATTTGATCTGAATAAAATATTGAAAATAAATCGATATAACCAATTTACGTGACGCCACAAGGAAATAAATAAACATTTTTAAGTATTTGGAATTAGAACCAATATAATTTATAGCGCCCCAAGTGCGCCAAACTGAATAAATATCCCAAGCAATCCGCCCATACAACTGACAAGACCCGCAACGAAGGAAGGAACGAGGCAACTTTGGGAAGCCGTATGATGTTTTTTCGAAATCGAGCCCAGGAGCTGTCCAAAGCAATCAATGAAGTGTACCGTTCTCCTATCCAATCCTACATTATTTTTTATCTTAGATAAGCGATTTATTTTTTTATATTTTTTTGTTTATAGTCTATTTTATTATTTAAGTCAGTTTAGTCTTATCAACATATGACAAGAAGCCAGGATGCAGGGACCTCCACCGATATTTCGACCGTGTCCTTGGGAAATCTGCAGCAATGCTCCCACTGTTCCCGATATTTTAAAAGCCAGCGAGGTTTGAACATTCATGTAGGCACCACTTCACTTCCGAACCCCATCTATCAAACCAATTTCTGGCAAGAAATAACCCTCTGGCTTGGCGCGCGACGATGGCAAGAGACCAGACGGTATGACCCTGGTCCTTTGGAGAGTGGGACGGGCTCTTGTATGGGACGCTACTTGCGTCGATACACTTGCTCCGTCCCATGTCCAGGGCACCTCAAGCACTGCAGGTGCGGCCGCCAATCAGGCGGAGAACCTCAAGCGGCGCAAATATGAAAACCTTAGTGGGGATCTCATATTTGAACCGTTTGGGGTTGAAACCCTAGGTTCATGGGGTCCGGGTGCGCACAAACTTTTCAGAGATATTTCCAAAAAACTAATTGAAGCCACCCGAGACCCCAGAGCCGGCACCTATCTGGCCCAAAGAGTGAGTATCGCAATCCAGCGGGGAAACTCTTTGAGCCTTCTAGGTACTCTGCCTGGTGGGGACGACCTGGGAGATTTCTTTTTATTGTAGCTTTTTAAGTTTTTCTAGTTTTAATATTTTTTAAGTAGTTAGCTATTAGACAAGCTTTTATATCATATAAATTGTGTAATTACGTTATAAGTTGATAGTAAAAGTTTTAAAAGAAAAAATGGCGGAATTCGAACCAGCGACCGGCTTAATCACCAACATGCTCAACCACTAAGCCAATGAGGTCGTCAAACTTTTAATTAGTGCAAAATATACTTTACCACGTGGTAGTGCTCATGATTACAAACTTTCCCAAAGGAACTTTTTCATTTAATCCTCCTCAACTTAACATTAGGTAGCGAATTAAATAATAATAAAAAACAACGGGTTGCACTCAAGTGGGGCCATTTAACTAGACACTTTTCTCCTTAGTGTTTTCACTATACGTCAAATTTCAAAATGGCCCCAAAATTTTCAAAAGTGGGGCCATTTAACTGGAGACACTTTTTTCTTCATAGTGTTTTCACCATACGTCAAATTTTAAAACGGCCACAAAAATCTCAAAAATGGGGCCATTTAACTGGAGACACTTCTGTTCTCCATGGTGTTTTCACCATACGTCAAATTTCAAAATGGCCCCAAAAATCTCAAAAGTGGGGCCATTTAACTGGAGACACTTCTTTTCTCTTAGATACTGATTTCACCGTACGTCAACTTTCAAAATGGCCCCAAAAATCTCAAAAGTCGAGCCATTTAACTGGAGACAATTTTCGTGGGGGGACAATTGGAGGTAAAGGCCAATGTAAGGGTAAATGTGATGGGGATGATTGGCGGTCAAGGTCAAGGCCAAAGGTCAATAGTTTGGGTCAAAAGTAAATACGAACTAAAATAGTTTCATGCTCGCGTAAACCAAGACAGCAAACAATTTCAAGTTGCATTTTATGACTTTTCGATCAGATTCACGTGTCCTGCTCGAGTTTAACAGTTTTTACCCATCCCAAGAAAAATGCACAGTGCCGCTAAAGGAATTTTCACTTATAATAAATGCTCTAAAAAGTTTATTTGGGTAAGAATATGTTTGTTATCATGAGCATTATCACGTGGTAAAGTGTTTTACACTAATTAAAAGTCACTCTATAATAAACAATGTTTCAGCAACTTGTATTATCATTTATGACGTATTATTATTTTTAAACAAAAAATTAAACCGACTTCCATTAGAAAATAAGTTTTATTTCATACTTTTTTGTGTATTTTTACTTTGGAAGTCGGTTTAATTTTTTGTTTAAAAAGTAAAATTAAAAATTTTAAAAACCCCCGACACAAAAAATAAACTCTAAAAAATAATAAATAATATTTTAAACCTATTATAATTATATATTCACATATAATATTATGTAAGTTGAAATAATTTTATTTTCCAATCGTCGCCTCGTCGGGGGACCGCTAAAGTTTATAAAGTATTTTTACAACAACAGCTAATTAATTATTACGAATTACATTTAAGTAGGTATGAGCAAATTATTTTCGGAGTAAATTCTTTTGTTCATTCTGCGACTACACGTGTTTTTTTCACATAGCGGTCCCCCGACGAGACGACGATTGGAAAATAAAATTATTTCAACTTACATAATATTATATGTGAATATATAATTATAATAGGTTTAAAATATTATTTATTATTTTTTAGAGTTTATTTTTTGTGTCGGGGGTTTTTAAAATTTTTAATTTTACTTTTATTTTATCCTTTTTAAAGTAGGTATAAATAATGATTACCTTACCATATACATACTTTCAACGTCATTGAAGTAACATGGTACCAAATTTCGAATCGATAGGACATGTGGACGATAGTCAGATCCCCTCATCAACTAATAAAGAAAAGATGATCTTCAAACGGCTAATCAGGTCATGGTTACCTTACCATGTTCTTTAAATATCGTTGAAGTAACACGGTACCAAATTTCGAATCGATCGGACATAACAAAGTTAGTCAGATCCCCTCATCAACTAGAAAAGTGCTGATCATCTTCAAACGGCTGATCAAGTCATGGTTACATAAGCATGTTCTTTGAATATCGTTGAAGTAACACAGTACCAAATTTTGAATCGATCGGACATTGGAAAGTTAGTTAGATCCCCTCATCAACTAGAAAAGAGCTGATCATCTTCAAACGGCTGATCTTCCCACCACCAATTTTCTCATCAAACGAAGCTACGAACACTGTCGATTAAGTCATCAATATTCTCTTTCAGTGCGCTTTCATTTGAGACCTTACTCGAGTATATTTGCACATTCGGATTTTCTTCCCCGCTTTCACCCCCCACAACTTTTAAACGGCTCAACCGATTTTCATCAAACATGTCTAAGAACACTCGCATGTAAGTCACCTTTAATATAAAAGAAACTAAATTGAAATCGCTTCATCCGTTCGGGAGCTATGATGCCACAGACAGACAGACAGACAGACAGACACACCCACAGACAGACAGACAGACACGTCAAACTTATAACACCCCTCTTTTTGCGTCGGGGGTTAAAAATAATAATTTCACCCGTTTTAGTTATATATTTTGTTAAGTTGTTATTAATACGTCTTAAGAACGTCTAAAATAAACGATCGAATGTATAATTGAATACGCGCCAAGCTTCCATTAGGTATTGTTGTTAAGTTGATGATGATGATTACTGTAAGTTACAAAGTGGCATATGCTTGCAGTTTTTTAAACAATGCTGAAATTTCCAAACGCGTATCTTTAAAGACTGAGGAGTTCTGTTCAGTGCTTTTGGATCTAGGGTATACCCTAGATCCAAAAATAAGATGTTGAAACCAAGGTATACCTTATTTTTAGGAGCATATGCTGCATTGTGTTACTTCAGTAAAAGTCAGAATCACTATATGTGTCGATATAAATTTCGAGGAGTTCCCTCGATTCCTCATGGATCGCATTATCCGGTTTCCACCTTAGTGACTAAATGACCAATTTCGAATTAAACCCTTTACAACAACAAACGAATTTTTCAAATAGGTCCATAAACAGCAGAGTAATGTTCAAAGATCTCCGTGTTAGTGTAAAATACTATGAGAAGTACCTTTTATATCATCATAATGTGATGATGTATGGTGTGATAGTGGTGGTGATGATGATGTTTACTCTAATTGACAGGGTGGCATATGCTTGCAGCTTGCAGTTCTTTAAACAACGCCGAAATCCCCAAACATGTATATATAATGAGTCAGGAGTTCTGTTCTATACTTCTGGATCCAGGGTATACCTTGGAGCAAAATATTACTTTTTGATAGCATGTGCTTGGACTTCTTTAGAAAAAGTTGAAATCACCATATGTTTCCAAACTTCAACTAATTTGTCCCCAAATTAAAAATATTGTTGTCACCCTCGTTAAAAAGAGACGGAGGGGTTTGTATTGTATCTCCCTCTCGGCACAAATTTGATGCCGAGAGCTCTTTCCAGTTGTATATAATACTTACAAATTCCTTGCTCTAAACTTCCATTTTCAACTCTATTATAATAGCGCAGAGTTCTATTTTCAATGCTCAGATTTTTTAACGCCTTCTGGATTCCGGATAATAATTATAGTCCCAGTCTTAGTATGGAATGACGACTGAAGAGTGTCGACCGAAAACTTAAACGTTACTTAAAATAAGAGAACACATGCTGTCCTTGTTATTCTACCAAATAGCGTAAGTGATAATGTGTAACTTAAAGAGAAGAGAAGCCCCAAAGGGAGATCTCCGACCGAGCAAGGTGGTATGCTCGGTCAGGCCGAAGCCCCACTTTAGTATATATCCCTGCAATATCCTAAGAGAGATTTAGCATGTCCCTCGAGAATCTCTGAGATCATAATATCAAAGGGTTTTTGTGGTTCGTTGCCACTGTTGATCCTGGCTTAGAGGAGGGCGCCGCCGCCGCCGAGTATCCAAAATTTCGCGCCGATCGATGTCGACTTAAAAAAAAAACACGCCCGCGCCTTGCGCTAGGCGCCGGGAGCGGGCGGGCGGGGCAAGGGATGCTGTGTAGTAACGGAAATTAATGCTATTTTTCATTAATTTCATTAGCAAATGGTTGTTGTGCCTCACTCGGCATAGATAGGTATAGTGTGTCGCGGACTTTTTTGTAGATATTTATAAGATCTACAATTAATTACAACATTTTATGGTTCTATTTTTTATAGTTTAGGCAGCGTACGCAAAATAAGTAACATTTCTGGTTGATTTTTTACACCTTGTGTCCGAAAAACCCAAATATCTTAGGGAACCCTATTTTTTCCAAAATAAATTTTAGCCTATGTTACTCGTGGATAATGTAGCTTTTGAATAGTGAAAGAATTTTTGAAATCGGTTCAGTACTTTTTGATGAATAGGTCATTACAAACAAACATACAAAGTTTTCCTCTTTATTATATTAGTGTAGAAAAATATTGGAACCTAACTATTGAATAATGGAACCTAAATGTATGCAATTAACTTTATTTTGAAAAAAAAAACTGCAGAAATTTTACTGAATTTGAATGTATTTTCTCTTCTCACTCGCTCGTATTAATTCGTGGAACATCGCGGCATCGTAAACTCTCGGGTCGCGTCGCGCGTGGAGTCAAAATTATTTCGCATCGGATTTTAGCATTAGCAACTAGCAATAGCATGATAGCCAGTTAGCACTTAGCGCTGCGGTGCTAACCAGCGCGAAAAATTGCGTTTTTTTTACAAAAACAGCTACGCCGCGGCGCGGCGCCGCCACGCCGACTAATTGCCCCCGGCGCGCCGCCGCCGGCAAATTTTAGGTCGGCGCCCACCTCTATCCTGGCTTCACAGGAGTTGCAGTGGTGGGTATGCGTAGTGGGCCAATAGTTGTGTAATAAATAGCGTCGAACTACAAAAAAATCGATAGCGCGATTCAGGATTATGGTGATAATTTGTCCCCATGTAAACTGTAGTGTATTGACATTATAATAATAAATATGAAACACGCACACTCGTGGAGTGGGGGTTACTAGTAGTGGACTGGGTTGGGAGCTCAAGCTACCAAGTACCAGGAGTCCATCACTGACCACCGAGCAGAGTGTGTCTGTTATACAGCCTTATACAAGTGTTTCTATTAACCACTCCTATTCTACATAAACTACGGGCAGGCCAAATGAGAGCCTCTTACTATCGAGGCTTTGCACACCAAGTGAATGTTATCAAAATATTTGTTTCTGGTAATAGAAAGTTTAATTAATTTCACTATAAGGAAAACATTATATTATGCAACCAAACAAACGTTTGTTTACGAGTGCTTTCATCGCATCAGTCTCGAATACATAGTTCCTTTCAGTATTACCTAAATCGATTTTACTTAGGTACTTAAAAGTTACTAATATAATGAAGGTACTAAATCTGTCACAGAATTGAACGCTTGAATGACTAGGTATACAAACTTACTTCATAAATAAAATATAGAAAATTTACGTAATCCGATTGAAAATTAAAATTGTAACCCTCATCAAGATTCGATCGTTAGTTAGTTACAGTTAATTAATTAAACCATTCAGTAATTTAGAAAGGTTTACTCTCTAAATTACGGAGAGGTCTTAATTTGGGAATCAACCGCAAAATTATGTAACTAACTTTGTTAATTAGATTTCGGGAACTCCTTTATCTCCCCCGGTGTCCATGGGCGGCAGAATAGCTTACTATCAGGTGACCCGCCAGCTCGCCTCCTGTTCCATTTCATTAAAAAAAAAACACATACATACTTATCCTTACGTTTTATCGACTCAAAATATTAGGTCATTACATATGAAATTAACTCGGTTGTTTGGCAGCTAGCTTTTCCATCATGATTTGCAGTTGCTAGCAATAGACATCTGCCGTAATCGTCTGACTAGATTTAAGAAAGCCGTAGTGAACGATACCGGCATTCAATCGCTTGGGGCGGGCTTTGGCTGGTTTGCCAGGCTTCAGCCATTGCGATGAGCGTTTCCAATTATTGTACATTATCCACTTTTTATCACAGATAATGTTTCGATTTAAAATCCCTTAATTATTGTGCCGGTTGCAAAGATTTCAACTCAAGATAGGCTATCACGTACATTTAGCAGAAAAAAATTCATACAAGAAAAAGTAACGCCATCTTGGTTTTCACCATAACTCAAATGTCAGCCATCTTGTTTTCACCATACTTCGAATTTCAAAATGGCCCCAAAAATTAAAAAATTGGGGCCATTTTTCTGGAGACACTTTTTGCCTCAACATGCCTCGTCTATAATATACGTCTATGGCCGGTTGAGTACTGTAACGCAGCAGTCTACGCGCGTTTGACAAATACTTTCAAGCTTTTCCACCAAGTGGATTAAAACAGTTTTATCACTAACACGGTTTGCGATGGATCCGCCTTCACAATAGCCATTATCAACTTTGGCCGCCTTCACATTCTTCATTATCAACTTTGGCGTCCGGCCGTCCACGGGGCTAATTCTGCAGGCGGCTTATTATTTCCAGAACGAAAACGTTGGAACCAAAAACGCCGTTTCTGCAGCTCTGCTGCACAGTGCCACGGTATATCTCATACTCGAAAATAATACGATATTACATGTTTTCCATTTTGTAAACAGAATGACACAAAGAAAAAACCAAAAGGGAAAAAAAAACAAATGAATTACGGTTTTCGAAACACAAATGCATGAGTAAATAGCGGTCATAGAATTATAACGCCGCCGGTTTAAATTTGAATTTGGAATTCCTATCCTAACCAAAGAAGATATAATATTTGAGATCTAAGTGGCTAGTACGACAAAACGCCAACTTCATATGTAGGGACCTAATATAATCCATGACAAATAATAACTATTCTGAAAAATATTTTGATGAAGGCGTAATAACAAAAGTACCTAGAGTTATTCCTCAATGATGTTCCGCATTCCTTTAAATTTAGTACACCTGTTATTCATTCCCTTTACTATCAGCGATACTGTAATCGAGATGCAAAAACATGTAGCAATGTGGCCAAACCAGACCCGGGTTAGTCAGGAAGAGATGAAAGTGGGTTCAACGTACTAGAGACTGGAACTCCCTGTTCCATATGTCCATAACTCCTGGCTGCAACAAACGATCACTTTCGCGGCAGGTTTCACTTTTATCTATACTGTACAATGCCTTGTGAGGTCAATGAAAATCGTTTATCTGATTTTTTTACTATCGACAATTTCATTTTTATTGAGATAAAAATCTGCTAATAATACTGCCATGGCATTCGAAATATTCTCTGCTCGCTTTTCTTTACCTTGTGATTTGCGTTTAATGTTTAATACATGAAGATTATCTCTATGCAATACTAGTTGTTACCTGCAAAAATTATCGTTGCTTGATTTTACATAGCCTAAAACTTTGTTTAATAAACAGACAACACAGGCCAGAAATAATTTTTGTATTCGAATCAGTAGCTCCTGAGATTAGTGCGTATAATTAATGCGTATGCGTGCGTATAAGAAATTAAAGTTTATGTTGATGAAAGTGTGCAGCAAGCTAATATTTTTAAATAATGGTTAGAAATACATAAATCAATAAAGAGCAGTAAAAATACCGTGCGTTCGATAGCAATAATTTTTGTTAGGTACAGCTACAATATATTGTTGAGATGTTAAAATTTTTCATCGTGCCACATTTACATTTCTTAATTTTTCCAATCTAAGAGGCAAAAGAACCCTTACAAAGTTTAAACATTGAAATTATATTATGAATGATTACGGGCAAATTTCGACCACATGGTGACCTCTAGCTAGTACCTATTGATATAGGGAAACGAACAAAGCGATATAGTAAGATTGAACATCTAACAAACGTAAAAGTCACACAGAATGGTGACAAATCGTTTAGTAAAACCGTCGCTTCCGTCTATTAGCATTGAACCAACAGTTGCTGGAGTTTAAACAGTTTTCTCCTCACACGGATTTCTCTTAATGTTTTCTAATATAATTTATAATTTAATAAATATACTTTTACTAGTCGCTTAATGCGTTTTATATACTGTTTGCTGCATAATATTTAAGTGCGCGTTTACAAAAGTGAAATAATTTTGATGCTTTTCGGTCGCTTTTGCGATCAAATGAAACCAAATCCTACAAAACTAGTTGTATTAGAAATGTCAGTCCGTACTCAGCCGTTGTCAAACATCACATTTTACGAAATAAATAAAATCGTGAACATAAAGTTCATATTTGGAAGCAGCAGCAAAGTGCACATAGCAAGTGCTCTTTTCAAACCTTTCGCTAAACGCAGTCATATAAAAACAAAAAAAATTAAAACGGGGTCGTAGGCAGGAGGCCGAGAAATCTGGTTTAGCCTCTAATGCCTTTGGGGATCGGAGGGGCTTTATCCACACGGGCACTTAGCTGGATACGGAGATAGTGATCAGTACGTGGCGCGGGGAGCCAACTTCCGGTAGCGCTTCCAGGTTCGGCGTTCAGGCCAGGAGCTCGCCACGCCAGATCGGCCAGACAGTCCTCCGTAAAAAACGAAGAACTCAGAGAGCGCAGTGGAAGCCAAGTAGCACAGTGTGTTGATACTTGATTCCCGAATATAGACAGCGGAGCGATGTATCCCAGAATAAAGTTTCTCTAGTACTCTTTTTCAAACCTTTCGCTAAATGCAATCAATCTATATAATATCACTAGCTTTTGCCCGCGACTTCGTCCGCGTGGAACAATACTTTGGGATATCGCTGAAATTTACCCGCGACTTTATTTATGACTAACGAAAGCGGAATCCTATTTTTTTTAACGGAACCCTAAAATAAAAGTAGCCTATGTTAGACCCTATAACATCAGCTATCTGCTAGTAAAAGTCCCGTGAAAATCGGTCCAGCCGTTTCAGAGATTAGTCGGAACAAACAGACAGACAGACCGACTGACAGACAGACAGACGGACAGACAAAAATTAAAAAAAATGTATTTTATTGTAAGTACCGAATATACTTTCAGATTCATTATGTAAAAAGCTGTTAATTTGAAGTTACAAACAGACACTTAAATTGTATTTAACTGTATAGATTTATAGATATTATAATGTATTATATTTTAAGATATTATCAATTTGATGTTTATAAAATAACTAAACTATTTAACTAAAGTAAACTAAACTAAACATTAACCCGCACGCGCACCCCGCCTTGGTGACGCCCACTTCGCAACGGGCCGTGCAGCAGAAATCGTAATATTTTAATTTCGCCAAAACTTCAAAACCAAACGTCCAATTTTAATCATTCACAGACCAAATATTATCTACATAAACTGTACTTAGTGATGAAATAGTTTATTTTGATAAGGATTAATAACATGAGTAAAATAAACGCGTTTTAATGTAGTCCAAAAAAAAATCAAGATTTCTAAATAAAAAAATGGTTATTGTGCCTCACTCGACATAGATAGGTATAGTGTGTCGCGGACTTTTTTGTAGATATTTATAAGATCTACAATTAATTAGAACATTTTATGGTTCTATCTTTTATAGTTTAGGCAGCGTACGCAAAATAAGTAACTTTTCTGGTTGATTTTTTACACCTTGTGTCCGAAAAACCCAAATATCTTACGGAACCCTATTTTTTTCCAAAATAAAATTTAGCCTATGTTACTCGTGGATAATGTAGCTTTCGAATGGTGAAAGAATTTTTGAAATCGGTCCAGTACTTTTTGAGCCTATTCATTACAAACAAACAAACAAACAAACAAACATACAAACAAAGTTTTCCTCTTTATAATATTAGTGTAGATAATCAGCTCATGAAGTTAATTTCGTATTCATTTCTTGTACTGAATGATAAAATTAACGGCTTTGTCGTTTAAGTCTTACCTATCAGATTTCATTAATTATTGCTTTCGAAAAAGTTCTCCCTGGTTACGAAATTCAAGTCTAAAAATATATTTTTTTTACTATTCATAATGAAAGTAAAACTGTGGAATATAATATTACTTACTGTGATGAAAAATATTTTAATTAAAGTGTTATTTATTTTTTGCATGGAGAGTAAGTATTTAACGCTACGATAGACTTGCAAGATTTACATGTAATGAATTGAATATTATATTTTTAGCAAGGTCGTTTTCACTTACAAGAAATTTCTAACGGAATTTCTCATCTTACACTATAATTATCCTACAATTCTACAAACAATAATTACGTACAATTTTAATACCATATTATAATCTGCCACTCGACGCTAAGAGTAACTTGGGCGTATGTCTCGGACGTATCCTATATTTTAAAGGAAATTGTCATATGTATGACAATTACTACTAGAAACTATACTACTAATAAAATATAGCTGTTAGCCACAACTTGTAAACTGTATTTAACTATCTGCAGAGTCGGGGAACAAATAGACGTGACGACAGCAATATTGTAGGAATTTTTATTAAAAATGTAATATAATAATTCTGTTTGTCTGAGTTTTGTCGAAAATTAAATAAAGTATTTTAACTTTATTTAGTTTTCCACAAAACTCTCACTAACAGGTTTGAAGAAAAAATACGTAGTCATCATTATTCATGCCTACGACGACGCGATGTGGGAACTGGGAGTCATGGAAACTTTCATACATAAAGTTTTTTTTTATAATTTTTTTGTAGCAAATTATGAGGCAAATCACCTTGAGCTGCACCTGATATAAGCTGACCAAAAACGTGAAGCGGGTGTAATTTAGGTAAAACAAGACTGAATAGATATTTAAGATATTTTTGGTAAAGCAAGAAACTTGTCCGTTGTTCTGAAGACATGCATATTACACCCGCAGATATTATAAATCAGAAGGTTTTATAAAATTGAGATTGCATCATTTTGTTTTATAAAATAACCTAAGAGACAACATTTTTTTTTAACATAAGACCTAAGTACAAGCGATAATAAGGTAATTATTGTATTAAATGCTATAATGCACGTTCATAGAAAATGTATCATTGAAGAGTACATGTGGTGACAATATGTTTCCGTATTGCTTAATAAGTGTCGCCTTTGCCAATAAAAAAATTACATAAATTAAAAAAAAAACGTAACACGTACCGCTCATACACATTCACGAGTCATGGGATAGTCTGAAACAAAATAAGACGAAAAATAAATAAAACATATTACAGTCTACAACACTCTAAAGTACACCTGCAAGGACAGGAAATATTTCATACACTAAATATGTAGACTAAAATATGTTAATACGAGATCGAGACATGATTGGGAGAAAATCTTTTCGATCGTTTCAGGGTAACGGTTGCTTTTTATTTGACGAACTCTATTCACTAATTCAATATTAAGTTAGTCCAATGACACTGCAAGAATTGGGATATTTCGATAAGAAACAGCACATCACATCACCTACTCTACTGCTTTCAACAGTAGGTATAGTCAAACCCCCTTACTAATAAACGGTGTATAAGCTTTGAATAGTTATACGGTGTTTTGTTCACGTCACACAAGTGACACTTTTAATTCGATAGAAGGAGACAAAACACTGAATAACTATTCAAAGCTTATACAGCGATTATTAGTAAGGGGGACTGAGTTTAATCTCTAATGAGTGAACACAATAATAAGTAAAACCTTCCTTAAGTTTAAGGAAGGTTAAAGAAAGACAATAAAAATATGTTTCTTTTCAATTACGCATTCTGACTGGTTTTTTAATAATTCTCTGACAGATGTACAAACAATTGAACAGGCATCGATCATATTATAAGGGTTCCGTATCAGCTTTTTGTATGTATCTTAATGGGGAGATTCTCATAGAAATGAACACGGAAATGAATCTGGTACGTAATGCGCTCGAGGAAGTGACAATTATCCGCCATTGTTATGATCGATGCAATGTTCCTGATGCATCAATTACAATCGAGTACAATAAAAATACGCATCAGGCGTTATTGGAAAGCATTTAACGATAAGTTGTCTTGCTAAAATAGGATCGCTTAATTCCACGTTCAACCCTAGATTCTCTACTCTTATCCTACGTAACGTACACTTACAAAGACGAATGTTGAAAATTAAGGGGTTGGACAAGGAAGAAACTGAAATTTCAGATCCATTGATTTGCAAAGCAACATATTTTTTTGAGAAAGAACTCAAAGCGTCCTATAATTCTAGCTAAAAGATGTAAGTACCTATGTAGAGTACGAGTATGTAAAAAATCTTCTAAAACTAAATGCTCCCTTGAGCCTAATAATGAAGCTTTTTACGTGTACATACACCATAGATTTGCTAAGATGAACAAAAGTATCCATCCGTAAATATGAAACGAGGGTGTAGCAATTAGTTCATATTAACAATGCATTATTTGAACAAACTTCAAAAATCATGTGCAACGTGCATAGTACATATTATCAATATTTGAAAAATGTGACACACTAATCACTATTTATCTCTCGCTCATACAAGCTCAAGTTTTATTGTTTCTTCCTATCGTTATCATCACCGGCTTAGTGGAGGAGCATCAGTAAAATGCGACACAGTAAACGGAAATTCTCACCAGATGTTTCAGTTAGTGGTCTTGCATCCGTATTTCGATATGTCCAGAGTTAGTTATATTAGCTGTTCTTATAAAAGTAGCACTAATAATTTTATGCTCCATATTATGTGTGGCTATTAGATGCTTTCTATAACTTGCGTTGCCTTTATTGCAAAACTTCTTCTTAGAGTTTTGTCAATATCGTTAAGAAAAATTAGGCTAATGATTAATTTTATAACACACTCTTAATCAGTTTTATCTACCCACAATAAACCATATAATTTGTGTATTACAATTTAATTTCATTAGCATTATTACTAATGATTCATTCATTTGTTTTTTGGCAATAAACTTTAATGGTAATTTTGATCTTATGCCCCACAAATAAAGTACATTTTGTCATGTTTACAACTTTCATTCATACGTGTTTGCGATTGCTTAAGAAGCATTTTTGTGGGTCAACGTACAAAGATCCGCATCGTGAAGACTGCACCGGTATTCTGACGTGCCTACAACATGAATTTAATGACAGAGTTGGACGCATTACTTCTTTGTCATAAATCATCATACTTCACTTTATCGACATGTCATGTGACGTCATCATAGTAAACTGCTTCATTTCTCCATATTATGTCCCCATAAAACTAAGAAGTCTTGTGATCGCATTCAAGTTGTATGTGATGAAAAAACCTTATCTTCCGTAATAGAAGGAAAACAGTTATATTTGAACGTTTTTATTTTGAGAATTGTATACAATAAGAATTTAACTACATCATAAAAATTATATTAAGGTCAAGTAACGGAGAGTCGTTCAAAAGGATTTTTAATTTGTGTCGTAAATGAAGGTCTTTGACATACTCTTTTTGGTTAATATATTTTGTTTTAGAATTAGTTACGCGGTAGATAAGTATATATCTTATTTCTATCTTATGACATTAATATGTATTAATTCAAAGTCATTAATTATATTATAATAACCAATACTCAATAGTCATTACTTTTGATAAATGTAATTCCTTATTCGAACTTATTCCTAATTATAGAATTTTGTTTTTTGTTGCTTTACAGGCAGCATGTATGTTTTAGTTTTCGGCTAATAATATATACCTAAGTTGAATGTAGGTATTCTCTTGATATAATATTTTTCCCCAATTCCATGATCTACTAAACTCTTCCTTTATAGAAGTAAGTACCTACAGACAATTCCAACCTATAATATACAATGTTTTTTGGAACGGAATATTACGTCAGTTCTTGTTGTACAAGTTATAAAGTTATAAATACCAGGTAAAATGGTGTTCTTTCTTCTTTCAGCTTACCCTTTCGGTGTCCATGTATGACCGATTGTGTAATATAATAATTGGATCTTATGTAAACGATCGCGATATAAAAACACACCCTCAGTATACTTTCAAGCTATTCTTGTCACCGTAATTTTACATTGTGACTTGTGAAGTTGGCTTTCTTGGATGTATTGAGCGGCTCTTATCTCTATGATATTTAAGAAATAATTGCATATCAAGAATCCAGTATTGATGACTTAATTGAAATGATATGCAAGAAAGATTCTTTTTGACTTGAATAAAAAGAAGATATCGCTATTATTCTTTATTAATTTTTAATACAAGTTGTTATTTTCTCAAATTCAGAGAATTATGTTTTTTAGCCTTAGCAAAGTAAGTAAATCGTCATGTATACGGTTCATGTATACGCCTTTACAATAGAATCCCAGAAAACGTTCAAAATCTTACCATTAATAAATTTAAAAAAGCTGTTAAAGAACGTTTGTGTGCTAAAGCCTATTATAAAGTCAGTGATTTCATTAACGATAAGATGGCCCCTGCAAGGCTGCTTTTATGTACTTAAGTATACTCTATGTACTTATGACTAATGTTTTATAGATTAAGTTACAACACTGTAAAATATTTTATTGAAAAGAACAATTTTCCCATCTTTTTGCTAAAACGTGGCCCCGTGCGAGTTTCTTACGCCGGTTCTTCTCGCCGGGCTAGTTTCCGAACCGGTGGTAGGCATCATGTAGGACAATTCTATAAGCGTTATTTCATAACCTACATGGAAATAAAAATTTTGAGTTTGAGTTTATGAAATAGACTAGGAAATGAGAAGACGGATAATGGTAACCGATTACCGCCGTCTATGGACATTCACAACACCAGAAGAGTTATACTTGTAGTAGGTCCTCTTCCTCTAGTGTTACGCACGTGCATTTCTGGTCCGCAAATTGGATTAAAATCGCAAGCGTTATTTCACGCCTGATTTCTGTAAGATCATGTTATTCATCTGGTCGAGCCAGCTCAGTCGAGTCGAAGCATGGCTCTCCCTTTAACTAAGCTTTAATTAGGTAGGGTAAATCCTAAACCTATTATAAATTTGAAAGTTTGTGGAGATGGATGTTTGTTAGTCTTTCATGCATACTACTGAACGGATTTTGATGAAATTTGGCATGGTAGTAGTTCAGACTATGGATTAACACATAGGCTACTTTTTATCCCGAACAGTACAGTTCCTGTAGGATATTGTATTTACGTGGGCAAAAGCTAGTACTGCTGTAGCAAGAAGAGACAACGTTTAGACATCTCATACCAGCATTTTGTTTATGACGCCAATGTGAGGACTGACACCAAAGATAATGATGATTACACTAATGGTATTTTAAACGTTCAAGTGTATCGCAGGTTACATGATAATTATCCAGCTGGGCCATTTGTCTGTCAGAATATAGCTTTTGTGGACGTAGGTATGACTTATCAATCACAATTCGTAATGATTGCGTAACAAGTGAATGTATTTTCGCTATTTTAATGGAACGTAAAAATACTAAATAGGCGCTATTGCCTACTTTTTTGCTATTTTCTCTTTTGAATTTTGGCAACGATTAACAATCGTCAAATTGAATTCATTCAAACTTAATACAGTACCTAACTACAACAGTTACTATTATTACAAACGAAAATATCAAGACAAATGATTTTTAGCACATTAACGTGATATAATATTATGTTAATTATATAATTGTAAATTAAAACAGTTCTGTATATATTTTGAAAACACAACAAGTTGAAGAAGCCTAGTCGTAATTCGTATATTTAATTACTAGCTTTGGCCCGCGGCTGCACCCGCGCAAATACAGTATCCCATAGGAACACTGTACTTTTTCGGGATGAAAGTATCCTATGTGTCATTCCAGAGCACAAACTACTACCATACCAAATTTCATCAAAATCCGTTCAGTTTTGTATGAAACAGTAACAAACATCCATCCATACATCCAGCTATCCATCCTCACAAACTTTTACATTTATAATAGTAGTAGGATGTACGAACGCTTCACATAACGTCAGTGGTCAGTCTGGCCCCGAGCTAAGTATCCGAAGAACTTGTGTTATCGGGACCAGACAACGTGAAGTATGTATTATATATTTATTAGGTACTTTTGTATTCGAAATCCATGGCCCAATGAACACAAAAATCTTTTTGTTCCCTCGGCGAGATTGGAACCCACGACCTCCGACATGAGCATCGACGCGCTTAACCACTACCTATCCTATTTGATATATATTTATGTGTTGATTATGCCAATGTTATAGTCTATAGATAATATTAATCTTTACAGCTCTGGTTGTCTAATAAATGTTAATGCATCAAAAAACTAATAACGATTATTGCTTTGCCAAAAACAAAATGTAATTGTTATTAATAATGATTAGACAAAAATAATAAATAATATAACATTATAACAATAATTATAAAATGTATAACCCTCTATCATATTTTGCATGCCATTGTAATGGCAAAATGTTAGAATCTATATTATGTAATTAATTGTAACACTTTTATAAGTATGACATTCTTTAAATAAATGATTATGATTATAATTATGATTATGATTACAGAACTTCACATCAAGCTCTTCATAGCGTATTAGAAGTGCCTGGCAAAATGATGTTGGAAAGGTAATACACAAGTTCATGTACCCTTGACGGACTCGTGACGGGAATGTTAAGGCGAGACGGACTGCCCGCCTGTCCATGCACTTATCGCATTCCTCAACATCATTATAGGTACATCAACACTCGTACAGATATAGCAATTTTCCTTAAATCAAATTCCAAGCATGGAGCATATAAATCTTTAGGTCATTTTACACGACGAGTTTGATGACGATGACATAGATATACCACATATGGATAAGGATGCTGATGAAGAGAGCTCCATGGCCTTGTGGGTAGACCTTTTGATTCGCACAGGAGAGGTCGATTCCTAGGTTGTGGCGTGTACCAATGAGACCTTTTCAGATCTGAAGCACATTATACGTACGCTCTGACGGTGAAGGAAAACATCGTGAGGAAGTAATGGTTGGCCCCAGACGTATATTTGACCAGTCATTCTTCTGGACTAGGCTGAGTGTGTTGTGAGAATGCCGTGTGTGCTTGGGCAATCTTACGCCATTTAAAACCGCCTGTCCCAGGCACTACATTATTTCAAGACTGGTTACTTCGCTCGGTAGGTACTATATAAATCATCCAATAACGAATAAAAAGGCCTAAGTTCATAAGGTTGAAATTGACGTACAATATATACACGTACATTTTGTACATAAGCTATATCCAACGGAACCTGTATATAACTAAAAGTCATTTATAGAACCTTGTGACAAAAGCAAAGAAAATATGAAGGCAGTTTAATGCGATAAATTACTACAACAAAATCCTCTTAAAGTTTCATTCATTTTTGTCCGAAGGTTTATTTATGCGAGTACTTTGAAAGATATACCTAAAAGTTCGATGATAACCATTTCCGAAATAAACACGTAGCTACCAACTGATAAACGTCATAAAGGATCTAGATAATAAAGCTAAACCTATTGTTATGCTATCACAATCACGTATATCATAAAAAGTATTATCATATCACGTATTTAGGTAGAAGACGATAGCGAGGATCCCACGGAGTCGGAAGTTGTAAAAGTTGGAAACACACCTCCCTATCCATCATTATAATCTTTATTCGCATTGTTTTTCAAGGTTGAGAAAATGCTTAGTCGGATATTACTCAGAAAATAACAGTAAGTTCAATCTTGTCTTTTGCAATACTAGTATTTATGGATTATAAATCTTAATCGAATGACTTAGGTCCACTTGCGCGGATCTGGGTTAAAGTTATCCCTAGGTTAAATATCATGTTATTTCTCTCGTTTTTCAGAGTTTACACAAACCCTAGATTTTCAACCTCCGTCCGACGTAGCATCGTTTTATGGAGGAAGGGTTGAAATACTAGGGGTTGAACACGGCATAATTCACTACATTTAATGACTCCTCAACTCAATGTCATTTTACCAGCAGAGTGATATTGTTCAGCATACAATTATCTTAAAGATGCCAATAATGATATTTTAGTCACGCCGAAAAGACAAAAAAAAAATTCTGTGTTCCTGGGTCTTGGCCTCTTGGGTGTGTATTGTATAATATAATGTAAAGTATAATAAAAATCTTAAATATGTGTACAATATAAAAGCATTAAATATATTTCCGTTGTCTGGTACCTGTGATACAAGTTCTTTGGATACTTAATACAGGACCAGATTGTCGTGGTGTGGAAGGTTCCATAGAGATTATGTCTCCCAACTATATACTAAGCCCTCACATCAAAATATCCATTATGCAAAGTTAACGCCGCTGCAAATGATGAGACAGAAAATAAAAATTTGCGACTATATTATATCTACAAAATATTCTATACAGTTTAAAAGTACAGCATACACACCGTATTGTGAAGACAATGCAACCTGAAAGAAAACATCTGAACCAATAACAAACATATTGAGTACAGTAACTAATTTCGATGCTGAGTCATAAAAATAAAATGTCATTGTTTTAAAATGTTTAATTACGTTGATACTTGTTATACCTAAAGAGCAGCGACCACATAGCCTGTTTGGTCGCTGCTAAAGAGTCTGAAGCAATTTAAATAACGTACGAGGAATAAGTTAACATGCTTGGTGACCTATAGGGAAAGGTGGTAACTTCGGTAGAGGTCATAAATACCGGCGGAGAAAAGTTAAGATGTCCTATTACTTTTATTGGAACCCAAAAAAAATTTCTTATATAATCCAAACAAGTTACTTTTCTCTGAGTTGTAATATTCAACAGAATTTATAAATTAATAATATGTCTTTAAAACATATTAAAATTTGCATTCATTATAAAGTTACCACTGTGGCCATCGAATAATCGGAGTCGAGGAAGTATATTTTATTGCAATTTACTTCCTCCTTGCCCCTTGCAGGAAAATCCCGAATTAAGTAGGTCCTTCCTCGAAAGAAGGTTGAATGTATTTTTAGTAGGTAACTTATCTCTAAAAAGGAGTTCAATTTTATCTTCATCAATATATCATACATATTTTATACCTAATATTATGTCCCGCAAACATCAATTAGGACGTGTTCACACGAGTGCGAATTTTTTCAGTAGGTCACAGCACGGTCACTTTAAAATCGCCCCCTTTTTATTAGTTCAATGGTCATATTTGGATGGTAAGTGTAACCCTTTGAACTGTTACTCTGACTCGACAGTCGGCGCGTTAGCGACGCGATTTTGGCTCTACTAGATCAGGGGGCCTCGCAGAAACAATTGACAGCAACGTAATTGTAACATTATTGATTGAGAATTATATGAAAATGATGACAGCACCTAGACAAATTTAATTCTATAACGTTAAGAATGTTCTTTCTAATTGTTTGTGCTAGGCCTCTAGCACTCATGAGTGTGTGTCATTTGAACGCGCTCTCACAGTTTGAAAACAAAGTCATATAGTACCTAGGCCCTAGTGTGTTAGCTCTATATATTTGGTTGGATGCTCTAAGCAATATACAGGATGTCCCAGAAGTCGACGTCGTCCCTTCGAAGGCTGATAGACCAGCTCACGACTCACCAGAATATCGTAATATGACCTTAGTAAAAAGTCTTTAGTTTTCGAGATATGGGCAATTTTAATAATTTCTTAAAAATTACACCTCATGTCAGTTTTTAGACTGCCGCAACTATAAATTCCCGTATTGTGGGATACAAATTTGTATTGCGGAATTCTGACCAGTTCTGCTATTGACCACGGTTATAAACAAAGCTAATAGAGTTTGAATTTTGTAGAAAAAAAGAAAACTTTTCCCTAATCGTGATTTCAAAAACTTTTTCTCCTAACTTTCACTATCCATACTAAACAAAAAATACACCACACTAATCTGGGTTGTTACTTTAAAAAGTTGCTCATTTTATGTAGTTTTCAAAATAGTAAAATAGTTGCTATTAAGCTATGTCAAAATTTTTTTTTGCTATTTTAAGTGCACAGAGAACACATTTTGAATGTTTTTCTTTAGTTAGAATTTCGAACAAAAATACTCGTTACATTGAAATCACCCAGATGTTTACTTAAAAATTGTACGTTGAAGTGTAAGATGCTTACTAAACTTAGAAAATAAACAGAATACAAGGTTTTTTTTTTAAACTGTAAGGATAAATGCAAAGAAGGAGAACACATTAATAATATCATTATTACATGAAAAAACTCATTAGAGTTAGACTCATTAGAGTGAGAGAATAGGTGACGACACGCACGTCTTTTGTTTGTTCTATACATGAGTTTGTTTATTAGTTACAAGTACGTTACGCTATTGATGTGCATCGTTTTGTTGTTTTCTTACTTTTAACGGATTTTGCATAGTAATCTGGACTTGAGTACCTTAACCTTTCGCGATAAAGATTAGCTGCAGCAGCACCGTTGCCTCTGTATTCCCCGTGAATGTAATGCATGTTAGCATACTGATGTATAGTATACGCCATAATGACTGGTAGTAAGACGCGTATCACAGAAACGTAAAAGTCCAGAAGAGAGCCATGTCAGTTCTTTACTGTCTACAAGCACACTTAAGTCCGAGTCACTAGGCAAAAGAAGTCCAAATTACAATGCAAAATCCGTTAAAAGTAAGAAAACAACAAAACGATGCACATCGATAGCGTAACGTACTAGTAACTAATAAACAAACTAACGTATAGAACAAACAAAAGACGTGCGTGGCGTCACCTATTCTCTCACTCTAATGAGTCTAACTCTAATGAGTTTTTTCATTTAATAATGATATTATTAATGTGTTCTCCTTCTTTGCATTTATCCTTACAGTTAAAAAAAAAACCTTGTATTTTGTTTATTTTCTAAGTTTAGTAAGCATCTTACACTCCAACGTACAATTTTTAAGTAAACATCTGGGTGATTTCAATGTAACGAGTGTTTTTGTTCGAAATTCTAACTAAAGAAAAACATTCAAAATGTGTTCTCTGTGCACTTAAAATAGCAAAAAAAAAATTTGACATAGCTTAATAGCAACTATTTTACTATTTCGAAAACTACATAAAATGAGCAACTTTTTAAAGTAACAACCCAGGTTAGTGTGGTGTATTTTTTGTTTAGTATGGATAGTGAAAGTTAGGAGAAAAAGTTTGTGAAATCACGATTAGGGAAAAGTTTTCTTTTTTTCTACAAAATTCAAACTCTATTAGCTTTGTTTATAACCGTGGTCAATAGCAGAACTGGTCAGGATTCCGCAATACAAATTTGTATCCCACAATACGGGAATTTGTAGTTGCGGCAGTCTAAAAACTGACATGAGGTGTAATTTTTAAGAAATTATTAAAATTGCCAATATCTCGAAAACTAAAGATTTTTTACTAAGGTCATATTACGATATTCTGGTGAGTCATGAGCTGGTCTATCAGCCTTCGAAGGGACGACGTCGACTTCTGGGACATCCTGTATATACAGAAGATAATATTTAGATAAGTTCTAAAACTCAAAAGTCACGATCCGTTTGATTAGGCCACGGCCCACGGGTTATACAAAACAATTATGTATATACAAATAGGCTTTGGCTTCTGATAAAAACAATCATTGCGTATGTCCATAAAAAATATCAACACAACGCCAATCACGCGTAATGTAGTCAGTCAACTTATAAATGCAACAGAACATACTTGGGAAACCACAGAGAAACCGCATTGATGGAAAATATCCTTTACATCAGGTCAAGCAGGTCAGGCAAACTATCAAGTCCTCTATAGCAGGATATAAAGGAGTGATAGATAGACACAACACCACACACACTGGCACTGACGCGACTGCGCACGCGCACGGACTCCGGCTAACTGACAAGAGGCTTCCGAAGGCTGCGACGCTAACCGTTAAATAACTTTATTGGCATTTGACAAGTTTCTTTAACGCTCCTATGCGATTGGGACATGGATTTAATTAAGCAAATAAAGTTGGAATTTTTATCAATGCCAAGAAACCGCTAGACTGTTGTGGTTAAACGATTGACTAAAATATCCTAAAAATGAAGTTTATTTTCCGGACTAATACGTACTCGTATTCATAGATCCCACCTGTCATTTGAAAAAATAACAAAAAAGTTATAGATTTTATAGAATTGAGGTTTACTTAGATTGCATTGACGTCACACACATTGTATATATCCTTCACCTAAATTCACTTGTAAAAATCAATGTTTGTTCACACTTTTTACGCCACGATACCGTTAGTCTAAAACGCTTACATTTTTGTCGATTTACTGCGAAGGTTTCAGCAGAAATACTTCTTTAGAGAGTTTACATAGCAGTAAATGTTCTACAAAAAATGTTGGGGAAACAGCATAGACGTAGAAAAATGTCATAGCTCATGTTCCGTACGCCTTTTTTTCTACGTCCTTGGGAAACAGAAATGGGAAACAGAAATAAAATATTCCTTAACATGGAATCCAAAAATATCAATAATAATTTAACAATCAAACCAGCCAAGGACGGTCACATCGCGGTCATGGTGATCGGACAATCGAAGCTATTATTAAATTATCTAACAATAACTATTTGAATAGAAACGCAACGTGCAATTTATTGAAACAAATAGGTAGGTTTAAGTACAATGTCACGAGACCAGAATTCTAGCTGTCTAATTAAGCCTCGAGTCTAGATGAAAATTAGAAAAATCAAACAAAAAAAAAATTCAACCGACAAAGGTTTTAACAAAATTTAAACTTTTATGAGTTGCAGAGGAATCAAATATCAATAATATTAGTAGAACTATAAATTTTGTGTTTTACATATTATACCAAATTATATATAACATAATTTAAAATAATTATATATTAAATATACCATTGTAGAGGCTGTGAAACAAATTGAGCATCAATTAGTTTAGCCACATAAGCTTAAAAGTTAAAACAGTAGAAACAGTTCAGAAATTTAAACTGTACAAAAAATAGATAGAGTAAGATATCTTCAAAGCTTGAATTAGGTAATCGTTTTCATATTTTATCAAAACTTAAAAATATTAGTTGGCCTCAGGATATTTTAGCAAGCAAATAATAAGCAGACGTAATAAAATTACTTATATTGTACCTACACGTGACAGAACAATAAACAATAAAACAATGCTAATGATATAACCTAAAGGAGAAAGTGCTGAACATGGTGTTGCCACTTGCCAACATACAGGTGACAATGAATATTAATTTCATCATTTAACGGCTTATAAGGACGTGATGCCTGGTCGCTCCTCCTTATCATTCTACGCGCAAAACCGAAGAGGTAAATTTTGTGTGCATGCAATATTTCTTTTGGGCACATTGCATTGCAACTTTTTCTTGTTATTTTAAGAAGCCTCGTAATAAACGACTTCTATTATGTGCTCACTACTCATTACTATTAGAACTATTTATTTTTTTGCATTTTACACTAATTGTGTATGTAAAATAATGCTTATAAAGGTACCTGTGAGCTTGGAAAAGATCCGTTACAAAACTATAAGGTTTTATTTTTTAAAATTCTTTAACATTATGAGTCGGAACTTTTAGCTCTACCTTACACTAATTGTGTAGGTATGTAAAATAATGCTTATAAAGGTACCTGTGAGCTTGGGAAAGATCCGTTACAAAACTATAAGGTTTTATTTTTTAAAATTCTTTAACATTATGAGTCGGAACTTTTAGCTCTACCTTAGATATATTAGGTGTTTCTTAAAATCGTATTTTGGATGTGTTTGTGTGTGATTCCGTTCAGATCCGTAATGAATATTTCGCGAATTTTACTGATTTAAAATTATAAATACGAGCGTAGTAATTTACATAACTTCTAAAACACCCCAGAAATCGTTACTCGATTTATCTTTATTATTAACTGTGAAAGTGATAAGACAAATTACGTGTTTTTATCAAAATACACATGGAATAGCGTGCCAAGAGTTAACTGCGAACATAATTTAACTTTTTTTGCAAAAGTTACATTAAGGATTGCATAATAAGTGAAAGCTAAATTTGTAACGTGACTATGGTATCTGTTAATTGTCAATAATACAGACGGTGTTCACTGGAAATGGCCATTTTATTTTTTATTTTCCACTGGATATACAAGTCCTACTTTTCCCCGGATTACATTTCAAGTTTTCAAAGGAAAACATCATTGAGGAGTGGCTGTACCTTTGTCACTTCACCTTCATCAAAATATTTTTCAGAATAGTCATTATTGTTATTTGTCATATTATATTAAATACACTAAATGCAGTGATATATAATGACTTCGAAAATCAATTACGGATACTTCGGGCACATGATCCACTGCTTATGTAAAGATGTTAAGGCGAAAAAATAATTGTCATACTCAAAGTAAAAAATCATCTCATGTATGGGTGATACTCCGCAAAACGTAAACTCGCCCATATAAAGAAATTTTTTTTCAAGTAAGTATGACAATTATTTTTTTGCTTAAACGTTTTTACATAAGCAATAGATTATTTGCCCAAAATATCCGTAATTGATTTTAAGGAACCTTATATTTAAATTCTTTTAAATTTTAAAACGCTAAAAAATATGTGTCTAAAACTAAAAAAGACACATGGAAACTTAGCATTTTATGAAACACAATTTACTGAGGAAAATATGAAACAAATTATCGAAACACAAAGAAACATTTGAGTTGGAAAGTCGAGTGAAATGTTCTCACGGCTGATAATGTTATCTAATTTCGGTGAAACAATTAGTTGTGAATTGTGATGTAACAGTGATGGGAGATGACGAATTCTAAAGAAATGAGGTAATAAGATGTAACAACGATGCATTTGAGTTACAGTAGCCGTAAACTATACTGCCAGGCTTGATCCAATCTGCAGTTCGTCCATATACACTACTAGCGACCCGCCCCAGCTTCGCACGGGTACAATACTGATACTAATACTACAGAATGTCTTTAAACCTCTAACAAAACGGGCGAAATCTAGTCAAAACAAACAGAAAAAAATTAATATAGGTACCTACTAAATTCAATGAAATAAGTAGGTGGGTATACTTTTATTGTATGAAATACCATAGATCTAAACTCCCCCCGCACGCGCCTTGGTGACGCCCACTTCGCAACGGGCCGTGCAGCAGAAATCGTAATATTTTAATTTCGCCGTAACTTCAAAACCACACGTCCAATTTCAATCATTCAAAGACCAAATATTATCTACATAAACTGTACTTAGTGATGAAATAATTTATTTTGATAAGGATTAATAGCATGAGTAAAATAAACGCGTTTAAATGTAGTCCAAAAAAAATTCAAGATTTCTAAATAAAAAAATGGTTGTTGTGCCTCACTCGACATAGATAGGTATAGTGTGTCGCGGACTTTTTTGTAGATATTTATAAGATCTACAATTAATTAGAACATTTTATGGTTCTATCTTTTATAGTTTAGGCAGCGTACGCAAAATAAGTAACTTTTCTGGTTGATTTTTTACACCTTGTGTCCGAAAAACCCAAATATTTTACGGAACCCTATTTTTTTCCAAAATAAAATATAGCCTATGTTACTCGTGGATAATGTAGCTTTCGAATGGTGAAAGAATTTTTGAAATCGGTCCAATACTTTTTGAGCCTATTCATTACAAACAAACAAACAAACATACAAACAAAGTTTTCCTCTTTATAATATTAGTGTAGACAAACGTATAACCGTCATGCCATGCCATCCAAATATGAGGAATATTGTATGAAAAATTTAGTTACTTTTACGTCCGCTTGAGGCGCTTTCATAGTTTTCATACAATATTTCTCGCTTACGTACACGTAACGATACCGCAAAATATTCCTGCTACTGTTCTAACTGATGTAGCGACATGGCGGGCGATTGGACAAAAGGCAGTATAGACCATGTCCAGAAACTGCGTATTCTTACGCACGTAAGGTCTACGCACGTAGTCGAGGTACTAGGGCCCCATACATTGCGTCCAGGAGCTACGTGCGTATTATTTTAGCTATGCGCGTATCGTACAAAATTGACCTATTAAACCGCTTTGGTTGATTCAGGCACGGATCCAGCTCTCAAAAGAAGATGTGGCCCGAAAATTTTGATTTTATTATTTCCTTCATAACATGGTTATTAGAATTTAAAAAAAGAATTGTATTATTTTCTTTATAATATTATGTTAATTAAAAGCTAACGCGCGGAGTGATCGAGAAAGTTTTTCGCTTATTTAGCAAAAAAATTGTTTTATGTTTAGTAAAAAAAATAAGCTTTCAATATAGGTACCTTAAACAAATTAACATCAACTAAGATTATAAATTAATTAAATAAAAAATATATGCATATATAGTATAGAAACATACACAAATTATAGATTATAATATTAACATCGGCAGGAGTAATTCCTATCGGTTCAATCAAAGTATTATTTTTTCTTAAATCTGTTGGTTAGTAAATTAAAACGGGGCTGAAAATTTATGGAGAGATGATAAATTTTGCGCTTTCTTCAATCTACCTGACTAAAGGTCCGCTTAACGCTAAATCCACTACTATAAATATGTACTCTAACAATAACATAAGTATGACCAGCAGGTAAAAAGCACCATGTAAGACTCAAAAGGTTAACAATACCAATACTATTACGCACTGAACCTATTTTGATTATAAATTAATAGACCTTGAAAATATGCACTCACAAGGCTGTTGGGGTTGTGGGTATGCCCATACTACACGTATAGGTGCTCCGCTCCTGACTCAAATAGGTGCAGCAATTACGCTGTAATACGCAGCTACCTCGAGTACGCGCGAGACACGAAGTGAAAGAAAAATGTTTTTCTCGCTCCGATTGTATGATTCAGAGTGAGACAGAAGTATTCAGTTCATTCCTTACACAGCATTCAGATCGGTTGACACCGTTTGGCATTTTCACAGTACTCACACTAGTGAAATTTTACTTTACAGAGTGTTCCGAAATTTTGTGCTGTCAATGTTTTGACAAAACCAATTTTTTCTGAAGACAACTTCTATTAAAACCTTCAACACACAATTGATATCGATTTGAAATAGTCAAAAGTGTCAGCCTGTATTTTGGAGTGCAATGAAAGCGTAGTAAGATCGAGTTGCCAAGTTTCAAAAAATATTTCTCCCTAAAACAAATAGTACGGTTCCCGTGGATTTTACCTAGCATGCGAAGACTCTCAAATATAATTATTAAAGTACTTATGCCACATCGAAACTTCATAAAGTTACATAATACGATAAAATATATAGGTACTTACCGTTAAAAATCAAAAAAGTTACATACCAAATATGTAAGTATTACTTATTTAGAAAAACATACCTATGAAGATCTTTATACAGTAAAACTACTTTGCTAATATCTTTCGGAAGTCCCTAGCGGTGGGTCGTCGACGCTTTTTCGATCAACGAAACGAGACCGTTTATCGTTCATCGTAAACTAGTTGAAAAAACAGTTTTTTTTTCGACTAGTTTACGTGTTCGACGAATACTGAACTGTGCAATAAACTATGACAAACAAAGTAGTTTTGTTGAATGAACGACTTTCAGCATTAAGGTGGTTCGTTTCCTATACAAAAAAACAATGGACATTTATCAGGTAATTTCATACTATTACTACATAAATTTATATGCACATCTATGTATTTTGCAATACAATTGTCGCAAAATATATTTAAAATACTTTATTTCACACAGAAGTCACATTTTTATTGAATTTTCGACAAAAAGTGACATAAGTTACAAATGTCACTTTTTGTCGAAAATTCAATAAAAATGTGACTTCTGTGTGAAATAAAGTATTTTAAATATATTTTGCGACAATTGTATTGCAAAATAAATAGATGTGCATATAAATTTATGTAGTAATAGTATGAAATTACCTAATAAATGTCCATTGTTTTTTTGTATAGGAAACGAACCACCTTAACTGTTTTGACAAACTTGTTGTCGTTCGACTAGTGATGACGACGAACGACGAGACGGTTTAATCTGTGAGCGGTGGAAATGAACTTCCCTTCATACTTTTTCCAGGCTTAGGACTGGCAGGCAGGCAGGTTCATTACTGTAAAGAACAGAGATAGACGTATTGCTTGTGCCGAGTCGTCGTGCCCCGCGCCCGTCCGTCGATCGTGTCGTCGCGTCGCGACGAACGGTCTCTGTCGCACGCACCGTTCCGGCATATGGCAACCGTTCACGCATAGACTAGTTTATCAGTAGACGCTAAACTAGTTTACCCGTTCATGACAAATAAACAGTTTAATAAAACAGTTCGTTCATTCAACGCCCATCCCTAGAAGTCCCACACATGCTTTCCAACATCCGTCATTTCCGTAGAAAAAAAAAAACGATGATTGCTCATTTTCGAGCAAAATAAGTAGGACAATAACAAAAACAATATAATTTTGGCAAGTTGCCTTGCACCAATAATGAAAAACAAAATGTTAATTTATGATTTTAAGAACGAATTATGAATATGTATTATTAAAATTAAATGTTTAGATAATTTAACGTTATTTTTTAAATTCGATTATAATTATAAAATAACCAACAAAAATAATATTTACCCTAAAGCGCCATACTCACGGGCCAACCAGCAAATCCAGCAACGGTACATATAGCTGTATACTTATAGGAAGGACGTAGGCTACTTTTAATCGCGGGAAAATGTACGGTTCCTACAGGAACCGCTTTCACGTAAAAATTACTAAACCGATTATCATGAAATTTGGCACAGATATAAACTAGACCATGGGGAAGGCCGAAGGACATAGGCAACTTTTTATCGCGAAATACATATCCGTGGATTACTGTACTTACGCGGGCGTAATGGGCGCGGGCTGGACCTTTTTTTTTAATATTTTTTATTTTCTAAATAAGTCCCCTTTTAAATTCGACTTAAATTTTAACGATTTCTCTACTCAATCTTCTTAATTTTGAAGTCGATACCAGCCCAAACAATATCCCATATATTTTATAGAACTCACATTCAAATTTGCTGGTACCGACTTCAAAATTAAGAAGATTGAGTAGAGAAATTGTTAAAATTTTAGTCGAATTATAAGGGGGAATTTTATTTCATACTTTTTTGGGTATTTTTACTTTGGAAGTCGATTTAATTTTCTATTTAAAAATAATAATTTCGCCCTTTGTAGTGATATATTTTGTTAAATTATTATTAATTTATCTTAAAACCTTTAAAATAAACTATCGAATGTATAATTATTGAATACGCGCTAAGATTCCATTAAGTATTGTAAATAAGATGATGATGATGATTACTGTAAGTTAGTTGCATATGCTTGTAGTTCTTTGAACAATGCCGAAATTTCGAAACGCGTATCTTTTAAGACTGAGGAGTTCTGTTCAGTGCTTTTGGATCCAGGATATACATTGATGCAAAATCTTATTTTTAGTAGCATATGCTTATGTTACTTCAGGAAAAGTCTAAATCATTATATGTGTCCATATCAATTTCGAGGAGTCCCTCGATTCCACATTGATCCTATCATCATGTCACCACTTTTTTCAAAACGGGACCAACTTGAAATTATACCCTTTACATCAAAAAAAGAATTTTGAAAATCGGTCCAGAGACGGCGGGATTATGGTATAACATACAAACAAAAATAAAAAAATATATATAATTATGTAGCCGAACGTATAGCCGCCTCTTTTTTTGGAAGTCGGTTAAAAAAATAGTGTATTACTTATCGACAAGCAGTTTAATTGCATATTTAAATAAAACAAGCATAAGAATTTTCTTAGCCCCTTCAGATACTTTTCTCCCTAAATTTAGGGAAAAAGTCCCAAGTTGGCATCACAGATAGACCGGCAGAAATTTTGTTGTGATAAGATAAGAATCTCTACGTGCGTAGGTTTACGCAGGCTTACGCACTTTCTGGACAGAGTCTATGGTGTATGGCTACACTTATGACACTACGCAGAATGCGTGAGAAACTGCAAACACTTTGACAGCCAGTCACCAATACCACCATTACCGTTTAAGCCTTTTCGATTTCCACAATTCACTATTTCTTATTATAAAACATAGATGATGAAATATGAAAAATTGCAGTGTCAGTTACAAGTGTAACTCCTCTGGTGTTGTGAGTGTCCATGGGCGGCGGTAATCGCTTACCATCAGGCGATCCGTCTGCTAATTTCCTGGTTCATTTCATTTCATTAAAACTTACGACTAATCAAACAGAACAGGAAAAAATCAAGTGCTAAGGCTTAGTAAATAAAATTTGGCTAATGACTTCATTGTGTGTTGTATGTGCGTGATAAGATTACAAGATGAGTAATTTGCAATTTGGGTAGGTACTTACCTACAGGATATTTTAAGAGATGTTGAGTTTTGTACGGTAAACTAACTTTTTCCCCGACTCCGCTCGACTAAATAAACTATCCCACGGGAACACTACTTTTACTAAAAAGGAGCTTTTAATCCAACACCTAAACTACTACCATAACAAATTTCAAAAAAACTCTTCAGTAGTTTTTGCGTGAAAGAGTAACAAACATCGCCACAAACTTTCGCATACTAGTGGGAACTTATAGTTGGGACTAATTAATAAAACAGCTAAGTTGAAATTAGATTATTTAAACTTAAGCTTCTGCTTTTGATTTGATTTTATTTCTTTTATTCAATGACAAACCTTAATTACCTATTAGGTACATTTGCTTACTTTTAAAGTCAAAATTAATAATACCTGGATGTATGTAATAACTATTTATCCAGATAATAATTATCACGAAGACGTCATGGCATATTATAACTTTTTGAGGAAATCGTTGAATGACGCAATTATTGGCTTTCACCAACCCTAGCTCGAGGACTTTAGGCCGCCGCGCTGCCTCGAACTTTGCGGGCAGCGGCGCGGGCACGTCGCGACTCGCGGGCATTGAATTGGCGTTGTGGTGTGTTCTTGGTGTGTCGTCGAGATATTTGTCTTTATTCACGAACGTAATGTCTGAATTACGGCGACAACATCTTTTTGATTCAAGTTTATTCCTAACGCTCGATGAGCAATAGAAGTGAATCCCTACTTTAGGATACTTTAGGGCAGTGTTTTTCAACCTGTGGGTCGCGACCCTCGAGCTTCTGTAGGGGGGTCGCCGGAGGTCGAGAGAACTTTAGTAAAAAAACAAAAAGATTAAAAAGATTGATTTATTAAGTAAGAGAATTTTAACAAAAGGATATACCCATAAATCGATGTATGTAATTATAAAATAATGTGTTTGACGTACTTTAATATGTACTTATATCCGAATCCTAATTATGGAGATGTATAAAATCGTATGGAATGAATATTTGTAACACTGTTACATACACATACATACATGATAAAAAAGCGAAGGGTCGGGGGGTCGCGAAATATTTTTTCATACAAGGGGGGTCGCATCATGAAAAAGGTTGAAAAACACTGCTTGAGGGCAAGGAAAATAAAAGGCGTTTTATCTATATCATGAATTGAATTAGATGCCTAAGGCGAGCGCTCACTTCGGACACGTCAGTTTTGTCTCCCATAAGCAACTGTTTCAAGTGTGTCATTCATCTTCATAATATTAATACATATTTTGTAATGCAATAGATTGTCTTGAGAGTTGAGACGGAGGTTTCTCAACTTCTCAAGTGAGCGCTCGCTCTAAAAGTAAAAGTATAAAGTAAATATTATTCTATTCATATTATAAGCATTAATTAATTTATAAAGCCATTGAGTTGCTTAATAACGCTTATAAAACTACAGTATGTTGGAAAAAGATAAAAACGTAGTTTATACTGAAAACTATAATTTTTAAAAACTATCGGGTTATAGTATTACGTGTCTACGTAAATTATATAGCCTATGGCCCTAAGTTATCCGGGCTATTATTACGAATCAATTAACACCTAATTTATTAAAACCGGACTAGTAGTTTTGGCGCTACGGTGGAACAAAGATACATACATGTAGTCGGGTAAAAGACACTAGATAGTAACGCAAGTCAGTAATTTAACCTTTGGGTCTAATTTTTTATGCAAATTCTGTGAAGCTGCTACTTTAGTCGATAATCTCATAATATGTCTGAAAACTCTACTTTTTTATTTTTTCTTAAATCCAGATATCGACAACCCTAACAACCATGTCATGTCCATCAGCGATACGTGGCGTGAATGGCAAGAGTTGAAAATGTCCTTGCGCAGGAGTCGAAAGCTAATGTTTAGGATTATTTTGCAAGAAGCCTCGTAACAGGTGATGTATAACACATAATTAATGCTGCAAGGTAGTAGGTACCTACTTTTAATACCTAACACGTACTAACCCTTTTCTATGTAGGTACTTTTAAGGCGCGAGGTACTAGCAGACATTGACAAAACATTGAAAAATATGCAATAAAGAGTACGTCTTTCGGGTCTGTAGGGTGGGGATTTGTTCTGCATTTGAGTGGCATTGCGTTTATGACACCATGTCATTTTGGTTCTAAATAGAATTATAGAAAATATAATAATCCTAAGTACTATTATATAATTATATACAATATATATGGACGCTTTCACACCACGTCAATCTGGTCCCGTAGTAAGTTCTCGAATAACTTCGTGTTACGGGTCCTAGACAACTGAAATATTATATAATACTAGATTTCTCGACACATGTTGTTCTGTCTTAAATATGAACTGAAATGAATAAATAACTACACCTACAACCTACGTCCTAGTCCTACACCTACTTCTACAAGCTACACCTTTTCCCTCCCCACCAATTTTCAGCCAAATCGGTTCAGCGGTTCTTCAGTTATCCATGACCCACGAACATAAAAAAATGTTGTTTCTTTGGCGGGATTCGAACCCAAAACCTCCGGCTTGAGCACTGACGCTACAGATAAACTAAATAATTACTACGTAACTAAAGCGCTAACCACTGAACCACACAGATACACTAGTACAGCTGATTGTATTATTGCTCTGATATTTATTAAAAAATGAAATAATATTTAAAAAATGCCTATTTGGCACGTAAACGGCGTAAAGCCCGCTATGAGGGTCAGCCCTATTGAAGTCAACAAACCTTCGGGTTTTTAATTTTTAACCGGATAACGTCGAAGATCACGCGTCTACAATACATTAGTGAAAGAGTTTGGTAGCAAAAGCAAACAAGACGAATAGCTATAATATCTGACGAAGAATATCTTTATTTGCTATAAATTACAATATCTAAAGAAATCATCGCCAACATTAATATAGTAGAGTCTATTAATTTTTTATGCGTTGCGCAACAAAAAAGTTCAACTTAAGTAAATTAATACATACAGTATTATGCAAGAATTTAAGAGTCAGCATATTCTTCATAGTATTTAAATTCACAACCTTTTCATTTGAATAGTAAATTATTGATTTGATTACTTTCTTAACTGAGATAAAATTCTTTTAAGTTCATAATTATTAACCCCGAACGAAAACAGAGGGGTGTTATAAGTTTAACGTTTTTGACTGTCTGTGTGTGTGTGTGTTCGTAGCATCATAGCTCCCAAATGGATGAACCAATTTTGACATAGTTTTTTTTTGTTTGAAAGCTAAAAAGCTGAAAAACTCGCTTATTAGTTATTACCTGACGGGAACGGGGGATATTGGTTGCTTAATTTTTTTAAATGCTTATTAAAACGTAAATCGTTAGCATTACTTATTACTACTATACATTATCCTACTAATATTATAAATGTGAAAGTTTATGAGGATGTATGGATGGATGTTTGTTACTCCTTCACGCAAAAACTACTGAACGGATTTTGATGAAATTTGGTATGGTAGTAGTTTAGGCTCTGGATTAAAACATAGGCTACTTTTTATCCCGAAAAAATACAGTGTTCCCGAGGGATACTGTATATACGCGGGCGGACCCGCGGGCAACGGCCAGTTATAGAATAAAAGTTTTGAACTTAGAATTAGTGATGTGCCGGATATCCGTATCCGTATCCGTATCCGCGGATATCCGAGGCAGAAGAAAGATCCGTATCCGTTACTATTTGGCGGATCTTTTACGGATCTATTTACCTTATTAATATTAAAATAATAGATGAATTATTTAAATTAGTGATTACTGGTTAAGGTAGCGACTAGCAATAAAAACTATTAAATTCAATACATATAATATTTTGAGGATGTTTTCTTTGTAAATATTTTTTTTAAGAGTTGTGCTTTTACCCTTACGGGAATACTTTCCATCACAAATTTTACACTTTGCACATTCATCATTTACTAACACAAAATAATTCCAAATTACACTACAATTTTTTTTTGTAGTAATTTTTTAAAACTCATGTACCTATTCCAAACAAGCGTTATCTATGCTATCCAGTGACTTATAGTGTTCTCGAACGGGAGTTCCAAAAAAAACGATTTAATTTAAAAGATTTATTGAAACATTAAAATTACAAATTATTTTATATTAAAACTTAATTAGATGAATCAGATCTATGTTGGATCTATACTCAAGAATTATAACTAAATTAAGACTACCGACTTTGACCGATGTAAGATCTGAAGTGTCCAAGTTAACACCAAATTCACGGTCCCACGGAGCTGGGACCACCACGTTGATGCGGCGTCAGCATTTCCAGTATAAGACGATTTATTTCGTCATTTATGAAGAAACTGCACGACATGTATTTTCTTTATAGTCCAAGGGGCGGCTTCAATTATTATATGTTATATGTTAATTATAGTCCAAGAGCAAGTTCGACTGCAACTGCTTGATGATGATGATATAGTGGTATTCGGCAATTCTGTGCTAAGTCCATATTTCATAGGGGGTACATATGTAACACCTCCCCCCACAGTTCGGCGACTATTTCGAAAGTTTTGATAAAGTTGCCGAAATATCGCTGTGATCTATTTCTATTTCAGCAGGACGCGGTCTTCTTTTTTTCAGAGGTATATCGCTGATGTCTTCTACGTCGTGAATTTTGCGAAGGCTTCTTCTATGTAGATATTTGCATAAGATGTATAATGCACATAGTATAACTGCAATCGATATTGTATAAAATGGAATGGTTGTATGGTACAAACTTTGTTGTAAACTCTTGTCTAGTTTTATTGGGTTTTGGAATATAATTTTCTCATTAATAGCGTGAAGATTCTGGAGATCGATTGAGTTTAAGGTTGCATGTGTGTGATATGTGCTTTCATTAAGTTCTTGATACTTCGGTAGTTCTATGATTTTCAGAGGGTGGCCTTTTATGTGATCATCGGAGTTGAAGATTGTGAATGAAGACGTCTTGAAGTAGCAATTTACTGGAATAATTGTTAAGTAGCTTCCTTGTAGGCTTCTGTATTGTTCTTGGCCACATGATGTTCTAACTTTCGTGATGTTCGGAAAATTCATAGTAAAATGTCTGTCGTCAAGTTGTTCAACTGCTCCTTTAGTGAGGGTGACGGTAGTTATCTTGCACGATGTGTGAAGTTCTTGCTTAGTGATTAGGTGATGGATGCATTCGGTATTCTGTTACTCTGTAGTTTAATACTGATGGGCAGATGTACCATTCTTTTACCTTCGGGCATTCAGCCTCCATGTACTTAGAATCGTCACCAGAGATTGCTAGGTAAGGTGAGGCAGGTAGAAGAATTTAGTTATATTTATTGGGTACAAGGGATAGTTTATACAAATCATATGTTAAGGAAGAGACAATCGGAATCTTATATACTATAACTATATAATTATCTGCATAAAAATATGCTAACCTAATAAAATCATAAAAATATCTAGTATCTACGTCAATAATTTGAATCTTAGAATATAATATTCTTAACTTATCTATCATTAATTTTAAATCATCAATATTTAAAGCAAAGTGCGGTGCACCGGCTATTCTAATAAAAGCTAAAGTATTTTCAAGTCTATATATTTCTTCAGATAATTTATCTATATTATCACTAAGAATAATTAAATGTTGCGCAAAATGAGAATATTTAATATATTCGTTGTCCTTATTACTATCACTATTAATTATCAAATACAAAGTTTTAGCTATTCTATTTTGATTTAATGTAATATTGTCTAAAATTTCGGAATTTTTCAAAGTCCATTCTTTATTTAAGCTTATGTGATTATTAATTTCCAACTCTAATTTATGCTGGTTTTTACTTAAAACTTCAATGGCATTATTATATTTAATTGCGTCTGTATAATCCAAATTACCCGAAATGCTTTTAATTATTGAACCAAGTCCGTCAATGAGACCTCGTTTTTTACGGTCGGCCTCAAATGTATATAACTGATTTAAAACTCTATCCAATTTCGATGTAAGGTACTCTATATGGGGTTCATATAAGGAATTTGTCTGATTACTTAAATCAGTACGTGCTTGATAAAGTTGCATTTTCACTAATTTAATTTGTGAGTGTATTTCAGACAGATCTATTTTACTAAGAAAAGAGTGGTAGTGGGATATGATTTTAGCATTTCCTAATTTAAACGGAAGTACTCCTGGACCGTCTTGCAGGCTGTTGATTGTCACGTCCTGTCCTTGAGTCAGTTGTGTCAGTAGGCATAGTAGTAGTATCATGTACATTCTGGTCTCTGCTGGATCGATTTCTGGATCTCACACACACCCGAATTTATTACTCCCGGAACACTTTCGAAGGTTCTTTTATTTTTCCGTAATTTTGGAAAAATCCACCAAGACTGCGCCACTTATAGTGTTCTCGAACGGGAGTTCCAAAAAAAACGATTTAATTTAAAAGATTTATTGAAACATTAAAATTACAAATTATTTTATATTAAAACTTAATTAGATGAATCAGATCTATGTTGGATCTATACTCAAGAATTATAACTAAATTAAGACTACCGACTTTGACCGATGTAAGATCTGAAGTGTCCAAGTTAACACCAAATTCACGGTCCCACGGAGCTGGGACCACCACGATGATGCGGCGTCAGCATTTCCAGTATAAGACGATTTATTTCGTCATTTATGAAGAAACTGCACGACATGTATTTTCTTTATAGTCCAAGGGGCGGCTTCAATTATTATATGTTATATGTTAATTATAGTCCAAGAGCAAGTTCGACTGCAACTGCTTGATGATGATGATTCCCATATAGTGGTATTCGGCAATTCTGTGCTAAGTCCATATTTCATAGGGGGTACATATGTAACAAGTGTCACACAAAACTATAAACAAAACAAAAGAAAGAACCACCGTGCAATTCAAGTCGAAACATGTGTGAAGGTCGTGCGCACCGACACCGACTGCGTAAGAAAGTTAAGATCCGTATCCGCGAATCTTGACACTAAATATCCGTATTCAGATCCGTATCCGCGGATATACATTTTTAACGATCCGGCACATCACTACTTAGAATATCGCACGTCGCGTCCTGTAGTTTGACGACCACTGCCAGCAACCTCAATTTTTTGTCTATTCTCTCAATTTCTACGGTGGTTAAATAATGGTCATGCAGCATACATAACATACGGTGCCAGTGGCGAAGAGTTCCTATAACTCCATTCCTATCGGCTTCCCTTGTCACATACCTTTTTCAAACCTTCATAGAAATCCCTACCTATTATTATACAGCCTCCGGCTTCCCTATGAAGGAGAAGCAGCCTTCGCCACTATACGGTGCGAATGGTACGATATGTTTACAAAATGTTGCAAAACTGACGGCATGTTTGCATCGTCGAAACATCTTGTATGAACAAAGTGCAATAGTGCCACGCATTCTTGGTCGTTAACCTAAACGTAGAGCAGTAGTATCAGCATGAAAGGTTCTGTTGTTAATGAGACCGAGCCCTCAGGAACATACGTAGATACCTAATGTATTACCACAGTATTACAGATATTGCGATAAAAATAGAAATAAAAAGTAAAGTAGAGGTTACTTCTCTGAAAAAATTTCCAACTATCTTTTTTAATACGTATGTAATTAATCAATAATCAAGATTTCAAGAATTATGATGTTGTGTTGCAAAAAACATAGTAACATTCGTTTTTTGTGAGAGAAATCACAGTCAGTTCACATTATCTAATACATTGCGAATTTTATATCCGTGAACCAACATTATTAGCCGTGTTTTACGCAAATAAGCCTACTCTACATACCCAGAAACGAAGTTAATTTATATACGTGTATATATTTTTGTCTGGTGATCAAGTGGATAATGCGCCGCGAACTGCCGCGAACTAACACAAAAAATATACTAAAAGTATCATGTCATGGGATACTTATCCCAACTTACCTGTCCGGTAGTTGTGGTATAGTATACGGGTACGCGACCCGGCTTCCCTAGCTATTACTGTCCTATCCCTTGCCCTCCTGGGCGGTAATATCCTACATCCACACCACCTATCCTTCCCTTTCCCTATTCCTACCTTCTCCGCCAATCCGTGAGAACGCAATGGATAATCATAGAAAATAATTTAATTATCCAAAATGGCGGCGATGTGGTTCGCCACCCATCACGTCCCGTTTCTCGCGGAGGCGAAAAGTGGCCCATGGAAAGACACTGCGCTACGTTGAATGTAAGAGGAGGAATGGATGGTAAGAATGAAAGTGGACGAAGCGAAACAAATGTGTAAGGATCGTAGCAAGTGGAAAGAAGTGGTCTCTGCCTACCACTACGGGAAAGAAGCGTGATTATATGTATGTATGTGTGTATTATTATATAAAATAATATAAAGTTAGTTAAGTAAGAATCTTACTGCTTTTTTTAGCTACGACCTCTACAATGAGCGCAATGGAGAGCAACTGAAGTTTATTAACTTTGGCGAGACATATTACTGTTAATTATAACATCTTGAAATAAACACACTACACAGACCTTTGGACCAGCCCTTTGTTTGTAAATAATAACCAAAAAGGCTGCTTGATATTAATTATCGTGTATTTATGACATACTAGCTTTTTCCCGCGGCTCCGCCCGCGTAAATATAGTATCGGGCATTCCACGGTAATTGGGAATACTGTACTTTTTCGGAATAGAAAGTAGCCTTTGTTTTAATCCAGAGCCTAAACTACTACCATACCAAATTTCGCGTTAAGTCTATTCGCGTTAAGAAGTCAGTGAATCATTCGTACTATAATATAATATGTCACCGTAAAATAGTAAAAACCGTTAGATTGTAATATTACTGGGGATATTAATATAAAATGTCGACAGATTATCAAATAAAAATTTTTTCTCACAATTTTACACGTTATTTTTCGTTATATTGTAATATTTACCGAGCCGATTGGTTAACCGGCAAGTGCCCGCACCGCCATATTTGTTTGCTATTAGCTATATAGTATAATATATAATTAGGTATAACGAAAAATGATGCGTACAATTGTATGGAGAAATTTTTATTTGACAATCAGTCACCATATTATAATATCCCTAGTAATATTACAATCTAACGGTTTTTACAATTTTACGGTGACATATAATGCCAGTGTTTAAGAAGTCGGTCTGTAGTTAGTTATTATATGCGCTGTTATATTTCTCAACTTTCTATTTTCTTCATATCGCTGTACAACGTTTACTTTGGGCATATTTTTACAAAACTGAAAAAACCCGCTGATGATCATAGATCTATATTACATTAGGTTGTGCAACTCATACAGACTGCAGACATCCGCCGCGCCGCACGCAATTTGCCGCTCCATTGCAGACGCTGATCACTCGAGAATCGAGATCTTCTGTGCTATGAAGTATGAACAGGGCCTTAAGTCAAATGTATTCGAAAATTTCGACGGCAAAGTTCGAAAACAAAATGTGGGATTTGATATAAATCATAGCTAAGTGACATGTCGCCTGCGGCTGCGATGCCTTGGCCTTTAGTCAAGATGCATTCGATAATTTCGACGGCGAAGTTCGAAAACAAAATGTATGGGATTTGACATAAGTCATCGCTTAGTGACTAGTCTATACTTTTTATTTGGTCTGAGGGCGAAGTTCGGATTAAAAAATGTATGGGATTTGACATAAGTTGTATCTAAGTGAAATGTCGCTTGCAATGCCTTAAGTCATTCCCATACCTACATTTTGTTTTAGAACTTCGCCGTCGAAATTATCGAATGCATCTTGACTAAAGGCCCTGGCTTTTTGTGATACGCGTTTGTATTATATATGTCACCGTAAAATTGTAAAAACCGTTAGATTGTAAAATAAGTAACGATATTGTAAAAATATGTCGAAAGATTAAAAACTATATATTTATAATCTAACGAAAAATAATGTGTTAAATTATAGGCAGCATATTCGCGTCGGAAGTCTATCTACATTTTACAATTTCACTAGTTTTATTACAATCTAACGGTTTTTACAATTTTACGGTGACATATACATACGATCGCGATGTCGTCTACATAGGATGTAATATTCTACGTCCTACGATACACATTTCCGTTCAAAGCCGATTAAAATCCTATTTAATGTGACTGCTAATGTCATGTTCTGACTAGATATGAGCGCCGATGGGTGGTAGGTCGGCGGCGGCGCGCTGGCTTTTTTGGGTCGGCGGCGGCGGCGTCGGCGGCGTGACCTTGAAAGGGTTGAAGTTTGTACTTGGTAGTGAAAAACTGACGTCGAAGCCAATTATATAACTGACTGCGTAGGCTCTCTATTGAACAACCAATAATAGCGGAGATCTCAGCGTGAAACACGGTGCAAAATTTCCCAAACAGGCATATCTCCCTGTAGGTGGCAGTTGGGACGCCCCTGTAGTCCAGCGCCATCCCGGTTGTCTTTCTTTGATCTGTCCGTGTGCCAAATGATGTCCTTAAGGTGAACATTAATTTGGACCCAGTCCTCCCTAGAAGTTATGAAAACTGGGTAAAGCTTCTAGAAGCTATGCACCTTGATTATGGCTTCAGATGGCTAGGCCATAACAGGTATCTCAATAAGAGACTGTTGCAGTTGTCCAAGTAGGGTGGAGGCACGTTTCATCCTACCTGCCGTCATGGCCCTGAGACCAACCTTCTTAGCGTCCATAATATGAAAAAGCAGTGGAAGTGGCGTCAGGTGAATCAGGGCTTCAAGAGAAGCGGTGGGAGCCGAAGAGAGCGCACCTATGATTATCAGACAGTCCAGCCTCTGTACATTATTTAATGTTTTGATGCAGTTGACCTATACAGCTTTTTTCTGCGTAGTGTGGCATATAACACTACGCATATGTGACAATCACCTGACTATAGTGAGGTGACTGTCTAATAGGTGACGGTATACCGAAGGCCTCATTTAGAGCTGACAAGTCTTGGGCAGGACCACAGAGCACGTCTAGAATTTTTCATTCCGTCCTCTAAACAGATTACCATTTTTTTCTAAATTTGAATAACTTTATGCAAGGGAAAAAAATATTTCCTTTGGGCGCACCAAAGCGCCTTCAAAGATTTTATTCCTGTCCGAATCAATGATGAATCTATGAGATGGCAAAAGTGCATAGATAGCAATGGTAATACTTTGATTAAATAAATATATTACGTTAAAAAAAACGACTTTATGTTCCTACTTTACAAAACGCCAATTTTATATGTAATGACCTAATATTAAACCTCCCGAAGAGTGTCAGGGGTTTTAGTCGCTTTAACTTCCTCTTATTGGTGTTAGGTATCAAGACTATCTCAACTTAGACTACAACTAGAGATAGTCAACCCTTTTGCACCAATTTCGCACCTGATTGCATTAGTCCAGCGACTACCACTAGTATCGCTAGGTCAGATTAGAGCTTGGCTCACGACTCGGAGGTCGTGGGTTCGATTCCCGCATTGGAACAACAAAAAAAAAGTTGTTTTCAAGTTTGGTTAGGGCATTGCAGGCTGATCACCTGATTGTCTGATAAGAAAGGCGATCCATGCGTCGGATGGGCATGCAAAATGTCGGACCAGCGACCACGACTGGCGAGAGATCAGGATCTCTCGCCAGTCGTGTCACTTATCCGTCCCACTGGATTACTCTCGTAAGAGAAGAGAGAGTGCTCTTGTGTACTGCGGACATACTAGGCCACTATAATAATAACTTGGCCTGGTTTCAAAGAAACCGGCCACCGTCACCGAGATCGGTATGGGGAGCTATTATTAGGTCGCCAGCGTATCTTTGAGCATAGAACCTTCTATTGTTCAGTTCTTTTAGCAAGCCCATTCACTACCAGGGACCACTCCAGCGGCGACAGTACCCCAACCCTCCCTGTGGGCATCCTTAGGTCATCCTGCTCCTGAGTGTCAAGCCCACGATAGTTGGTGACGCTACTCTGTTGTTTAGCGAAGCTTTGATCCACTCTATAGTAATTCTTGCAGCCAGGCTATCAGGGTAATAGATCATTTTGAGTTTTTGCCGAACGCGCCTTCAATATCTAAGAAGGCGCTTAGCGCAAACTTATCCTCAATGGCTTTATCAATGCGATCTACTAGCTCCATCTACTAGCTACATCAATTCAGTAGGTTTGCCTTTCTATTAAGCATGTTGTATTTAATGTAGAGCTCTTTCGATGAGATAGGTGTGACTTATGTGGATGTTTTCCTAGTTTAAAGCATGAAAGAAGCAAGGCTTATATGGGTAATGGGTATATATGACTTGGATAATATGAATGCGCATAGTCACTGACTGAAATTACACATCCCTCTCGCTCACTCGGCGCGCCGATGTATTTTTGCGGCGGCGGCGCGGCGCTCATATCTAGTTCTGACATACCTAATTGTGTAACTAGTTTAGTTATTTTATATCATCCTTAATAATTATTATAACTAATATATGAATGAAAGAACGACGTAATAGGGGCTATTAACGTATAACTATTACGCTATATTGTTAATTTTTGAAAACTTCTTTTCGCACGCTCGATTCGGGCATGGGCAGTAAGTTGGTGAATGCCTGACGAGAGCGTAACGAAAAGTGTGATAGGGCGAGGCGAACGGAAGTTGAGAGGGAGATATAAGTTAGTGAAGATGAAAACAGAGAGTTACGTTTCGTACATTATTGTAGGAGAAAGAGAGAGCAGTGAGCGCGCACATTTTCTTTCTCTTTTTCTCTCATAGCCAGTGCATGAAATCTATACTAATACTAGCTGATGCCCGCGGCTCCGCCCGCGAAAATATAGTTTTTTCGCGGTTGCGGATATGTGACATTTTTCGCTGATGCTTCGCTCCTATTAGTCGCATCACTCGCAGCGTAATGTTATATAGCCTAAATCCTTCCTCGATAAATGGACTATCCAACACAAAAATAAATTTTCAATTCGAACCAGTAGTTCCTGAGATTAGCGCGTTCAAACAAACAAACAAACAAACTCTTCAGCTTTATAATATTAGTATATATGGGGCTAAATCCCCATTTTATCATAGGTATTTTTTTTCTTAGACTATAAATTTTACTAAGCTACCGTAGATCTTCTTTGAATACACAAAACTGATTGAAACATCTCATTATGAGACACGGAAGTGTGCAAAATCAGGTGTAAAATCGTAACGGTGCGCTCTTCGGTTCGCTGAACAATGCACTAAAGCACGCCGTAAAAATTCTAATGAACTTTGCGAATCATTAATTACACAGTTATTTCTAATTGCCGCTGTAGTGAGTAGAGCCTCGGTAATCCGGACCCCCGTTATTTTACAGGGGATTGCGGGATTTACATGGGTCGATGAGTAGCTTGACAATTAATCGCCTTGTCATTTTTGGAGGCAAAATATCTTTGGTAATTATTATTTTCGATTCAAAATAAATAGACGATAATACAAAATCTTTGGACAATGAGAAGTAGGGATAGGGCACGATTAGATGCGTTCGAAATGTGGTGTTGGAGAAGGATGCAGCGGATAAGTTGGAAGGAAAAGAAAACTAACGAAGCAGTGCTACAGATGATAAGAGATAAGAAAAACATATTAAAAACTCTAGAAAATAGAAGAGGACAGATGATGGGCCATCTTATAAGACATGACACATTCATGAGGACAATATTAGAAGGAAAAATAGAAGGAAAGAGTGGTAGGGGAAGGCCAAGGAAAAACTATATTAGTCTTGTAGAGAATGTAAATATCATGTCCTATAGAGAGTCTGAGTTAATTAAGAGAATTGGCCCTCAGTACTACTGGAGGATAGAGAAAAGTGACGAAAGCTCCACCGACAAGGACCCTACCCTTATATTAAAGAAGAAAACAAAATCTTTGGACAGTATCCTGGTGGAATACAAAAGTAGTAATTCGTCGACTAATTTGTCCCAAACTAGTTAATATGTAATACCCAATATAGCTTTGCCACCGAATGAAACAGATCTAGATCAAGTTTATTACTACAATGAGTCATCATAGTCATCTTCGCCTTTTTTTCATTCCGGCTAGACAGGCCTCTCACTCGCCCCTTTCCGCTCGCGCGACAAACCTGTTTGTGAGTTGTGACTCAAACACTCTGATCAAAACCAATACCCAGTGAAACTATACTCGGAGGTAGTTTTTTTATGATTCATAAGCATGATTTTCCTCTTATAGCAATATACTGTGGACAGCATCTTTTCTCATGTACCTATATTATATACTCCTATATTTTTTTACAAAAATCAATCAGATAATCATAATATTAGGTAATAGGTACCTTATGAAAATCTGTCAACAATCGGCGCGCAACACTTTTTCCAAGATTACGACAGCGGAATAACAAGTGTGCTGCAGACTGCAGGCCTTTCAAAATGAAATTTAAACTAATTTTGCATTACTTTGTACCTATATTAATATAATTATTGAGGGACTTTGAGTTCGTACCTTTCGTACCTTCGTACTACAAGACACCACAAAATACCTATAGAGAAGTATAATAATTATTATACTTGTCGGCCGGGGGTCGCGGGTTCAAATCCCGCCGAAGGAACAAAAAGTTTTTCTGTGTTTCTGGGTAATGGATGTGTATTAAATATGTGTATAATATAATAAAAATATAATACCATAATAATACCATGGGATCAGATTGACATGGTGTAAAGCGTCCATAGATATTATTATTATTAAAACAACCAGGCACAAAAGAGCAAATGAAACATATTTCCTGAGTTTATTTGATTACGAACAACATCACTCTTATATTTTGGTGTGAATGCAACACTATCAGCAAAATTTTATGGATATACTAGCTTTTGCCCGCAGCTTCGCTTGCGTGAAATTGGGTTTAAGTTAGAGGGAAAGCTTGTTCGGGAAAATACCAATACCAAAATTGAATACATAATGGTGTAGGTACTGCACAGCCATATCAGTTGTATTTTATTTGAATGTTTACTGCGACTTCGTACACTCAAGAAATCTACCCGGAACTGTACCATAAATAAAATTTTATAAGCTGCAAAAAATATTCTGTGTTAATTCTGTGTAAACTACTACCATACCAAATTTCATAATTTTTTTACGTGTTTTATTACTTTATTGCATGAAAAACTAAACATATTATTATATACATATACAAACTTTCGCGTTTAGGTATAATATTAAGTAAAGGCCCCCACAGACGAGAGGCCGATCGTTTCAGCTGGAACTGACGTCAGTTCGGCCTGAACGGATTCGAGCACACACACGGAAAAAATCGCATCCAATCCAATTTACGTCAGTTCGGCCTGATCTGATTCGTGCCCACACACGGAACAGTCGCATCAGTCCATTCTGGTTTGCCGCGCGCTACGGTCGTGTTTATCAATTTTGTATTTAAACACCGCGAAAACTCATACAACGCTTGTACAAGATACACGCCCGCACGGCAGCGGGTCGGGCAAGAACTGAAGCGATTTGTCCACACACGGTCAGGACAGGCCGCGCGTTCAGGCCGATCGGTCAGGCCAGAATTAATGTTGCCAACTTAGTTATTTTACAAAATTGAGTATTTTATTCCCTCCTTGGTAGAAATTTAGTTATTAGTAGTGTTTAAGTAGGAAAGAGCCAGACAGTAATTATATGCAAAATAGCTACTAAATACGTAATATTTCCTAGTATATTTTAATTTAAAGGTAAAATTTATAATCAAATTCAATTAATGAAAAAAATTTAATATAATAAAACCTAAAATGCAGTGGTTTTTGGGGGGCTTCAGGAATTCCTAAGTTAAGTAGCCTCTTTAGTAGTTTTTTAGTAGTTTTAGTAGAAATCGATACGAGTTTAGTAGTTTCACAAAAAAAGAGCTGGCAACACTGGAACGAATCGCTTCAGTCCGTACGGCCGCCTGATGCGATCTCGAAATTGCACACACACGATACGATTTTGCATCCGTTCAGGCCGAACTGAAGGTAGACCGGACCATGTATGGGGCCCCTAAGGATTTCTTTGTATCCGATAATTAGTATTTTAACGGTTTCGAAAATCTTTTGAATGGGAAGACCAAGGGCGGATCCAGGGGGGGGGTCATGGGGGTCATGACCCCCCCCTGAGCTGGTTCCAGGACTTAGATGGATCACTAATTTAATTGAAGATAATGATTTTATTTATATATTTTGTCACCATACAGATTTTATGTAACTACCTTCAATATTTAATTAATTTAATATAATAACTTTGTATGATGGCAAACGTTTGGGAACGAACGCATCGAAAATTTAAAATTTAAATCGTGGAAGTAAGATCTTCAATGGTTGAAGATCGCCTAACCGGACTGGCATTTCTCCACGTAAAGGTCCGGACGCACTAGGCGGACCTTTATTAAAAACGTACCCATTGACTTTTGCGGAGTTTTGCGTCATATAGTGCGATTCAAATGAGAATAGGATCGAGTCGGCGCCATATTGTTTCGAATTTAGACTGTTATGATCAGGGTTGCCAATGCTAATTTATATATTTCCCCAAAAATCGGGATCGAATTCCCCAATTTGGGGACAAACATTCCGCTGATTCCCCACAAATTCCCCACATAGGTTTTTTAAAAAAATTAAACAAAATTCTACTAGCTGAGTATAATTCGCATTAGTATATGTAATTAATAAAAATAAAGACTCAAACAAACAGTTAATATGATCAATAAGTTTTCTTTAATTCTATCGTTCCACGCTACTTTCTTAATTTTTCTTGCATATGAACCTTCTCCTGAAACAAACACAACAAAAAAAAAAGAATTAGGGAAATTGGTCAAGCCGTTCACACGTGATGCCGTGCCGTGAGCCCGTGACCAATGGATATGGGGATTCATTTATATACCTATATATTAACATGTCGAACTTATCAGCTAAAAACAGTAATGAAGCCAGCGCGTTACATGTAGACATCACACATAAAACGTTGAAGAAAGGGAAAAAGGGAATACCCTGATCATAAACAAATGTCAATCTACTAGTAGTTTGAAACTAGAGATATAGTGCCATGCCATACTTAATGATTTTAAAAAAGGTCGATGTCGTGTCGATAATGAATGATGAAATATTCATCGATGAGAATAAGATTTTGACATCATGTTAAAATCCCCGCATTTTCCCCACATAATGCCAATCCCCAATAAATCCCCAATCGACTTGAAATTCCCCGCAGTTTGGGGAATTCCCCACAAATCGGCAACGCTGGTTATGATAGTTAAATTTATGTTTAGATAGATTTTGATTTTTCTGAAAATCACACTTATGACAGAAAAATGTAATTGACGTTCCTATTCTCATTTGAAATGCGTTATATCCCTCGATATACCTCTAGCTGTTATGACAAATAATTCACCACGGTTATGGAATATTCTATTAATACTGCCTCATTCCGTGCGTGATAGTGCTTCTCTGGATGTCTTCAAGATAAGATGGCAATAAGTACGTGTATGTACAAGTTATTAAGTTGTTTTTCAAGTGTACAATAAATAATAAATATTTTTAAGTACAGTACTTACACGTACATCCATAAAATACCTACATTTTACTTGTACCTATTGTTATCAAAATTAAATTATAAGTTCTTGACTTGACCACGCCTATGTGACCCATGAGCGTAGCTATATGTAGGTATTTGTGTTAAATGCGTTCAAACTGAGAAAGCGAGCGAATGTTTTTACGCTTTAACCTGTTAAAATCTTAGCCCTGAAATAATATTGTACTTTAGAAAAAAACAATAAAATCACTAGCTTAAAACGGGGATCGCGACCCTATAGCACGCGTGCCATCGAATCCTCGAACGTATAGCATGCTACACAATATTTTGGGCACGTCAATTATCTTAAAATTTTGTAATAATATACTCCGAAAAAAGTGTAAATTGGTAATATATGACAAACCTAACATAATAAGTTATTTGTCATATAATTTACAACATCAGAAATAACACTAATTTTACTCTAATTTAAATTACAAAATGATACTATTTTCAGTCTTTTAGGGTGTAAAATTTGAGCAAATTTATCCTATTAAATAAGAAAAAAAATTTGCTTGCTCACTTTGCTCGCTCGCGTTTAACATAAAGAACATATTATATTATTAAGTAGCGATGTTCTGTTTTAGCCGGTTGATTTTATGATATTTTTCCGAAGTTCGCCGTTTTCCAGTGTTTAAGTCTAACGATTGAATAGATTTTAACCTATAGAATGGGAAAAAAAAATTATGCTCGCTCGCTTCGCTCACTCGTGTTTGGCTTATCTATATAAGCCAAACACGAGTGAGCGAAGCGAGCGAATAAAATTTAGTACCGACGTTCAGTTTTAGGCTTTTGATATTTGTTTTTTTTAAATTACAGAGTTTTTCAGGGTAACAGTCTTTAAGGGTTTAAAATTTGAACAAATTTAACCTATTAAATAGGAAAAAAATTTTGCTCGCTCGCTTCGCTCGCTCGCGTTTAACATAAAGAACATATTATATTAGTAAGTAGCGATGTTCCGTTTTAGCCGGTTCATTTTATGATATTTTCCGAAGTTCACCGTTATTCAGTGTTTAAGGGGAAACCCTGAAATACTGTGTTTTAAAGCATAAACAGGTAAAAACGAAAAAAATGGGCGCCCATTATTCTAATGTATGATCCTATTTCCACAGTATTTTAGGGGTTAAAGTTTGAACAGATTTAACCTATTAAATAGGAAAAAAATTTGCTCGCTCGCTTCGCTCGCTCGCGGTTAACATAAAGGCCATTACATTATTTATTACTGATGTTCTGTTTAAGCCGGTTGATTTTATGGTATTTTTCCGATGTTTATATTTTAGTTTAACGTTTGAACAGAGTTGAACGTTTGAACCTGTAAAAATAGGAAAATTTGCTCGCTCGCTTCGCTCGCTCGTTTTTGGTTTAAAGAACGTATTATAAAATTTTGTACTGACGTTTAGTTTTATATTGACGTTTAGTTTTCCGAAATACACAGTCTTTCAGGGTTTAAATTTAAACAGGTAACGAAAAAAAAAATTCTAATGTGCCCAGGGCCTCTAATAGGTTAAAGACGGTCCTGATTATTTAATGTACTTGTAGTCGTTTTATTTTCATGAACCCCCCCCCCCCCCCCCCGAAACTAAAACCTGGCTACGCCCATGATGTGACCCCCTCCTGGCGCCAAAGCTGGATCCGCCCTTGGGGAAGACGTTGTGGACTTTGAACTTAATAAAAACAATTTGAATTGTTCGCCCATCCTAGTTGGGACCACGACAGTGTAGACTGTAGAGAGATGAGTTAGCAGTACGACCACGAAGCCATCTAGCTTCTCACTTATTCCTCATATAATAATCATACACATTAATGATTAGGTAAAGTTTTAACCAATTCAAATATCTGGTTATTTTATAGCATTTTATACTCTATGTTATTCTTTAAATTGATAAAACTTTTTGTAGGTATGAAAAATAATTTTGTAAAAGCAGAGCTATCCTAATATGGTATTATCCTATGATGAAAATATACATCAGATTGTTGATATTTTATCGTTAAACATTAATTTAAACCAATTTAACCAACTTGTTCACAAAAATATGTATGATTTTTATAAAATATCAAAAATAAAATTATGAATTTTTCACGTTTGACCACGTGACTAAAAACGCACGAGATTGGAACGTGACGTCATATTCTTGTACTTCTTCTTCTTTTATTAATGTCTTCCCGATTTCCATAAAGAATAGCCAGCATCGAATCATTTACGTCATGCGTCAGCGAGTCATAGCCACTTTTTCCGCGAACACTGAAGTGTTCTTTGGTATGGTCACAAAGATTTTCCCCAGTGTTTTAATAGACGTATTTAGTGCATTTTGGCACTACGCACCTTTTATAAGGCATTTTTAATAGGCTTAAAACATTTATTTAAAAACGTAAATAGTAGGTATTCTGGGATTTGGCATTTTCAGTGTAATTTGACACTTGACAGTTACAATGTTACAAGAATGTGACGTCATGACAACTCATTATAGCGTTTTCGCGCCTATAATATTAATTTAAACTTTTAGGCTAATTTGCAAGGAAAATAAAGAAATTCACAAAGAATGGTTCAAACTGCTAATGTATTTTGGTATTAGGAACAATTTAACATACTTTTCAAAAACTTGGAAAATACCATATTCCTTAAACCGCGTGGCACCCGGGGGTAGTTAGGTACCCAAAAAATTTCCGCGATAAAAAGTGACTCCTATGTGTTTCATCATCATCATCATCATCAGCCTTTCGCTGTCCACTGCTGAATGTAGGCCTCCCCCAATGAGCGCCAACCATCCCGATCTTGGGCAGCCCTCATCCATCCGCTGCCAGCCACCTTTTTCAAATCTTCGGTCCATCGTTCCGCAGGACGTCCTCCACTACGTTTGCCTAAGCGTGGTCTCCACTCTAATACTTGTCTGCTCCATCGACCATCTGCCCGCCTGCAGACATGGCCGGCCCACTTCCACTTCAGCGCGCTAATTCGTTGAGCAATGTCGGTGACTTTAGTTCTCTGGCGAATAACGTCTTTACGTATTTTATCCACCAGAGATATCCTCAACATTGCTCTTTCCATTGCACGCTGAGCAACCTTAAACTTATGAACCAAGCCTACGGTGAGTATCCACATTTCGGCTCCGTATGTCATTACCGGTAGTACGCATTGATCAAAGACCCTGGTCTTAAGGGATTGTGGATCGACGATTCAAAGATGCCCCGGAGTATGTTTATCCAAGGGCTAAACTACTACGGTAACAAATTTTATAAAAATCCGTTCCGTAGTTTCTGAGATAAGCGCGCACAAACATACAAATCAAAAATATTTTAAGAAAATCTTAATAGTCATTGTTTTGGGTTAAAAACTAAAAACCTATATATTAAACACTGATAGATCAAGCACAAATAAATTAAATATTACATTACATATACCAACAAAAGAGAAAGAAATTGAATTATACCTACACTCAAAATATTCTACTGAAATAGTATGTATAGGTATTATGAATTAATATAATTAATGCAGCAATCGCAAATATTTAGGTGCCTATTTTTTCAAAGAGTAAGATTTAATCTAGGTAGTTAACTTTCGCATTCTTGACAGATTTATTTTTCAACATGATGACAATATATTACTTATGTCAAAATAAAAATAAAGCTTCCCACTCACAGGCTATCGATTGCTTTGATCAAATTGGAAATTAATTAGTATTTGAAAGTAAATTGCTAACGACAAACTATTACACAAATTGATTAGTGTAAGACTTACCAGCTACTTTTTGCGTTGGGCGTCAAAAGTTGGAACAAAATGTACGCGTCTATATACGAGTTTCATATAAAAAGTGTAGTAAGGTGGTCCTAGGATCTCAGACTATATTCAGTTATTATCTAAACCGATTTACTTGCAACCACTCCAGTTGCAGAATCCAGTAAATGTATAAATTGTAAAGACTAAATCGATCGATCGCTTGTGAGTGGGAGCTTTAAATCAAAAGCACTAAGGAGTATTTATATCAACTTTAAAGCAAATCGCTGCCAAACAACTTTCTTTCCCTTTTTATTCCCGTTAGGGGACGAATTTCAATAAACTATGATACACGAATTCCATCAATTCTGTTACATAATGTTTGTGCAAAATATGAAGTAGATTGGACCAAGGAATCACGTTGTCCCATACAAACTGTTTTCCCCCTTTTCACCCCCTTAGGAGACGAATTTTGAAAAATCCCTTCTTATCGGATCCCTACGCATTACAAAAAGCAAGCTCTGCAAGTTTCAGGTCTCTACGATCAGCGGTTTAGGCTGTGCATTGATCCGTCAGTCATTCAGGACAAAGGATTTTATATGTATAGATATGTAACATATCTTAGATACTAATATTTAAAAGAGGAAACATTTATTTTTATGCATTGGATAGACCACGAAACTACTGGACCAATTTTAATGAAATTTGGTAGAGAAATATAGTAGACCACGGGAAAGAACATAGGCTACTTTTTATCGTAGAAAAATGTATGGTTTCCACAAGATTAACATATATAAATAGAATTGTACATCAATAGAACAGTACATAAATAGAATTGGATTGTAATCTACAAGAGGTAGGTACACCTGAAACTCCTGAAAGTTATCCTGCTGGCAATCCTGAAACTATTTTCAGGGTTGCCAGCAGGAAACTTTCAGGAGTTTCAGGTATGGTTTCAGAGGTGTATTTTTCAGGTTAAAATCTTATTATACAGGACATATTGTCTGAAATATAATAATTAGAAATAACTTCGAAAAAAATCAACAGCCTTAAACAGAATGTCGATACATAGTAACATAATATGCTCTTTATTTTAAATGGAAGCAAGCAAAAGTCAAACAATATAATAACAAAACAAAAGTATAAAACAGAATACCTAGGTACTAAAAAGTAGATTTTTTTCCTGTTTCACAGGTTAAATAGGTATGTTTAAATTTTTATTCCTAAACTAGCAGTCCCAATAATGTTGTTCTGCCTTAACTATGAACTGAAATTTCTTACCTTGCCTGAACTGATACAATTATTTTAAGATCAAAGTTAGCCACATCGGTCCAGCCATTCTCGAGTTTTAGCGAGACTAACGAACATTTTTATATATGAAAAAAGAAGATGACTGTTCAGTTTTCACCTTAAAAGAAAACATTTTGTTACACAGGTATCATAAAGGTGAGCAGAGCAACCAAGATTGCTTATTATAGTGCATAGTTAAAATTTAAGAAAATCCTGTCAGTGTATATGTACCTACTTAGAAAAAAATTATAAAAATGTTCAAAGCTTTTGTATTTTGATTGTCAATTAAAATGAAAACTTAACATTTACTTTATTACAAACATACAAAAAAATTGCAAATTTTTGTAGGTATTATTTATAGGTAGTCAATATAATATAATAAAAGAAATGTGATGCAGGTGAGTGAGGTGCACTTGAGGTGCATCCTTTAGCTGTTAGCTCATTCCTGGCACCTACATTTAGTTTTAAAGTTTAATTATGCTACATATACTACTTATATTTTTTACTCAGGGATATTTTGAATGTGACAATAGCATACTGTTGTTACTTGTGCCAGAAAAATGGGATTAAGTGAAGAAAACGAATACTGACACTTTTATATTGTAAAGAGTTTACATTTAGGTACAACTTTATAATAATAATTAAAGTGTAAAGTACTTATAAGCAGAGTCGTATAAGTATTTTTTAAATTTTTATAAGGGCTAGATATAAATATAATAAATACTATGTAAAAGTTTAATATACTTACAATGTAACTGGTTGACCACTGTTGGGTTTCCTCGAATTCTGTCCACAAGGCATTAACAATAAAAAATTCGCACTACACAAAAAGTAACGAACAATTTCAGTGTATTTTAAAAACAAATTAACTTTTGACTGCTTACGACTGAAACGACTCAAATTTTTAGAAAACAAAAACATTGCATCTGCGACTTTTTGACATTTGAAGTTTCCAAAAATGTCAAAAAACAGGTGATTGTCAGTTAACTGTCATGACAATGGATCTAGTACCTATGGATAGGAAACTCCGAATTTTGTAATTACTAAAAAGAATTGTATTACCTTGGAAATAGAGTGTATTTCACAATGCACGTATCATAGAGGCAAATCCGAGCCGAGCGAGATAGTCAGAAGGGAGGCCGTGTGTCTCGTTCTTGCATGTTGCCAACCAGAAAAATGTTGGTATTTATAAAAAGTACCTAACTTGAAAAATCTTAGATAAAACGAGTGTACTTTATTATTATTTTTACAAATGTTTATAACTATTTTATATTCTAATTTAAAAAGTCAGAAATAGTCATTTAATACTAAATAAAAATGCAGTTTATATTTAATCCTTTTCCTTCTTTTTTATTAGATGGTATCATTCGCAAGACAATAGATACCTACTTGGAATGTTGCGGATGCATATTTTTTCACATCCGCGGATGCGGTTGCGGATGCGAATCTGTACATAAAACTTAAGTGTTGGTTTGGTAGGGTAAAAAAACACAGTAATATTAATCCTTTCTTTATCTATACTTATATAATATTATAAAGCTGAAGAATTTGTTTGTTTGTTTGTTTGTTTGAACGCGCTAATCTCAGGAATTACTGGTTAGAATAAAAAAAATATTTTTGTTGGATAGTCCATTTATCGAAGAAGGCTTAAGGCTATATAGCATCATGCTAAGCGCAATACGAGCGGAGCACCAATCAAGAACGTTTGAAAATCGTTTTTTTTTTCCTTTTGAGAATTGTTCCTCTTTAAAAGTTCTTATATATATGTCGATCTTTTAAGGTTGGCTCACAATAACCTTTTTATACAAACATACATACATACATATAATCACGCCTGTTTCCCGTAGGGGTAGACAGAGACCACTTCTTTCCACTTGCTACGATCCTTACATACTTGTTTTGCTTCATCCACTTTCATTATTCCCTTCATGCATGCTCTTCGGTTTAGGGTACTCTTGACCTGGCCTTTTTTCAAGACGTCCCCGATTTGGTCTTGGAACGTCCGCCTAGGTCTACCCCTTCCAACACTTCCATTCACACTCGCATTATACACTTTTTTCGTCAATCGTTCTTCATTCATTCTCTCAACATGGCCAAACCATCTCAGCATACCTTTCTCAATTTTTGCCACTACATCTTCTTTTAGACCACAACGTTTCCTTATCTCACTATTTCTTATCCTGTCACCCAGTTTAACTCCTATCATGCTTCTTAATGCTCTCATCTCAACTGCATTTATTCTGCTTTCATGTTTCTTCTGCCATACCCAACTTTCACTTCCGTACATGAGTGTCGGAACCAACACCCCCGCATGCACAGCCAAACGAGCCTTGTTAGACACCTTCCGACTGTTCATAAAGGAGTGCAAAGCTCCATTAACCATGTTTCCTGCATTCACTCTTCTTTCAATATCACTCTCACACTTTCCATCTCTTATAAACTTTGAACCCAGATACACAAAATCATTCACCTGTTCAATTTGTTCATCTCCAATCACGATATTGCAGTCTGTCACTGCCTCATCTCTTTCAAACACCATCACTTTCGTCTTCTTTACACTCATCTTCATTCCCTTTCTAGTTAGAGCTCCACTTATCGCAGTTACCATCTCCTGCAACTCCTCGGCCGAAGACGCAAGTAATACTTGGTCATCAGCATAGAGAAAACATTTGACGAGTAACTCATTCATTCTCAGCCCACTTTCACTCTCTTTTAAATCTGTCAAGCAATTGTCCATGAACAGATTGAACAGCCACGGTGATGCTACACATCCCTGTCTAACACCTTTTTCGATATTGAACCATTCAGTATATGCCCCGTTTATCCTTACACAAGCACTAGAATCCCTATAAAAAGATTGTAATGCTCGTATGAGGATACTGCTCACGCCGTTCACGGACAAAGCTGACCACAATTCATTCCTCACCACTCTATCATAGGCCTTTTCTAGATCCACGAACGCGCAGTAGACCTTCTTGTTTTTAGCCAAACACTTTTCGGCTATGCACCGCAAGGAAAAGACCTGATCCGTACATCCCATTCCCTTTCTGAATCCCGCTTGTGCATCCCATACTTTTTAAACGACTTCCAAAAAAGGAGGCGGTTATACGTTCGGCTGTATATATTTTGTTTTTTTTTTTTTTTTTTGTATGTTCGCCGATTGCTTCGCCGTCTGTGAACCGATTTTCAAAATTATTTTTCTGATGTAAAGGGTATCATCCGAGGTTGGTCCCATTTTCAAAAAAGTGGTGACCTGATGATGGGATCCATGACGAATCGAGGGAACTCCTCGAAATTTATATGGATACATATGGTGATTTTGAGTTTTTTTAAAGGAATCCAAGCATATGTTACCAAAAAATAAGATTTGCTCGAAGGTATACCCTGGATCCAAAAGTAAAGAACAGAACTCCTGACTCCTTATAGATACATATTTGGGGATTTCGGCGTTGTTTAAACAACTGCAAGCATATGCCACTACGTCAATTAGAGTAATCATCATCATCACCACCGTCATCACACCATACATCATCACATAATGATGGTATAAAAGGTACTTCTCATAGTATTTTACACCGACATGGAGATATTTGGCAAAAATTATTTTGTTGTTGTAAAGGATATAATTCTAAATTAGTCCTTTAGTCACTAAAGTGAAAACCTGATGATGCGATCCATGAGGAACCGAGGGAACTCTTTGAAATTTATATCGACACATATAGTGATTTTGACTCTTACTGGAATAACACAAGCATATGCTACCAAAAAATAAGATATTGTACCAAGGTATACTCTGGATCCAAAAGCGCTGAACAGAACTCCTCAGTCTTTAAAGATATGCGTTTGGAAATTTCGGCATTGTTTAAATAACTGCAAGCATATGCCACTTTCTAACTTACAGTAATCATCATCATCTTATTAACAATACCTAATGTAAGCTTGGCGCGTATTCAATTATAAACTCGATTTATTTTAGACGTTCTTAAGATGTATTAATAATAACTGAACAAAATATATCACTAAAAAGGGTGAAATTATAATTTTTAAACAAAAAATTAAACCGACTTCCAAAGTAAAAATTCACAAAAAAGTATGAAATAAAACTTATTTTCTAAATAATTCCCCTTTTAAATTTGGCTAAAATTTTAAAAATTTCTCTACTCAATCTTCTTAATTTTGAAGTCGGTACCAGCAAATATGAACGTGAGTTCTATAAAATATTCTAGGATATCGTTTGGGCTGGTAGCGACTTCAAAATTAAGAAGATTGAGTAGAGAAATTGTTAAAATTTTAGCCAAATTTAAAAGGGGAATTATTTAGAAAATAAGTTTTATTTCATACTTTTTGTGAATTATTACTTTGGAAGTCGGTTTAATTTTTTGTTTAAAAATAATAATTCATCTGTTTCATTCACAAATCTTTCAATCAACACTTTCGCATATAATTTACCGACGACGCTGAGAAGGCTTATACCGCGGTAATTTATGCAGTCCTGCCGCGACCCTTTTCCCTTATACAATGGCACGATTACGGCTTTACACCAGTCTCCTGGTACTTGCCCATTTCGCCAGCATAAATTAAAAAGGCGGTACAGCTGGCTAGCCGCTATGCCCTGTCCAGCCTTCAGCATCTCGACGGTAATCCTGTCATATCCTGCAGCCTTACCTAATCTCATACTTTTCACTGCTTTCACTATTTCATCCATGCTTATCTCACTTTCATCACCATTTACATTATTTTCTATGGAAGGTGCCGGATGTTGTACCTGCACTTCCTCTCTTTCAAACAAACTTTCAAAATACTCTTTCCATCTCTTTAACACACATTCTTCTCCTTTTATAATGCTTCCATCTTGACTCCTAATTGTACTCAGCTCCGAGGTAAAAGATTTTCCTCTGACTGTTTTAATGGATTTCCAGAAAAACTTGATGTTTGACTGGAAATCTTCAGTGAGTCTCCTATCAAAATCATCCTTTCGTTCTTCTTTCTTTCTAGACACAACTTCTTTCGCTGCTGTTTTCAATCTTTTATACTTCGATCTTGCTTCCTTTATCTCATCATCCGTTGCCTTTTGAACTTTTTGGTTAGCCTTTGTTGCTAACCAATCCAACCACGCTTTCTTCTTTTCTTGCACAGCCCTTTGTACATCCTTATCCATCCACACATTATAGTTATTTCTTCCTTTCCTTCTTTTAGCCACCCCGCATACCTCAATAGCAACATTCACTATTCCTTTTTTAAATTTCTCCCACAACTCTTCAATCACACCTATCTCTTCTATGCCTTTAAAAATTTCTTTCAGTTTCTCTACATACTCGTCCCTCTTTTCTTTTTCCTGTAGGCATTCCACATTCACTCTGTCCAAAACACTCGTAGGCTCGGCCCGTCGGTGTCGCCACCGTTTAAAGAGACCACGCATTCGGGCTATGACCAGAAAGTGGTCTGTGTCGAGTCCTACACCGCGGTAAGCCCGAGTGTTTAGCACTTTCTTCCTCAGTCTTTCATCCACAATTATAAAATCAATCATACTTCTAGAATCACCCTCATCTCTTGTATACAAATGGATCTTTTGTGGTCAAACATTGTGTTGGCCACGCACAGATTCCATTCCAAGCATACTTCAAGCAGGCTTCTCCCATTGTCATTCACTCTCTCGTCCCCAAACGTACCCAGAACTCCTTCATACCCATCACGCTTTACTCCAACCCTGGGTGGGTTGGAGTAAAGCGTGATGGGTACGAAAGTCCCCTAACATCACGATCCGTTCATTTTCTCCACATTTATGCAGGACCTCTCTCATGCTATCCCAAAACTCCTCTCTCTCTTGTTGGGCTTTTATTGACCCACCTCCGCGCAGATCCGTCGGTGCATAGACCCCAAGGATGAACAGGCGAGTGAGTCCGACTTTTAACCTAACCCAGAGGAGTCTTGGGCTTACACATTCATGCTGCATCACACATTCAACTATCCGAGACGAAAGAATCACACCAACTCCCTGACAGCCTCGGCTGGTTTGGGGAACTCCCGATCAGTATGCCATGTAGGGACCATGAACCGTGGTGTCACATCCTTTCCTCTTGGTTTCGTTCACGCACAGAATATCTATACATCGTTCATCCATCATCTGACATACTTCATCAATCTTACCATCCATTCCTCCTCTTACATTCAACGTAGCGAAGCGGCTCTCCATGGGCCGCTTTTCGCCCCCGCGAGAAACGAGACGTGATGGGTGGCGAACCACATCGCCGCCATTTTGGTTAATCAAATTATTTTTGTGATTATCCATTGCGTTCCCACGAGTAGCGAGGGAAGAGTTTGTCCACCCCAGCAGAGCCCCGCATGCCAGGGTAAGGCTAGCCTAATTCTGGGTGCGCCCGGTCCCAGGGCAGTGTTGCACGCTAACGACTAGAGCTTGCCCCTAGCCATGCATCCATCCGCGCGGCAGACGTTGGATTGGCGGAGAGGGTAGGAATAGGGAAAGGGCAGGATAGGTGGTATGAAAAGGAAGATTGGTAATTTAGAGTGGGAAATAGGAAATGTAGGATATTACCGCCCAGGAGGGCAAGGGATAGGACAGTAATAGCTAGGGAAGCCGGGGTCGCATACCCGTATACTATACCACAACTACCGGACAGGTAAGTTGGGATGAGTACCCCATAACCTTTTTATGCTAACCAAATTTGTTCTAAAATTAAGTGAGAGTGTTTTCATAAAGATGATATTATTATTTATCCAAGTATATACGTTATTCATTTAATTTAGAAGAAATTTGCCGTTCACATCATTTGATTTCAATGAGTATTTTAGAAGATATCGCAATAATAAAATAATCAAACGCGCAATAATGTACGGCGCGCGGCGAACAGTCGTGAGGGGGAAGCGCTTCGCCTTCTACGTAAATAAGTCGCGGGAAAATTTTAACGACATCCCAAAGTAAATGTTCCACGCGGACGAAGTCGCGGGCAAAAGCTAGTCTATACTATAATATATAATAATATTATAAAGAGGAAAACTTTGTTTGTATGTTTGTTTGTTTGTTTGTATTGAATAGGCTCAAAAAGTACTGGACCGATTTCAAAAATTCTTTCACCATTCGAAAGCTACATTATCCACGAGTAACATAGGCTAAATTTTATTTTGGAAAAAAATAGGGTTCCGTAAGATATTTGGGTTTTTCGGACACAAGGTGTAAAAAATCAACCAGAAAAGTTACTTATTTTGCGTACGCTGCCTAAACTATAAAAGATAGAACCATAAAATGTTCTAATTAATTGTAGATCTTATAAATATCTACAAAAAAGTCCGCGACACACTATACCTATCTATGTCGAGTGAGGCACAACAACCATTTTTTTATTTAGAAATCTTGAATTTTTTTTGGACTACATTTAAACGCGTTTATTTTACTCATGCTATTAATCCTTATCAAAATAAATTATTTCATCACTAAGTACAGTTTATGTAGATAATATTTGGTCTTTTAATGATTAAAATTGGATGTTTGGTTTTGAAGTTATGGCGAAATTAAAATATTACGATTTCTGCTGCACGGCCCGTTGCGAAGTGGGCGTCGCGTCGTCGCCAAGGCGTGCGAGTTTAGATCTATGAGTAAATTTTTTGTTTTGTGTTCGTTGTAACTATGATGGATAGATACTTGAGTAACTATTTATTTAGTGATCATTGTATTGTTAGTTCTGAAAAGTGTAGGTATTTCATACGATAAAAGTATACCCACTTACTTATTTCATTAAGTATTAGTAGGTACCTATATTAATTTGTTTCTGTTTGTTTTGACTAAATTTCACCCGTTTTGTTAGAGGTTTAAAGACATTCTGTTATCTGTAGTATTAGTATCAGTATTGTACCCATGAAGGTATAGGTAAAACTGGAGGCCACACTTAGAACAAAATCTTGAGTCAAATACCTATTTTTCTCTTTCTCGCTCTCTGTGGGCCGACCTCTCTTTCTAGTGTGGACTATAGTATTGCTATCTTCTTATTTAAATCTCCTATAAAATTCTTAGAATTAGTCACCACACTAGTCTTACCAGAAGTTAATCACTGTTAAATAATTTACCTTTAAAAAAATATTTGAACTGTGGTTAGTTCAATTGAAAATCCCAAAATTGTAGGTCACGTATGCATATCTGGGTTGGCAAATCAACGAATTATAATCCCATTTCCTAAGGATTCGGTAATGTGGCAACATTGGCCCTATGTGCCAAAATAAATCGGGCAATATGGCGGTTGTTTACTTTTCGGTTCATAGCTTCGTTTGAGATTTTTCGCGTTATACATTGTTATAATTCAAAAAAATGGTGCAAAGTTGTGTTGTGAGAGGTTGCGGTAGTACGTGGTGTCCAAATGGTGATATAAAATTTCACGCGTAAGTGTTTAAATCCTGATTTATAACATTGAATCATTGTAAACATATTTCTGTGTATTTTCACTTAATTGCCTCGCAAATCGATTAACCAGTGTTTTCAAAATAATTGTAAAAGATAACTATGTCAAGATCAAATACATTTACATTGAATTTCATTGATTTTTTGCAATTTAATTTATTTTGTTTACATGAAGATGTACTGTAGTAGTGTGACCATATTGTGGATATATGTGGAACTTTCTGTAGGACCTTAACAGATTTAACTAATTATCCAGGTTACTTAGTTATTGCATACACCCTTCTCCATTCTTAAGGCAGATTATTTTGTTAGATAATATTTAATTTATTATATAATAAGGAGCTTGTGGCTAAGTAATACTAGCCGCACGGGTCGATCCATCGGGTTAAGCTACGCTGGCCGATGTTCGTCCGTGGATGGGTGACCATGACCATCTTTACCTACCGAGAATCCTCCGGGCCTCGGAAAGCACCTTAAGCCGTTGGTCCCGGGCTCCCGGTTGTAAATTGTGGATCTTTGCCAGTCATTACGGGTCGTTAGAAGCCCAAAAGTCTAACAACCAGTCTTACCAAGGGGCATGTATTATCCAGTTACTGGGTTGTGGAGATCAGATAGGCATTCGCTACATGCAATTCAGCTCCATCCGGCTAGACTGGAATCCGACCCCAAGATAGTTGGGTAAAGGCTAGGCGGATTGATTGATATATTATTATAAATATTTATATTATTTTTTATTTAATTTTTATTTCTCACTATTCTGATATGTTAATAAGTTAACATTAAAACCATAATTATGTTATTTTTTAGATTTCCTCAAAATGATACTCGAAGAAAATTGTGGCTATCCATTGTACCATTGAAAATGAAGTTCTATAAAAGCGCAAGGATTTGCAGTTTGCATTTTCAAGAAACAGATTATGATTTAAAAACAAGACGCTTAAAATCAACAGCAGTTCCTACTATATTATTAAATCAACAAACAGTATCACCAGTCAAGGTAAAAATTTCACATAATTTAATTACCTATAAGTACTTAGAAATAATGGTAGTTCAAATATAATTATGACAAAAGGCAACATTTTGTAAAATACATAATCATATTATAATTTTCAGACATCAAGTACATTACATGAAGAGTCTATGGTGCAAACAGCTGCTCTGGCTTTACCAAGCACTAGTTCTACTATTTATAAAAGTAATTCTCCACATAAGAAAATGGGAGTTAAACGTGCTGGCTGCAATGTTGACGACCATATCAGTAAAATACAGTATCGGGAAGTTCTTGGAAATATAAGCAGTCTTAACAAGTTAACTGTAAGTTTCCCTTTCCTTTACTTATATATAAGTATTTAGAAAAACCTAACCAAGAGCATGTCAGGACATGTCTAAGGAGGGTTCCGTAAACTATTAAGTTTACTATACACTATAGTACACTATAGAATAAACGTATGATAAATTAATAATAATATTTAATATTATTATGTAATATTATGTATTATTTCTTTAATATTTTGAATGTTGATTAATAATCAAAATATATAGTGAATAGTAACCAGATGTTCTTTAAGATTAATTTTTATTCGATTTCGATGATATGATATTAAATATTTTAAAGAGTTTTTATTAATTTATATAAAATTATTATTTTTTTATGATCCCGAAACCGTGATCTATACACAATCTATAACTGCACCAAATTTCATCAACTTATATTCATAATTACATGAGCTAGAGGCGCGGACAGACAGACAGACAGACGGACAGAGCGAAACTATAAGGGTTCCTTAAGTATTACGGAACCCTAAAAATGGTAGTACAAGTTTAATGATGACGAGACTACATTTTGTAAAATACATAATCATATTATAATTTTCAGACATCAAGTACATTACATGAAGAGTCTATGGTGCAAACAGCTGCTCTGGCTTTACCAAGCACTAGTTCTACTATTTATAAAAGTAATTCTCCACATAAGAAAATGGGAGTTAAACGTGCTGGCTGCAATGTTGACGACCATATCAGTAAAATACAGTATCGGGAAGTTCTTGGAAATATAAGCAATCTTAACAAGTTAACTGTAAGTTTCCCTTTCCTTTACTTATATATAAGTATTTAGAAAAAATGGTAGTACAAGTTTAATGATGACGAGACTACATTTTGTAAAATACATAATTATATTATAATTTTCAGACAGCAAGTACATTACATAAATATACGAATATTATAAAGCAGAAGAGAATATTTTTTTATTGATTTGAAAAGTAAAATTCAAATCAAGAAAAAAATATTGTAGCAAAAAAATTTTCATATCCGATTATTTGTCGGATATGAAAATTTTTTTGGTAACCGAATTCTTCAGGGAGATAGAACATCACGCTGTGATTCTTAGGAGTGGAGAAATTCCACATTGCTCCGCTACTATAGCCCTAAAACCGCGCGGCACAACTATTATTTATTAAATATTTAAATAAAACAATCAACTGGATTAAAAACATATAGTTCTGGTTTCACAAAGTTTTCTTGTTTTCTTAGGTCAGCAGCAGTGAAGACCACGCTCCTGCGATGATTTGTAGGGGCGTACAAGCGAAAATAAAATCTAATAAAGAAAAAATACTTCAGAGAAAAAATAAAATTCTCAAGCAGAAAGTGACGCGACAAACTCAAAAAATTCAGGATATGTCTTCCTTAATAGCAATTATTAAAAAGTATACGCGTCAATCAGAAATTGAAAATATTATCCAAGGGCAATTTGCTGATATCTGTAAGAAGTTCAAAAAACCACAGAGAAATCCACATGGTATTCGTTATAGTGAAGAAGTGAAAGCCTTCGCTTTAACTTTGAATTTCTATTCTCCGAAGGCTTACGAATTTTTAAGAAAACATACATCTTTGCCTCATGTAGAAACGATACGAAGATCTTTGTCTCTATTCAACTGTAATGTTGGTTTCTTATCTGAAGTACTCGAATATTTAAAAAAACAAGTAAAATTGCCTGAAAAAATTCATTTAAAAAATGTTGCTTTAATTTTTGATGGTATGGGATTAAAAGAAAACCTGGCCTATGATCAAAAATTGGACAAAGTTATTGGTTATGTGGATTTAGGACCAATTTCTGTAAGTGATTCAGAAAAATTAGCATCTGAAGTCCTCGTATTTCAGATAGTTTCATACGGGGTACGTTTTAAGTGTCCAATTGCATATTTTTTTATTGCAAATAACTTGCCTGGGGAGCTGCTATCCGAATTAATAAAAACAGCAATAATTCTGCTTGATGAAATTGGTGTCACCGTTAGATCTCTGACTTGTGATGGCGCATCATCCAATATAAAGGCTTATCAATATTTGGGTTGTTCACTAGATCAAAATACTTTAAGACCGTTCTTTCAACATCCCAACAGGAAGAGCAATATTTACTGTCTGCTGGACGCTGCACATATGCTAAAACTCGCTAGAAATGTGTTGGCCGATTTTGAAATTAAGTCAAATACCGGCGATATATCGTTTGAATATATACGAAAATTACACGAAATACAAAGCAAAGAGGGGTTAAAATTTGCCAATAAATTAAGCGCTTTACATATTGATTATAAAAACAAAAAAATGAATGTTAGCTTGGCTAATGGCTTGCTGCGCAGGTACTTAGTTCATCAGTTGCTGATGCAATAGATTTTTTGAGGGTTAGTGGTCATCCCGACTTTAAAAATAGCAAAGCGACTACAGAGTTCTTGCACATGATCGATAGAGTGTTTGATCTTATGAATTCAAGGTCTCCCTTCGGAAAAGGTTCTAAGTCACCCCTGTCGTTGAAAAACAAATGTTATTGGGAACCAATATTTCATGATACTGAAATGTATCTAAAATCCTTAACAATAAATGGTAGAGGTATTTTAAACCACCCAAGAAAAACTTTTCTATTGGGTTTTTTAATGAACATACACAGTTTCTCATTACTTGTTAATGATTTGTGTACACTGGAGCAAAATCCAATTAAATATTTGTTAACTTTTAAGTGTTCACAAGACAATTTGGAAATATTTTTTTCATGCATTAGGGCTCGCGGTCGGGCACAAGATAACCCGTGTCCTTTCGAGTTCCGCTATATAATAAGAAAGATGTTGTTCAGACATTCTATTCAACCAAGTATCAATGCCAACTTCATAGAAAATGGCTTTGACTCTTCACACATCTTCGATTTCAATAAACTGAAAAGTTTGTTTCTACCTCGGGATGAACCTGACTATCAAGAAGACGTTGAAAATGTGTTTCAAAATTTAGACGCTTCATCATTTCATACTAGTCCATACCAGGAAAATATTTTATACTAGCTTTTGCCCGCAGCTTCGCTCGCGTCAGAGGGAAAGTTTGTTCGGGAAAATACCAATACCAAAATTGAATACATAATGGTGTAGGCACTGCACAGCCGTATCAGTTGTATTTTATTTGAATGTTTCCTGCGACTTCGTAGGTACGTTCAAGAAATCTACCGAGAACTGTACCATAAATAAAATTTAATAAGCTGCAAAAAGTATTCTGTGTTAATTCTGCTTAACCTACTACGGACTACCATACCTGATTTCATCAAAATTCTTTACGTGTTTTCTTTACTTTACTTTATTGCATGTAAAACTAAACATATTATTATGCACATACAAACTTTCGCGTTTAGGTATAATAATTAAGTAAGGATTTCTTTGTAGCCGATAATTAGTATTTTAACGACTTCGAAAATCTTTTCAATGGGAAGACGTTGTGGACTTTGAACTTAATAAAAATAATTTGGATTGTGATCGCCCATCCTAGTTGGGACCACGACAGAGTTTGAGAGAGAGATGAGTTAGCAGTACGACCACGAAGCCATCTAGCTTCTCACTTATTCCTCATATAATAATCATGATGAGGATTAACCTAGGTGAAGTTTTAACCAATTCAAATATCTGGTTATTTTATAGCATTTTATACTACGTTATTTTTTAGATTGATAAAACTTTTTGTAGGTATGAACCGATTGAATTGAAATACCTACACCATAGACATATAATATAATTAATCAAAGACCTACACAAAATTATAAGCAGATCTATCCTAATTCCTATCCGCGTGGAACCCGTAGTAACAAATTTTATAAAAATCCGTTCCGTAGTTTCTGAGATTAGCTCGCACAAACGTACAGATCAAAAATCTGGGTTAAAAACTAAAAACCTATGTATTACACACTTATAAATCAAGCACAAATAAATTAAATATTACATATTATAACAACAAAAGAGAAAGAAATATAATAATACCTACACTCAAAGTATTCTACTGAAATCATAGATATATAATATTAAAAGAGGACTGAAATAGTATGTAATATAATAAGTATTATGAATATAATTAATATAGCAATCGCAAATATTTAGGTGCCTAGATTTTCAAAGAGATTTTCATCAAATTTAACTTTGGCATTCTTGTCAGATTTATTTTTCAACATGATGACAATATATTATGTCAAAATAAAAATAAAGCTTCCCACTCACGGGCTATCGATTGCTTCGATCAAATTGGAAAATAATTCGTATTTGAAAGTAAATTGCTAACGACAAACTATTACACAAAATGATAAGTGTAAGACCTACCAGCTAGTGAAACAAAATTTACGCGTATATATACGAGTTTCATATAAAAAGTATAGTAAGGTGGTCCTAGGATCTCAGACTATATTTAATTTTTATCTAAACCGATTTACTTGCAACTACGAACCCAGTAAATGTTTAAATTGTAAAGACTAAATCGATCGATCGCTTGTGTGTGGGGAGCTTTATATCAAAAGCACTAAGGAGTATTTATATCAACTTAAAAGCAAATCGCTCCCAAGCAACTTTCTTTCCCTTTTTATTCCCGTTAGCGGACGAATTTCAATAAACTATGATACACGAATTCCAACAATTTTGTTACATAATGTTTGTGCAAAATATGAAGTAGATTGGACCAAGGAATCACGTTGCCCCATACAAACTGTTTTACCCCTTTTCACCCCCTTAGGAATCGAATTTCGAAAAATCCCTTCTTATCGGATCCCTACGCATTACAAACAGCAAGCCCTGCAAGTTTCGGGTCTCTACGATCAGCGGTTTAGGCTCTGCGTTGATCCGTCAGTCATTCAGGACAAAGGATTTTATATGTATAGATTATATAACTGGTTACATTATAAAACAAATTTTTACCCGCGTTTCTTGTGAACATTGTTACAATGCTTTAGTAACACTTAAAAATCCGCCAACAGATCATTCATATTCTTTGATTATAAATAAATTTAATTCATTTACGTCATTTGTGAACCGAGGCAAACTTTATTTTCCATCGGTAGCAGCTTACAAAATTGTAAAATATTGTGACAAAATTTTTCAACTAGCTAAATTGATGGGCCAACTTAGAGAAAATAACATAGAAAACAAATTAATCAATGTCGTATCACAATATTTTACTCCTCTGTTGCAGGAAATGTTTAACCATCCGATTGCGGACTCCATTCAATGTAATGATTTGCATGAAACTAAGATAGTTAAACAATTAGCTCATTCGTTTTTTTTAATGCGTATACGTGCTCACTTAAAGAGCCACAAAGAAAATATTTTCAGTGATTTACGTGGTAAGAGACAGAAATTGCACTGAACAATAATATTTAGTCATGTATAATAAATAGAAAAAAATATTTTTCTATTTATTATACATGACGAAATAATTATGATTGTAAAATTATAATATAATAATTACTAGCTTTTGCCCGCGACTTCGTCCGCGTGGAACAATACTTTGGGATATCGCTGAAATTTACCCGCGACTTTATTTATGACTAACGAAAGCGGAATCCTATTTTTTTAAACGGAACCCTAAAATAAAAGTAGCTTATGTTAGACCCTATAACATCAGCTATCTGCTAGTGAAAGTCCCGTGAAAATCGGTCCAGCCGTTTCAGAGATTAGTCGGAACAAACAGACAGACAGACCGACTGACAGACAGACAGACGGACAGACAAAAATTAAAAAAAAATGTATTTTATTGTAAGTACCGAATATACTTTCAGATTCATTATGTAAAAAGCTGTTAATTTGAAGTTACAAACAGACACTTAAATTGTATTTAACTGTATAGATGTATAGATATTATAATGTATTATATTTTAAGATATTATCAATTTGATGTTTATAAAATAACTAAACTATTTAACTAAACTAAACTAAACATTAACCCGCACGCGCACCCCGCCTTGGTGACGCCCTATTCGCAACGGGCCGTGCAGCAGAAATCGTAATATTTTAATTTCGCCATAACTTCAAAACCAAACGTCCAATTTTAATCATTCAAAGACCAAATATTATCTACATAAACTGTACTTAGTGATGAAATAATTTATTTTGATAAGGATTAATAACATGAGTAAAATAAACGCGTTTAAATGTAGTCCAAAAAAAAATCAAGATTTCTAAATAAAAAAATGGTTGTTGTGCCTCACTCGACATAGATAGGTATAGTGTGTCGCGGACTTTTTTGTAGATATTTATAAGATCTACAATTAATTAGAACATTTTATGGTTCTATCTTTTATAGTTTAGGCAGCGTACGCAAAATAACTAACTTTTCTGGTTGATTTTTTACACCTTGTGTCCGAAAAACCCAAATATCTTACGGAACCCTATTTTTTTCCAAAATAAAATTTAGCCTATGTTACTCGTGGATAATGTAGCTTTCGAATGGTGAAAGAATTTTTGAAATCGGTCCAGTACTTTTTGAGCCTATTCATTACAAACAAACAAACAGTGCAGTGTAGATAATATACGATTTTAATTCGGAAAGTGTTTTTGTTTTTTTATATATATTGCCGTTCCTATTATATTCCCGTATAATATATATACGTAATATTAAAAATAGCACACGAGATAAAAAACACCTTAACACCCTCCTTTTCATTATTCAACAAAATTAACGATGATTTCTTTTTCGCAATTTCTGGGTTGGTCCCTTAGTACCAATTGTTGTAAAATGATGTGTACAATGGTGTCTATTTCTCGCGCCCGCACAGATCTCAGTCATTCATTTCGTATTGCCGCGGGAACTAAACCTATGTCCTGGTCATGATCTATTTCCGCGAAAAATTCTGTCCATGTCGACCCAGCAGATTAGATTAGATTAATGACAAACAGCCAAATTTACAAACCCAGAAACATCTATACCTACTTTCACACTTTAACAAACAGCTTCTTTCGTAATTTACTATACCTACGTAAGCATAATTATCATGATCTATATAATCTTTAGGGGCTCAGTCTTAGTATTAATGAGATGTAGATATATATATATATATATATATATATATATATATATATATATATATATATATATATATATATATATATATATAATTATTGTAAACCACTAAATGGACAGCAACAATAGGGTATTCTACTATGTTTGAAAAAGTACTTCAAAATGTTGATTTCCTAATAAAAAGCCAGCCAGTATACTTATACCAAGGAGGTTTCCAACCTCCTTGACTTATACTACTCTATGGTTGATGCCCCAATGACGTCACATCCATGGCAGCTAGTGTTTGAGGTCACGTGATTTATAGATAAAAAATATTAACTTTTTATTTTAATATAATAAAACAATAAAGTAGTTTTATGACTCAAAATCAGAATATTTAAGTATCTTTCTACATAAAGTGTAAGTTTTATCAAATTTCATAATTTATTTTTTACTAACGAAAGTACCCTATTTATAGCTATGTCCTGGGAAAAATAAAATAAAGGTTACCCTACTTAGACAGAGAGGGTCTGCCCACAAAGAGCGAGATGGTGATACATAGGTTTTGCTTCAAGTAGGTATTCGAAGTGTGGCCTCCAGTTTTACCTATACCTTCATGATTGTACCCGTGCGAAGCCGGGGCGGGTCGTTTAATAATAAAGTAGTGAGTTATTTTAATAATTAAATTTGAATATTGGAGCATTATATTTAATTAAAAGTAGAATGTCCACCTTTTCGGACTCCAGTTTGTTTCGCAAGGGTTCGTATATTAATCCTACGCTACTAAATAACTGTTTCCCTTTCTTTCTCGTCGCTACCTGCTACACATCCGCATCCGCATTAGATCCGCATCGATTTATGCGGATGCGGATGTAGATGCGGATGTCTAAATCGATGCGGATGCGGATGCGAATATTCGCAACATCCCTGACACCTACGCCCTATACTTCGTGGATACGCCATTTTCAGTCTGACAAGGATCTTTTGGCACGTGGACAAAATCAGAACTAACATCGCCGTCTTGTAAAATGTCACTTTTAGACTTTAGTAATATGTAATATGTATTGTTTTGTAGTTGCGACACTTACCTTTTGGCACGTGGATAAAATTATTATAGTACTAACATCGCCGTCTTGTAAAATTTCACTTTTAGTAGGTAATAACTAGTATTGTTCTTATTTGCGACACTCACGCCCCCATCCAAGTGCCAAAAGATCTACGACTGTATGCTGAACACCGTATAATTTATGCTGGTATCCACGAAGTATAGATAACAAGGAGTCCGAACGTAATGTTAAAATAATGGTCTCAATTACGGGGACAGATTTTTGCCGGTAGAGCGCGCGACGGTTCGACATGCACTCGTTTGAAATTACGCGGGAAGTTTAAAGTTGCTATTGACAGCTCTGGAAAGATTGAAATCTTATTATATAAATGTTTTAGGAAATTCTTAGAAACTGTTCTCGAAAAATAGATACCGTAGAACACGGTAATTGCCTAACGGTAATTTAAAAATAATTGTAATAAATAATAGTATTGGCAACACTCGGTATAATAGTATTGGCGACACTTGGTACTCGTCGGTCTCGCACGCCTAGCGGCAGAAAAGAGAACTAAGATCTGGTCCTATTATTGTGTACACTTAGATTATATACTACAGGAAATTTTCAAACAAAACTTTCTGCCAATTTTGGTGCGCAGAGGGTAACTCCCACAATGAAAACAAAATCACACATTCACAAAAATATTGTAATCGTTACAAACTCACACATTTATAAAACTGCAACACTAGCTTATTTATTTCACACAAATAAGACTCGCGCTAATATAACAGTGTAGCGTACGCACTAATACACTGGCATCTTAAGTGATGTTACCAATACAAATTATATCGATATATTGTCGATATGAATTTGTATTGGTCACATCTTCGTTATTTGAAAATAATGTATTTTGTTGAAATAAAACCATTCCGAATAATTCCGATATACATATTATATTATATTATATTACACGTAAAAGTTATGGCAGCAATAGAAAACTTCACATACATAAGTAGTAAATACAGTCTATTCACGTTAAGTTTGCAGTGAGTCGTCAGTACAAATTAGAAATGTTAGACTGGCTTATCTTTATTGTCAAACGTGAACACAAGCTAAGCGTCATTGCTTTCTAGACATTTGCACTGATGACTCACTGCAAACTTAACGCGTACCTATAGGCTGTATTTACCACTTATCTATGTGAAGCTTTTTAAAACCGCCATAGCTTCTACGTATACTATAGACTGCACATACGCACATACATACGCTAATACTCACATACGTAGATATTATTATGAACACTAAACATACAACTCTCCTTTTTTGCAAACATCAAAGCAAAAAATAACCTAACCTAATCAAGAATATATCAGGACACGTCTAAGGAGGGTTCCGTAACTATAAACGAGTAATATTTTTTTCAAATTACTTCAAAAGTTACTGTCTGATTTGGTTCAAAATATTTTTCCTAAAGAGTTATTAGCATAATCTATCAGCATAGAAAATTGTAAGTTTTTAAGTCTTATAGTTTAGAAATGCTAGGGGGGACCAACTTATAAATCACTTTGGAGGCCGATTACTCGAAAATGGTTGACTTTATAAAAAAGTTATGTATGAAACCTTGCCTTTATTTTAAAATACCTATTAAACGATACCCCACACGATGGGATAGAAAGAAAAAAAAGTTCATTCCCACACCTAGAATATCTTATACGTTTAAACGAGCAATTCTTGTATATTTATGTATATGTATATAACCATGATCTTGGAAACGGCTCTTAACGATTTCGCTGAAACTTGGTATATGGGGGTTTTCGGGGGTAAACAATCGATCTAGATTAGTCTTATGTTTGGGAAAATGCGTGTTCGTGTTTTAATGCGTTTTTCTTTCCACGCAGAATATGATCGCTAATTTCGTCCTGCCGGCCACTGTCCGTTTGGTCCAGCGGGTTAAGGCGCGAATGGCAAGAAACGAGTGTTACGGGTTCGAAACCTGCTCGGTGCCTTACTTTTGTTTTTTTTTATATGTTCAAGTATATAATTATATTATTTTTTTTATAGTTTTTAGACAAGTTTAAAAAAATGTAGTTAATGTTTGAGATTAAACACCTGATCTACACAGAAATCGATTGTAAATAATAATAATTATCAGTTCACATTTTACTTTTTAAGTTTATGTAGATTATCACCTAAACACCACCCACCATATTACAATAAATAGTCACCCAGGTACTAAAATTATTATTATTTTATGATGCCAAATCCGAGATCTATACACAATCTATGATCTAGCTACATAATACTAATCTGTGATCTATGACTGTACCAAATTTCATCCATTTATATTCATAATTAGGCTAACGGTAGAAGCGCGGACAGACAGACAGACGGATGGACAGAGCGAAACTATAAGCGTTCCTCAAGTATTACGGAACCCTAAAAATGAACTGCGCTTCAAACAAGAAAAACTTGTGTCCCTCTGGCTGGGAACATTTTGATTTTATAACGATACCCCATAGTCCATATTTCAAACATCCAAATAAACTGTTCAGCCTTTCAAGTTTCAAAGTTGCGGTAGGGTAAATAATAAACATCACATACATACATGCACACTTTATACTCCTTGCTTGATCTGTCGTATAAAGTGTAAAAGCAATCCAATATTTTTACATCACAAAATATAAAATTAGTATTCCAAGAAAAAAATAAATTTTTATCGACATCGTTATTCTAGTGATTGTCACGTCACTCAAAAAGTAATAAAAAAGTTCCGCCATGTTTCGAGAATTAAGTGCCATAGTAAAATTCGAATCTATTGCATAGGAAATAAAGACTAAAATTCTATATCTAACAACAATAGTCTCGTGGGGAGTACGATCGAATATTCTACGATTATCTGTCTCGTGTACACCGCTATTCGATACATCGTCGATTTTTACGAAATTACATTTAAATAGAAATATACAATAATTAAATAAAAAAATACTCATAAATGAAAGGTTATTCCATCTTTTTTAAGATTCGACGTGTTGGACTTGTTTTTACAGGACATAAGAGCACAAATCGGCATTTTTAGCGGAGCATTTCGGACGTCCTTTCGATGCTATACCGATGCACATAATAATTAAAATCGATTACGCAAATAGTTTTTATGAACGCATTAGATTCAAAAATCTTATACCTCGGCAGAGGGGAAAGCTCATGTAAGGCGTATCCCGTAGTATAAGATAGTAGTATAATATATAAGATAGTATAAGATAATTATTATTAAAAAGTGTGTACATAATTATTATTATAAAGCCTATACCGTTCGGACTCCTGGTATCTATGCTTCATGCTGGTATCTATGCTTCGTGGTCACCATCACAACAGCGTTGCCATTTGGCAACTTTGGTTGCCATTTTGGCAACATTTGACCCTTTGTGGCAACCAAATGGCAACCAGGCTCAAATGGCAACATTTTGGCAACTTTTCGACTTGTCTCGCGATATTCAGTAAAAAATATCGAATAACTTTCCAAGAACTGAACACATCGAAATGAACAGAATCAAAATCTTGAACACATTATTATTTCCAAATGAAAACAATTCATAATTAGTAGATAAACAAATTGTACCCGTATTTCTACATCCAAAAAGTTTATTTTGGGGAAGCTAGAGATAAAAGTAATTTTATGAAAACTAAAACAAAAATGGAAGAAAGTGTGTGTCTGTGAGCAGTGTGTAGTGCAAGAAAAGGTTTTTTTCGTGGTTGTCTAATACCTTTGTTTTTAAATCTAGTTGTAAGTTCTTAATTTTTTTCATGTTTTTAATATTCGATTTTAGACGCACTTACACATTTTTTAACTTCCCGCTAAGAAAATCTAAGATTTTCAAAAATCTGGAAGTTATTGGTTTTTACCCCGTTTTGTAAAAATCGAATTCTCATCAGATCTCGACGTTCTGAGGTTACAGGAAGCTTCCCTGGACCCTGACTAGACGAGGGTGTCACTATGTCTGTAGTATGTATGTATGTGTGTGTGTGCGTGTGTGTGTGTAAGTATGCAAACCTCTTATAACTTTTGAACATTTTGACCGATTTTATTGCGCCTGGTGCCACTCGAAAGGGCTTGGCCAAACTTAGATTTTGAACACAATTTGGACCGATTCGGACAGATAGATTTCGAGAAATCTCGAAAAAACTGTTATTTTTTTAAGTGTTTTTTTTTCGAATAACATTTAAACGGCTTTATCGACCAACTCCAAAATCGGTTGACTCGTTCGAAATATTTGTGAAGGAAATAAAACCGAAAAAAATGTTTTTTTGGAATTACTCCGAAATTTTTCATCTAAAAATTTTTTGTTGTCGATTCTTTCAAAGGACACGAAAAACTGCATCGGTTGCCGTCAATCGCGTGAAAATCGGTTGATTCATTCCAAAGTTATAACAGTTTGAAATTTCAAAAAATAGTGTTTTATTAAATCTTTCATCTTTTTCGCTTTCATCTTTAAATAGAATTTTGTACAGATGTTTTCTAATGGCAACCTTTGGTTTGAGATGGCAACATTTGACCCGAAAAATGGCAACCTGAGCCATTGAGGTATATACATGGAGGGGCCCTTATAGTTCTATACATACTAGCGCTTATACAAATATGATGGAAATATGAGACAGACGGTGAAATATCATTTGGTCTCTTTCTATCTAATGCAATAATTTTCATGTTAGAAGAAACAGCAATATTTTTGTTTTTGCTCATTTTAGAAACATTAGACTTCAAAACTTTGACAATTAACGAAATGTGGAACGATCCGCCATTATTTGCTCATTAACTGTCAATTAACTGTGGTAGGTCTCCTGTCAAAAGGTTGTTTATGTTTTGTATAATTATGAATTTCCAAGAGATTATAAGGACTTATTCTTTAAAATTTTATTTGAATGTTGTAAAAGTGATAATTAACATGCCTAAACGTTATTTTGCAAGGTGCAATGCATTAAAGAGTATAAATCAACCTCAATTGTATTTACGCAGGTTAGTAGCCGGTTTTATGCAATACTATAAACATTTCATGAAATAATTGCGTTGCAATTTGATTTTTTCATTTATTATATTCATATCCACATATAATTCATTAGAACAGTCCTTTTAATTGCATTTTAAGTCTTTAGATTTATTTACGTAATTGAAAAGTGTTGTACCTAACTACCTACCGTTTGTAATAGTTATCGATAAAGGTGCAAATAATAATTACATCGATAAAAACATAATAATTACATTTGTGTTATGTCTCAAAAAGCAATCTGAATGTATTCGATGTGGTTTTAAAAATATAAGTTTAATAGCTTTTAATAATATTGTTGTGACCAAAATTATTTGACAAATTATAAAACTAATAATACTTGTTTTTTATAGGTTTCCGAAAAGTGATACAATAAGCAAATTATGGTTGAAAGCTGGAGAAGAAAATATTAATCCCCGGACTTAGTCAAGAGAATAGCATAGCCAGTTTTTGAACAAACTTAATTTTATTTAGAAATGGATAGACTTATTCATTTTAATATAAGTGGATATATTCCTTTGTCTTTTATTTCTATTCCACCTTAGATAGTTCAAAAAGTTTTTAGTTCCATCTGTCGATGCCACAAGGACTAATTATTTGCCAAGCTGTAAAAATGTAACACCTATTAATTGTAACCATATTTTCACCAAATAAAGCATCTTGTTATTATGTATAAGATTAGGTTACGATGGGACTGACTTACGCTGTACATCAAAAGTCCCTAAATAAAGAATAAAAAAAGCACCATTTCATTTCATATACCAATTTATACAGTTGGCTCAGCTCGTATGAAAATAAATATTTAACCATATCATAACCTCTAAGGACCTAGGAGTTAAAGTATCCTTAAATAATAAAAGATAAACGTGTTGACTTCAATAAAGAAATGGCACTTCTTTCCCATGGTAAATAAAGTTAAGTCTTGATTAATAAAGGTATTACAATTTTTTTTGAAAAAATGGTCCAGTTAGAACAAATAGAATAAAACTATCCTCAGCAATCAGCATAGAATACTCAGGATATCGGTTAAAAGATATTATCGATTACTAAAAGTAGTTAAATGTACAATGTCATTAGTAAAATAAGTTTTTTTACTTACGTATGCATAAATTAAGAATAAAAAAAGCATAATTTCATGTCATAAACCAATTTATACATTTGGCTCAGCTCGTATACAAATAAATATTTAAGGATCTTTTAACTCCTAGGTCCTTAGAGGTTATAATATTATAACCTATAAGGACCTAGGAGTTAAAAGATCCTTAACTAATAATTATTATGCTTAAGCGTGTTGACTTCAATAAAGAAATGGCACTTCTGTCCCATGGTAAATAAAGGTAAGTCTTACATGATTAATAAAGATATTACAAAAACTTTTTTGAAAGTGGTCCAGTTAGAGCAAATAGAATGTATACCTAAATATATCGTCAGCATCGAATACTTTTTTGGATGTCCGTTAAAAGATATTATCGATTAATAAAAGTAGTTAAATGTACAATGTCATTAGTAAAATAAGTTTTTTATTTACGTATACATGTAAGTTATTGTAAAACTTATGAAAATTTAAAATATCGATACTGTCGATACCCATAGTTGCAACTCTAGTTCGGCAGCCATTTTTTGCTCATAATCAGCTGATAAATTGGACACGTTTTTGTCATAGGTAGGGCCTGTCCTTTGAATTCTTTAGTCATTGACCTGAGCTGAGTAGGCTCTGGCAACACTGCATCACAAAGAGGTTGTCATGCCATTGTCACAGTGTAATAAAGAGATACAGTGGTCCAACGCGTTTGAAGTCGCGCGAAATGCCGCTTTTGTGTAGGTATTCGTCATTGCACATTAACAGCCTCCGTGGTCTAGTGGATAGAGCATTGGCTCTCGACTCGGAGGTCGTGGGTTCGATTCCCGCATTGGAACAACAAAAAATGTTGTTTCCAAGTTTGGTTAGGACAATGCAGGCTGATCACCTGATTGTCTGACAAGAAAGATGATCCATGCGTCGGATGGGCATGTAAAAAGTCGGACCTGCGCCTTATCTCTCGTCAGTCGTGTCGGTTATCCGTCCCACTGGATTACGAGAGTAAAGGAAGAGAGAGTGCTCTTGCGTACTGCGCACACACTTGGGCACTATAAAATTACTCCTGCGTAACTGGCCTGGTTTCAATGGAACCGGCCACCGTCACCGAGATCGGTGGGGAGTCATTATTATTATTCGTCATTGCTGCAGGGTTGTCACAATAATGTGTTTTATTATAATCTGTTCTACATTTTGTGTAGGTATTTGTAGTATGTGTATGTAGAGTACTAGGAATAAAACAAAAAAAATATATATATAGAAGTATTAATGAAGAGTTTTATTATAAAAAATACAAATGCGTATACAAAAGCTCAGGGTTAGCATGATATATATCGTATATATATCATGATATATATCAATTGATATTTATGCTTGATATATTATATCAAAATTGATATTTATATTTAAAAATGTAAAAGAATGTTTTAAATGTAAAAAATCTTACATCAGCACAGGTCTTATTTTCCGAGAGTTTCACAAGCCTAGGTCATCAAAAACTTGCTATTTGACACGACATTAACTAATCATAGCCGTCGACGCGGCTTGTAACGGCATATGACACCCACGTGACCCCCTGTTTTTCGGAAGAAAATTCCTTGTTTGTTATTATACTATTGTTATACCATTTATACCATGTGTCAAATTAATTCGACTGATAAAATTAATACACTTTTTTTCTTCTGGTTATAAACAAAAGTCATTTTATGGTTTTATGGTTTATTTAAATTGATACTCAAAAGTATCTATCGTTGATTTTTAATTGATTTGAAAACTTTTAATATCAATAATAAATAAATGAGTTTAATTTTACTTCCCTATCTTCAAATTATCAGACATACAAATTATTTCGATTCAACTATTACGAAAAAACATATCAGAGTACCTATGAGATTTGTATGTAATTTTGAAAATATCAAAAAATCAAAAATATCGGATATATATTATAATCAAAGATATCTGATATTTTGATATTTATTATAAATATCGGATATTTACGAACCCTGCAAAAGCTACAAATGCGAAACTGAAAGGTATTTTCGACATTTGGATTTACTAGTTTTTAGATTGCGATTGTTGAATTTGACGATGTAGTTAGTAAATTCTCATACGTAGATACAATTTTATTAAAAATTCTGACGGGAAACAGGCGCATGGTTTTGTATTAAAATTAATCTTCTTTAGCTGTTCATATAATTGACTTTTGTAAATAAGTACCTACTTACATACAACTCAAACGAAACACTGTCGCAAACCACTTAAAACAATCAAATTAAAAAGCGTCAACCCCGGCTGACGTGTCCCAAGCGAGTATATGGCAGCTTGGGCTCGCTACCGCCCCTCTCTCACCCCGCACGCCCCGCACGATTGCTCTGTCTAGACGTGTCCGTTGGACGACTGAGTTCTTCTGAGTAGTCTGTGGACGACTGTAGGTAATAGTTCTATAGGCTGTGCCATTGTCATGGCAACGAGAAGGAAAAAGTAAAAATAAACAAAAGTCTGGTGGGCGTGGAGCAGTTCAAAGCTGTGTTTTTCCGAAAATATTAAAGATACAGAAGTCTTTTTTTCACCGACCACTAAGAAAAGGAGGAGGTATTTTAAGAATGGGAGGATTAAGTCGTTGGTTGGACGTGGAAGTGGGAACAGATGAAATAGTATTGAATACGCTGCCTTCGAACGTTATTTTCGCCGATTTACAAAACGACAATGAATTTAAACTTGTCATAGGGGACTTGGGGAAGAGTGAGGATGGTCCGAGACTAAAGGTATAATGAAACAACCATTTGATTTTATAAAAAAAATAACATTAGTCCTACTAATATTATAAATGTGAAAATTTGTGAGGATGTATGGATCTAGGGATTTTGATGAAATTTGGTATGGTAGTAGTTTAGGCTCTGGATTAACACAGGTAGGCTACTTTCTATCCCGAAAAAATACAGCGTTCCCAAGGGATACTGTAGGGAGCCTCAGGCAACAGCTAGTACTTACATAATAATGAATGTTTTGAATCAACAAAGAGCACGCCTATCTTTATAGCTGTTTATATTTTTCAGATATTTAAGGGCACAATGCTTGTATCTGATTTTAGCCTACCAGATTTAGTACTGGGTGTTGTTGCATTTTACACCAGTGAGAGTAAGCCTAGAGCCTTACCCTTACTGGCTATAGCATTCAGCTCCTGTATTTATATTTATAGAGGCATGAATCTGTTCTACAAGTATTATTTACCCTCAATTGAACTGAACCCTAGTGAAACTGAAATATGGCAGCAGGTATGTTTCATTCATAATATTCTGGTTCAAGAATGAATAGCAAATTATTAAATTTTTTTTTGGTTTATTACAATTAGTAAATTTTTTTTCTCGGGTCGAGCAAGATTTAGCATAACATTTTGATTATCTTTAGCCTACGGGACCTCATAATATTTTTGTGTATCGACTAAAGAATATCGAGCATTGTGTACTCACACATACTGCATGCTTTTTAACCCTAGATCCCTGACTTATGGGATATTACTTGTCCCGACAGGATGTATTAAATAGCACTTAGACTATGGGACGTCCCGGGAAATATGGGTCATCTGGCATCCCTAGTTCTGATACACTTAAACACCTAAGGGCAGAAATGTTACAACATCCTAACTTATAACAATATACATATAACATATTCAAGAAAATTTCATAATTCATATTACAGTTGGTAGATCCAGAAAACCACAAGGAGGGAACTATACTGAGGTTAACAGAGAATCTGAAAAAGATACCTGAAAAGGTTCTGAGTAACCAGTCAAAAGATTTCTTGATTTTAAATGTTGAACAACAGATGGAATATTTGGAGACCTATAAAGATGTACCTCAAAAGAGATATTCAGATATCTCCTGTGTTACTACATTGAAAATGAGTTCTGTAGATAAGTATGCTGCAAGTTGCCTTGTTGTTGGCTCTGAAGATGGAGACATTGTTATTTTAGATCCACAAACCTTCACGCAGTCATCATGTGTAAGTAACATTAAGATAAATACACTCTTGTTCTCTGTTTGTGTACAAAACTATATTTATGGCATTGAAATAAATGTAGAAATTGATAGTAGCAAATTGATAAAAATACACTTTTTAATGAATTACAGTAAAAAATGTATATGAATGTTTTTATTTATTAACATTAATGTTGCAATAAGTATTAATAATAATTATCCTTACTTCCATACTAATATTATAATCGCGAAAGTTTGTATGTATGTATGTATGTTTGTTTGTTACTCTTTCATGCAATAACTACTGAAGTGTGTGGTAGTAGTTTAGGCTCTGCTATATACATACACAGGCTACTGTTTATTGTAGCAAAATGTACAGATTTCTCTATGCACATACAAAGTTGCAGACAACATTTAGTTATTAATAATGTAAATATGGCTAAGTATACTAATTTTATACAGGTAAAGTTGTGTTCAATGAAAAGGACTCCATATCAAATAGTGGCCACAGGGCTTTTTAGTGTCGATTACCGATTGACTGTGGCAACAAGGTGAAAAACAACAAATGTAGCAACATTGTGCACAAAAATTGTTTAAATAGCACTGTTCTTGCACAGTTTATGTTAAGCTTAATAATCATTATATTTGTTATGATATTTTTGTTTTGGACTTAGACTTATATAATTTACACAACAGTGTCTTGTGCAGGAGTTTCCTTAAATTAAAACTTAAGAATTACTGCAATATTTTAAAAAAATTACATCTATTTATGTAGTAATATAATATTTTAATTATGAATGTTATACTTATAAGTAACATAAAAAAATATTATATATTTTATGAACTCTAGGAACTCATATAGTACCTATATAGCCCTTCTAGCTTCTGTCATTTATTTTATACTATACCTAGCTACATTATAAATAATCCTCATAAGTCATAACACAACAATTACAATCAATTTCCTATTAGTCGTAACTTACAAAACAGTTAAATAATTGATATACAAAGATTCTGATATAATAATAAGACTGAAGTTTAAGTGTTTCCCTGTCCCTTTCCCCTTCTTCTCCATGTTGGTCCTGCTACTTCCCTTTTATCTTCCTCCCATCTTTTATATTACTTATTTCCCTTCTTTCTATGTCCATTTCTTGGGTACCAATATGTTATTTTGTTTGTTGACTTTTGATTTTTTGTCTCATTAAATGTCCGGCCCATTTCCATTTTAATTTTGTACTTAAGACTTATTTTAATTTAATGTTCAGTTATATTTTAATGTTACAGGGAAAAGTGTGTGTGTGTGGTGAAGAGGGACTGGGCAGAAGGCCGCATGTTGTTTGCCACTGACGACCACATCACGGCAATAGTGGTACTCACTACTGACAACACTATCATGGTCATTTGTGCTGATAATACGCTGGCCTGCTATAGCAGAAAGGTAAATAAACTCTGATTTTCAGATATTTATGAATATTATTCATGCTTATACTGGGTCAAATTAATTGTAGTGTTGAATGTTGTGGTCTAACTTGAACAAATCCATTGCATAATATCAGTATAGTTCTTTTAAAAAGTTTCTAAGATTTTTATTGCACTGGGACGCTTCAAAGTATTTAAAAACATAGGAAGAGACTGTGTCGATTGCAGACGTGGATAAGGGACCTAGATCAGACAGAGCGGTCACGCGGTCAAGCGTTCAAGCGGTCAGTTTTGCGTTCTTTTTACCCGACTGCGCGACGCAAAGGAGTGGTAATGTGTTTATCAGCCTATGTATGTATGTATGTATGTATGTATGTATGTATGTATGTTCCTTTGGAGCACTATACAAACCAAACGGCGCACTATACAGACCAAACGGCTGGGCCGATTTTTATGATTCGCATGTCAATCGATTCCTCTTAGTCCGGCGAGTGTCACTAAAGACATGACGTTAGTGAAAATTCAATATGGCGACTACTGGACGCCATATTATGAAAATGAAAAAAATGAAAGTCAACAAACTATGTCAAGTGGGGTATCGTTGAATAGGTATTTAAAAATCATTTTTAGTTTTCTCTTAACATTTTTCGCTTCGACTGACCGTTTAAGATCTATATCGATTTAAAGTTGCGTAACAACCATTCTCACATTAAGCCTTTAAGTTAGTGTTCGTATCATTGTATTGTTGCTTTAAATCGACCAAACGTGTGTTGGTTAAACTAAAAAATCTAAAATAAAATAAATAATAAAAAAAAATTAAAAAACCCGACTGCAAAAAAAAAAAGACAGATACGATTTATAATTTTGCGAATGGGTCCCGCCTGCTACCAAACATAACGTCAATTATTTCACTTAGGCTTTCAGCTCATAGTGTAGTCTGATTTCTTAATCTTGTTTCGGTCTTTTTAGTGCGTTGCTTAGGTATCTGTCTTTTTTTTGCAGTCGGGTTTTTTAATTTTTTTTTATTATTCTTATATTGACTCCTGTGTGGGTATATCTATAGCAGTGTTTTTCAACCTGTGGGTCGCGACCCCCAGGGGGGTCGCGAAGCTTCTGTAGGGGGGTCGCCGGAGGTCGAGAGAACTTTAGTAAAAAACAAAAAAGATTAAAATTAGAATTTTAACAAAATAATATGCCCATCAATCGATGTATATAAATGTAAAATAATGTGTTTGACGTACATTAATATGTACTTATATCCGAATCCTAATTATGGAGACGTATAGAAACGTATGGCTAGCCGCACACACACCATATTATTGGCAATAATGCTCATATTGCCAATAATATTTCTTGTGTGCGTGCCATATTGCCGTTTTTTTGTATGTGTTGACTAGTATTGACAAATTTATTCTGTCAATAATATTGCACGTGTGCGGCTAGCCTATGGAATGAATATTTGTAACACTGTAACATACACATACATACGTGATAAAAAAGCGAAGGGTCGGGGGGTCGCGAAATATTTTTTCATACAAGGGGGTCGCATCATGAAAAAGGTTGAAAAACACTGATCTATAGAACGTAATATATGACAACGCAAAACTGACCGCGACCGCGTGGCCGCTCTTTGTCTGATAGATCCCTAAAGTCCGTGAATATTTGTGCGTGCGTACAACTCATGTTGACTCAACAGTTCCATGTACAATCGAACAAGTTACCGCTCGATCAGGCATAAGATTAAAATCGCTTAACGCGCTGTTAATGGAACATGGAACTGTTTAAGTCGAGTCGTAACTCGTGAGCTGATGGCGAGTTTTTGTTTCTACTCACTGTGAAGAAGTTAACTACAATTTGTATGGCATAGAATTTGTTACCATTGTTTGCCACTAGGGTGTACTTTCGATGCCATATAAATTGCAACTTTTTCATGGTGAGTAGTCTAGCCACCAGGCTAGTTATAGTTCGATTAAACTACAGCGGTCTTAACCTGACCGCTAGCGTAGATCCTTTCGAAAAAAAAAAAAATTGTGTGAGTGGTGAGTAGTGACTAGTGACAAAAACTAGCACACATCACACAGAACATTTCAACATCATATAACAATGAACAGTGTTTCCTGACAGTATCGATTGTCGCGATGACGCTGCAAAGAAATTGTATGCGCAAGTGTGCGCATACGTGACTTTGAGCTGAGTAGGTATAGGTAAATGCGGAGAATGGGGTTTTGGGCTGAGAATTTAAGGATTGTTTAGAGAAACTAGAACTGGCACTGACCTTTGATGGTGAGCTGGGTGAAGCTGTGGTTCCAGAAATGGGCGGATTCTTCTCCTGCAGGCACTACACAGCTGAGCGGGGTTTTCGGTAGTTTTATCGCGTGTCGCTAGCGAGCTAAGTTTAGTATATTCGGATACACAATATGTGCTGACGCGTCACGGGTACTAGAAATCGGGATGCTTCCGGCGCGGGCGAAATCTCAGGAGCAAGTGTGTCACTCTCTGGAACAGCGGCTTGAGGACTGACAGCCAATACTCGTGCGTGATTGGCCGATTTAAACGATCTGTGTGACCAGTTTATAAACGTCGCGCTCTGGCGCGAACAGAAATGAAACGGCGAGTAGTGACAAAAGCTCGCACACATCACACAGGACATTTCAATATCATATAACAATGAACAGTGGTTTCTAACAGTATCGATTGTCGCGATGACGCTGCGAAGAAATGAAATAGAGTGGTTTATTCAAAACTAGCTTGTTATAGTTTTTCTGTCACGACAGTGGAACGAGCAGACAAGTATTAGATTGGAGACTGGAGAGTACGCTTAGGCAAACGTAGTGTAGGACGTCCTGCGGCACGATAGACCGAAGATTTGAAGAAGGTGGGCAGCGGATGGATGAGGGCTGCCCAAGTTTGGGATGATTGACGCTCATTGAGGGAGGCCTACGTTCAGCAGTGGACGGCGATAGGCTGATAATGATGATGATGATCATGTGTATTAAGCATTTATGTATATGTATTTCAGGGTAGAAAACAATGGTGTATACAGCTCGAGCACAAGCCTGTAGCTATGACTCTTGTGCCGGTCTTGCACCTGGGTGTTACCCTCGTTGCCGTGGCTTTGACGTCTGGACACTTGCATCTGTATGACGGAAAAGCTAAGAGAGACTCATTGTTTATAAGAGGTGATTATAATTAATAATAATATCTATGGACGCTTCCATACCACGTCAATCTGGTCCCGTGGTAAGTTCTCGAAGAACTGTGTTATGTTTACCAGACAATGGAAATATAAGTATTTAATACTTCTATACTATACACATATTTAAGATTTTTTGAAGTAAATACTTCTTTAGCGGCGCTGAACACTTTTCTTGGGATGGGTAAAAAACTAAAAACTAATAAACTCGCGCGACAGGTCACGGGTCCTGATAGAAAATGCGTAAGATTCAACTTGCAATTGTTTGCTGTCTTAGTTTACGCGAGCATGTAACTATTTTAGTTCGTATTGACTTTTAACCCCAACCATCCTCATCACATCGACCTTTACAATCTACCTTTGACCCCAACCACCCCATCACATTGACCTTTGACCTTTTCATTGACCTTTACCTCCACGAAAACCCCCCTCCCCGTCCCCTCCCCTCCAAGCAAAAATCCCCTCGAGCCATAATTAAGCCTTACTGACCCCAAGACCCCTCTAGTGAGGTATCATTGGAATCGGGAAAACGAGCCTACATTTTGGCTCCAACAGGTTCAAAATTCCTGATATACCCCAAAAATCTTAAGTGTTAAATTTTTTATGTAATATAAATTGTCATATTTTTATGTTTGTGTAGGATTATTAGGAGTATTTTACTAAATAAATGACAGTACTTTTATACTGACAATTAAAGCAATTCGTGCAAAGTTATTCTTTAACCATTCCAAAATATTAAAAATGCACAACGTTAATATTCAAGTTTTTACTTTTGCCGGCACTCCGGAGTGCAATCCGTCTTTTTTATATTATACACATATTAAATACACATTCATGACCCTGGAACATATAATACATTTTTGTTCCTTTGGTGAAATTTAAACCCATGACCTCGGGCTTGAGTATTGACGCAGACACCCTCAACCACTCAGTCATAGAGATCGTCTTTTATTAAATACATTATTAATAGAACATTAGTTTTAATCTTCTTATACAAATAAATACAATTGAATTGTCTGTTTGTAATTTTGAATTAACAGTTCCGTCTATCTATATGTTTGTTCCGGCGAATCTCTGAATCGGCTGGACTGATTTTATGAGGTGTAACATAAGACTACTTATGGTTTCGTTTGCGTTAGTTCTTTGCAAACGAAGTTGCAGGCACCAGCTAGTTGTTAATAAGAACATGAGTTTTAATTTATAATCTTTTATTAAAGGCACACAAATATACAATACATTTTTATGATATTAGGTGTATATTACATTTTTTACTCTTGTGTTTCAGATGTAGTATCAGTAATGAAATTTGGTCAACTGGGACAAGAAGAACACGTCTTCACTATCATCACTGCAAGTAATTATACTGTATAAACTATCAACTGGAGTTATATTTCATATATCAAGTTATATATCAAGTTCAATATTGTACATATTAACTAATATAATTTGTCTGACAAGTATATCAAGTACAACAGTAGTAAATCATATTAACATAAGGCCAGCTTCTACTTTTAACTCATTTGTTGTCGTATGTGCCCATCAGCTTCGGATCTTTGTGTGTGTGTGTGGGAGGGGGGGGGGGGGGGGGGAACTTGCTCCGGCAGTTTCATGGGGACGCCAAATCGGCCAAATCCATGAGACATGAATTCGAAATATCGAAGTCGTAGATCCGCCACTAGTGCCCATGTGCGACGAAAATTTTTATCAGGCTATGCGTTTTCCCGTTCGCCACTCATATATACAAATAAATTGAATTGAAGTATCTGTTTGTAATCTATACATCTATATCTATACATCTATACAGATAAATATAATTGAAGTGTCTGTTTCTAATTTCAAATTAATAGTTTTTCACTTAATGCATATGGAAGTATATTCGATACTAACGATAAAATATCAATTTTTAAAATTTTTGTCTGTCCGTCTATCTGTCTATCTGTCTGTCTGTTTGTTTCGGCTAATCTCTGAAACGGCTGGACCGATTTTCACGGGACTTTCACTGGGAGATAGCTGATGTTATAAGGTCTAATATAGGCTACTTTTATTTTAGGGTTCCGTATAAAAAGGGTTCTCTTTCCGTTAGTTGCGAGCAACAAAGTTATGCAAACGAAGTTTTGCACGAAATGTATATATGAGCTCATGGCATATACATACATTTTGTGCAATAGGTACCTAAACAAAATAATATTTTTTTCCACTGTCTGTCCCTCCTTCTGTCTGTCTGTTTGTTCCGGCTAATCTCTGAAACCTTTGGACCGACTTTGACCGGACTTTCACTGGCAGTAACATAGGCTACTTTTATCTTGAGGTTTCATTTCCATTGATAGTTCCACTCAAACGAAGTTGCGGTACCAGCTATTACATAATAGAAAAGCAGCAGTGGCGAAGGCTGGTTCTCCTTCATGGGAAGCCGGAGCCTGTACAATAGGTATTAGGTAGAGTTTTGATTGAGGGTATTCAAAAGGGAAGTGGTAAATGAAGCCGATAGGAATGGGGTCGTCCATTAATCACGTGATGCCTAAAGGGGAGGGGGGGTCCGAAAAAAAAATCACCAAGTATCACCAAGGGGAGGAGGGGGTATAAGGAGACATCACGTGTATTAATTTTCGACTCTAGTCTATGCATGCCGAAATTATTATCGGTTGTAGATTCGTAGTGTTGTTTAAATACTCACAAGACAAATGACTCGTATAGTTTTAAATTGCTTAAATTATTCGATTAAATTGTTTTTTAAGTAAATTTTTCTTCAAACATCACCTGCTTACTATGTAAAAAAAATACTCGTGATCTTAGGTGGGGGAGGGGGGGTATTATAAAACCTCACCATGTATCACCAGAGGGAGGGGAGGGGTCTAAAAAGTCGTTAAAAACATCACGTGATTAATGGACGGCCCCAATGGAGTTATAGGAAACCCCTGGGCGCCACTGAAAAGCAGATAGGTATCCATAATAGAATGATATCCGAAACGTATTTTTTTTTTATATCACCTATAGGTGGAAACCTCATGTTGAAGATACTCAAGCGCACGGCGGACTTCAACTCGAGCGCCTCAGTGGAGCTCGGATCCAGTCAGGTGCAGAAGCCCTGGCTCATACCCAAGAAGTCCAAGTTGTTCCTGGAACAGGCGGCACGAGAGAGAGAGAATGCACAAGGTAAACTTCGCTACAAGGACACTTCCGAGGAATATCTCACACACGCTACCCGTTGAGTTTTTTTCACATGGCAGACAAAACTATTTTTTACTGGGTACGCCAGAAAAGTAATCAAATCCTTCCTGTACCTAATTTTCAACGAAATCGGTGCAGATTTAAAAAATACCGTAGTAACTTTCAACTACAATTTTACCCTTTTAAGGGTGGGATTTTTCAAAATACCTTACGCTATCCTACAGTAAGTGCGTATACATTATAACTTAAAATTGCTGTCCAAATTTTACATTTCTACAGTAGGCGGTTACGACTGTGCGTGCGTTTGTGCCAGTGAGTTACAATCAGTGGGGACATCTCCTTTTAGATATAGATTGTGTACTTAATACTGCAGGGGGCTAGACCGCTAGACCGTCTGTTGGCAAATAAACTCTATAGTGCGATTCAAATGAGAATAGGATCGAGTCGGCGCCATATTGTTTCGAATTTAGACTGTTATAATAGTTAAATTCATGTTTAGATAATTGATTACTATTTAAGATTTTTATTTCAATTCGATGCAAGACAGTTAATATTTATGTGCACATAAGTTTTTCTGAAAATCGCACTTTTCATGTGATATTTGACAGAGAAAGGTCATTGACGTTCCTATTCTCATTTGAATCGCACTATACAATCATGCCCTTATCTTGTTTTTTGTTATTCCAGCGATGCACAGGTCCTTCCAGCTGGAATTGAGTAGACTTCGCCTGCTCGCGGCCAACACCCTTCTGGCCGCACACACGCGCTCCGACAACATGGTGGCGCGCGGACACTTCGAGCCCATACGACTGGCCGCAGAGGTTGTTTTTTTAATGGGATAAGTTATAAATACTAATATTATAAAGAGAAAAGTTTATTTGTTTGCTTTTACTCCGAAATTTCTGGACAGTTTTTGATGAAATTTGGCACATATATAGAGTAGACAACGGGGAAGGACATATACTTTTTTGTCGCGGCAAAATGTACGTTCTGGCGTTTTCTATATGCGCGCACGAAGTCGCGGAAGTACAAGAAACATCTAGTAAAATATAAGCAAGTGTGCTCGTTATCCAAAGGGCAAAGACTTACACTCGTAACTCGTAAGTAGTAAAACATGTGCCCGAAGTTTCCGTAATTACTTTTGCGAAATGTTATATACTTCCACACTTGGGCCTCTGTTACCCTCAATCACTTGGCGAAATATAACGTAAGTTATAACGCGTTTCAAATGAGAATAGGAACGTCAATGACATCTGTCAAATATCACTTAAATAAAGTGTGATTTTCAGAAAAACTAATGTGCATATACTTAAATATTAATAGTCTTGCATCGAATTTAAATAAGAATGTTAAATAGTAATCAATTATCTAAACATAAATTTAACTATCATACAGTCTAAATTCGAAACAATATGGCGCCGACTCGATCCTATTCTCATTTGAACCGCACTATACCTATTTCACGTCGGATTTCTCTGAAGCCCATACAATGCAACTATAAGGTCGCGTCAACTCAACAAAAACACGCCGCATAGAAATAAATAGACATGTTTCTTACGAAAACAACTGCTCTGCTATATAAATCTGCGCAGGACCTATTTATTCAGATTGGTTTTCTATAGTCCATATTTATTCATAATGTACATCCGGATGTCTATTTCAGGTGGAAGGCTTAGGTCCAACGTTCGTAGTGTCTCTCATAGTGGAGAACACATCCTCTGACAAAGCTGTGGTGGGTCTGTACATACTGTTCCACGTGCTTTCCACCAGCTATAAGGTCTCCAACCCTCACATAAAGGTAAGTTCCATGTCAATCTAGTACCGCGATAGGTAGTAGTATATAAGTGCTATATAATAATATTTTATTTTTATTCAGAAAAACTTACATAGACATAGAAACAAGAAGTCATTTGAAAGTTTTGTAATAACTAGGGTGAGTGCTATAAATTAGCAGATACAGAAAACAAATGAAAAAAAAAACACATTAATAGTATGTACAAAAATAATAAATAATATGTATGGGGTAATAAAATATGATATCCAATTACTGTCCCAGGCACTACAGTATTTCAAGAGTGGTTACTTCGCTCGGAGAATACTGTATAAATCATCCAATAACGGATGAAAAGGCCTAAATATGATTCATATATTTTGACAGAAATCATCAATTTTATCAAAATTCAATAGAAATGCGTAAAATGGCGCACATAATGTGAATTGCATATGATTCATCTAATGTTTACCTAAATTTCCTTTTTAGACCACTTGTGCAAATATTAATGTATCTATTTCTGTCTCCTGGTATCAGGTGATGCAATATAAGTGTCACCGTAATATTATAAAAACCGATAGATTGTAATATTACTAGAGATATTAGAATATGCTGACAGATTGTCAAATACAAATTTCTCCATACAATTGTACGCATTATTTTTCGTTATATCTATCGGTTTTTACGATTTTACGGTGACATAAGCACAGATAGTAACCGTAAGGAAAATCCTTTATGTGGATAAAATTTGTAAAGATTAGGTACATCAAAATCTTATCGAAATTAACTAAGTGAAATTATAAAACATTACGATAAAATTATAGATTATTTGTGATTGGCGTTTTAAATTTTTATTGAGCCATGAGTTCATATTATGGAGAAGAACGAGCATAGAAAAAATTACCTAGGGCTTAATAGTTGAGGGTTTCCCAACTTTTTTTACGGTGCCCTCAATCATCATAATATTTTTATGCCAGCCTGTGACATTTTAATTGCAAAAAAGGCATTTTTTATTATCGATACTTACTGTATAATTATTTCCATACAACACTCTTTTTGTATGGAATTAAATAAATATTGTAACTTGTCGAAACTTGCCAAATAGCGATGACGAGGCGTCAATTAATATATTTTTGATAAAAAATACATTTGAACCCCCCTTTGACATCCCCCTAGGAGGCGCGCGCCACTAGTTGGGAACTTCCGATCTAGGCGATCATGAACGTTCATAGGAAAACTTATTTCCTTGCCTGAAATAAGTTTCTAATTTAAAAATAACTCTGCCTGGTTACAGTATAGATATAAATGTCCTAGTGATCCTAGTCTATAATAAAAATCTTAAATATATGTAGGTATGGTATAATATTATTAAATATATTTCCGTTGTCTGGTACCCGTAACACAAGTTCTTCGAGAACTTACCACGGGATCAGATTGACGTGGTGTGACGCGTCCATAGATATTATATTATATTATTATGACAATATTGTGAAAAATCCATACTTCTACGTGCCGCGGAGAAGACCTGCGTGATACAGCAATGTGCGCCTATTTAATAACAGGGCCTACTGTTGTTTTGCTTGCTTGAAAAATCCTTTTAAAAGGCAATGCACCAGCCACTCTACTGATTCCCATCATCTTTACTAACATCAGGCGATCTGTCTGCTCGTTCCCCATAATAATAGCATCGAAAGCTGGGGCTATATTTACTCGAATCCGGCGGACCCGGGAAAATTTATAGCACTGATAATGGAAATCTGCTCTTATACAATATAGTACAAAATCCACGGAGATACTCTATTCTCCATGACAAAATCGGAGTGTCGAGTGTCGAGCTGTCACTCGGACTCCTGTACCCCAAGCAGGAACATTTTGCGGTATCGTTACGTGTACGTAAACGAGAAATATTGTATGAAAACCATGAAAGCGCCTCTAGCGGACGTAAAAGTAACTAAAATTTTCGTACAATATTCCTCATATTTGTCGTTTACGTACACGTAACGGTACCGCAAAATATTCCTGCTTGGGGTACTGGTATCTATACTTCGTGACTTGCGTGTTCGATTTTCAGCTCTATAATCTATTGTATTAGCGCAGAGTTCCATTTTCAGTCCGGCCGGCCTTCCGGATTCCGGTGTCAATATAGCCCAGCCTAACTTGTCCCCAGGTGCCGCTAATATCTCCCGGCAACTCGCTGAAGCTGCCCACTCTCGTGGAGGAGCTGTTCGGCGACAACCTCAACCCCGACATATTCTTCCGGCCTGTCACGGGGCGGGCGGGAGACGGGGCCACGCTGAAGGTTATTATTTATTGCAGTACAGTCAAAGAAAATAAGTACTTCTTACGTAACATGAACGTAAAAAAAAGGCGGACACAGCTTCAGTAATATGAATAGTGAAGCCATCAAATAAGACGGCTGTATCGTAGCGGCACGTGCCGCACGCACACATTCACAGCCAAGTAAGACGATCGGCCGCCAGTACGCCAATGGCAATTATCCGTAAATCTCACACAAACTTAAGTCGCCGCCATTGTTGGGCTTCACTCAATGCTTAGCTCACCTTCCGTCCGCCTTTTTTTTTACGTCCATGTTACGTAAAGAACCGTTATTCAACGATTTACACGAACGACAGCTCGCAGTGCATGCAGCATGTGATTTTTTTTTAATCCAGGACTATGCATTCACAATCTCGTTTCGTGCTTTGACAATATAATTTCATCTATAATATTCGCAAAGTACATAGTATGACGACCTATCTGGCGCTATCATGACCTATCTGGCTCAATGGTTAGCGCGTTAGCGCTCATGACGGAGGTCGCGGGTTAGAATCCCGCCAGGAAAGGTTATGTGTATTGACTATTATGTAATAAAATCTTAAATATAAGTATAAAAAACCGTAACAGAAGTTCTTCGAGAACTTACCAGTTACCATGCGTCCAAATTGATGTGGTGTTAAGCATCCATAGTCCATATTATTATTATGATAACGTGATTTGATAGACTGAAATGAGCAAAAATATTGTTATATTATTTAAATAACACCGCGCGCCGTAACTTATGCGTTTTTAAATAACATATTGATGAATTTTATAATTATTATTTTAGGTTCTACTAATGAAATCCGGACGGAGTGCCCCAGTTCTCGCCGCAACAGTACAGATGCCCCCGACCGACCCCATGATGGTGCCCTACGACAAGATACAGGCAACCGCCGCGTTTGCACAGCACGATGATGATTAATAAATTGTATGTACATAATGCTTTATTTTTTTTCTTACCAGTAAAATAAGTATAACGCGTTTGTCAGGTCATTATACTAAAGCTGGCGCCTTCACAGTACTCACACATGCAATTTGATATAGTATGGTTAAAAAATATATTATCATAAAAAATTGAACCTTTGGATTTTATAAAGTGAGTTAAAATATTTTTTCTCGACATCTTCCGTCAATGTTTTGCCGGAACCAATTCTTTCAGAGTTCATTCATTCCAATTTAAGAGCTTCGCTCTTGTCGGTGGAGCTTTCTCCATTCCTCTCTGCACTCCGCCCTTCTCTTGACCTCCTGATACGACACGACCATCACTTTCTCCTTCACCTGGTCCATAAAAGTTCTTCTCGGCCTTCCACGTTTTCTTCTACCTTCCCTTCAATTATTCCTCTAATAAAGTTGTCGTGCCGTATCAAGTGTCCTACCATCTTTCCTCTTCTGTTCTCAATGGTCTTTAATATTGATAAATTAATAAAGAGTAAATAATAATAGTATTAATAATTAATTTTCTTTCAGAGTAAATAATAAAAATTATAAGGATACAATTCGTCGAATCATCAAACAAGTATAATGTGTGTTGATTCGACATTTCATTGATGATTACTGACCACGCTGTTTTTATAAGCCATAAGTATAACTTAAATATTATTAATTTAATAAAATAGAAATGGCATCGGAAAAGCAAATACAGTGCAATGCGAAAAGGCTAACTTTCACTTTACTGCTCAGTTCATTATTATACTGTTATTCGTATTATTACACTAACGAATTTTATTAATTTTTGTCCATATTTTTTTAAATATGAAAACAAAACAGGATGGGAAATTTAATTGCCTATACCGTAATCCGATAAAAATCAAATGCACTTTGCGTTGACGATTTACACACTAATCACTATCGGTGATATGATAACTTTTTATTATGTAATAAACAGGTGTTTTATGGATTGAGGGTTTATTACTATTATTGCCCTTAACTCGTATTCTACGTACGTATTTTCCTCAACATCTTTTTAGGGTTCCGTAATACTTAAGGAACCCTTATAGTTTTGCTCTGTCCGTCTGTCTGTCTGTCTGTCTGCGCCTCTAGCTCCTGTAATTATGAATATAAATTGATGAAATTTGGTGCAGTTATAGATTGTGTATAGACCACGGTTTCGGGATCATAAAAAAATAATAATTTTATATTTTAGGGGTGGCTCTCCATACATGTGAAGTGGGGATGAAAAATATTTTTTCACTCTAACCCATCGTGTGGGGTATCGTAGAATAGGTCTTTTAAAATAAAGGCAATATTTTGAACGTTACTTTTTTATAAAGTTGACCATTTTCGAGTAATCGGCCTCCAAAGTAGTTTGTAAGTTGGTCCCCCCCTAGCATTTTTAAACTATAGGAGATAGAAACTTGCAAATTTCCATGCTGATAGATCATGCTAAAAACTTTTTAGGAAAATTATTGTGAACCAAATCGGACAGTAACTTTTGGAGTAATTAAAAAAAAGCATATTACGCGTTTATAGTTACGGAACCCTCCTTAGACATGTCCTGACATGCTCTTGGTTAGGTTAGGTTAGGTTATTTTTTCACCCCCCGATGGTTGCACGCCTTGTCGTGGCGGTGGGGCTTAGTAACCGTGGATTACCTACGGTGAAGCGAAGAGGCAACCAGGGCCGGCTTGTTTGCCGCCGGCTGGCCCGAGGAGGGCGCTCCCAGCGGGCTGGAGGAGTCCGCTGCGGACGCGCTAGGAGGTGGGACCGCAGAAGAAGAGGAGTGCCGGTATTACGGTGCGCCGTACTCCCTATCTTCTGCGGCCGTGGAGGGATCGCAGGGGGAGAGGCGTGGTGGTGTTGTGCCACTCTCCCTACAAGGCAAGTTGGTATTACGGTGCGCCGCTTGCCCTATCCTCTGCAGCCGAGGTGTGGTCGGTGGCAGAACCATATACCAGATCTGCCACCGGGTACCGGTTGTGGAGGCTGGTATCCGTGGCCTCCTAGTAGCAGACTCAGGGGGAGTCTGCTACAGTACTGGTGGAGGCCGAGGAGGTAGGCGCACCTTACCATCTGGTGCGCCTGGGGCTTTCGGGCCTAGGATGGAGCTGCTTGTGGGCGGCTGCCGCCGGCGGGGTCGCGGATGTGTTTATCGTTCCCGTGGCCCCGTCACAGGGCGGCGAGGAGGAAGGTGGGGGGTGGTTTTTAGTGGGTATACCGTGGGTCTCATTAGCCTATACGGGAGTCCCACATCACCACTCGGGTGCCCCCTGCGCCTGGGTGGTATGCGTAATATGCATTTTCCCCCCCGGAAACAAAAAAAAAAAAAAGGTTATTTTTTCACATATGACTTACGAATTATCATCACTCGTAAGTGATAAGTCATAATATGTGAAACCTTGGGTATGGCTTAGGAGTCATTTTTTAAAGTGGAATAGTATACTCAGGGATTTTTATTATTTTCAGGAAGGTTCTTAAAACCAAACCGAGCCGGGGAGAAGTCACTAACAAAGATAGTATTATGTGGAACATTTTAGTAAAATTTATTGATCTGGCGGCAGTGGTTATTATTAAAGAAATGTTCATTGAAAAGACCAGTTACCTATTGTTCATAAATTATAACAATTTTCCAATTGTTATTATTTATGAACAATAACTGACTAACAGTTCTTTGTTACCTTGGTTTTCACAGCGGCTAACCTTCATTCTAGTCATAGGTATTTTCAAAGATGAAGGAGCGAAACTTTTTCTCCCATGCTTTAAAGATTTTTCGTCTTAAAATAAAATGATGTCACTTTTGAAGCCCTTTAATTTGATGATATGTGTGAAAGTGCTACAACGGTGGGGACGGGCTCCATGCCCGTTGTTCTATGCCATAATTTCTTGAAACTGACGAATATTTAAGCAACACCACAAAAAAAACTGCAAAATCATTACATATCGGACAGTATACAGTTTTAATAGGTTATGGTATGACGTTATAATGACTGACGAATAAATAAGCTGAATCCTGGGGTTTCAAGTTCTTCCATGAGTTAATTTTATCATTTGCAACGATATCAATGCATCATCGCTCGCAAAATCCTCCATTATTCCAACCTGCATCTTGGTTGTTGGCGTTCCAAGATGGCGTTACTTTTTCTTGTATGGAGATTTGTTCTGTCAAATGTACGTCATAACCTATCTTGAGTTTTGAAATCTTTGATTTATACAGCTTCATCTCGATGTAACACTACCAATGGGACATATGAAGGAGAAAATGCTCTACAACATCCCTACATGCCAAATATCTCCTTCAAACGTTGATATTACTTACTTTCTGGCCGGTTGCTCTACATTAATGACAGTTTACGCTTTATTTACAAATAAAGTAAAGTATTCGTAGTTTACCTAGAGTCAGACTTAGACAAAGGGTCATAACTCATAACACAGACATCTATTGACTAGATAACGCAATTCTCATCGTTTGTATAGAAACCAAGCGTGCCATTCCTTTTCTACCTGCTGTGACGTCACAAGAGCGATTTAGTGATGATAACTCCCCTTTCCTAAGCAAACGATTCAAAGGTATGGGAGTAGGAAATACTCATTTAGGCCTCTGGCATCGCCTATTCGACGCTCTTGGGATCCATTATTCGACAGCCAATCTAATTTTTCAATGGATCCTGACTGTTTAGTTGTTATGTTCCAATAGTATTTTTTATTTTATTTTATTTTTTTTTTTTTTATTTTATTTTATTTTATTTTATTCGGAAAACTTACAGCTACAAAATGATAACATTAATAATTTAACTAAGAAATAAAAAAGCCAATAACAAGTTTTCACTTATACATAGCAAAATAATAAAGCTAGAAAGTGATAAAACATCTTAAATTAATCTTAACCTCACAGCCATAAGAACTTAAATTAAAAAAAAAATGTTAGTTTAACATACTTATCTATAACAATAAAAATAAAAAAGCATCCAGGCCACCGTAAAAAGTAAACCTACTTTGTATAATAAAGTCGAAAGAAAAAAAAAAAAATGTAAAAAAACTAAATATAAAAACAATTCCACACACAAATCCCATACAAAAAATAAACAATTTGAGAAAAAAAATATAATAGAACAAATTGGTCCGATCTATTGCTAATTTGATAAACAGTATTAAGTGAAGTACGCTTTAGTTAAAAGTTTTCTTATTTTTGTAGATTTTAATGCAACACTATCTTCAAGGCAATTGTCGTTTAGAAATTTGTTGAGTTCGGTGCTCGATCTGCATATAAATGCATTGCGACGATAGTATGTATTGTACGGCGGCACGTGAAACGGTACATGGTTACGGAAGTATCTAGTAGGGACTTTGAAGTTATACTTGCTTAATAACTCAGGGACATCCACAATATTGTCAATTACCTTACATGCGTACACAAGATCAGAGATATTTCTACGGTAATACAGTGGGAGGAAATGAAACTTCTTGCACCTTGCTTCGTAGTCTGGAAGGTTAAGATGGCATTTAAAATGAAGGAACTTTAAGAAACGTTTTTGTACAGATTCGATTCTAGTTTTATAAATATCATAGGTAGGATTCCAAACCTCAGAACAGTATTCCAGAAGACTGCGCACATAAGAGCAATAAAGAATTTTTAAAGTTTTAATAGATTTAAAATGTTTACTCGATCTTATTATGAATCCCAGAGCCTTTGATGCTTTGCTTACAATAAAATCAATATGCTGGTCAAAAATTAATTTAGTATCAATAATTACTCCTAGATCCTTAATTACATTCTTTATAGCTAATTCCTCATTCTTAAGCTTATATTTAAAATTAATCAATTTAGTTTTGCGACTAAAGTTTAAGGCAAAGCACTTCGTTACATTTAGATCCAATTTGTTAACCACACAGTAATTGCTAAATCTATTAAGATCCTCCTGTAAAAGCCGACAATCGTCATTTGAAGATATGTTTTTCAATATTTTTGTGTCGTCAGCATACAATAATAGCTTAGAATGATGAAAACATGTTGACACGTCATTCAAGAATATGGCAAATAGTAGGGGTCCCAGTAGCGATCCTTGAGGGACACCAGAGGGTACCGACATCCAGCTTGATATAAATCCGTTAAGTGCTACCGCTTGCGACCTGTTGCTAATATATGATGAAAACCAGCGATAGAGATTGCCGTGTATGCCCGCAGTCAAAAGTTTTTGTAGTAAAATACAGTGGTCAATACGGTCAAAAGCCTTGCTGAAATCCGTAAATATAACGTCGACTTGCGCACCCTGATCCATATATGCACTAACATAATCATAGGTGACTAGAAGATTTGATGTAGTGGACCGACCTTTTAGAAAACCATGTTGATCCGGAATGAACCAACACTTAATCGTTGCGTAGACTTGTTTATATACAATATTTTCAAAAAGTTTCGCAAAAATGCAAAGTTTGGATATTGGTCTATAGTTATTTACATTAATTTTATCACCTACCTTATGCACTGGGGTAATAAATGCAGATTTCCATATGCTTGGGACGTATCCTTCTTTTAATGATCTATTGTATAGTAAGCATAGTGGAGTAACCAAGCACTTGGCGCATTTAACTACAAATATAGGTGGGATATCGTCTGGACCTGAACCTTTATTTAAGTCAACAGATTTTAAAAGTTTTAAAACTTCATCAGAAGTAACCTGAATGTTTCCAATAGTATTGTGATTGTGATTTACATTTTTCGTTTTAAAATTCAAGTTACTAGGAGTACAGTTAGAATTTAGAAAATTAGTTTGAAAGTAGGTAGCAAACAGGTCACAGATTTTGTCACCGGATGAGGCAAATTCTCCTTCGTAACACATAGCAGAAGGAAACTTGGAATTGGCTCTACTATTACTTTTGACAAAAGACCAAAAAACTTTAGGATTATCAATTAAAGAGCTTTCTGTTTTATGAATGTATGATTCATAACACGATTTTTCTAGTAATTTGGCTCTTTTTCTTAGAAGGGCAAAAGAGAGGTAGTCATTGTAATTACCATATAGTTTATATTTTCGGTGAAACTTATGTTTCTCTTTTAGAACCTTTTTAAGAGCAGAGTCATACCAAGGGGGATAATAGTTGGATGAAATAACTTTGTGGGGTATGTGAGATTTACGAAGGTCATAGATAATGTCGTAGAAGTATTTTAAAGCGTCATCTAGAGATTTGTTGCTAAGGTGCTCCTCCCAAACAATTGTGTTTAATGAGGTGCAAATCAAATCAAAGTCACCTCGGTTGTAAATATATTTCAGTCTCTTTTTAGTCTTAGACACGTTTGTGAAACCACGTATTAAATCGATACATAATGAACGATGATGAGGTATGTCCTCAGGGACTAAGGGATCGTCACAAGCATTTACATTAAGTTCACAATTTGAAAAAATTAAGTCTAACAACCGATCGTTATAGTTGCGAACTTGACTACGTTGACTTAGGTTACACTGAGCAAGAGTATCCAAGAAGTTAATTTGGGTCCTCGAGAGCGACACGCCACCTGATGTGAAGTTATTTCCCTGAGGATACCAGTCAATGAATGGTAGGTTGAAATCTCCCATGATTATAAATATATCATCAGGATTTTGATTAACTACGTTAAATAGATTATTACTAAAGTTTTCAAGTTGCGTACTGAAATTGTTTCCATCATTTTGGTTGCAAAGATAGAGTGTGCAGAAGTGAATTTTAACTGATTAATTCAATAATAAATTATAGAATTCTAGACCACCGGATATCTAAGTGCTTGTTTTTTTCTATTCAGTTTTAATTATGTACCTACTTAGTTTGGTTCACTTTTTACGCAGTCGGGTTTTTAAATTTGTTAAATTATTGTTTTTTACTTTGGAAGTCGGTTAAATTTTTTGTTTAAAAATAATAATTAATACTCTTCAACATAAAAAAATATTAGATTATACTGTAGAGTGTAGAATATATTAATTCTAAATAATATATTCTACGGTTGCTACAGGCTACAGTCAGATATTTTTAATTTTTTAATTAATTCAATGTGCAACCAAGTTTTTTATTACAATATTTTCCTCATTACCGTAAAAATTACTACAAAAAAATTAACATAGTGCTTAATTATAGCGCGCGAGTAAAACTCAAAGTAAAATGCAAAAATTAATTTAACTTACCTCCTTATATTATGCCCGCGGCTCCATGTATGCATAAATACAGTCACGGCCAGGCCCACGGGAACTCTATCCTTTTTTAGGATAAAAGTAGCATATGTGTTGATCCACAGCAAATTTAATTAAAATCCGTTCAGTAGTTTTTGCGTGAACCAGTACAAAACATCCATTTGACATACCTATTTTATATTTAATTAGTGTGTAACAGCCACCACAGGTGACCACAGGCAACAGCCTCCGTGGTCTAGTGGTTAGAGGTCTCTCTACTCGGAGGTCGTGGGTTCGATTCCCGCATTGGAACAACAAATAATGTTTTTCCAAGTTTGCTTAGGACAATGCAGATTGCAGGCTGATCACCTGATTGTCTGACAAGAAAGATGATCCATGCGTCGGATAGGCATGTAAAAAGTCGGACCTGCGCCTGATCTCTCGTCAGTCGTGTCGGTTATCCATCCGACTGGGTTATGAGAGTAAAGGAAGAGAGCAGAGTGCTCTTGTGTACTGCGCACACACTTGGGCACTATACAATTACTCCTGCGTAACTGGCCTGGGCCTTTAGTCAAGATGCATTCGATAATTTCGACGACGAAATTCGAAATAAAAAATGTATGGGATTTGACATGTCGCTTGCGATGCGTTATGTCAAATCCCATACATTTTGTTTTCGAACTTCGCCGTCTTAATTATCGAATGCATCTTGACTAGAGGCCCTGGTTTCAAAGAAACCGGTAGCGTCACCGAAATCGGTGTGGGGAGTTATAATGTTGTTTAATTACTAGGATAGCAGTAGGATTCATGAAAATTTCAGTTCATTGCAGTTTGTTTACATATTAATGACAAATGCGCTTAAGTACATATTTTAGTTACTAGTGTTCATGACATTACCCAGGCAATGCCTATATTTACCTACCTACGTGTACAAGTCCAGATATAGCGTAGTATAAAGTTTGTTATCACATATCCCATAATTCTCGATAACCTATCGCCAGGACCTGGCTAGGTGCTATCAGTGCTTGTAAACTTCATGACACTTCACTCATTGTAACACCCGACTCTGTCCAAGTTATTACAGATAGAATTATAAATGTGAAAGTTTGTGAGGATGGATGGATTGCTATGTTACTCTTTCACACAAAAACTACTGAACGGATTTCGATAAAATTTGGTATGGTTATTTTGGGCTCCGGATTAAAACATAGGATAATTTTTATTTTATTCACGAAAAAGTACAGGTTCTCCCGTGGGATATCTACACGATGCTATGTTTACGCCGGCGCAGTCACGGGAAAAGGCTAGTCAGAAATAACTAGACGCTAACTGGATATCTAGATGGACCTACCTATCGTCGGTCTAGATGTGATAGCTCGTAAACAACTGCACAACTGCAAACTACCCAACTTTACGGGAGAGACAAAACATCTTTTAATAATTAGAATGTCACTAACGCTCACAGTATTTACGGGTTGGTGCTAACCCGTAAATACTGTGAGCGTTAGTGACATTCTATTATTAATTGCAAGTAAGCAAATATTATTTGAATTCTTCTGCATCAAAATTTCATTTTACTAAAAATTGTTAAAAGTTAGTTACGAGCTATAGGTCTACCAGAATCTGATGGCATTTTAAAAAAAATAAAAAATGTGATTTTCATATGGCAATGTCAAGTATGACCCGTCAAATCAAAGTACGTGATCTGTCAACAGCTGTTAAAATTTTGTGATTATGTTCTTGGAATTTGTTGTTTTTGTGAAAATATCCAAAAAGGCAATTCGATCTCAAGCGAGAAATATTGTTTTCTATGTCTATAGTAAAATACAGAAAGAAGAAGGTGTAAATCGAACTCAATCTTATAATTTAAAGCTTGTGGTAGAGTTGACCGGTAAGTTAGAGTGAGCTGTTTTGATACTTTTAGTTTTTTTATATTTTCTTAGGTAATTATTGTGACTTCTTTAAATCTGTTTCCAGTACTACTATAAGGTGAATCGTAGCTGATGGCACATCGAATGATGGTTTGTTTTCCATGCCTGGTAAAAGGAGGAGAGGAGGAAAAAAGAAAATCAATATAAGACAGTTTCGATTTATAGTTGATTAAGAATTAAGTAAACGAGTTCTATACAGTTCGGAAGGAAATTACAACATTAAATAAACTGTTACTAATTTAATTGTATGTTATTCGTAATAAATAAGTATATAAAGTAATTCACGATTGATTTATTTTTCATGAAATATCATTATCATTACATAGTATAAAACAAAGTCCCTTTTTTGTCTGTCCCCTAAGTATGCTTAAATCTTTAAAACTACGCAACGGATTTTGATGCCATTTTTTTAACAGATAGAGTGATTTAACGGGAAGGTTTTTAGGTATGTAACATGCATAATATAGTAGAGGTACACAAATAATTTTAGAGGTTTCTAAAGTCCTAAAAAATCACATATTTTGCGCTTACATTGAAAATGCTGGCTGAACACTACGAGATAGATCAAAATTATGTACTACAGTTGTATTCATCTTTAAAAAGCCTACAAAAAAGTCCGCGATGGCATATGTCTATCTCTTAGGGATAACCCACAATAACCATTTTTTTATCCTTTACTTTGATTTTAATTTAATAGCTTATTTACAAAGCGATTTTAAGCAATACAGTATTAATCCTTATCCAATTAAGTACCTTAAATACATTGTGCATTTAAGATAGATCAATACTGCCCTTTACGGCATGTAATTTAAATGAATATTTTCGAAGATATTACAGATTTAAAATGCAGGGATATAGTGTTGCTGCGCGGCGCGGGCGCTCGCGTTTCTACATCGCGCTATCGAAAACGCGGGACGTATACAGTATAAAGAGGTTCACGAATATTTTGAACTGCAGCACAGAATACATAATACTTAATAGTAACTGCAGTTCTTAATTCTTATGGAATATCCAGAGGTGGTTTGTCAGTTTTGTTGGAATGTCAAATAACTTTACTTACTACATAGTACATAGTATTTATTTAAGTTTGTTTTAACAAGTCGCTTTATCTGTCTGTCCCTATGTAGGTATAGTATATTGTATGCTTAATCTTGTATGCTTAGATCTTTAAATCTACGCAAATCTTTAAGTATTTAGTCTTTAAGATTATGGTAAAATTTATATTCAAGTGCCATAAATATAATATTATGTAAGTATATTATCAAGTGGTCGCGCATGTCGTGTCGAGGTGATAGGGTCCCATTTTTAACAATTTGCATTGGGCAAACCTAAAAGCATTTTCAATATTGTATCAGAAGTATATTGCTGTGAGAAGGTAGAGCGTTATTCGCCGAAGTAGTTTTTTCTCCAAGAACACTATTCCACGCGGGCGAAGCCGCGGGCAAAAGCTAGTTTTCTATATTATACACCGAACATTCTTCACACAGTCTTATTATAATTCATGTTCAATAATACTAAAGACATAATTAAAAATTAACCAGTATCAAGATCGTTTAATCCTGTTTCCCCAGTATTGCACACTACAAAATTTTATTTCCCTATTTGCCATGAGATTCTGGTACACCTATAACACATTTAGACCGACGCTATGTGTACTTCGGGTTACCTACTTACATCTAAAAATGAAATTATAAAATTTAAGTAACCTCCGAATTGTCAAGCAGAGAACCATCTGATGATGATGAATTATAGCTAAGGACACTCGAATACGTCAAAAAAAAACGCATCTAAATCGGATCTTTTATTTAGGAGCTACGATGCCAGGGATAAAGACACATCCAACTTATAATACCCTCTGTTTTCATTGGGGGTTAAAATATAAATACAGATTAAGAAACGTAGAAATGCGTCATTACTCATTACTTTTTGGACTAGACCTTTGTCACTAACCGATAGAAAAACACATTTACCTACATACATGCAAATTGACGTCATTAAAGCAAGTTTTTCTGACTTTTACACACCAACTAATTGTATTCTTAATGTATGATTATGACAGTCGCTTATTCAGTATTTATCTGTTTGGTACCTACTTCCTGATATGAGGTTTACAAGTAGAGTAAGGTAAGTTTCCCAAGGTTTCCCAGAAGTAGGAGCAATTTAAATCTACCTAGTGCCTACAGGTTAGAAAAATTCTGTAAACCTTACCCAGGTTGCCTTTTTGGCTTGGCTTATGTGCCTATTGACTATAGGTACAGTAAACCCATGTTGCTAATGACCCTCGGCAAACTTAGTTTTTCTACGAAACTACAGACGTAATATGAAAAGCGACGATCGCCGAAAGACATTGGGGTCGTCGTCGTAGTGTAGCTTGTCATGAATATGAGAATTTATGCGTCTTGTCTTCTAATATAATTATAAAAGGCAAACCTGACTGATTCATCTTACAACGCACAGCCGTAACTACTGAACGGATTTTGCTGAAATTTGGCATACAAATAGTTGTAATGACGTAGGCATCCGCTAAGAAAGGATTTTTGAAAATTCGCCCCCTGGGGCTGTGAAAAAGGGGTTATAATTTTGTATGGAAACCGAACTCACGCGTTCGTAAGTCGTTTGCGTTTCATATAAATGTCATTTTTAAAACGTTTACATTCAACCAGACAAAAAACTCTACAATTGACATTGTATATAGATATGGAAGGTCACAAAATTAGCTTACAACACCGATATCGAAGATAGCCGGCGATAACGAGGTGCCCAAAACTGAAAATCCGCAAACAAATTCCACAGTCTATCGCTGATTTCGATCTAGTTCGACCCCCGGGTGAGTTCCTTGGAAACTTTTTACCTTATTAGTTATTACTGAGAGATACTTACTTAATTTGTTACATAAAGGCTCATCGGATATTTTGTTTCGTTTGTTCTGTTTTTTTATTATTTTAAAAGCGGTGAGTCTTCAATGAAGTTTTTCCATCTTTATAGTTTAAATTCTGCTTAAGTAATTTCTTTGAGTACTTATTAGTGTTTACCCTGTATTTATTATGATGTCGTTAATTTTTGAAGTTTTTATATCACTTTACTTTTCAATTTGCGTGACTGTTACTTTTAATTTTACAGATTATCTACAAATCACCATGTCTCTTGCCGAAGTAAGTACGAACATAACTTGCGCATCCTAAACTTAAAATAATACCTATTACCTACCTATAGACACAGGGGCCATCCACATATTGTCTACACAGAATACAGAAATCATCCAGAAGCCGTCAACACGCTTGAAAGTGAGGCCGTCACAACTACTCCAAATTAGAATGGTTATCCACACATAATATTATGATGCCACAGAATAACGGAATATTTTACCCAACTTTTTTTCAATTATTTTTTATTAAATACCTAATTACATAACAACGCGATTTGTTTTGTAAGTGTCAAGAGTAAAAATTAAAAAGAGCGGTATTACGCCATGGTTTTGGACACAGTGCGCTGCATACAAATGTGATCGAACACTCATTCTGCATGTTTTTGTATTCTGTGATTATCTACGTCACGCAAAATTTCTACTTTTTACCCCCCTAATATGTCACGCATTTTAGTACTTTTTAGGTAAAAACCTATACTTAACATTAATATACCTAAATAATTTTGTTTTTGAGCTTGGTCCTTGCCTGTACATCAGGTAAACAAGCTGGGATTTAGACAAATAAGGCTTGTTTGCGTGAAAACCTAGGAACAGGACAATGTACTGTTGTCGCATTTGAATTCCCACTGTATACGGAAACAATAAACATAATTATACTAAGATAATAACGAAGCAAGCTATTGTAGAAATACAAATAGAAAATAATAATAATTATAAAATAGAAAAAAACAATGGCGGTAGCACATCGTGACGTCACGTCGCTCTCTTTCTGTAAATTTGAATTGTTTGTTTCTTCGTTATTTTTTAAGATTTTCAAAGATGGATTTTAGATTGTTTATTATCATGCTAACATTGAACAGACGAAAAATACTTTTTGCTGTCAACATGAAATATACCTACTCTAATTTACCAACTTGCTATTCCAGCAATTCAACCAAGTCTCCGACTCAGTGAGGAAGTGGAAGACCAAGCCGGGAGACAGCGAAAACCTCGCCCTGTACTCACTGTACAAGCAGGCTACCGTCGGAGACGTTAACATCAGTATGTATTCTGTATGGAATAGCGCAAACGAGCAGACAGTTAGCTGATGGTATGCGAGGAACACCAGAGGAGTTCCAAGATGATCTACTGACTGATTAACTTATAAGAACTAAAGCATTTATCAGTCATCTGGTATTTAGAGTTTATTGAAGGAGATAAGTGAAAATCCCTTACCTTCAGGCGACCCTTTCGGTAACCTCTTCGTAACATATTGAAAAAGATATCCAAGGGTGAAATAACATAACTTCCTACTTTTTGGATGTCTGCTAAAAAGGCCTGAATGCGGTCTACAAAAGAGGATGTTGAACTCCTGGGGTGGGGGTTCAAACAGTTACTTAGTTCTTTTATTTTTATGAGTATTTTTTTCATGTCGAATACAGAATTATTACATTCAAATTAGTGAACATTCTTCATTGTTTGTAACGTAATAGAGAACATGAATTTGTTTACAATCAACAAAATTCTTAATATATTTTCTAAATATCTTAGATAAATGTGGACCGAAAAATGCAAAAAGTGCAGTAATTACTGCTAAATTAAAAAGTTACAGAATAAAAAAAAAACGACGAATTTGTTTTTGTTTTAATCGTATAACGAAATCAAATCCTTATATTATTTGTCTCATTTTTTGTTACTACAATGATATACGTAAACGAATTTTGTATTTATTAATCATTCTTCGAATATATTTTCGTTGTGACACAACAGCTGTGACGTCACTCCAGCTACATTTTGTATAGATAGAGCGTTTTTGATGCTCTCCAACGATCTCTGTTTGATGTGATTTGTGATGTGATGACTATATTTCGTCAACGGTTGATCGTAGATATTCCATTGCAAAGACAATATTTCCTGGCTTATTATGTACTTTTCGAAAATTCAGTAAAAAACTATTGGTACATGTTCTCCATTCTTCATTCACGCGGGGCTATCAGAACGTAAAGTCGTTATTATAATAATACGATTATTATGTGTTTATTTATTGTAATAGAAAGTTCTAGTAACTCTTTTTATTTACCAGGTGAGCCCAGCGACATCGTCGGCAAGGCCAAGTACAACGCGTGGAAGGGCCGCAAGGGTATCTCACAGGACGATGCCAAGAAACAGTACATCGATCTCGCCCAGCAATGGCAGTCCAAATACGCATAATTAGCCTATAACGAATCTGTATACTTCTTTCGAAATTTAATTTAAAATTATATTTAACATATTTTTAAGGTTTAATTAAATTTTATTTAAAAAAGTGTGTTTTTCTTACACTGCGTATCTATCTAAGCCGCCTGTAAACAGCAAATCTAAATAATTCAAAACATGCAGAATGAGTGTTCGATCACATTTGTATGCAGCGCACTGTGTCCAAAACCATGGCGATACACCGCCCCGCCCGCACTTTTTAATTTTTACTCTTTACACCCACTTACAAAACAAATCGCGTTGTTATATTACGACAATTAGGTATTCAATAAAAATTAATTGAAAAAATGTTGGGTAAAATATTCCGTTATTCTGTGGCAACATATTATGTGTGGATAACCATTCCAATTTGGAGTGGTTGTGACGGCCCCACTTTCAAGCGCGTTGACGGCTTCTAGATGATTTCTGTATTCTGTGTACTTGCCTACACATATATAAAAGGCAAACCCGACTAACTCATCTATCAAGTATCAACGCATAGCCGAAACTACTGAACGGATTTTGCTGAAATTGGGCATACAGATGCATCCGCTAAGAAAGAATTTTTGAAAATTCACCCCTAAGAGGATGAAAAAGGGGTTAATTTATTTTATGGAAACCGAACTCCACGCGGACGAAGTCGCGGGCAAAAACTAGTGTTATAAGTATAATATTGTAATACCATACTCCGGTATTGAGATTTGAGACAATAAATGGTTGATGGTTTGTAAAAATAATTCTATGAGTTGAAGCGTCCATAGCCTACTCGTAGATCAAGAAGATAAAGGTTACATTTCGGAATGTGGATTGTGGAGCATTGAGATTTGGGTTACGCATTTCAAACGGTGAAAGATTAAGAAAACACCCGTGCCATGTCAAATCGCAGTAAGTTGCCTGTAGTGTGGTGGACTATACCTACCTAAACACCTTTGAGTATTTATTATAACCACACATGACACAATAATATATTTTATTGAGAGGAGAGTGAGACAGAATGTGTTACAATTTATATTATTCATCGGGGATCGTTCTTTCTCGTAAGTACCTATTAGTAATAATATTTTGTCATTACTCATTTCCATAGAATAATTATGTAGGTATATAAGTAATGAATAAAGTAGATACTATTTTGAATAGCTATCCCATGTCGCGTAGGTGTCTATCGGTCTGTTTCGATGTGCGCATTGACCCTTAATTTGCATTGTATGCAAGATCTACAGAGCCCTAAAACAGGCATATAATACAAAAGTATCTCTGTATTTGCTCTACATGATAATATAACAATTTTTCAGCCTTCCCACCTACCATTGTTATTTAATAAACCGTGAGTCGAACAATGGCAAGTCGAAAGCGACCCATCGCTGTCTTTAGTTTAAATTGCTATAAATCTTATTATTAAATTTAAAAATCAAAAGGTCTGGGGTATCCAGGATCAAAGGGTCAAGTAGGTACCCTAAAATTTTTTAATTCAGTGTCCTAGCCTAGTCATGACTCTTTGGAAAAAAAAAATACAAACTTCAATTTGACAAATGACATTGACATAATATAAATTGGCTACGTGGATTGTTTTGAAAATGTTTTGAACACGAATTGAATGTGATTTTACGTTTAATAAGGTAAAAATCAATAGTATTCCAGTAAAATAAGAAGTTTCTTTGAGTCATACTTCACACCGGTGAATAATCGACACGTCATTGTTGTTGTAGATATCGTCAGTTTCAGGTTATAGCTAGCTATTTTTAATACTCTTCATTCAGTTTCTTGTGAATACTCACGGGTTGCGGTCGTTATAGCTCACTAACGTAAGTTCAAGCGGTTTATTAACTATGTATTTATATATCAAACGTTACAGAAGTAAGCTGTTAATGATTATTATTTTTGTCTTGAAAATTGTTCTTTAATCTTTACTACTGTGATCATTATGAAGCGAATGAAAAGTAGGTTAAATTGCTGTGGTTATGCTCAAATAACCGGCACCTAAGGTGCTTGTATGTTACTGTTAAATTGATGCTAGTTATCTTTTTTTTAGGTACCTACATCTAAACACAGTCATGTCTCTACAAGAGGTAAGTTATAGGTTGCTTAAAGGTCAATTATGTAAAGTGTTAGCACTAAGTCCAAAGTCCTGTTATTTGTTATTAACATATTTTAGTATTATGTAGCTGATTAAAGATTTGAAATTCTAAACTTTTCATTTTATAGCAAGTTATTTATAAGTACTAACAATTACAGTCTTGTTATGTTACTTTTTTATTATTTATGTCAAGTAAAAATAGCTTGGTGAAAGCTGCCCAACAAGCATGACCACCACAAACACCACCACAATTAAATTCCAATAATGATTCAGAAACATGAAAATCGTGTGTCTTGTCCTTATAAATAACAGTTTCTTTTTAAAGTAAAGTAATAATTTTTTTATTACAGTCAATCAGGGTAACTTTGAATCATCATCGACATATTTTTTAATCAAACTTTTACTATGTTAAGAATTAGTCAAAAGAGTTTAGTTAATCTGTGCTCTCAGGTTGGTTTTCATGCTATAAAGTTATAAAACGTCTTTAAAAATGACTAATTATATTAAAAACTGGCAATTTTGTCGTGTGTCAAAGTTACCACCTAACTTGGGTAACTTTGACACAAACTAACTTTTAATTAATTTACAGCTTCAGAGTGACAATAATTTATGTTTTTATTAAATATTGATGCAGTGGGGTCATAGACAAGTCAAAAAAACCATAAAATTATTACATTTAAATATGTTTTTATATACCTTGATAGCAGCAAAGTTAACGAGATTTTTAAACAAAGTTTTGCACTGATTTTTACCCATTATGTTGCGCGCGGTTAAAAACAAAAGTTTTTGGTATTATCTTCTCTTGACAGCTGCTTTTTTTTTAGATTTCGTTTACGAAGTATGTTACGTACACGAATTGTTATTAAATTTTAAGCGCCAATTGTTTCCCACATAAAACAATAGAAAATAATTTTGTGAACAAACTGTCAAAGTTACCCTCGTGATTCAAAGTTACCCTGAATGACCGTACCTAGTTTAATACATAAATATGTAAGAGAAAAAGTAGTAATATTCAAAAGTAATTTTTTACACAAGTAGGTACTTACCTACATAATTTATAATTTTTGTCCTTATGAAATCCCAAGATCGGGATGGTTGGCGCTCATTGGGGGAGGCCTACGTTCAGCAGTGGACGGCGATAGGCTGATGATGATGATGATGTCCTTACGAAATATTTTTTTTATTCTTTCAGCAATTCGACAAGGCTGCCGCCAATGTAAGGAACCTGAAATCTCTGCCCAGCGACAATGACCTTCTAGAATTATATGGCCTTTTCAAACAGGCTACTGTTGGTGATGCTGACCCAGCAAGTGAGTATTAATTCATTAATTATTATTATTTATATTTTATAAGATACTCTAGAATAGGGTTTCCCGATTTTTTTTTAACAGTATAACTCCTTTCGTTGTCCCTGTGACATTTTTATCGAAAAAAAAAATTTATTGATATTTATCTATTTCCATATAAATCTCTTTTTTTATGTGAATAAATAAATATTTTAACTTGCAGAAACTTATTTCATAGCAACTGTCAATATGTCGATGTATATTTTTGACGAAAAATACCTATGTTGAATTTTCGACACCTCTCTACACCCTCCCCAGGAAAGTGCGCCCCACTGGTTGAACTTCTGTTCTAGAAGCTATTTCTTGAAGTGTATAAATTAAGAAATAGCTAGACTGGATGATGTATATTGTATAGACATTAGACTTAATTATACTGAGTAATGTGGATAGACTTGAACATAGTTTTAAACTGTGTACTATCAGGGAATCTAATTCATAAGCTAGTAGAGTGTTCTCATAATTTATTATGTGTATTGTAATGACGGCATGCAGTCACTTTACAATAGTTGTTAGCAACATGTCAGATTGATATCATACGAACTATTTATGACACCGGTCAAACTGCTTATGAATTAGATACCCTGATAGTACATAATTCATTTAAGATGACATTTGCAGCGTTGCCAAACTATATTAGCAGTTTATTTTGTGTTCAACCCCTAGATATTCAACTACTGCAACTGTCCTGCATAAATGTTGTTTTATAAAGTTACTTTTATTATTTATGTTAAGTAAAAATAGCTTTGAGAAAGCTGCCCAACAAGTTGACCACCACAAACAACACCACAATAAACCCAATAATAATAATGATTCAGAAACATGAATATAATCATTTTACTCTTATGGATGAGGGTAGAAATCTTTGATTGAACACAGATTAACCTCATATTCGTTTGTAAGCAATTCAATACTATAAACATCGTGTAAGTTTTTCATCTCTCAAAATCTTAAGAGACAGGTATTCGATTAATGTCTTTTCATTTTATAATCCTTAGTTAATGCCTATTCATTATTCAACCAATTAAAATGTAATTCAACGAATGAAACTCAAACTATTGTCCCTATAGAAAAACCGAGATAATTACCGTGTAATTACCTACAGGCTACAATTAAATAAATAATAGACAAAATTCCGTACTTTACATGAATGGAACAATCACGAACGCGAGAATGTACATAAATAGGTAAAATTTTTCATCAATATGTGAACAATACAGGTGCTAATAAGTAGTACCTACATAAGTATACATTTTTTGCGTTTTGTTTTCTTATCAATGGTACCTTCTGTGATTTACATAAATCAAAGTAAATGTAGTTTGTTTCTATTCTAATGCTCGTTGATAGCTAAATGTAAATTAATTGACTTTAAGCACATAAAAATCTTCTATAAAATACTACATATATTTATTGGATTGCACTAGCAAAAAATAATTGAACAATAAGCGAGGCCAATTTTTCTTAAGCAGATTGAAATGATTCAACAACAGTAAAAATGCAATAGGTAACCATTCGTTTCGCGATTGTGGTTACTGCTTATGGCGCGAGTAACCGTTAGGTTGACTATAAAACTGATTATAGTCTAAAATCTCATGCATCTGTAGAATGTCGAAAGAAACAGGAATATCGTGTAGTTTTCCGCAGCAATCATACTAATTATTGCCAAGCAGGTTTTTTAGAAGATAAATTTTTAGTATAAGGAAGACGACAAGCCGACGCACGGCGCCTGGCAACAAACTCATTATCCGCGTTAAGTTTTTAAAACATTTAAATCCGGATGAGAGTATATTGTGCATTTGCCATAACTCACGTAGCCTAAATTCAGTATTATTATCATCTTAAAAATACGATATATACTGATAAATACAATAAATCATATTTACGATAAGCAACTGTTATCATCATTAAATTTTTAAATCTAATAATGCAGGTTGATAAATAGCCCGATGAGTCCAAAATAACAAACATTATCAGCTTATCTTAAAACTTAGGTTACCAGAAACACTTATTTATTATATATCCTTATTATGAAAAATATGTACTTATTAGACTTCCTTTATATGTTTGTTATTAAAAATTGTCTTACATTTATGATCCACGCTTTATGCATTCAAAATATTATACCTTGAAATGAACATAATATTAAACAAAGAGCGATAATTTGATTTTGTGGTCGGTAACATAAACACTTTGAATTACATATTACTGAATAAATAACAAATTATTGTCTGTTCAATGACTGCTAGCTAAGGAATATGTATTAAGTAATTGAGAATTCCTTATAAATATTTAATAGCACTACTAATTTTGTTTCAAATGTTAAACTATAGCCACATATTATTAGGTATAGTAATTAATATATTTTATAATTTAATATGTTCATAAAAAATGCACTACAAAACAACTACAAAATGTCAGACGACATAATATAATTACTCTAGTGTCTTCTTAAAATAATAAAATCCTACATAATGTAGAACTATCTTACAATATATTAATATCGTCGATTTTTGTTTCAGACAAGCCCGGTATGTTCGACTTGAAAGGCAAGGCTAAATTCGAGGCGTGGTTAGGCAAGAAGGGAACCTCTAAGGACGACGCACAGAAGGCATACATCGCCAAAGTAGAAAGCCTCATCGCCTCTCTTGGGCTTCAATAAGTGCATTTATTTCATGTTGGTACTTGCTAGCAATACTAACATGTTGCTAGCAAAACCAACATGGCATTTGGGGGGTAGTTTTAAGTTATATTAAGAGGAAATCTACGAAATCGAGGTTTATTTACAAGGTTTACAAATTATCTATTTACATAGCTTCCATAAGTCTAGCCGTCCGTCACAAAACTTCCGACATCACATTGCACAGACGCACAATTTTTTGTTACTATTTATTATACTTTGTTACTTTTTATATGGCATAATAAATTATGTAAATATAAAACAGTATATGAATTAATATCCTTTACAACAAACCTTTATTTTGACTTTACAAATTTGAAAATAGCCTTAGGATATAAGTAGGTAAATAAAGCGACAAATTATAAGTAAATTTATTTTCAATGTGGAGAAGCTTATGTAAAATTTAAATTAGACATTAAATTGAGTTTATATGCCCGATAACATAAAAGTTGAAGCTGAACGAATGTTATATCCTACTTAATTCCGTCTATAGCAGATACTATAGAAACATGATTATTGAATTGTTAATTAATATCAGGTACTTAAAAGCCTCAGCTTATACTAAAGTGTAGATTAAAAACCAAAATTCAGGCATCTATAAACTAATTCAAGTAGCCAATAACCCCACAAGCGACGGCGGGGCCTGAGGTACCCGTGAGGGCGCTGTCCTCAGTGCTAGATCTACCATAGTCGTCCTCGCTCTTGGAGATGGCTATGGACCGTCCGACTATAGACCGGGGGCCGGTGAGAGAGATGACGTTGTCGAATATCTTCACGTTGAGAGTGGTGCCGTCTTCAGCTTTGATGTTACCCAAATCGCCGACGTGGCGCACTGGGTCTCGTGGACCTCCGTGACGACCCTGAAATGGAGTTGCGTTCGGAATAATGATGTTTGGTTGGCATTAACGAAGACAGTTTTTCAGAGAGATTTAACCTTAATGGTACAGTGTGGATTACCTACGCAAAAAATAAATTTTTTCATGCCTTCGACGAATAAAACGATTTGGGACTATGTTCTTTCTTCTAGTTAAACTCGAGCGTTTAAGCATAATGGATAAGTATACTAAGAAAAATCGCTATACATTGTTTTATAAGATATTGAAATAATTGTTCCTGTGTATGCTTTCATAGCAATATTGCTCTTACGTATTTTGTGCCAATAATAATAGGCATGGCATTTTACAATCGCATAATAATTATGGATTTTATTTTGGTCTTCTGTATAATTACCTAATATCTGTATAGATAACTGTACCAAATTTCATATATTTATTTAATATAGGTACATAACTACAGAACATTCTGCCCGTTTATCTTCTGTAATAAAATAACAGACGGGCAGAGCGAAACTATAAGGGATCATTGAGTATAACGGAGCCCTAAGAAGCGCTCCATATTTTTGAACACTCATCATCATCACTAACGTCCCTACTGGAGAATCTCTAGTCGCTATGTGATGAACATAAGCTGTAGTCCAACTCGCAGGCCAAATTATTGCTCCCGTGGCCGTACCCAACCACAATCCACAGCATGGGCGTAGCCAGGTTTTAGTTTCGGGGGGGGTTCAAGAAAATAAAATGACTACAAGTACAATAAAATATAACCAGGGCCGTCTTTCATTTATTAGAGGCCCTGGGCACATTAGAATATTTTTTTTTTCGTTTTTACCTGTTTAAGCTTTAAACCCTGAGAGACTGTGTAATTCGAAAAAATAGAAATAGGTATATAATATAGTCTAAAAGTAAACGTCAGTACTAACTTTTATAATACGTTTTTTAAGCCAAAAACGAGCGAGCGAATTTTTTTTTTCCTATTTTATAGGTTCAAACGTTCAAATCTGTTCAAATGTTTAACTAAAATATTAACACTGAATAACGGTAAACTTCGCAAAAATACCATAAAATCAACTGGCTAAAACAGAACATCGATAGTAAATAATATACTGCCCTTTATGTTAATCGCGAGCGAACGAAGCGAGCTAGCAAATTTTTTCCTATTTAATAGGTTAAATTTGTTCAAACTTTAAACCCTACAAGACTGTGGAAATAGCATTATTTTATAATATAATGTATACCTATTGGGCGCGTAGAATAATGGGCGCCCAGTTTTTTTTTCGTTTTTACCTGTTTCAGGGTTTATTTTGTTTTCCCATTCTATAGGTTAAAATCTATTCAATCGTTAAACTTAAACACTGAATAATGGTGAACTTCGAAAAAATATCATAAAATGAACTGGCTAAAACAGAACATCGCTACTAAATAATATAATATGTTCCTTATGTTAAACGCGAGCGAGCGAAGCGAGCGAGCAAAATTTTTTTCCTATTTAATAGGTTAAATCTGTTTTCACTTCAAATTTTAAACCCTAAATAAATTTTAAACCTCAAATAGAAAATATTATAATTTAAATTAAAGTAAAATTAGTGTCATTTCTGATGTTGCAAAATAGATGACAAATAACTTATTATGTTAGGTTTGTCATATACCTAATACCTATTTCACACTTTTTTCGTAGTACATAATTACAAAATTTTGTGATCAGTGACGTGCCTAAAATATTGTGTCGCATGCTATACGTTCGAGGATTCGATGGCACGCGTGCCATAGGTTCGCGAACCCTGTTTTAGGCTATTGATCATTCTTTCTGGGGCTTTAAAATTATAAAACATTTTAACAGGTTAAAGCGTAAAAACATTCGCTCGCTTTCTCAGTTTGAACGCATTTAACATAAACACATACATATAGATAAAGTTAGCATTAAAGTTCTGTTTTAGGCTGTTGATTTTTTTTTCTAAAAAAAACTTAAAAAAATCATCTTTCAGTTAGGGTTATTGGGGCGGTAAAATATTTTAATTGGCCTCGGGCGCAAAATTTCTAAATACGCCTCTGTATATGGGTTATCCACATGGACCAGCCGGCCCATTTCGGGGGGGGTTTGAACCCCCTAAACCCCCCCCCCTGGCTACGCCCATGATCCACAGCAAACTTACATAGAAAGCGACGAAATGCGGTCCAATGGCCTTACAGTCGTCCTTCACCGCGCCACTCTGGTGGACATGCAGGCCATGCAACCCCGCTGCCAGGCCAGTGACGTTGCCCTCAATCGTCACCGGGCCGCTGGGCACCAGCTGCGTGAAGACCAGGGTCCCTTCGACCCCAGAGCCCTCGTCCCCTTTGAGGTACGAGACTGCTTGGAGGCCGATTCCAACAGAGGCCTGTTAAAGAAAGCTACTGGTTAAAGTACCTAGAAAATATGATATAAGGTGCGTATGTAATTTGTAGTACACCTGGCTCATTTTTATTTTGTACATTCAAGGAATTTTGAAAGGATACCTAAGTAAGTACATTACACTTAAATGTAGTAATTTCTTGTAGTATCAGAGTGACGGCAAACGGTAGGTAGGTACTTAGCTAGACCACAGCCTATAGAACTATTACCTCTTTATTACACTGTGGCTAGACTAAGCAAAGGCTATTCTTGAGTATGTAATTAGAAACAACACGCGATACCTAGGTACTTATGCTATAGTTATTGACGCGTAAGATCTTTGAAGCTAGAATTCCTATTTCCTAAGAGTTTAGGTTCTTAAGTTTTTTATCATGCCAGTGTATTAACATTAACACAATATTAATTTGCTGTTATTTGAAGGTATTTTAGGAAATTAAAGAAACTGCCAATTAAGTGATAGTTAGGTACCCATAACTATCAATTTGATAACATCAATGGAATTTACCGGCAGGAAGTCTTGAGTATCAAGACTTGCTGCAGAACAAAATTTCAATGGTTTTAAATTGTTTCTACGTGTTTCGCAGTAAAATATTTTAATGAGATTTTTCTTTTATTGCGGTTTTGCTTAGACAACGTACCTAATCCTTTTATAATTGACGTGGCTAACGCTTAAAAAGGCGCTATTTCTAAGATTATGTCGGTAGTTTCTTTATTCACAAAGAAACTACCGACATAATCTTAGAAACCGGGCATAAGAAGTATGACTATCAGTCACAAAAATTGTAATCAGACGTCAGTTAAATAACTTAGATAGCAAAAATAAAATTTGAACATCGTAGACATTTGGTAAATTCCTACCTAATTAAATACTACTTAATTAGATAACTTTAACAGATTACAGAGCCGGTGGTAAATGTTTTAGGATCATAATATAGGCACCTACCTATAGGTAAATCATAATAATAATTATTGTTAGTAGACAATCGCGTTGCTGGTGCGTGAGGTGACGCACTATGTTTTCTTTTAGTTAAATTAATTTTTATTTAAAAGACGTTTTTGCGTAGAAGTAATATTTTAATTGACGGAAGTGATTAAAACAAAGACGTAATTTTTATAATTTGTATGACATGATCACGATTTCTTAACAGCTTCACACCGTTCCCACATAGGTAATTATTGTTTACGGTGGCCATGAATTTGTAACTTTATTTAAGTAAATAAAATAATAATACAGCGGTATTTTTATAAAAATTAAATAAGCGTATTTTAATATCATGCCATAATCACAGCGTAATAAAGATAAGTTCCATAGACTGTGGCATAATCGTAGTCATTATCATATTTCAGTAGGTAAGTCTACGGCTGCGCGCCAGTCTTCCACCAGGAGCCGGTGCTGAAAATTTTCAACACATTTTCAGCTAAAAATTTTCAACACATTTTCAGCTGAAAATTTTCACCACATTTTCAGCACCCCGCGCGTCAGTGAAGGTTTTGTTAAATATTATTTTTTTAGACTGGCTATAGATACTTGTTTTTAATTATTCACATAAATTAAAATTCAAATGGAAATAATCAATAAATAATTAAATGTTACAGAAATCTAATGCTAGTTATTTAAAACAGGATGCAAGTGTCAGGCCAGAAGTTGAAATAAGGATTAAGGACACCTACCTAACGTTACTGTTAGGTATTTTTCGACGGATGATTGTTTGGATATGAAATAGTTAAGAAGCTACATGACACAGCTTTTAAAAACCCATCACGCGAAGTGTCGTGCGGTTAATAAACGCAATGAATTAAACAGGTTATAAAGTCGTGCGGATTATTAATAAGCAGTTAATAATTGTTTTTTATTAATAATATTATAGTAATTTCGAGGAAGTAATTATTTATTCCGATGATTTAAAATCTCAAAAATCTATTGATCGATAATCGATTGTTTGACTATCAGAATTCGATTTTGAATTTAATTAATAATTTGCGATAATATGTGAAAAACAGCCCGAAAACGTAGACATAGTCTAATTATAATATTATTAATAGATTTATAGTAGTTATGGTAGTAGGTAATAGGTATCTTGAGGTTACTCTCTACTTTTTCAGAGTACTGCTCTATCGGCTGTAGTGAACGAACACAACAAACGTACCATACTCGTAAATCGTAATAAAGGTATTTCCGTTTGATAAACGGTAGGTATTCTTCCCCCCTTTATATTTTTATTTTTTTATTTTATTTTTATTTATTCGGGAAAACAAACAGTACATTATAGCTTATAAAAAAATCTAAAAATATAACAAATTACCATTTACATGTTTTCGCATATAATAAGATACTTAATATTGTAAAAACTTGCTTGTTCAACATCTAAAGCTAACAATAAATAATAAATAAACAAATTACAAGGCAAGATGGTTTAAGATCAAGTCTGAGAACGAAAAAAGAAAAATTAAGTTAACAATATTTGGTATATTAAGTTAAATTATTATATATATTATGTAGGTTTTTAATTAGTTAAGTTGAGAATCGCTTGAAAACCAGTGATCGGTAAGTTTTTGTTTAATTTTTTTTTATTTTTTGTTTAATTTTTTGAGGCATATGTATCAGCAGTATGCTTTATTTATACCTAGCTTTTGCCCGCGGATCCCCTCGCGTAAATAACGTATTCCACGGGAACGCTGTACTTTTCGGGATAAAAGTAGCCTATGTTTTAAATCCACAGCCTTAACTACTATCATACCAAATTTAATTATAACTCAGTAATTTTTCAATTAAAAAAGCTCAATTCATCCATCCAAACATCCATCCTCACAAACTTATCATTTATAATAGTAGCAGCATACAGACAAAACTAAATAAATAAAATACTTACAGTGCCAGCAGCGGTCAAGTCGATCTGTTTGTCAGCGCGACCACCGGGAAGAGCATACGAACCACCATTTCCACCGAGGTCCTGTAATTTGAGAATTATTTAACAGATCGCGGCGCGTAAGTTGAACCAAAATGGCGGTCGTCAGCGCAGGTACAATAATTGTGGACAAAAGTGTTAAGGCGTGACTCCTGCTCAAAATATTACACAGAAAACATAAAACGAAAACATTTGTTTTCATACACAAGCTGTCTCCAGCTACAGAAAATGTTTTTGGTCGAAACAATACATTTTGTGCAGACAAGATCTAAGTTCCGATGAGGAAGACGTATTAGCACTCGGAGTTTTAGTGATTGCAGGTATAGAATCTAGGAGAAAACAGGGGTTCTGAAAAGGCCACTTTAGGTGTTTCAAAAAAGTATTTTTTTCAACTCATAAATATGTGCGCCATTTTATGCTCCGGCCTCTCCGAATATTCCCCGACTTCCGGATTCCGGATCATATTACATTGTTGTTGTTTCATTACATACGTGACACTGTGGTATTAATTACACGGCGCGAGGCGTAGTTGATATCGGCCACACAGTATGGTTCGCAGAATTCTGTCTTCTCTTTTTTATTTGGCAGAAAAATCTACAGTTTCAGGGATTTCTTTTTGCGCTTTACGAAGTCGCGGGCAACAACTAGTACCTAATACATATCCCACCAAAATTTTTTCGTGTATAGTGATGCCAAGATCGCACTGTCAAAAATTTATCAGATCTCATGTACCTAAAACCAAGCTTCTGACTCTACACGCCTTAAGTGTTGTAAAATACATGCAGGTATTTATATTTCAATGATTTTTTTTGGAAAAAAGAAGGACATTGTTATAATAATAAAAGTAATGTATTAATGAATTATGAATAATAAAGAAGAGTAATGAAGGTTGAATGTGAAGGTTTTTCAGAAATTCCCAGCATCGTCTTCTAGCTGGCGATTGTTCTCGGTGTAAATGATAAAATAAACGAAATTGATAGGCCATTTAATTCAATGTTTCTTTCATTAATTGATACCATACATCTTTTAAGAGATATTTTATTTTGTAATCAAGAGGTAACAGACGTGGATTCGGTACGGAGCGGAGTGCGGATCACGGATTTGGTATCAAATCCGACCGTGTGTTGGACCGAGTAGTCCGGCAAAGATACTTAATTATTATTTAGATGTCATTACCTATTCGTGTAAAAAGTTTAATTTAAATATTTTTAAAGAATTATGTTGAGTAAAAGGGCCTGCTTGCGTACCTAGTACCTACTGTACTTATGTATTTTCATATATTTTTGGGATAGGTATTCTTAATTTATTTTATTTCCATATTTCAAGGCCAAAAACTAATTACACTTATCTTTTTATCGCAAAATCAAAATAAATTCGTATTGCACCTACGAATGGCTTCAAGTATTATTCCGTTGACACATAAAATGTGTTATGAATTATGATGAATTTTAATAAAATATTTTAGTTGGCGTTCGAGATTTATGAAAATTGCGGAATAATGCGTATAATATTTATTATTATATTATATTTACTCACTGTATTTGACTGAATTCAAAACCAAGACCATCCAAAAAAAGAAAGCAAAATCTGGACAGCCTAAAATCACAAGATAGGTAGATACTTAAAAACAAAAAGTAGCACTTAAGAAGTTGTGTTTATTGAAAAAAAAAACTATACCTACATATATAAAAAAAGGCTAAAAATAAATAATAGACTCAAAAGACTCTTACTACAGTAGGTAAGGTTTGTTAGTCTTACATGGTGTGAATAAATTATTATAAATGGTAGGTATTATTAACTTTTAGTACTCGTATAAGGACCACTTTGAAAGTGATAAGTACCTACATACTTTCTGTATTATTTTTGATTAAAAATATACTTACGTATAAATAGGGTGGCATGAAAACTTCGTACAAATTGCTTTGGTAACCGTCAATTTCGGGAAACGATTTTATCAGTAAGTTTTGGCCATAGCCTGGAATCCCTTGCACGTTTTTGCTGTTCACTGATACTAGCCATAGAAGCTGGCAAAAAAAAACATACGGTCTAATTTCCATTTTGAAAAAAAAAAATACGGAGCGCGCCAAAATAATTCTAAATTCGAAAAGCGTAGCGTCTTCTCCAACTGCGCCTACCAAGTGATACGGCTACGACTAAAAGCTTGAAATGTTTTTGTGTATTTCTCGTAATGAATACGTGAGGATGGTTTGTCATTATTGGGTTCTCGTGAGGAGCCAAGGCTCCGTGATCATGAGCGTGACGTAATAATTGCTCAGACACGGCATTGTAAAACTGTGGAAGTCTGCAGTTAATTCCACTAGGAAATATGGGCTGGTGTTTAAATGTCGTGAGCATGTTAGAGGTAGCATTAAGAGGGATTAGATCACCCAAACGTACATATTAGCAGTAATTATGAATGGAATATTAATAGGTTCATAATATCATTTAAGGTAGAGCGAGTTGAGTTGATGGAATTACTTTTTACGTATATACTCAGACCAAATAAAAGAGTGAAGACAACGTAGTGTTTATATTCTCTTTGGTAAAGACAGAGCTATGTTAAAAATCTAAGTAGGTACGTTTTTTTATATACATTGTCACAATAATATGTATGTAGCGCGTGTGTGGCTAAGCATTACAAACCTAAGAATTACACCCGCGACAGCTCGCCTTACGGGGTGAGGCGTAGTTTCGTTAACATGTGTGTGCGTGACACTGTGTAATAACTATTAACAGGGCGAGGCGTAGTTTACACCGGCATCACTGTGTTTTATGGCTGTGTGGCTTTTTTATTTGGTCTGAGTGTAAATATATATTTTTATTGTTTTTTTGCCAAGTTATGACATATTACATATTACAAAGTCAAACCTCATAGATAACATGTCAAATACATCAACAAATAGGCGCCGCAAAATCTTTATTGAAATTAAATTGAAGATATTTTAGCCATAATAATAATAATTAGTTATAAAAACTACAATATGTCTACCATGTGTAAGCAGTTAAAGATGAATATTGAATAGCGTGGCGTAAATAAATATGAATAGAGAGTTTTTTTTCGACTACGGTAGAGAGGAGGAGAGATGGTCTTTCAGTGAGTCCCTGAGCCGGTGGTATTGGGGCATCATATGCTGCGGGGTCCCGGGCATACCCTGCTCATACTGTAGCTGCTGTAGGAAAACTAACGAAGAGGAACCGTCGACGATTGTAATTAATGGTAAATTTATTGTTTACAATGTTTACATTTTGTTCTTGTGACATGTTATGGTCTACACTATTCTCTTAAGACCTCTTATCTAATTTGCTCACTGTCTTATCTGAAACATTGCTTTTCTCAGCGTTAGTAGGTAATATTTAAAAATATAGGTCAGCTGGTTTCATAAGCATGAACATTGAAGTTCTGCATCCATATTAGCTGGCAGCTGCGTCAATAAAGCTTTTTGGTCGAAAGTTTTTAGAAACAGCTCCGATTTGAACCTAGGTATATATATTTTTTTGTATCTTTATATTGCCTACTTTGATTAATTATTACATAGATATACGTTATATCCTTACAAAACTGACAATATTTCTGTGCCACGACACACATTGATATGGGACGCGTGTCAATGTGTCAACGTCGCATAGTAACACAAAACACGCTTTTATACTCGCGGAGCACACTAACCAAAATTGGCCCGACTCGGGCCAATTCGAGTCTTCATTTTTACGCGTTTATAACATATCTACCTCTTTTTAATATTATATATCTATGGACGTGACTATATCCACTTTTTGCAATGGCTATTGGCTGTATAATAGCCGTTGCAAATAACTTTAAACCTAGTTTAGCTTATTAACTAAATTACATCTTTATTTACTATGATTTCAACATAAGTACACGTATATACTCGTATTATAGACGAGGCATGTGAGGCAAAAAGTGTCTCCAGTTAAATGGCCCCACTTTTGAGATTTTTGGAGCCATTTTCACATTTAAAGTACGGTGAAATAAGATGGCTGACATTTGAAGTATGAATATGGTGAAAACCAAGATAGTGTAACTTTTTACTGTATGAAGTTTTGTTCTGTCAAATGTAGGTACGTTGTTGCCTTTGTTGAGTTTTAAAATCTTTGGATTGATTAGACTTCGGAAAGCAAATATCAAAACAACAAATGCCAAACCTCGACTGCCCCAAACAGCCCTAAAAGTAGGGCAGTTTAAGTGTGGACACTTTTTTCCTTGTCGATAATATATAGTTTCTTTAGATAGGTACTTTGTGTTACATGTGTCGCCATCGTAATCGCCTACCATCTCGTACCTGCCTAGACGATCCACGTACTTTACACAATTTTTTTTTAGACACAGAAACACTACCAGTGCAGACCTGCGAGCGCGAGCTGCCCCATCGGCCTCACGCACTCCGCGGCCGCAAGTCCACGCCTGAGCTGATGTCGGCGGTTAAGTGTGCGCTGACGCAACTGCAAGGTCAACCCGTGCCCCAGACTCCGGACCTGGAAAAAGCCAATAAGAAAGAAGCCCGCGAGAGAGAGGATTCTGTAAACGAGGCCCCCGAAAAAAAGGCCCCCAAAAAAGAGGCCTCCGAGACAGAGGCCACTGAGAGAGAGGCCCCTGAAAAGACGCTCTAGAGAAATACGCCTTTGAAAAACAAGACTGAAATACGAGAAACGGGATACAGTCTATAATATGAACGCCTGGATATATTTGTATATGCTGTAAATAAGTTTTAAGAAATAATAAATGAATTTTTGCTATTAAACTAAGCCTTTATCGTTTTACAAAATATGACTTTTGCTGTTTAAAACCAATTTGTAGAGTTTGTCGTAGCTTTGTCGTAGGTCGTAGCACATTGCTACGACCGGGCCCCCATATCTGGAGTTAGAGCACAGAAAACCATTTTATGATATGAATAGCAATTTGTACATTAGCGAATAAAGCAAAGGTTCAAAGTAGGAGGCTGGAGGGCCCAAGTAGGAGAATCTTGTAGTAACTGGTGCGCGTCAGCTTAAGAAAATGTATGTGTCCCACGTACCTGCCCTTGGTAACAAAGGCATAGATAATACAGTATATATAACAAAGGTATGAAAATTAGTTTACTTGCTTAGGGCGTTAAAAAGTAATATAACTATCCAAATTTCGTCGGTCCCGTTAGATTAGGATTGGGCATGTTAAGTAGGCCTCAAAGAAGCTTCAAATTAAAGTTTAAAATTTAGATTATAGGATAAGCTCGCAAGGACTTAATTAAAATTAAAGAAAGCTCTATTGTTAAATAGAGCTTCTCAGACATTTGCAATTAGATTCAGCTTAGCGGTCTAAAAGCAACTTCTTATGTCTTTTTCTTTGTTCTAAGTTTCATATTAAAGCTGTCACCGCTCTTCGCACCACCGAAAAAAAATTATAACCTTTTCTCTTCCTATTACATAATCTTCAAAACGTAGAGGGTCACCACGACGCTCAAGTACACAATTAGCAACATGGGCTTTCTTATTTTCTACCTTATCTTTTAAACCTAGTGCCTGTACATGTAAGTGCTTTACGGCATATGGCTGCGTTTGTAATATTGCAATATTTATTTTCCAGGCATAGGTAGTAAATTTTTGAGAAAACATAATATTATTAAGTATATTTTAATTCATGTTTGCTTATTGTTATTGAAAACAGTACATAACATAACATGAAAAATAAAGAGTAAGTACTGGCCACTGGGTATATACTTAATATGGTTGCTACTAAGATGAATTGCCATTCGTTAGCATTACCTACATTTCAACTGTGTAGGTTAATACCGGTAATGTAATATGTAGGTCTTGAAGGTTACGTCATGGCTATGTGCTTGAATAGTCGGTAAAGGTCTTTGCTAATTACACTTAAGGTTGCAGCGACACGACGCGCGTCGTCTACTACTTATCATAGTGGATGGGCAACTTATAAACCAACTTGAGGGCTGATGAATCAAAATGTTTCATTTTATTAAAAAGTCATGTGTGGAATCTTCCCTTTATTAATAAGATATAGGTAATATAAACCGATATGACACACGCACGGTGGGGTTGAACGAAAATAAAATTTCATCCCCACTGGAGGTATGAAGATTGGAGAGCCACCCGTCACTTGATTATTTCCTGTTTTTTTGCTCGATATCATGGACGTAAAAAAAAGGCGGACGGAAGGTGAGCTAAGCATTGGGTTAAGCCCAACAATTGCGGCGACTTACTTTTGTGTGAGATTTACGGATAATTGCCATTGGCTTACTGGCGGCCGATCTTCTTACTTTGCTGTGAATGTGTGCTTACGGCACGTGTCGCTACGATACGGCCGTCTTACTTTGATTGCTTCACTATTCATATAACTGAAGCGGTGTCCGCCTTTTTTAACACGCTTATATTAACTTCACCTGTATGTAAGCTTGTTTGCTTGCTTGTATGTAACTATCTCTTGCGCGCCTGCAGCCTTCCTCGGCTCTGGTAGCTTTAAAACACGCTTTTAAAGAATATCGAAATAAAAAGTTGAAAATAAATATAGTTTAAAAAAACTAAAAAAACACGCTTTTAAAGAATATCGAACTAAAAAGATGAAAATATTTTTTTTTTTTTTTAAATAAACTTAAAACAGTAATATATAAAAAATACTAGTTGTTGTGGATAGAATTAAGTTATGTATATAGGCTTAGTTTTAATGTAATTTGTTTTGTAAATAGTACATTTTTAGTAGGATAAGAATCACTGAAATGTATTAGAATAGGCTAGGATAAGTGTATGTAAGTTATTTTGCATAATATCGACAGAATAAGTTCGATACTCCATGTAAATATTGTACATAATTTGCATTGTATCGAGTCGATAGGTCCTAGGTTACTTTTTTGTACTGTTAAGGATCAAAGGGGCCTATCCGATCACCGCGGGCGAATATGTGTGCGCGGAAAAGAGACGCACCTCGCGGTGAGGGATAGCATGATCCGCGGCGCGGGGGGTCACGAACTCGTAACCCCGCGGGGCCTCTTTGATTCTGGCTATAAATATAGAGCCGGATTCCGGGTTCTTCACTGTACTGAAAAGCAGTCACGAGTCTGGAAGAAGAAGACTCTCGAAGAAACCCAGGAAAAATAGTGAATAAGTAATAGTGAAAAGTAGTGCCAGTAGTGATAAGTGAATACTGTGCTACGGGAAAATTGTATGGGGAAAATAAACGAACGGGTTTCAATCGTGTAATGGTCGTTTCAATCGAATTTCCCCAGAGCTATCGAAGCGAAGAAAAATCATACAGTCCACGAACGTAATATACGGCGCACCTGGAACGGAGGGTGTGCTGTATTAGGCCAGATAGTGGCCCCCCGGACAGTGTCTGGCTGCCGTGCTGGATACTGCGAAGAACGAGCAAGGACCAGTCACACTTTCTGGCTGCCGTGCCGGACTGTGTGTGTGTGTGTGCGTCGGACCACTACATTTTCTGGTCCTTCTCGGCCGGATATACTGTGTAACCAGTGACAGTATTCTGGTCCAACGTGCTGGCCCCACGGTCGGAATACGAGTACCGTGTGAGTGAAAAAGTGTGTGTTCCTGCCCTGCCCGATCGGCTCCCGGTTCAGTGTACGGGTTGGAGTCTCGGCCCAGAAGGGGTATCGGGTCCAACGAACCCGGGAAGTGGAGGAATCAACGTCAATCAACGTGAATCTACGTGAGTCTACGTCTACGTTCGTCGTGAACCTTCGCCGTGGTACGTCGGGAAGCTTCCGCCGCGTGCATCGAGTCACCGGGGAAGGTCGTATCATCGGGTCGTCGTGTCTTCACGTCGGACAAGTACGTCGCGCACGTCGTCGCTACGTACGGACAGTACCGTGAGTCACTGAACGTTTTCATACTCAGTGAAAGTGTTTGTGTAAATTTTTGTGAACATTAAGTGTTTAAAGACTCTTTAAGTACTTAGTATAAGTAAACCCCTGTACGGGCCGTTTAGTGCCTGGGGAAAATTAATAGCAATATTTCGTTTTGCATTTTTGCCTTCACAATAGGGAAGGCGTTCCCAACTGTTGGGGGAACAATAATTTAAATTTAAATTAATTTTAAATTTGAATTTCGAATTGTTTTTCGTAAATATTTGTTTTTTGAATTAATTTTTGAATTGTTTTTTGAATAGTTTTGTTTAATTGTTTACATTTTAAATTTTAATTTAAATTTAATCTGTACATATTGTTGCTTGTTTTTTTTTTTGTTTTGTTGTGTAAATATTAGGTTAAGTCTTGACAATGGTAGTAACCAGAAGCCAAGCTGACGCACCAGAAATAGTTGAAAGGAACCGTACCGAAATGGAACGTCTACGGTTTCATGATCCGCCAGCATCCCCGTCTGTACGCACAAGGGCATACACTACGGAGCCTACGGAAGCAGGCACATCGCAGCTGCTCATGCAAGAACGGCCAAGGGTTCGTTCGACAACGGGATCACATGTGTCCACAATGAGCGCCGTCACTCGTGTGAAGATGGCAGAATTGAAAGCTGCAGAAAAACTAGCCGAGATCAAGAAGAAGGAACTCGAGCTAGAGAAACAATTGGTGCAGAAGCGATTGGAGGCCGAAGTATCTGCCATTCAAGACGAGGTTAGCATCCACGATGAGGATCGCAACAGTCACATAAGGGTGACAGAATGGTTGAAGTCTACCGAGGCAGAGCCAAGGGAGGAAGCTGCTCAAGTGGAGCAGCCCCAACCAGTGCAGCAAGGCCCAACGGAAAAGGGAGACATTCAACGGCTGGCAGAGGCCATCGAGAAAATGGCACGGCCGCGAACTCATAGGATGGATCTACCTACCTTTTCGGGACTCATTACGGAGTGGCTTCCATTCAAGGCGGCCTACAATGAAAGTACCAATATGTACCAAGTCACAGCAACAGAAAACTTGCAACGATTACGAACCTGCCTGAAAGGCGACGCAAGGGAAGCCGTATCGGCACTTCTGAGTACTGCGACGGATCCGGAAGTGATCATGAAAACACTTGAACAATGCTTCGGACGTCCAGAAGTGATAATCGATAAGGCAATGGAAGACCTTAAGAGGTTGCAACGGCCCACATCGGCGGCCGGTGAGTTAAATAATTTTGCCATCAAGGTGCAAAATATTGTTTGTGTGTTGCAGAGTGTTGACAATCGACGAGGTTACCTCTACAACCCCATGTTAACCAGGGAGGTCCTGGAGAAGTTGAGTCCACACCTCAAATCAAGGTGGTGCGACTATGCACACGAACAAGAGGGAAGTGTGCAACCCGAAATCGTACTCCTTTCACAGTTCCTGATGAAGGAAGCGGACCGAGCGCTCCGATACTCGTATGCACCGCAAACCAGTGCAGCGTCTGCCAAGAAGGAAGTGAGGCAGCCAGTTGGAGCAGCCGGACCGAAGAAAAAGAACGTGGTCTACAGCACTACAGAGGCCGCAAGTACCTGTCCGTGCTGTAAGGGACCACACAAACTGAGCAACTGCCAGAAGTACAAAGGCATGAGTGTAAGTGCCAGGTGGGAGCTCGTGAAAAAGGAAAAGCTTTGCTTCAAGTGCATCAATGAGAAGCACCGCAAAGACAAATGCAAGGCAAAGGGCTGCAACGTGAACGGCTGCAACAGGCCTCATCATCCGTCGCTTCATGTGGAACGGGGGGAGCAACAGCAGCAGCAGCCAACGGAGCCACAGCAGCAACCGCAGCAGCAGTGGCAGCGACGATCGCAGGAAGAGGTTGCGATGTCGACACAATCAGCTTCAGCTGAGAAAGTACTCCTGAAGATGTGCCCTGTGATCGTGTCCGGACCACGGGGGGAGTACACCACACATGCATTCCTGGACGAAGGAGCTACCGTCACACTCATCGATGAGGAGTTGGCGCGAGCCGTCGGTGCACAGGGTGATGCAAAACCACTAAGGTTACGTGGAGTGAACATGCAGAAGAGCGACAATGCCAGCAGAGAGGTTCACTTACATATTCGTGGATTGTTCGCAGGGAAATCGCTCGCACTCCGAGCGCGGACAGTCAAAAACTTGGACTTGCACCAGCAAGCAGTACCGTTGAACGTCGCATCGTGTCAACATTTAAGGGATCTTCGGAAAGAAGAGATATGCTACGCAGCAGCAAAACCGATGCTACTGGTGGGGAGCGACCACTGGCAGTACATTATCAGTCAAGAAATAAGGACTGGAAAACGAAATGAGCCGGCAGCGTCCAGGACCCAACTGGGATGGGTCATCCATGGGACGATACCGCGCAGAACAATACCTCGACAAGGGAATGCAGAAAAGGTGTTCCATGCGAGGACGGACGAAGGACTTCACGAACTGGTGGAGGAGCACTTCGCAATTGAATCTTTGGGAGTAGCAGCCAAGGCACGGGTAAGGCCAGAGGACCAACGTGCAGTGGACATCGTGGCGGCTACCATCAGACCCACCGATGGAGGATACGAGGTAGGTCTACCGTGGAAAGACGACAATCTCGAATTTCCAGGTCACTGCAGCTACGAGGCAGCTTGCAGACGCCTCAGGAAGATGGAGGCAAAAATGGACGCAGATCCAGCATTTGCAGAAGCTTACACAGCACAGGTAAGTAACTTGTTTGAAAAAGGCTATGCTGTTCCATGTGACGGTTCAGAAGAACATAGCAGGAGGAGCTGGTTCCTGCCACACTTCGCAGTGAAGAATCCCAATAAGCCGGGGAAGCTTCGCTTGGTGTTCGACGCCGCAGCCAAAGCGGGGGGCACCTGCCTGAACGACGGTCTGCTGGAGGGACCCGACAGGTTAGTATCGCTGCTCGGTATTCTTTTCAGGTTCCGAGAGAAGCAGGTGGCAGTAACAGCGGACATCCAGGAAATGTTCCTCAGGATAAAGATTATCCAGGAGGACCAGGCAGCGCAGCAGTTCCTATGGAGGGGAACCGCACGGGACCGACCACCTCAGAAGTTCAAGATGAAAAGCATGATCTTCGGGGCGGCCAGTTCACCATTCATGGCACACTTCGTAAGGGACTACAACGCGGAAAAACATGCGGAGGAGTACCCTAGAGCTCTGGAGGCAATCACCAAGGGGCACTACGTGGATGACCTGGTGATGAGCTACGAAGACGAACAGGAAGCCAGAATGGCCGTGGAGGAAATTCGCAAGGTACATGCTGTAGCAGGCTTCACACTACGGGGATGGAGCTCGAACAAGGAATATGTGCTACGCGACGTACCTGCGGAACTACGGGAAGCTGCAAGCTCGAGCTTAGGGGGCAAGCAGCCGGAAAACAAGATCCTGGGAATCTACTGGGATGCAGGTAAGGACGTACTAGGTTTCAACACCAGGATGAGCCGAGTACCAAGGGACGTGGCTACAGGAAGCTGCGCACCAACGAAAAGACAGGCACTTAGTGCAGTCATGTCGGTCTTTGACCCATTGGGGCTCCTGTCGTACTACACGATCAGGGCCAAAATAATTCTGCAGAGTTTATGGAGGCTGCAGATTCCTTGGGACGAATGTATTCCCGAGGAGGAAAGTAACATGTTCAACAACTGGATTGGACAACTGGAAACTGTAAAGAATTTACAGATCAGAAGGTGCTACTTCGACAGCAAGGACTTCGAAGTGGAACAACATGTCTTCTGCGATGCGAGTGAACAGGCCTACGCTGCAGTGGTTTACTGGCGGATCATGTACGGGGACAAAACGGACGTGGTCCTGGTAGCGGCTAAGGCGAAGGTGGCACCACGTCGCACTCAAACCATACCGAGGCTTGAGTTGCAAGCAGCTGTACTAGGAGCTAGGTTAGCCGATAGTGTCAAGAAGGAACATCGTCTACACCTAAGAAGAACGTGCTTCTGGTCAGACTCGACAACGGTGGTCCACTGGATAAAGAACGACGCAAGAAGATACACACCGTTCGTGGCACATCGGCTCGGCGAGATAAATGAGCTCACCGACAGAAAAGAATGGAGATGGCTGCCAACGGAGGAAAATGTTGCAGACGACGCAACACGGTTCAGAGAGGAACCACTGAAGGAAGACCACCGATGGTTCTGTGGTCCAGACTTCTTACGCCGTGATGAAGAGGCGTGGCCCCAAGAAAGGGCACTTGAAGACCGGGAAGATGAAGAAATCGTGGCAGTTACCAAAGAAGAGGAAAATGACTTCGACTGGTTGCCCGACCCGGCCAGGTTTTCGAACTATGACAAACTCGTGCGCACTATTGCCTGTGTTCTAGTGTTCACAGATCGCCTACGACGACGGTCTTCGGGCATGACCGTGGCACACCTCGAGCGCGCTGAGGCCCTGCTTGTGCGGCGCTCTCAAGCGGAGAGCTTCGCCGACGAGCTGGGGCGCCTGCGCCGAGGGCAGCCGCTGTCGAGGACGAGTCGTCTCCGGAGGCTGGACCCGATGCTGGACGACGGCATCCTGCGACTGCGGGGGCGCATCGGGGCGGCGGCAGCACCGGAGGAGGCGAAACGGCCTGTCATCTTGGACGGGCGACACCACGTCGTGAGGCTGCTCGTGGCATGCGAGCACAGGAGGGCTGGACACGCCAACAGGGAGCGTGTCACCAACGACCTGCGGCAGCGGTACTGGATCCTGCACCTGAGGCCTACGGTGCGTGCAACGGAGCGTGAGTGCACGTTCTGTCGCGCGCGCTGGGGCCAGCCACGCCGACCCATCATCGGGGACCTGCCCCGAGCTCGCCTGGAGCCCTACCACCGCCCCTTCTCCAACTGTGGGGTGGACTACTTTGGGCCCATGCTCGTCAAGATTGGAAGATGAAGAGAGAAGAGATGGGGTGCATTATTCACGTGCCTGACGACGAGAGCAGTCCACATCGAGCTGGTGCCATCACTATCGACGGACTCTGCGATTATGGCGTTAAGAAGAATGGCGGCGAGAAGAGGATGGCCGAAGATAATGTATTCGGACAACGCCACCAACTTCCGGGGAGCAGACAACGAGCTTCGCAACGCCTACAAGGAGTGGGGACCCGCCCTACAAGAAGAGGGTCTCCGCCACAACATGGAGTGGCGCTTCATACCTCCTGGAGCACCAAACCAGGGGGGAGCGTGGGAGCGGCTCGTGCGGTCCATCAAAACTGCACTGAGCGCCACGCTACGTGAGAAGGTCACCACGGAAGAAGTTCTTCAAACTCTGCCGCAAGAAGCAGAATTCAGCGTCAACGCTCGCCCACTTGCACACGTGAGCGTTGATCCTCGAGATCCTGAGGCGCTGACACCCAACCACTTCCTGTTGGGTTCATCGATGGGCCTGCCCTCAACGGGTCCATGCAGTGAAGACGACAGGCGCACATGGCGCGCCAGCCAAGCGCTCGCCGACCACTTCTGGCGACGCTGGCTCCGCGAGTACCTGCCAACCCTGGTACCTCGAGGAGAGCCGCGGCGGGACACGACGGCAGTATCCCCTGGAGACGTCGTGCTGGTCGTCGACAACACGCTACCCCGCAACGTGTGGCCGCTGGGAGTCATCGAGAAGACGTTCGCCGGTCCCGACGGAGGAGTTCGCATCGCGGAGGTGCAGACACGAACAGGAACCTTCAAGAGGCCCGTGAGCAAGCTCGTGATCCTGGTGAAGAAGGAGGCTACGCAAGCTGCGCCGGGGGGAGGATGTTGTGGATAGAATTAAGTTATGTATATAGGCTTAGTTTTAATGTAATTTGTTTTGTAAATAGTACATTTTTAGTAGGATAAGAATCACTGAAATGTATTAGAATAGGCTAGGATAAGTGTATGTAAGTTATTTTGCATAATATCGACAGAATAAGTTCGATACTCCATGTAAATATTGTACATAATTTGCATTGTATCGAGTCGATAGGTCCTAGGTTACTTTTTTGTACTGTTAAGGATCAAAGGGGCCTATCCGATCACCGCGGGCGAATATGTGTGCGCGGAAAAGAGACGCACCTCGCGGTGAGGGATAGCATGATCCGCGGCGCGGGGGGTCACGAACTCGTAACCCCGCGGGGCCTCTTTGATTCTGGCTATAAATATAGAGCCGGATTCCGGGTTCTTCACTGTACTGAAAAGCAGTCACGAGTCTGGAAGAAGAAGACTCTCGAAGAAACCCAGGAAAAATAGTGAATAAGTAATAGTGAAAAGTAGTGCCAGTAGTGATAAGTGAATACTGTGCTACGGGAAAATTGTATGGGGAAAATAAACGAACGGGTTTCAATCGTGTAATGGTCGTTTCAATCGAATTTCCCCAGAGCTATCGAAGCGAAGAAAAATCATACAGTCCACGAACGTAATATACGGCGCACCTGGAACGGAGGGTGTGCTGTATTAGGCCAGATAGTGGCCCCCCGGACAGTGTCTGGCTGCCGTGCTGGATACTGCGAAGAACGAGCAAGGACCAGTCACACTTTCTGGCTGCCGTGCCGGACTGTGTGTGTGTGTGTGCGTCGGACCACTACACTAGTATAATTGAGGGAAAAGCGTGGGGCGCTTTGTGCCATAATTTTCGTATATCGAGCGACCCACGCTTTTCCCTCAATTATACAAGTATTTTTTATATATTACTGTTTTAAGTTTATTTAAAAAAAAAAAAAAATCAACTTTTTAGTTCGATATTCTTTAAAAGCGTGTTTTTTTAGTTTTTTTAAACTATATTTATTTTATGTTCATGCTCGATATTATTAAGTACTAATAGTTGATATCAGTTAGAAAGATAATAGTATGGAACACATCGTTTGTTCGAGTCGCGGATTAGGCCTGTTTTTCATTCTTCTGGGGCTTTCTCTATAATATCACAATATATAGTAAGTAGGCATGTTATTTGCATTAATTTAGATTTTTCAATTTTACAAATTCTCAATCTTCAATGAGAAACGCAGATAATGCGCTAGTAAGTAAGAACCCTAACAGTTTTCTCCCAACCAAGGCTTGTCCTTATCGTACATTTCACACAGTGAAGTAATAACCACCTCTCGCGCGTGTTGTAGTGATTTTGTGTCTGTGATTAATAGCTAGTGTTCTATAGTACTGGTAAGTCTTTTACTATATATTATGAAGTTACCTTACTTGTTGATACTACCTTTATTGCTGCATGTTTTTTATTGATTTAAATTTCTTTGTAAATCAAATAAAATTGGTACCGTGTAAACGCCAACAACTTGTATTCGGTTGTGTTTTTTAAACCGACTTCCAAAAAAGGAGGTGGTTATACGTTCGGTTGTATATAATATATTATTTATTTTTTTGTTTGTGTTCAAAATTCTTTTCTGGATATAATTGATATGGATTGGGGATTTTAAGGACCAGGAACGCAAGTCGCAATACCAGAGGAGTTACAAGTGTAACTCCTCTGGTGTTGCAAGTGTCCATGGGCGGCGATAATCGCTTACCATCAGGCGCTTACCGTCTGCTCGTTTCCTGGTTCATTACATAAAAAATACATGTTTAGGGATTTCGGCGTTGTTTAAGGAACTTCAAGCATATGCCACCATGTCAATTAGAGCAATTATCATCATCACCACCACCATCATACCATACATCACCATAATATTTTGATGATGTAAAAGGTACTTCTCATAGTATTTTACACCAACACGAACATCTTTGAACATTACTCTGCTGTTTATGGCACTATTTGCAAAATTCTTTTATTGTTGTAAACTTGTAAAGGATACAATTCGAAATTGGTCTTTGAGTCACTGATGTGGAAACTTGATGATGGGATCTATGAAGAATCGAGGGAACTTCTCGAAATTTATATGGGCAAATATAGTGACTTAGACTTTTCCTGAAATAAAACAAGCATATGCTACCAAAAAATAAGATTTTGCACCAAGGTATACCATCCAAAAGCACTGAACAGAACTCTTCAGATACGCGTTTGTGGATTTCTGCATTGTTTAAAGAACTGCAAGCATAATAAATGCCACTATGTCACTTACATTAATCATCATCATCATCATCATCTTATTTACAATACCTAATGGAAGCCCGGCGCGTATTCAATTATACATTCGATCGTTTATTTTAGACGTTCTTAAGATGTATATTTATAATAATTTAACAATATTTATCACTAAAAAGGTTGAAATTATTCTTTTTAAACAAAAAATTAAACCGACTTACAAAGTAAAAATACACAAAAAAGTATGAAATAAAACTTACTTTCTAAATAATTTCCCTTCTGAATTTGGCTACTTCTCTACTCAATCTTCTTAATTTTGAAGTCGCTACCAGTCCAAACAATATCCTACAATATTTTATAGAACTCACGTTCAAATTTGCTGGTACCGACTTCAAAATTAACAAGATTGAGTAGAGAAATCGTTAAAATTTTAGCAGAATTTAAAAGGGGACTTATTTAGAAAATAAGTTTTATTTTATACTTTTTTGTGTATTTTTACTTTGGAAGTCGGTTTAATTTTTTGTTTAAAAATAATTATTGCTGCAAGCAAACAAAAAACAATATTATCCGAGTCTACGAAAATAGTACCAGCAATCAGCATACTCTATTACCTAATTAACCCGAGAACACTACTCAATTATTGAATACTAGTATCATCTAGTATATAGGTATATTATGATAATTCATATCATTTTTAACCGACTTCCAAAAAAAAACTCTTACAATCTGCTGACTTATTCGGCCTAATAATGATGACTCCTAAGGCAATAACAAAGCGGTTTATATTGAACATATTTAGATCAAGGTACATTTGCTTTCACGTATTAGGCAAGAACACATGCACTGTGACTATCACGACTGATCTAAGGTCTGAGGGTACAGTCAATTATAGTACCTTCATGAGTTAGTCATTAATCAAAAATAATATTATTATTGATTAATGACGAAATATTATGTATATGGCCTTATAAATATTTATGCTTTTACTCGAAACTTTAAATTGAATTTTGTTCATCTATAAGTGCTCGTAGGTAATCTACCTACCAGTGGCGAAGGCTGCTTCTCCTTCATAGGGAAGCCGGAGCCTGTATAATAGGTAAGGATTTCTATGAAGGTTTGCAAAAGGTAAGTGACAAGGGAAGCCGATAGGAATGGAGTTATAGGAACTCTACGCCACTGCTACCTACTCTTTTGGGAAATTCAGTTACAGCTGAGTTCGAGCCACGAGGGTTATGCATTTCCGTTACGAGAAGAGATGTAAGCATAGAGCTAAATCTAGCTCTATGGTTGTAAGTGTAAACTGTAACGTTCTCACCAAAGCGACGATGGATACTTACATTACTTAGGCCCACTTGCGCCAATCCGGGTTAAACTTAACCTTGGGTTAAAATATCATGCTTTCTCTTTCACAAATACGAAGAACGAGAGAGATAACATGATTTTTAACCCAGGGTTAACTTTAACCCGGGTTGGTGCAAGTGGGCCTTAGCATGTTGTAAGTAGGTAAGGCGCAGACCCTTAAATTAAGATCTTGAATATGATCGCTGTACTTATATAGAATTCGAAAAGTCGGAAAAAATGAAAATAAGTTGCAATAGAATAGAAAAAGTAAAAATAATTACATTTATTTGCAAGTATCAACTTGATGATGCAATGATAGATGCAAGTAAAATTTAGGAAAAATCGCGTAAAATTCAGGAAAAACTAGAAAATCACGAACACATACAACAACACGCAACAGGAAAAGATAGAAAATCACATAATAATGTGTTTCTCTTGAGCAAATTAGCCTGTAATAAAGATTATCATCAATTTTATATTTTTTATTCAATGAGCAAAAAATCGTTGGCTCGTTCTAATTACAATACTTACCTCGGTATTAACTATTAGTGTAGGTACTAATATTTATTCTGTGCTATTAGCAACCTTTAACTATCTAAGTATAATACAGAATGCATTACCTTTTTGTCTGTTAAACTACATATTATTGTATCTGGGAATTGAAATATTAGTATATGAAACAGTAAAATCGACACATCGAAAAAGTGGCCCATGGTCCATGGAGAGCTGCTTCGCTACGTTGAATGTAAGAGGAGGAATGGATGGTAAGAATGAAAGTGGATGAAGCGAAACAAGTATGTAAGGATCGTAGCAAGTGGAAAGAAGTGGTCTCTGCCTACCCCTACGGGAAAGAGGTACGGTCTCTGCGTAAAAAATGCGTGATTATATTATGTACATGTATGTATGTAAAATTGACTAATTTTGTAATTTTATTTAAATAAAAATTAAAAAAAATCGATTAAATGATAAAAACATCTGGTCGAGGTCCAACAGGTTAACTTATAGTTTCCTTTTCTGCAAAGGTCAAATTAATATTCTGTAGTGTTGTGGCATTACGCCGGCACTCGCGGCTTTGTAGCTAGAGGAAAATTGCCACCTTTCATACAGTGGGGGCGACGCTTTGCATCAGTCCGGTCCGGCCGCGGTTAGGGTTACCTGGGCCTTCGAAATCAAAAATGTATGGGATTTGACATAAGTCATCGTTATGTGACAAGTAGCTTGCGATGCGTTATGTCAAATCTCATACATTTTTTTTCGAACTTCACCGTCGAAATTATCGAATACATCTTGACTAGAGGCCCAGGGGTTGAAATCGAAAAGCCGGTTGCAAGTGTTAAAAAATCCTGATTTCTGTTAAAAAGTCCGGTTTCTGTTCGTAACAGTCCGGATTTTGCAAGCGTTGCCAGCGCCCTGAACCTCAATTCTCGTATTTAAAGTAGACTTAATTTTACTTTGTTTGGATTAAAAGTGTAGCAACATGTTACCATGAACGGATTTTATGACGTTTCGACCAATCAGGCGCGTTCACGTTGGTTTAACGTTCATAAAACACTGTTTGAGAGTGTAAGCGTATCGGGACTTGATTGTAATTGTATTAATGCAGGTTTTATTTAGCAGAATTTCCCCTTATACAATGAATGATAATTTCATACTGCAAATTTAGAATAAACTAATATTAAAGTGACGAAATTAGTTAATAGTAGACCTTGGGGGAGGCCTTTGCCCAGCAGTGGGACAGTATTTAAAAAAAAAGTATTCTTTTATTGGAATTGGTAGTTGTTGGAGTACCTACTCAATTTAGATAATTTACGAATATGTAGCGAGGGATAGATCTTTTTTTTGTAGAAATTCACTATTGACTATTTATTGACATGATTAAAAATACGGTCTCAAATGACATCCGGGCGGAGTCCGATCTCTATCCTTAAAATCCAGTCTAGACCGGATATCCGTACAGATGGTAACTCTAGCCGCGGTACACAATGTTTTTTTAGCCCTTCTTTAAAAAGAAATTTACAGCCACATGGTAAGTACACACGTAACCCTGACTTATTGAATTGTACGAACCCTCGGCTATTTGGATCTTTGAGTATATAACCACATTTGGATAGTGTGATGAGTTGATGACAATCGCAAAAAACTAGTCTCAGATGTTAAAGTTAATTTGATAGGTGAACACTTTGCAGTTGTATATTTTGCCAATTTGAGTTGTAAATGTACGATTAATTTGAAATAGATTTCAATAGCTTTTTTATTTTTTCGAAGTTTTCTATTTTTTTATAAAGATCATAATGCCTTTTGTACTTTGTTCATTACATCGTTATGAATTGCTTGAATAGGTACTATACAAATAATTACGTTGTTAAATTATAATGTACGAAGGTCGGCAGTCCTCCCCTAACAGATAGGTACAATAATTTTATTTCACTTGCCAGCGAATATAAATAAATCGCATTGAGATAACAAAACCGAATAACATTTGGAAAGGAATGATATATTAACATAATATTTGTTTAGTCACAATAGTCTAAGAGCTGAAAGTAATCCTGAGCTGTATCTGAACGAGCACGTTGCTGAGCTGGAAGTAGAGTTAAGTCGTATTAACTGGCACATTGTGGGGTTATCGGAGGTCCGAAAACAGGGTGAGGAGACGATAACTCTCGATTCCGGTCACTTGCTCTACTTCCGAGAAGGACATCAACCATCCCAAGGTGGTGTCGGTTTTATAGTCCACAAATCGCTTAAAGGCAACATTGTAGAAATAGGCAGTGTGTCGGCAAGAGTGGCATACCTTGTATTGAAGATTACAAAAAAATACTACCTAAAGGTAATCCAAGTGTATGCCCCAACATCCGCACATCCTGACGACGAGGTCGAGGCCATGTACGAAGACATAGCGAAAGCCATGTCTGGTACTAATACATTCTACACTGTTGTCATGGGCGATTTTAACGCTAAAGTGGGAGTACAAGAGAGTGGCGAGTCGAAAGTAGGTCCCTTTGGCTATGGGCACAGAAATCACAGGGGGCAAATGCTAGTAAACTTTCTCGAATCCAAAGGACTTTTTCTGATGAATACCTTCTTTCAGAAAAAGCCCCATAGAAAGTGGACCTGGCGAAGCCCCGATAACGTGACGAGGAATGAGATTGACTTTATTATTTCCGATAAGCGCCATGTATTCAGGGATGTCTCCGTGATTAACAGGTTTAATACCGGAAGTGATCACCGATTGGTAAGAGGCAGCCTGAGTATAAATGTCAGTGTAGAGCGAGCGCATTTAGTAGGGTCAACTCTCAGGCCTACACGGCTCCAGGTCGAAGCAGGCTGCGAAAGCTTTCAGCTAGAACTCCAAAATCGATTCGCCATGTTGGAAACCACGAAGGACATAGACCACACCGCCAACAGTCTGGTTCGTGTCATCTGCGAGGTGGGTTGTAAGTACTTTCGTCCAAAGAGCCATGGACGCAAGTCTATGCTCTCCAGCGAAACTCTGGAGTTGATGAGGAAGAGACGAGAACATATAAATGCCACAAAATTTGAGCGTCAAGTTCTCAATCGGGAGATTAAAAAGCAAATTAGACGCGACACCCGCCGGGCGAATACCCAAGCCATCGAGCAAGCCATAGTGCGAAATAAGGGCTCGAAGATATTCGCTAAGCCCAATAACTCCCGTTGTCACTTGACGAAACTCAATACTCCACAAGGCACTACCGTCACCTCGAAGCCGGAGATCCTCGCTGAAGTCGAAAGGTTCTATGGGGAATTATACACCCAAAAAACAAGCCCACCCCAAACCCATCATGCAGATGACCCACGGGCCAGACTCACGCGCCACCTTACAGATGAGCTTCCTGATTTCGACATGGGTGAGATTAGAATAGCTCTCAGTCAGCTTAATAATAACAAAGCACCGGGAGATGACGGAATAACCACAGAGCTGCTCAAGGCAGGAGGAACACCCGTCTTGACTGAGCTTGTCAAGCTCTTCAATTCCGTCATCCACACTGGCACTACCCCGGAAGCATGGAGCAGGAGCATAGCGGTTTTGTTTTTCAAAAAAGGCGATAACACGCGACTAGAAAACTACCGCCCCATTTCACTCCTGAGCCACGTGTATAAGCTGTTCTCGAGGGTTATATCGAATCGTCTTGCCCAGAAGTTTGACGACTTTCAGTCACCGGAACAGGCCGGGTTTCGCAAAGGCTACAGCACTGTGGACCACATACACACACTAAGGCAAATTATACAGAAGACCGAGGAGTATAATCAGCCTCTCTGCCTAGCGTATGTGGACTATGAAAAAGCCTTCGATACCGTCGAGACCTGGGCTGTGCTGGAATCCATGCAGAGATGTCTCGTCGACTGCCGATATGTCGAGGTGTTGAGATATCTGTACAAGGCCGCAACAATGACCGTCCAAGTACAAGAACAGAGTACAAAACCAATCCAACTGCGTCGAGGAGTAAGACAGGGAGATGTTATCTCTCCAAAACTGTTTAATAACGCGTTGGAGGACGTTTTCAAGACGCTCGATTGGAACGGACGGGGACTGAACATAAACGGCCAATACATCTCACACCTGAGATTCGCAGATGACATAGTCATTATGTCAGACTCTCTGCAGGACCTGGAAGAGATGCTGAACAGCCTAAGCGATTCTTCAAGACGGGTGGGTCTCGGTATGAACCTAAACAAAACTAAAATCATGTATAATGAACACGTTCTCCCGAGACCTGTCGTCGTAAATGGCGCTAGTCTCGAAGTTGTGCAAGAATACGTATATCTTGGCCAAACTATTCAACTCGGGCGGCACAACTTTGAGAAGGAGGTGAGTAGAAGAATACGCTTGGGCTGGGCTGCATTCGGGAAGCTCCGGGACATCTTTGAATCGTCGATCCCACAATCCCTTAAGACCAGGGTCTTTGATCAATGCGTTCTACCGGTAATGACATACGGAGCCGAAACGTGGACACTAACCGTAGGCTTGGTTCATAAGTTTAAGGTTGCTCAGCGTGCGATGGAAAGAGCAATGTTAAGGGTATCTCTGGTGGATAAAATACGTAACGACATTATTCGCCAGAGAACTAAAGTCACCGACATTGCTCAACGAATTAGCACGCTGAAATGGAAGTGGGCCGGCCATGTCTGCAGACGGACAGACAATCGATGGAGCAGACAAGTATTAGAGTGGAGACCACGCTTAGGCAAACGTAGTGTAGGACGTCCTGCGGCACGATGGACCGACGATTTGAAGAAGGTGGCTGGCAGCGGATGGATGAGGGCTGCCCAAGATCGGGAAGGTTGGCGCTCATTGGGGGAGGCCTACGTTCAGCAGTGGACGGCGATAGGCTGATGATGATGATGATGATGATGATGTATCAGAATTGGAGTTTTTTTTAACTCTCTTCTTTACGTGGAAGAATCCTGAATGTTCATGTAATTGTTTCTGTTCAATTCGTTGCATGGTTCCAGTGCCGTCGCATGATGTCGCATTCACCTACGCATCAAATCTGTGCACAAGAGCGATAGTAGACAGCACGCCGCGCCGTGACACTGGAACCCAACTGGGATATGAATAGAAATAATTGAATAGAAAAAATTACGGAGGGACAACCCTAGTGTAAGAAAGGAGTGTCCTGTCATGTTTAGAAAAAATTGAAAATATTCCCAAGTAGAAAGGCAGAGAAATGAAGAATAATTGTGTCAAATAGTTCACACAACAAATTTTGAGGCTAGAACTTGAAATCTTCGTTTTAGTTTCTAGAAATCAAATTAAGGGCGATGATTTTATGTCAACATAAAGACAGTTATCTCAACAATTTTCTTCTAGTAAACAATATATGAGTCATGCCTATCTGTTGCACAGCAAACCGGTCTCGACCGATATAGCTTGAGCCCTCTCGTTAGCGAACTTTTAATTGATTTCCATTGAGAACTTATGTTAATTGGAATACAAAAGACCATTATATGTTGGTCGAGTAACTGCGCCGGTAACATAGTATGCTGTATGATATTCACATCGTAAGACATTCGCCATCTGACCTCGCGGAGGTAAGTCGTGTTTATTATTATTGTTGATCTTAACTAGATAAATTCATGGTAAATAACCAAATATATGTTTTATATTTCAGTCCAAATATTATTCATTATTCACGTAAATATATATATATATTTTTATAAAGTGAAAAATTTCTAAAAAGTATTCTGTAGTAACATAAAAATACACGATTTTTTCAATTATTTGCTTTCATATGTCACCGTAAAATTATAAAAACTGTTAGATTGTAAAATAACTAACGAAATTGTAAAAAATATGTCGAAAGATTCAAAACTATATGCTTATTTCTAATGTAACGAAACATAATGTGTTAAATTATAGGCAGAATATTCGCGTCGGAAGTCTATAAACATTTTACAATTTCACTAGTTATATTACTATCTAACGGTTTTTACAATTTTACGGTGACATAATATATGAAAGCAAATAATTGAATTATATTTACTATTAATAACAATATAAACTTAACGCTCTTTTCAGCCAGTATTTTTGCGGAAAAAGTAAAAAAATGATTGGCCTTTTACAAATTGCAACTACTAATTTCGGATTTAAGGATAAGTGAATCTTGTGATTTAAATTAACATTGTTTTTATGTAATATTTTTCGTAAATAAAACAAAATGTTGCACAACTTTTAACAAAATTGCTTCAATAAGTCAAAGTTTGCTAAAATCCTTGGACAAAATGGATGAATTTTCACGCGATGACAACTGTACTGGTCACGGACTTACAACGTCCACTACATTTTCTTTATTGAAATACGACCAAAGTATAAAAATAACAAGTTTAACATATTAAAGTAGTGCAAAATTGTCTACTGGGAATACCCAAGAGCTAAATTATTTACAAGAAATAATAAATTCGTAGTTTTTGTTCGTATTTTATCTATGTATCGTAAGTTGCAAATACAGGTTTCTGGATCTCCACAGTGCACTCGCTAAAATGTCATTTCTGTATCAACACTTGTTGAGGCTCAATTGAAACATCATTTCCTATTTTTAATTTAATTGAATTAGCCCCGGGTGACTCAAAATGCTTTTGTGTATCACTTATTGCAAATTGTTCTCATGGTCATCAGGAGTCAGGAGGCAAGACTAAAGGAAATTATCGTTCAATGCAAAAACGATTACACTGTATTTATTGTGTATAAAGTGCAAGTGTAGTTTAAAATTCTAGTATAATATAGTGATAGCTAAATATAATGAAATTGTATAAAACGCGTGCTAAAAAACAGTAGCGAAGCAAAATTGTTAGTGTCTGCTTCAATTTTTAAGCTTGTTCGTGTTGTTTTATTGTTAATACAATCATAAATAAATAATGCATATTATCTTCATGGCATCATTAAAAACTCTTCGATATTAATTAATAGTAGCCTTTAAACAAGTATTTTTTTTAATTTGAATGATGTGTTTTCAAGTATCAAGACGTAGTGATTAAAGTATTTACGTGAATAAATGTCAGGTGTGTATGCAGATGCGCGGGTTTCCGTTAAGGTCAATACCTAATACAGCAAGTAATTACTAAATAATTGTATACTCACGAACACTAAAATGTATACAATAATAGAACACAATATTATTTGCGAAATATGGAAAAAGTTCGTTAAGTTTCAGTCAAAACACTGACGACTGAAGACTGAAGAGAGAAGAGAGATTCATTAACTAAACCTTTTTTATTATTTTCAGTTTCGAAGCAAACATGGCAAAGTTTTTCATATTGTTGGCGTTGGCGACGGTGGCATATGCCCACCATGAACGGGTTAGTAATTGTACTTATTATACTTCACAAACACTTTATCCAATTAAGTAAACCGGATAAACGAAAAGTAAAACTTTCCTTACTTTAATATTAATGAGAATACAACCCAATCAATGAGAACCTTGTTTATCTAGATGCTAAAGATCTCTTAGACAAAAAGTAGCACTTTAAAATTTTTATGCAAGTAGTCTTATGCCCGGTTTCTCAGGTTTTTTGTCGGTAGTTTATCTATTAAATAACACCATTTGATTGGATTAAAAGCGCCAGACAAAAATCCTCAGGCATAAGTGTGACCTATGCTTTAAGATTGATCGGTTGATCCATCAATATAATTACATATTGTCTGTTTTGGTCATCGTGAATTCATGACTACAACTATACATTATTATCAATATCAATAATTATTGATTATACCTTCGAGGCCCGTGCGTGCAACACTATGAGGAAAATGTATATACCTACACTGAGCAATAAAAATTTTTTGTTTGGTCAAAGTCGTCATCAGTCATCACCATCACAGTAGATATTATATAATATATCTATGGATATCTATGGACGCTTTGATACCACGGCAATATTATAGTGAATACAAAAGTGAGACTTTCCGTTACTCACTCCTCCGTTTCGTTACTAACTCAGTGATTAACTCACAAAATGTACGATACAGAATAGGCCAGCTGGTCCTGTACTAAGTATTCGAGGAATTTGTATCACAGGTAACGGAAATATATTTAATACTTTTATACTAAACACATATTTAATATTTTTATATACATAATATATTTAATACACATCCAAGACACAGAAACACAGTAAAACTTTTGGTCCCTTCGGTGGGATTCGAACCCTCGACCTCCGGTTTAAGCGCGACGCGCTTACCACTGAGCCACAGAGGTCGTCAAATATACATAATAGCTAGAGTAGTAGTAGTAGACATTGTAGGTTGCATTGGTGCAATCCAAAAGCAAATACTTCAGTTAGAAAAGTAAAAAGAAAAAGGTTCAGAAATTCAAGAGAACCAATTCCAAGAAATGTCCAATAGAGTAAATTTAGAGGAATTTATAACAAAACAGAAGTGTGACATTGTGGTCAATTTCCATGCTATATTATTTCAATGAGCCTTCGAGAATCTTCCTAATAGAATTCTGTCTAAACCACGCAATCATACATACTCTTACCACCTTCAGGAAGGCCCACTCCGAGCCATCGTCCGCATCGCCAGTCCTCAAGGGAAGGACGTAAATGGCGTGATCAAGTTCACCCAACTGGACGATTCTAAGGTCCACGTAGAGGGGACCCTTTCCGGTATGCCGGCCGGCGAGTACGGATTCCACGTGCACGAGAAGGGGGACCTGTCCGGCGGCTGTGCGTCTACCGGATCTCATTATAACCCTGAGCACGTGAGTATTGAGTATTGACATACTGAGTCCAAGGTCCACGTGGATGGTTCCATCTCTGGCCTGCAAGCCGGCGAGTACGGGTTCCACGTGCACGAGAAGGGAGACCTGTCCGGCGGCTGTGCGTCTACCTGATCTTATTATAACCATGAGCATTGTTTATTTTTAGCATTTTGTCAAGTTCATTATGTACAGTCGCTGACAAATTTAGGGTACCACTTTTGAACCTAATGTAATAGTAATAAGATCAATGTGTTAACTGTCTGTTGGCGACTGTACACAGTTATAGGTAGAGCCCGTACGATATAAATGCGCAGACTGCATCTAGTTCCATGACGTCACTATGACTGTACTGGGGATCTCTAACAAGTAACAAGCGAGGTGCACAATGCCACAATGCTTGACTGGCATTCCAAATCGTATTTGCCTTTACATTAAAATAAGTAACTATTATGCAAAAACAACATGGTAACTATGAGCTAGGTAGGTAGGAGCTCTACCTTTAAATTAAAATGCTAATAAATAATTGGCTGTTTTTCGGTACATTTTGCGACCAAATGAAAATGATAAAAAAAAATGCGAGTCTTACTCGCGCATCGAGGGTTCCGGATAAACCTGTAGGTATATAAGTAAAAGTTCACCCATCATGACAATCGAGTCATAGTAGGGGTAGTAAGTTTAAAATTTTTAAAAATACCTTTATTATCATATATTGTAACAAAAATTTACGATTTTCGCTTATGATAATTTTTCCTTTATCTGTGCTATAGGACAATGCTTCGTACCAAATTTCAAAATTCTGAGTTCACGGGAAATACCCTGTTTGTTTTGATTCCCTTGCGAGTGTCGAAAATTTGCGGCTGTATTTTTTGATTTCGTTGGCTTAGAAGTTTGATTTTTTCACAGCTCCAAGGGAAAGTAGACCTGAGTATTTGATATAAATTCCAGCTTGACGCCTCCACGAGTTCCTGAGAAAAAGGGTCTTGACAGACAGACAGACGGATGGACGGACGGACAACAAAGTGATCCTATAAGGATTCCGTTTTTTCCTTTCGAGGTACGGAACCCTAAAAACCAACAATTGTCACATAAACTAGCAATTGCCAAAATGTAGAGTGCTTTTTTATCTAAAATTATTATAAAAAAATAATTTAAAATAATTTGCCAGAACCTCTTCACCCAAAATTTGCGAAAGAGGTGTTCAGGAACATTTTTCTGCTCTTGTATTTGTTTAAAAATATCCAAAGATACCGGTGGATATATTACTCACCTTAAAATTTGGCCAAATTAATCTAACAAGGATCTCCTCAAAATGTTTATTTGTATGCATGACTCATGAGTCTTACTGGATTTGTTGCTATGTCTGTCTGTCTGTTGAAATGTCAGTCCGTACTAGGCTGCTTTTAAACAACACATTTTGTAAACGAGCCCTTAAATACTTCACGCAACCTGCTATTGAGCAGGTTGCGTGAAGTATTGAAGTATTTGAGTATTGACTCATATTATATTCCAGAAACAACACGGCCATCCCAACGACGAGAACCGTCACGTCGGGGACCTGGGCAACGTCATCTTCGATGCCAACAACAACAGCACCATAGACTTCGTGGACAGCCAGATCTCCCTGTACGGGCCCCACTGCATCATCGGCAGGGCCATTGTTCTGCACGAGAAGTCGGACGACTACGGGAAGTCCGACCACCCGGACTCCAAGAAGACGGGCAATGCGGGGGGACGTGTCGCTTGCGGTGTTATTGGAATATTGTAATAATAATTTTAAAATGCACACCTAAGGTAGCTTTCCGATGCACGCGAGACCATAACCACTAGTTACACGGAGCCACTACTTTGTATGTAAATTAATATGGAGCACTAAACATATTGTTTAGTGCTCCATATTAATTTACATATATCGAAGCATATCGATATATCGGTCGAAGATCGGAAGGCTATCTTTAGATTTAAGAAAAATGCGCACATCCCCTCCTCTTTAGATTTAAGATATCTCATCCCTGTATCTAAGGCGTTTTGCAAGAGTACGAATTTTGAGCTGCACCGGGCTGCGTAGTGCGCCGCTGCGCCTCTCTTGCAATGAAAAGTGTATCTTATTGTGTAGCGAATAAAGTTCAATTTTGAATAGGTATCTTAAAAATTCAGCGCCGCATCGCGTCACTTGAGCTGACCCTCAACGCCTAAAATGTCAAAATGTAATAGTAATAAGTACTAACGCTCTCTATTCATAAAATACTCATAAAATGTTGATGTCGCAAATTTTGTGCCGAAATTTTCTGAACAAGTTGTTTTTGTGTTTGGAACGTTTCTTTTTTGAATCCTTACTTATAAACATTTTCCGAATTTAGCAACGTACGTAATTTTACTATTGTATACGAAAATAAAGTTTAATTAATGCTTGTATGTCTTTTTTCTCAACAATTTATATTCAACTGTATATTGCACCATTTGATAGTGTCGCAAGTAAGAAACAATTTCTAGAAAGTAATTATGTGCGAAAAAATTGAGGAAAGAGCTTATTTTTAGCATTTTATTATTATTCCATACATTTCTTCAAAATATGAGGCAGTTTATCAAAATATACCACTTTTCTGAAGTTTGCTGTATACCATTACTTCCAAATGGTGCAATAATACAGGTGATCTTTTTAACTTTTTTCTCCGACGGCTTAGAGATTTCTCGTCATACAATAAAATGACACACTTTTTAAGCCCTTTCATTTGATATAAGTCTTGTAGTGCTACAGTAGTGGGGACGGGCTACATACAAAAATGAAAAACAAGTACCTGGGTAACTGAGCTTTGCTCGGAGCTCTAGTAGATTTTAAAAAAATCACAAAGATATTTTACCGGGGTTCGAAACAATATTCTAAATTTTCGAACAACGCAAAAGTTAACCATTCTGTCAATCGGACTGACATATAAATCTAAATAATTATTGATTTATTGTTGCACGACGAAAGAAAAAACATAAATAACTTAAAAATGCGCAGTTTCTCAGAGATAAACCTAGCTATACTGATTTTTTCCCCGAAAACTCCTTGCGTACTGATTTTCATGTAAATACTGGCATTCTTTGCCGAGATTACTATTATATTATACGATAATATGTACAAAATTAGCTCGTTTAAAGTATAAGATAATTGGTAGTCTAAGTATAATATCTATGGACGCTTACTTGCATACTATACAATATTTAAGATTTAGGCAATAATGCTCATATTAACAATACTATTGCATTTGTGTGGCTAGCCTATAGATAGACTTTTGCTAGCTATGCATTTACTATATTATTATAGTATAGCCATAGATTTATTATATTAAAACAGTTATCACTGATAAGCCTATAAATATATAATTTTTCCACTTTAATCCACTTTAAAATCCACTTTAATTAATGTTTAACTAAGAGTTAAATATATTTTGAAAATATTGCTAAGTTAGCTTTCGAATACAAAATATATTAATTTCAACATTATTCAAATATATTTTTAAAATTAATTCAACTTTAGCAAATTTTGCTAAGAGTCTAACATTCATTATTGTTTAATTTCGAATAGGCAAGCGAACTGTTTTTTTTTATTCCATGAATGAATAGTACTCTTAAATATGAGTAACTTCTCAGAAGAAACCGTATATAAAAAGTCAATATTTTCTAAGGTACGATTTGTATATAAAATTTCGCAAGAGTCGTAAAAACGCTCCATACTAAAATCGACATAGAAATGACGTCACTCTTGGAATAAAATGTATGAAGTAGGTATAAAGTATACGGTCGCATGAACATATTTGTAAATATTTCCGATATTTGTGCGTTTAAGTTCATACGTCTTATAATAATAAATGTTTTTGTACATGATGTAAGTAAACTAATGATGTAGGTTTTGTTTACCAATTACGCAAAAAAAAATGTACTTTTTAAATGTATTTAATTAGTAAACTACACATAAAATAATATATTTTTTTACATTTACCAGCTAGTAATACCTCAATATTTCTGAATATATTAATGAAACTAAATATTTCAGATGTTTTCCGATCCCCTATTAATTACTATACTCGACCACTTCACAAAGCAATATGGCCAAAAGTTAATTGATCCGTGGAAAATTATTTTGTTACATTTCAAAACGATGTTACTTGATTCCTTCTGTTTTAGCTACAATGTTAAGCGCTTAGTTAAAATACTTTAATTGTTTATTATTTCGTTACAAAATTATGTATGTGCATTAAGCATATTATGTAATTCTCATTCATGGGAGGATTTATTGCAATTATTTATTTACAGGTCTCCGGTCGATGGCTGGTTTGAGAATGCCGCGGTACAACACACGGTACCATCGTCCATAATTATTGTATTTGCATTTATTTATTCTATAACACAATAAGTAAATATATTATCTTAAATATATAGTTAACACGTTGAATGCCAAGGCAAAAAATGCATTTTCCCGATCAGTCCGCATCGGTCAGTGCTGACCGCGTTTTAAATTATAAATTTTGTAACATTTGTTAAAGATCGTAACATTTATTAACAATGATAATTTTTATAAATATTTACTTAAGCGTAGTTTAAAATATATTTTTAATCTATTTAAATACCCACTTTATATTTTTATTCAGTGTTGACGTTTTTAAACGACTTCCAAAAAAGGAGGCGGTTATACGTTCGGCTGTATATATTTTTTTTTTTTTTTTTTTTTTTGTATGTTCGCGGATAACTCCGCCGTCTGTTGGCCGATTTTCAAAATTCTTTTTTTGATGTAAAAGGTATAATCCGAAGTTGGTCCCATTTTCAGAAAATTGGTGACCTGATGATGGGATCCATGAGGAAACGAGGGAACTCCTCAAAATTTATATGGACACATATGGTGGTTTCGACTTTTTCTGAAGTAGTCCAAGCATATGCTACCAAAAAGTAAGATTTTGCTCCAAGGTATACCCTGGATCAAAAAGTACAGAACAGAACTCCTGACTCCTTATAGATACATGTTTGGGGATTTTGGCGTTATTTAAAGAACTGCAAGCATATGCCACTTTGTCAATTAGAGTAATCATCATCATCACCATCATCATCACAGCATACATCATTACATTATGATGGTATAAAAGGTACTTCTCATAGTATTTTACACTAACACGGAGATCTTTGAACATTACTCTGCCGTTTATGCAAAATTATTTTGTTGTTGTAAAGGGTTTAAATCGAAATTGGTCCTTTAGTCACTAAAGTGGAAACGTGATGATGCGATCCATGAGGAATCGAGGGAACTCCTCGAAATTTATATCGACACATATAGTGATTTTGACTTTTACTGAAGTAACACAAGCATATGCTACCAAAGAATAAGACGTTGTACCAAGGTATACCCTGAATCCAAAAGCACTGAACAGAACTCCTCAGTCTTTAAAGATATGCGTTAGGAAATTTCGGAATTGTTTAAAGAACTGCAAGCATATGCCACTTTGTAACTTACAGTAATCATCATCATCATCTTAATAACAATACCTAATGGAAGCTTGGCGCGTATTCAGTTATACATTCGGTCGTTTATTTTAGACGTTTTTAAGACGTATTAATAATAACTTAACAAGATATATCACTAAAAAGGGTGAAATTATTATTTTTAGACAAAAAATTAAACCGACTTCCAAAGTAAAAATACACAAAAAAGTATGAAATAAAACTTATTTTATAAATAATTCCCCTTTTAAATTTGTCTATTTTTCTACTTAATATTCTTAATTTTGAAGTCGTTACCAGCAAATATGAACGTGAGTTCTATAAAATATTGTAGGATATCATTTGGGCTGGTAGCGACTTCAAAATTAAGAAGATTAAGTAGAGAAATAGACAAATTTAAAAGGGGAATTATTTATAAAATAAGTTTTATTTCATACTTTTTTGTGTATTTTTACTTTGGAAGTCGGTTTAATTTTTTGTCTAAAAATAATTATAATCAAACAGTTGAATAAAAATTAATAAAGAGATTGTTGATTTTTTCTTGGTTTTATTTATTTGACTAGGTATTGGAGGTCACAAATGTAATTTGGTATAATAATATATTATATACTGTGGTGAATTTTATAATATTGTTTTAATATACTTATTATTATTATACATATATATGTTTTGATATGTTTATGTATGTATTTGTTTTGGAATTAAGAATATTAATGTAGTAATAAGTAGAATTTTTCAATATTATTACTTATACCTATTAATTTTCTTTCCATTGTTTTTTCACATTGCCCGTTTTGTTTGTTTTGATACAATTTTAATAGTTTCTTGCTTGTGGATTGCTTGGGAGAAATTGCTGCATAGCAATAAAGCCGCCCTTTGTGTTTGTAGTTTGTACTACAGTGGCGAAGGCTGGTTCTCCTTCATAGGGAAGCCGAAGCCTGTATAATAGGTAAGGATTTCTATGAAAGTTTGCAAAAGGTAAGTGACAAGGGAAGCCGATAGGAATGAAGGTATAGGAACCCTTCGCCACTGTTGTACTAAGCAGTTAAGTTTTTCGTAATTTTAATAAGTTTCAGTATGAACGTAATAAAGAATATTCATTACTTAAATTCAGTCGTCTAGGATAATAAAAAGAAAGATAATTATAATTTAGTCAGTCAGAAGCTACACTTCTTCCGATTTAGGATGCTAATTAGGATCCTAACTTCAATTGGCTGAATTTACTTACTGAATCATTGAGGACGTCTGAAGTAAGTGAGGTGGGATACGCACTTAAAACAGTTAAAAGTTCATAAGATTTTGCGAAGAGAACAAAAAACGATCGTCTTAATCATTGTGAATCCCCGTTCCCCGACGCAGCATCTTCAATAATCTGTAATCTGTATAGAGACGTGTGACGTCACTAGTGATAAGCGGTTCAGAACCGCTCTGCACTGAGACCTAACTTAATATAATATCGGGACTGAGAAAGCTGGGACTCCCCTGTGTTCTGTATAAATACTGATACAAAACGGGATTCAGCATCAGTCCTCTGGAGTCTTCAAGTGAAGCAGATCATTGTTCGAATATATCTGTAGTACACGCTAATCTAGTAAGTTATTTTGATTCATTAATTAATTAACTACAATATTTTGAAATATTACTTTGTATTTTTTAACGGAAGACTTCTTAGTTCATCATATTATTAGTATATGAGTTTTCTCTATTAAAATTTAAACATTCTCTTCAAAATTGGTTTCAACAACAATCGTTTTTCTTTTAGTGAAAATGATGTTCCTGATTTTATCGGCTGTTATCCTGGCTGCGGCCGCCCAAGAAATGTATGTGGAGCCATGCGAAAGGTAATAAATAATTTTTATTTTGACAGCTGTAGTGATATTATCACAGTCCTTTGTTTTTGAAAATTCACAAAAAGAACAATATTGATGAATTGCCAAGTGCAGTGAGCTAGCGTTGCAGTATAGGCAATCGGACATTTTTTTTTATTGCATAAATGAATAGTACTCTTAAATATGAGTAACTTCTCAGAAGAGACCGTATATCAAAAGTCAATATTTTCAAAGGTACAGCGATTTGTATAAAAAATTTCGCGAGTCTCCTAAAAACGCTCCATACTAAAGTCGACCTACAAATGACGTCACTTGTAGGTTATAGTAAAGAAGTATGTATATGAAGTATATGGCCGCCGGAATATATTTGTAAATATCTCCCATATTTGTGCGTTTAAGTTCTTACTTACCATAATGAATGTTTTTGTATATGATGTGAGTAGGTAAACTAATGATGTAGGTTTTGTTTACCAATTTCGCAAAAAAAATTGGTAATTTTTAAATGTATTTAATTAGTTAACTACACATAAAATAATATATTTTTTACATTTACCAAGTAGTTATGCCTCAATATTTCTGAATATATTAATGAAACTAAATATTTCAGATGTAGTCCGATCCCCTATTGCCAGAGAAGATAGCCCCAGTAGATGTCTAGTAATATATCTATGATAATGAATTTATAATTAATTAATGAATTTATTATTCCAGTTATCCAGAGTGGTATATCAGCAATAACCTCCAAAGACACCGTCGTGACGTCACCCTGGACCACAAGATGGGCGATGGCCGCGTCTATGGAACACTTGGACAGAATGACAATGGACTTTTTGTAAGTTTCTTAAAGCAATTAAAAATTCTGCTTCTAGAACAGAAGTAGACTTTTTAATGATTTCGTATTTAACTTAGACATTTAATTTAATGAATCATAAATTGGTCTTGATATCATAAACTCATTTTGTGAGTTTGGACCATTCAAAACGCTTTTGACGTTAGTTTGACATTTATGAGAATACCATTGTGCTATTTTAATATAATATCAAGACTGCATCGAAACTGTATTATTGTTAGATTTAATTAGCAGAATCAACCTACTGATCAAAAACAATAGCTTTTTAATGGAGCCTTTCTTCGATTTCAAACGTTATTTACGTCCCACAGAAGTACTTATAAGACGTGTTCCAAATAATTTTATTATGATTAATTTCTGATAATACCAATTCCACTTCCAGGGTAAAGCCGGCTACGACCATCAGATCTTCAACGACGACCGGGGCAAGCTGAACGGGGGTGTGTACGGAACCCGCGTATTGGGCCCGTACGGAGACTCCTCTCACCTGGGCGGGGGACTCAACTGGCAGAACTCCAACGCTGCTGCTTCTCTGGACGTGAGCAGGCAGATTCATGGACCTACCTCGGTAAGCTAACCAGTAGATACAGTATCCGAAAATACTCGTCCGTCTTTTGAAAAGAGATAGAGAATTTGAAAAAGAAAAAGCAAAAGGGTAGACTTGTACCCCCTTACTAATAAACGCTGTATAAGCTTTGAATAGTTACACAGTGTTTTGTCTCCTTCAATCGAAATAAAAATGTCAATTATGTGTTGTGTGACGTGAACAAAACACTGTTAACCAGCTGTTAACTGTATAACTATTTAATGCTTATACAGCGTTTATTGGTAAGGGGGATAGTATTTACTTACAATTAAATTATAGGATGATTTGTAAGTCAAAACTAAACGCTACTAGTAGATTATGCACCAAGGGGATAAAGCAGTGTCTTACGTCACGGGCAGCATATTGGCCCTGAGCAAAGAATATATATTACTAACGTACCCAGAGCGTAACGAGGGACTCTAGAGTTAACTCCCGAGCGTAGCGAGGGAGTTAAAACTTAACTCCCGAGCGAAGCGAGGGAGTTAAATAGAGTCCTGAGTGAAGCGAGGGGTTCAAGCTGCCCAAGACGAAGACAGGCTTTATCCCAGAGGTGCATAGTCTACTTTTCGTACCTACTGCGAGGCAATAAAAACCCAGGGCTACAAAAATAAAACATTTATTTTGTTAAAAATTAATATTGATATGGGACACATTTGTCCAGTTATGGAGGGACAGAGTAATATTTTTATTAGGAACATTTATGGAAGTTGTGGAGGAGTTTACTTGAGCAGTACTTAAAGATTCAGGAACTTGTGACTGACGATTTTGACGTGTGAGAATGTTAAAATTATAGGTGGCCAGTTCGATTTTCGAATAAACTCTCTTAACAATACCATATTATTATTGAAAAACTCTATGATAGATACGTATCAATTAGGAGTTTTCATACGAATTTTACGGTTCCAAATTCAAAGCACTTTAATCCCTTGGGAGTTTCATACAACATTATCTCCCTTGGGAGTCAATGACTTGCTTTACGTTGAGATTGCGTGATACATAATCGGACATTGTCGAGCAGGCGGGATGAAATAGTAGATTATGCACCAAAGGGATAAAGCAGTGTCTTATGTCACGGGCAGCATATTGGATCCTGAGCGTAACAAAGGACTCTAGAGTTAACTCCCGAGTGAAGCGAGGGAGTTATGTAGAGTCCTGAGTGAAGCGAGGGGTTCAAGCTGCCCAAGATGAAGACAGGCTTTATCCCAGAGGTGCATACTCTACTTTTCATACCTACTGCGAGGCAATAAAAACCCAGGGCTACATAAATAAAACATTTATTTTGTTAAAAGTTAATATTGATTTTGAACACATTTGTCCAGTTATGGAGGGACAGAGTAATATTTTTATTAGGGAGAATGTTAAAACACGGAACTGTTAAAATAACGTAGTAGGTACCTATTTTAATTTCTGAAAATAGCACCAAACACTGGCTTTTGCTCTGAATTTTTTGAATCGCAGTTTTCTTTTGTTATAGGTGGCCAGTTCGATTTTCGAATAAACTCTCAGCAATACCATATTATAATTGAAAAACTCTATGATAGATGCGTATCTATTAGAAGTTTTCATACGAATTTTAACGTTCCAAATTCAAAATATCACTTTAATCCCTTGGGAGTTTCATACTACATTATCTCCCTTGGGAGTCAATGACATGCTTTACGTTGAGATTGCGTGATATATATCCGATACATTGTCGGGCAGGCGGGATGAAAAATTATTTTCATACCACCTGCTCGACAATGTTCGATTATATATCACGCAATCTCAACGTAAAGCAGGTCATTGTATCCCAAGGGAGATAATGTTGTATAAAACTCCCAAGGGATTAAAGTGATTTGAATTTGGAACGTTAAAATTCGTATGAAAACTCCTAATAGATAATATGGTATTGCTGAGAGTTTATTCGAAAATCGAACTGGCCACCTATAATTTTAACATTCTCACGTGTCAAAATCGTCAGTCACAAGTACTGCTAAAATAAACTCCACCACAACTTCCATAAATGTTCCTAATAAAAATATTACTCTGTCCCTCCATAACTGGACAAATGTGTCCAATATCAATATTAATTTTTAACAAAATAAATGTTATTTTTATTGCCTCGCAGTAGGTATGAAAAGAAGAGTATGCACCTCTGGGATAAAGCCTGTCTTCGTCTTGGGCAGCTTGAACCCCTCGCTTCACTCAGGACTCTACATAACTCCCTCGCTTCACTCGGGAGTTAAGTTTTAACTCTAGAGTCCCTCGTTACGCTCAGAGTCCAATATGATGCCCGTGACGTAAGACACTGCTTTATCCCCTTGGTGCATAATCTACTATTTTCCCACTAGATGTTGCCCTCGACTTCATACGCGCAAAAAGAAATCGCTCACAAACCGTTCATTTTAGTGTTAGTGCGGAGGAAAATCTTTTGAGATATTGCGTCTTTTTATGTTATTTTCTTATTTATTTTCAGTTAAATGCGGCCGCAGGCGGCAAATGGCCAGTGGGTAAAAACGGCGACTTCTCCCTCCAAGGCACCTACAGCCGAACTTCTGGTATGAGGCCCGACTACGGTGGCATGGGTATCTTCAACTACAGATGGTAGTGATGGCAATATTGAAGATTTTGAAAGCATATTTATGTCACGAAATAGAGTATTTTGTTGCGAATCGACGACTGGATGTGATATTTTTAGCAGGCGCTTCGATAATGTTCCTATTAATTAACTCTATGTATGTAGTCTGGGCAATGTAGTCAAGATTCATTCGATAATTTCGTAGGTGAACTTCGAAATCAAAAATGTATGGGATTTGACATGTCATCGCTAAGTGAATGTCGCTTGCGATGTCTTACGTCAAATCCCATACATTTTGTTTTCGAACTTCGTCGTCGAAATTATCGAATGCATCTTGACTAGGCCCTCTGGTTCCTTAGGGTCAGTATACACTGCGACAATACGCAACGGTACGCGGCCCGGTGCTGAATTTTTAAGATAGGTTCTCTATTGAAAATTGGACTTTATTCACTAAACAAAAAGATACACGTTTCGTATGACATCATCATACTGTACATGTGCTGTGCAGCGTGGTGCAACTTGACATTGGAACTCTTACAATGAAACGTACCTATAACTTCCTGGGTAATGAATAAATTACAATTTTGAATAGCTTCCTTAAATTGCAATACCATGTCACCTATCCCTTTCGTTTCGTCGTGAATGTACCCCTTATTCTTGCCATAAATGTATAGGTTCTCGTAATTGTATTTTAAACGCCATTTACCTCTTGTAACTAGTAAAAGTAACATAATGTAATTAGTCTTAATATTCCAGATTTAAAATAAATATTAGAAACGATTCCATATTTTATTATTTTATTTTTCATAATACGTATTGTTTTGATTATTCTTAATATTGATTAGTCTAAACATGTCGAATATAATGAGGGTGTTTGATATTTTTTCTGCCACTAGGGGGCAGACCCAACGCAAACATCTGCGTCATCTGGTGGCAAAACCGTTAATAAGAATTTTCGATTCTTTGTCTGTCACCAGGCGGCGCTTGGTAGCTTGACGGTCCTTGTCGTGTCAAAAAGCTGTTACGAATTAAAACACCCTCATTTTAACATTTTTAAGAATTTTCTTTAAATAATTATCGAACATCATACACAGCAGGTGTCTTACTTTTCAAAAGCAGCTGAAACATCGATTTTATAATTCTATAATATTATATTATTGTACATTCAACCTATATTATTCATCACCTGACTATTCACATAGAAATTAGAATACAAAACTAGCGCGAAGCATAGAGAATTCTAACTCTTTATGGCTAGCCGCACACGTGCAATGTTATTGTCAATAATTCCTATATTGACAATTATATCCTTGTGTGCGGGCCATATTGCCGTTTTTTTTTGTATGTGTTGACTAGTATTGACAATTTTATTCTGTCAATAATATTGCACGTGTGCGGCTAGCCTATAATAAGTGCGACTACAGCTAAACACGGTATATATAGTATAGTTGTATATTAGTCGTTCTTTATTATTGTATACAATGAAATTCAGTCAATGTCACGTGGGCGACCCTGGAGGTAGTAAGTACAATGAGGTGGAACTGCGCGGAGCTGAGCGCCAGCGCTGCCAAGACTCTGCTCATCATCATCAATGGATGCTGTATTGTGAGTACTTTTAATGGAGAACGTGATAGAAATAGGTTCTAATGATTAGAAGCTACTTGGTTTTATTTTGAACTAAGTATAGGGAAAAGGAATAGATGTAGTTCAGATGTGATAATGTTCGTAGCTTACGGACGAATTCCACCTCACTAAATTCAAGCATCCTAAATGATTCAGTAGCTACATACAGTCAATTCAAAGCATTTAGGAAGGTAGGATTCTAATTAGCGTCCTAAATAGGAACATTATTATTATAGGCTTCTGAGTTCTGACCTAATTCTAAGTAGATTTCTTTTTAGGATCCTAATCAAGACGTCTGAATTAGTGAGGTGAAATATGCGCAATAATGTAAAGTCAAAAGAGATAAGTCAAAGAGGCAGAAAGTGGTCAAATGGGAAGGTTCCCGTCTGACCACTTTCTCATCTTGCAACCCTTATTAAATTTTGATAAAAATCGGCATGTCGTTACATTTATACTTTTTCATACTTAAAACTGTCACAAAATGAATAACAAGAAAATTCGGGTCTAAGTATGAGAGTTAGAACCTTTTCACAAAATATTATAGAGGTAAATGTTTCAATATTGGAACGATATTGAAACATACCCATCTTTTTCTTTCGGTCCGTTATCGGATCGGATAAATGTGAAAACGCTCGCTAGCCAGGGCGTCTAGTCAAGATACATTTGATAATTTCGATGGCGAAGTTCGAAAACAAAATGTATGGGATTTGACATAAGGCATCGCAAGCGACATGTCACTTAGCGATGACTTATGTCAAATCCCATACATTTTTGATTTCGAAGCTCGCCCTCGAAATTATCGAATGCATGTTGACTAGAGGCTCTTGTTCTACTACGCTAGCCTGTGGCGGGTCGACTAACCATTACACCTCATTGCAGCTACTGGCCCTATCCACGTTCGTGTTCGCTGTAGTCGACACGAGGATTCTGAAGCAGTATGGCAAGGAGAATGCCAGTGGTACCTTCGCGGGTGACGTCATCATCAGTGTCACCTGTCTGCTGTTCATCGCTGTGGCTGCCCTGGGCACCGTTGGTGCTTTCATGGAGCATGTCAAGATGTTGTATTTGGTTTGTAGTATTTTTTTGAAGACTATATAGTCTGCAATTAGCAGTGTAGATGAGCAGAAAATGACAAACATGTAATTATTAAATAGGTACATGAATATTGAATACCTATCTACCGTTTACTTGCGCTGATTTCTTTCTAACAGACCAAGTGGTTCTGCAATGTAAGAAAATATCTTCTCATTGTATTCTCAATGTATTCTACTCTTTGCTAGGTTAAATTGTTAAATTTTCTTTGTGAAATTGATCTCTAAGTCTAAAATACTCTTACGAGCCTGTGCCGGATTATTATAGTATCATATATAGCAAATGCTACGGGTCCCGCGCTTTTGGGGTCCTGCACTTCAACGTCTGGTCTGACTGCGACGACCGAGGAAAAATACATTTCATAATAAAACAGGGCTGAAAATAGAACTCTATTAATACAATAATGCTAAACATTGAACCCACGACAGCAATTATAAAAAACCCAACTGAAAATTTGCTACGGGCCCCGCTACGTTGGCTTAATCCGGCACTGTACGAGCTACAAACATGCAATAACAAATATAGTGAAGACTGAAGATTTTTGTACCCTTTACTCCAAAAAGATCGTAACTGCCAGATCTAAGATATTATTGTGTGCTGTGCAATTAAACAATCTTAATTATTCTGTTTTCCAGTACATAGGTTTCCTGATGCTGATGGTGGCACTGGAGGTGCTGATTGCGGTGTACGTGTCGGTGCAGCGCTACGGTCTGCAGTTCCGCGTCAGCGAGTGGCTGAGACAGGACTTCTTCAATAATGACACGGACGCGAGTCATCAGGGACTGTGGGATGAATTGCAGTTGTCTGTTAGTAAAATATTTTTGAACATTGTTTCAGCTTTATTAATCTGTTAGTATTTTGAATAGGTCTTGCGACACTTGACTTCATCTTTAGATTACTGTTCAGTACTTTCATGTAAATTACTTTGTTTCGAAACCTACTTAGAGTCTGGCAAATACAAGATGCTCAATAACCGTATAGGTACTGATGCTAGGCTTAGTTTAATTTACCCCCATCTCTGTGACAACCTTGACTAAATTGGATCGATCTATGAAAGCTGCTCCTCTGTACATTAGTTTATATTTTTACTATGTGGTTAAACTACCGTATTTATACGTGCTGTAAGTCGAGTGTCGAGAACGTGGCCTGATACAGAAATTATTTATAATTGATTACTTTGCCTATTTTAGTACGAGTGCTGCGGACTCAACGGCCCAGAGGACTACCTTGCGATACGACAGCTGATCAGTCTGTCGTGCTGCCCGCGAGCCTACCGCGCCAGGACGGCGTACGCGCAAGAACTTCTGTATAACACTTGTTTAACGTATGTTTTATCTTTATCTACTTTCTACGCTAATATAATAAAGAGGGAAAGTTTGATTATTTGTTCTCCGGAGCTACTGGTAAAGTTACCACGGGGAAGGACACAGGCAACTTTTTATTGCGGGAAAGGAACATGGATTTTGCGCGCACTAAGACGCAACATCTACTTTAATAATCTAAAAAGATATTGAATTAAAAAAATATGAAAAATTATCGGCCCGTTTCAATAACCTATCTATCTATAATATAAATATTTGTTAAAAACGTCGTCATTCAATAATTTGCCGGTTATTCGCGATACGATAAATTTAGTGTTTCTAACAAATAGTTATAGATAGATAGGTTATTGGAACGGGCCGTAAAAGGCTGTTATGTCCTAGTTCACAGAATCTATTTTTATAGGTCCAAAAGCTACTACACGACCGGCTGTGAAGATCAGCTGCTGACCCTGCTGCAATCAGACGCAGAATGGCTGGTGGGAGTCGCAGTTACAGCTTTTTGGTTTGAGGTACGATCTTTGTACTATCAGGGAATCTAATCCATAAGCATTGACTGCAGTTATCATAATTTGTTTGTATTATTTTATTAATACGATATCAAAATGACACGTCATTGACAGCTGTATTGTGACTGGATGCCATGTCATTATTATACAATTAATTAATAGAACACTCTACCTGCATATGAATTAGTTTCCCTGATAGTACAATTTCCATTTAGGTTATTAGTTCTTACTTAATTTTCTCTATTTTTAACAAAATCTAATTACTAAATTATATTAAGTAATATATTAGTCTCATGTCGTGTCCGTTCCAGTGGGTTACGAGAATAAAAGAAGAGAGAAAGTGCTCTTGTGTTTTGCACACACACTTGAGCACTATAAAATAACTCCTGCGTAGCTAGTCTGGTTTCAATGAAACCGGCTACCGGCATCGTACCTTATCGGTGTGGGGTGTTATAATTATTATTATTAACTCTATTATTATTATTATTTAATTTTCAGGCCACTCAAATGTTGCTGGCGATGTATGTGGCGAACAAAGCGAAGAACAACGTACAAGTTTACAAGGCGACAGTTCGATATTAATATTGTTATTGCTAAGTAGGTACCATAGACTAATGATTAGTCTCGCTGGGCGCTCTACTAGACCGAGCCGACGTGCTTGTCAAATACACACTAAATACTAAGCTGAGATCGGCTTACACGAGCCAGTCATATTGAAAGCTTTATGACAGTTGTACATCCCAAATATTTTATTACATTTTAGTTAAAATTGGAAACAATATGCCATGTTGTGTAGTGAAACTATGTAAAAACAATTCGATAAGAAATAAGAAGGACACTGGGATCACATATCATCAGTAATCTACACTAATATTATAAAGAGGAAAACTTTGTTTGTATGTTCGTTTGTTTGTTTGTTTGTTTGTTTGTTTGTTTGTTTGTAATGAATAGGCTCAAAAAGTACTGGACCGATTTCAAAAATTCTTTCACCATTCGAAAGCTACATTATCCACGAGTAACATAGGCTACATTTTATTTTGGAAAAAAATAGGGTTCCGTAAGATATTTGGGTTTTTCGGACACAAGGTGTAAAAAATCAACCAGAAAAGTTACTTATTTTGCGTACGCTGCCTAAACTATAAAAGATAGAACCATAAAATGTTCTAATTAATTGTAGATCTTATAAATATCTACAAAAAAGTCCGCGACATACTATACCTATCTATGTCGAGTGAGGCACAACAACCATTTTTTTATTTAGAAATCTTGAATTTTTTTTGGACTACATTTAAACGCGTTTATTTTACTCATGTTATTAATCCTTATCAAAATAAATTATTTCATCACTAAGTACAGTTTATGTAGATAATATTTGGTCTGTGAATGATTAAAATTGGACGTTTGGTTTTGAAGTTATGGCGAAATTAAAATATTACGATTTCTGCTGCACGGCCCGTTGCGAAGTGGGCGTCACCAAGGCGGGGTGCGCGTGCGGGTTAATGTTTAGTTTAGTTTAGTTTAGTTAAATAGTTTAGTTATTTTATAAACATCAAATTGATAATATCTTAAAATATAATACATTATAATATCTATACATCTATACAGTTAAATACAATTTAAGTGTCTGTTTGTAACTTCAAATTAACAGCTTTTTACATAATGAATCTGAAAGTATATTCGGTACTTACAATAAAATACATTTTTTTAAATTTTTTTCTGTCCGTCTGTCTGTCTGTCAGTCGGTCTGTCTGTCTGTTTGTTCCGACTAATCTCTGAAACGGCTGGACCGATTTTCACGGGACTTTCACTAGCAGATAGCTGATGTTATAGGGTCTAATATAGGCTACTTTTATTTTAGGGTTCCGTTTAAAAAAATAGGATTCCGCTTTCGTTAGTCATAAATAAAGTCGCGGGTAAATTTCAGCGATATCCCAAAGTATATCCACGCGGACGAAGTCGCGGGCAAAAGCTAGTTATAGTATAAATTCGAAATTTCAACATAAAATTACGTAAACTCAAAACGCCATTCAGTGTTGCCGCGTATGCAAGAATCAAGTTCCCCGTAGTTAATAATTTTATGACGTGATTTTATAATCGTCATTGTATTTATTATAATCTAATAAGATACAATCTTTGATTAATTATTACATAGATACGTTATATCCTTACAAAACAGACAATATTTCTGTGCCACGACACACATTGACATGGGCCGCGTGTCAATGTGTCAACGTCGCATAGTAACACAAAACATGCTATTACTCGCGGAGCACACTAACCAAAATTGGCCCGACTCGGGCCAATTCGAGTTTCATTTTTACGCGTTTATAACACTTTTTAATATTATATATCTATGGATACAATGAAATAAATTATATCCTTGGTATTTCATTTACCTAACTTATTTATTGTGATTCTTCAGGATTCTTCCCATGAAACTAAGTAACTATTCGAAAAATACAGATCAAAAATACGAAAAAAATTAAAACGTCATAGTCTTACTCATAATAAAAATGAAAAAGTTTGTGAGGATGTATGGATGTATGGATGGATGTTTGTTACTTTTCCCGCAAAAACTACTGAACGGATTTTGATTAAATTTGGTATGGTAGTAGTTTAGGCTCTGGATTTTTATGCCAAAAATGTACAGGGATATTCGACAGTATAATTACGCGGGCGGAACCGCGGGTAACAGCTAGTTAAATATTATATTATTACTAGACGTTGCACGAGACTTCGTACTCGCAAATGGTTATCCCGTTGTAACCGTACATTTTGCCGCGATAAAAAGTAGTGGAAATGCTTCCCCGTGGTCTAATCTATAATATCTGTACCAAATTTTATCACAATCGGTCCAGTAGTTTCGGAGCCTATTCAATGCAAACAAACAAATTTTTCCTCTTTATTATATTAGTAAAGATGTGTAATATTACTATCGTACTATCTGCCTCGACACACGTTATTCTGTCTTGATTAATAAATAAATAAAAATTAGACCTAATGATTTGTTTACATGTACCTACCATTTTTCTAAAGCAGAATTCGGGTGGAGCCACGGGCAAAAGCTAGTTTTAACTTACCTGAATATAATAAACCAATAACTTAAGTAATAGACTAGACCTAGAGCATAAGATATTTTTCCCGTCAAATCAGGCAAAAGTTGAGTAGCTGGCATCACAATTTTTCACGCACACTAGAATTTGTCACATGTCATTCAATTGTCACTTTACACACTACAATAATTTGTGGCCGCATTGACAAGGTGTCATCTCAAGTCATTCTTTGTGAGTGCTCTATCTAGTTGAGCGCCCAGCGAGACTAATGATTTACCTATGGTAGGTACAAGGGAAAATTGTAAAATTAAACCACCACACCACCAAATTGGTATCGATTAATATAACACGCTACCTAAATTTAGAATTATACAAGGGTAATTCTGTTAATTTTAAAGCGCTTCATGAATCAGTCAATAGATTTTACTTATAATTTTATATATTCTTATTTTATATTTTATATATTGCAAGTGAAATTTGTATATTTTACAGGTACTAAGACAAAAATAAACCAAAACAATAATAATTGTGTCTTTATTTATTTCTCTATCTTGTTTCTTTGTAAGTAAAGGTGTGTAGAGCCCTTGTAGAGCTTGTATGATCCTATTTTCCACAAGGCTAATGCCAATACGATGAATTTTGAAGCACTTGTTTTTGAGGTTTCAGTATCTACTTAGAGCGGTCGTGGTTAAATAATCTACACTAATATTATAAAGAGGAAAACTTTGTTTGTATGTATGTTTGTTTGTTTGTTTGTTTGTTTGTAATGAATAGGCTCAAAAAGTACTGGACCGATTTCAAAAATTCTTTCACCATTCGAAAGCTACATTATCCACGAGTAACATGGGCTAAATTTTATTTTGGAAAAAAATAGGGTTCCGTAAGATATTTGGGTTTTTTGGACACAAGGTGTAAAAAATCAACCAGAAAAGTTACTTATTTTGCGTACGCTGCCTAAACTATAAAAGATAGAACCATAAAATGTTTTAATTAATTGTAGATCTTATAAATATCTACAAAAAAGTCCGCGACACACTATACCTATCTATGTCGAGTGAGGCACAACAACCATTTTTTTATTTAGAAATCTTGAAATTTATTTGGACTAAATTTAAACGCGTTTATTTTACTTATGCTATTAATCCTTATCAAAATAAATTATTTCATCACTAAGTACAGTTTATGTAGATAATATTTGGCCTTTAAATGATTAAAATTGGATGTTTGGTTTTGAAGTTATGGCAAAATTAAAATATTACGATTTCTGCTGCACGGCCCGTTGCGAAGTGGGTGTCACCAAGGCGAGGGGGTGCGCGTGCGGAGTTTAGATTATTCGGTAATTTTTTTTGTTTTGTGTTCGTTGTAACTATGATGGATAGTTACTTGAATACCTATTTATTTAGTGTTTGTTGTATTGTTAGTCCTGAAGAGTATAGGTATTTCATACGATAAAAGTATACCCACCTACTTATTTCATTGAGTTTTAGTAGGTACCTATATTAATTTGTTTCTGTTTGTTTTGAACTTTAGACTAAATTTCGCCCGTTTGGTAGAGGTTTAAAGACATTCTGTAGTATTAGTATTGTACCCGTGCGAAGCCGGGGCGGGTCGCTAGTAATTATTATAAAATGGCTGTGTTCCGCGGAATAAAGCGCTTAATTATTATCGGCCAGGACACGTTTGCTGACTTCAATACCGTTATTCCACCATTTTGCTTATTTAAAGCTAGCGGTCGCCTAGTCGGTCGGTTTGCTTAAGCTTTTTGTTAGTGCTTTTTTCCGCGGATCACAGCCATTGTATTAAAATACTTTTAAAGGCTCAATAACATTATTATGATTAATTGATTCAATTTCTTTAAATTTTGAATTTTATTACTAAAACTAGCCGACACATGTTGATCTGTCTTAATTTTGAACACCTAAATCCACATTTGCTATCTACACCTATAAGCTTTCAAGGGCAGTTTTGCAGTCCAAACAAACTGAACGCACCAATAAATATGTGATAGTCGAATTTCACTGGAGTCACGAATTTGGGATGCCAACGGAACGAACATCAAAATATGTTGTCTTACACAGTTAGTACGAGAAAATTTACTTGACGTTTTGAGTGTTTCTTTTCAATTTTTCAATATTTATCATCCTTTAATCCTTCCTCGATCTTTCGCAATTATTTCAAGATCAAAATACCTAATTCGGTCCAGTTGTTCTCCAGTTTAAATGAGACAAAGAAATTGCTATTAGTTTTTTTTAAATCCACGCCTAATAATAGGATGACAAGTAGGGCAATATACCGGGGCAATCAATCGATAATCAAGTAATTGTGTCAAGAGAACTCCCTTATGGTGAGTGAAATGTATTGGCGAGGATGTTTAATAATTCACAATAATTCCTATGGCATGTTAGACAAAGGAGCGGGGCAGAAGCCCTGAGGCATGGGGACGACAACACCTGACTTCCCACGTCCTAGAACATAAAATAATAGTCGATTAAGTCAAGCGGAGCGGGGTAGAATACGCTTCCGCTTAAGCGTCAATTCGAAATTCAAAAAGTTTTATTTCTTAGCTTAATAATAAAACTTATGGAATTGTCCCTACGTGATGCCTGCCACTGGTTCGGGAACTAACCTGAGAAAAACCGGCATAAGAAACTCGCACGGGGCCAAATTATTTCAGTAAAAAGATGGAAAATTGTTTTTTTTTTATTATAGTTTTACAATGTAATAACTTAATCTGGGTATATTATATTAACAAAAGTCAGGATATGTAAAGTACATAATATAGTACATATAAGCAGCCTTGCAGGTGGCCATGCTATTCCCAAGGTCTACAATCGTCAGTAATTTTTTCAAATTAATATAAACACCGAAGAAGGCCTGCACCCCAATCGCGCTAAGTTTTTTCAGTTGAACCGCAAACGAAACGTTGACGTTACTCGACTTTTTGAATGATTCGGTATCGCGCTAACGTTTTGACAGATAGTTGGGACATAACTGCACCGCAGCTGAAGCGCAAACGCTGTCAAAACAAAAAGTTGATACGGAGCTTCTTTTCCTCGCACGTTACTGAAACGTTCGTTGTTTTTTGAGGTCTAAGAGTGAGAAAACAATTAAACAAAGTGAGATATAAAAATAAAAATTGTACCTAGATTTGTTGGTAATTAAATATTCAATACGGCAGTGGCTCAAGCTGTTTGTAAGGCTGTATTATGTATCCAGACGTGAGAATTTATGCGATCGCATCGAGTAAAAGAAATGCCTCCGATCGCATGTTTATACTAAAAGGAACCGAACTACAAAGGCAATAACAAAAGCCCTAATTATTATAGAAGTGGCCCCCCACATGCCACCAACCTTGTGTTCGGATGTTTGGACGTAGAGACGAAGGTAAATTCCTATTTAGTAGTTCTTAGGGCCACACGCATATTTTAATGAATCTATTATATGTAAATAAAATGCCGGGGTGCTTGGCTTGCATGCAATGATGGGCATCTCTGTTAGGTTACTCCTCATCTATGTTGATGGGCCATTGTGCATCCACATGAACTATGAAGTGGGATACTATAGTCTATGATAGAAAAGATTACCATTCTCTAAATGTTCAAATAGTAACCTTAAGCAAGCATCTAATGTAAAATGTAAACTGGTACTTGAGAGATAATATTATACCTAATTTGAAATTATTTTTCTGTTACAGATGTGCGATGCAAAATTAAATATTACAGTGTCATGGGCAAGTTACCCATTAAATTCATACTTAACGCAGCTGCATGTTGTAGATGGAGATTGGAGAGGACATGATATATCTTTAGGTAAATACTAATTGCACATATTATTGCACAATAAGACTTGAACAAAAAGTTTGTGCAACTTAAACTAACAAGAAAATAAGTTATGTCTGCTTTGTTTACTTATGTAGAATAATAAATAATTATAAAACTATTGTTATAAGCACATAAGGATTGTGTTGCGGTGTACTTTGCATTGGTGCAGTTATAAAACTATTTTATTAAAATTTTCTTATTGATGTTTGTTCTATTTTAGGGGAATCAGATTATCCACTAAGGCCCATTATGATGACACCATCTGACCCACAGCCTAACAGTCCCGAAGAACTTGTGTTGTGTGAACAAGCTTACATTTGAATGCCATACTGTGAGTTTGTGTTGAGCCGATGTAATGTGCGAATATCTTTAAGGAGTTTAAAAATATGATGCCTATGGAATCTTGGTAGTTTATCAACTCCCATCTAATGATGAAATTTAAATTAATATGAGTGTGTGTGAGGAATTAATAAAAAATGATTTGTATTTATAAAACTTGTTTAATTTAACAATAATTAGTCAACAAATTAACATGTAAGTACTATGTGAAAGAAACTAAAATAATAGCACCATTAACAAAAATATTAAGACATAACCATTATAATATACTAAAAGTAATTTTAACACTGTTACATATAGTTTTAATTTTAACGCTTTATTTGTAGATGTCACCGTAAAATTGTAAAAATGGTTAAGAGTGTAATAAAACTAGTGAAATTGTAAAATGTTGATGATCCGACGCGAATATGCTGCCTATAATTTCACAAATTATTTTTCGTTAGATTATAAATATATAGTTTTAATATTTCGACATATTTTTACAATCTCGTTAGTTATTTTACAATCTAACGGTTTTTACAATTTTACAGTGACATATATAAATCAGTATATAAATAAATAATTATGCAAGTACTATAAGCAATTCGAATAACACTGTTAAACAGTGTTATTCGAATTACCAGTAACAAAATACTTACAACTATTAAAATTATTGAAAGTAGTTTGCACTGTATATTCTTTTATACCTTAATTCTTAACAGTACATAAACTTGGTTAAAAATAAACAGTTAAAGAATAAATATGTAAATACTATGACAAACTAGAATGAAAGACAATATATTTATGTATTGTATAAGACATCAAATTCGCACCAGATTTACTCTTAGTCAAGAGTGGAACTAATGCCAATTTTAAAAGTAAAAAGAGCCTTGGGCTGGGACTATGCAACAGTTTTCATCTCTTGGTGAGGCTTCGGCTTGTCTGGTATACTAAACAATGATAAACAGATGAACAATAAATTAATTATTTATGATTGGTTAGAAAATATAAATAAACAGTCATTGCAAAGGATTTGTTTTATTAGCTTAGTTTAAATTTTATATATAAAATTAAACAATACAATAGTCTTCGAGAAGTTTGTAAGAATTTTACATTACCTGTCTTGTAAATCTGTCTGCACTCTCGGCCAACTATTTGAAACCATGTGCCGTAATGAGGACTGCTTCTAATATGCCTTAATTTTTTCGATATTTAAAATCATTAGCCGGGATTCTTGTATCGCAGTCCTATTAGCTGAAATTTTAAAAATAATAAATTAATCTTTTCTGATTAGGTTTTAATGCTAGATAAAAGAACACTAACATATTCTTACATTTTAATAGTAAAATGTCTCACATTAATTAATGAATTTTATGGAGGCAAATGGACCTTGCCAGACATTGGGCAAGGGCCCAAAAAATAAAAGAAAAAGTTCTTTCAGTAAATGTTACTGAGGTTATAACATGGTTATATAATAAATTTATTAGGTACACATACCTTTGCCCGTTCTTGCGTGTCCTTCGGCGTTAAGTATGAGCGAGCATCCTCGCCATAATCTTGATGAAAGAGCTCGTACCTCGCCCACAGAACACAATTACTCCTCTCGCCTCGTTTGACCTAACTCTTCCGAGAGCTAGTAGGTACCTAAGTATATAGGTCTTTGTATTTTTCTTAATACTCCAAGAGCAGCGTCCGCGACCGTTGTTTGACGACGGCATTCACAATATAAGAAGACGACGGTTTCATAATTATTCACAGTTTAAGAAGGAAGTAATTTATTGGAATAAAATAAACGAAAAACCAAGGATGTCAATAAAATTATTAGTAACTTCCTCTTCTTTTAAATCCATAAACCACAAATTTCAAAGCAATTAGTGCGGCGCGCAAGTAAAATAGATATCGATTATGCTAAAATCACAGATATTTACAAAAATCCTAGGTTCGCATCCCTAATGTCAACCGAAACGTTACGTTCCGTTTCGTTCGAGTTTCGTCTGAGGTTGAGTTACTTCAAAAAGGATAGCGCGATACTGAAATTTGTTCAGACGCACCGCAAACGAACCGTAACTGAAACGCAACCGAAGCAGAGATGAACCTGAATTGAAACGTTGAAAAATAGCGCGATTGGGGTGCAGTACCTCTAAGATCTGAAAGACTGCCAGATCTAAAATAATATAGTGTCTTATGCAATAAAAAATCTTAATAATTTTGTTATATTGTACGTATTATGTTTATTTAAAGATAGAATAAAGCTTATCTTTTTCCATCCAAATCGGAAATTGAATGCTGTAAAACAACGTTTAAATCATATTTTGCCTAACTATATTGCCCAAATAAAGGATATTTTTGTTAAATTCAGCTTGAAAACCCGTCAACTTATCAAGATAAGTTAACTGAAAATCGTTAAGAAAGGGGTTCTTAATTATTTTTTAATAAAATATAAACCGTTAAAAATCGCTGCGCCTACTTCCATATTCGCTCCTCATACTCGCGGCGTAAATGCAATGATCGATATAAGTCCATTTTACGTGGACACGTCACACTTGCTTCACATCGCGTTACCAAACCGGACATCATAAACCGGATATAACAAGAATCGGACATTACAAACCGGGTATTCTCAAAACCGGACACGATGAAGCCGCGGAACATACGCTGTATGAAGTTCTTCCTGGCGCTTTTCAACATTGTTTTTATTGTGAGTGACCGATACCTATTAAATAAAAGCTTTGCGTGGCTTATGAGCTTTTTATTAAATTAAAAAAAGCACTTCGAAGTTTTATTGTATTTTGTATTTAAATTTTACATTTCTATAAGAGTATAAAAATAAGATAAGTATAATATTATTTTCATAAAAATGTTTTTATAGCATTAAATGTAAGGTTATACATCTAAATATAATCCTACTAGGTACTATTATAATAATGAATGTGAAAGAATTCTTACTCATTAAATTGATGTGCAATTACTTATGTATTGATTTTCTTTGTTTGGTTCATTTGGTTTGCTTTGATCGACGGTTCGACGACGGCATCGACGGTTTGCTTTGAATTAAAATTACGCTTTATATTACGCTGTACGAGCCAATCACTAGAAGTTAAGATACCCACTTAAGGCCCTCCCCCGAGCAAAAGACCTTGAGGCGGTCAGCCGCATAACTCAGTTGAAAATTTTTCACATAACTTACTTCAAAATTGACCAAAAAAAAAATTTAAACGGCGAATATCTAGCTTATGAAATTGCCTATCTATTGGTGTGTGTCCCAAATAAAATTAACTTGTAAATACTATGGAGACGCTGAAACTATAATTGAATGTTCATTGGCTGACCGCCTCAAGGTCTTTTGCTCGGGGGAGGGCCTTAATTAGTATACCCATAATTACTGCAAAACATTCTAAAACTAGCTTCGTTTTTAATGTGCCAGCAACTTTTAATGGAAACGGAACCCCATTTTTTAAACGGAACCCGGAACGGAAGATTAAAGTATCCTAAGTTAATCCTTAAAACATCAGCTAACTATCAGTGAATCTCAAGTCAAGATCGGTCCAGCTGTTTCAGAGATTAGCCGTAACAAACACACAAACAGACGGATAGACAGACAAAATTTTTTAAAATTGATTTTTTGGCGTAGATAGGAACCGTATATCATTATTCGAATTTAGTGCAAAGCTGTGAATTTAAATTACGAACATACACTTCAATTTTATTTATTTCTATAGATAATTATATTAATCCAAACAAAAAGAAATATAGGAATCTAATCTATAAAACCAAACTGAAATAATGTGAGTTTTACGTGATACAAAGCTAATGCTGAAGAAACAAAGGCATCGGGAAATGGCGCGAAAATTGCTCATAATATTATGTCGCTATCGCGTGACGACGACAAAAAATTGTCGATTAGATCAGCCGCTTGCTATATTGTGTCTATTACTTAATTGCTAGAGGGTGAGTGGTGACAATACAATAGTGGTCAGGGGCTGTGTCAGGGGTGAAAAAATAAAAAAGTGAAAAAAACTTTCTCCACGTATTGTGAAAGACTTGGCGCAAACGGGCGTTCGATTGTAGTTACCTAACGTCACCGCTACATAATTTTCATAGACTTTAATGAGGGTTTTTAATTCGTGACATCTGACAGCTTTTTGACATGACAAGGACCGCCGAGCTACCAAGTGCTACCTGGTGACAGAAAAAGAATCGAAACATTTTATTGACTGCTTTTGAACCGTTACCAGATGACGCTTTGTTTTTTTTTTAAATAGAACGAGCAAACGGATCATCTGATGGAAAGCGATTACCGTCGCCCATGGACACCCGCAACATCAGAGGAATCGCAAGTGCGTTGCCGGCCTTTTAGTAGGGAATACACTCCCTTCTTGAAGGTTTGTGTGCGTTGGGTCTGCCCCCTAACGGAAGAAAAAATATCAGAATACCTCATTACCGTGACTGTATATAAAAGCTATGAAAAAACCATTCGCTGGTCACGGTTTTTATGTAGCCCGTTTGCACTGAGCCTTAATACTCGTATCTACTAACCTAACGATTCTTTTCTTCTCTGTGCCTATTAAATCGAAAAATACTAAGACGGTCAAAAACTACTTGTTTTCTAAAAATTTAAAATACGTAGATCGTACTATCGACAAAGTTGCCGCTCGACCAGGCACACGATGTATCATGTAAATTGCTTAACAGCTCCGTTGAATTACACACGCACACATATACCTACGTGTAAACACGTAGTTCAACCACATCTGCAATCGGTGTGGTCACTTCCTTTGTGTTTATTTTGTGGCTTCCTATTGCAAAGACAGAGTTATGAAACTGGTCGAATAGAAACTTTGTCGATGGTACATTTTTTTGTCATATTAGCGAATAAATACATTTTCCAGCTCTTCGGCTTGGTGATAATGGCCATCTGCGTGATCAACATGCGCGAGCGCAAGGCGGGGCAGTCGGCGCTGTCGCGGGGGGTGCTGTCCTTCCTCTTCACCCTGGGCCTGGGGCTGCTCATCACTGCTATACTGGGCTGTATCGGATCTCTGAGAGAGAATGTGAAGATGCTTTATGTGGTAAGTATAATAATATTATGTATTTAAAGATTTTCATAGCATTCGTTTTAAAAAAAATGTTTTGCTGCCTGATTTATTCCAATCGACAGTTTGTTCTTATAATGATGTTCGGTAAATTCAATTACGGATATTTTGGGCATATAATATACTGCTTATGTATAGACGTTTAGGCGGAAAATAAACATTGTTGTACTCGAAAAACTTTCATTATACGGGGAAGTTTGCATTGAGCGGAGATTCACCCATAATAAGATGATTTTTTAACTTTTGAGTATGACAATCCTTTTTTTGTCTAAACGTCTTTATAATATGAGCACTGAGCAATATCATACAGGAATACTTTTTCATCGGTACAAATTTTACCATGTCATTGGTATCGATAATAGAGTACATTTCACAAATATTTTTTTTTTTCATTTCAATTAATTTATCCTTTAACCAATCTAATGCATGGGCGCACTAACTACAAGGCGTCAACGGGTGCGGTATGAGGTAGGGGGCGGCGGGGTGGGGTAAGCGATCGGCCGGGCGGCGCATGAATTAGCAACAAAGCATCGATAGATGCGTAATGCATCCACATTTTTTATTAGTTTAGCGGATAAGTTTGGGGATTGATAATTTTGTTTTTTTGTTCCAAAGGGGTAGTAGCAAAAATCGCTAGTATTTTTTATTTTTGACATCAATTACGTATGTTGATTTATTGTACTGGTGAAAAAATAATCCTGTATACCCAAAATATCCGTAGTTGATTTTACCAAAATATGTTATTATATATCTAATCACTTCTACACTATGTAGTACAACGTACACGACACCCTTATCGTCTTAAAAATGATTGCTCTTTTTCGAAAGTTTTACAACATTTTACATTATGTATAATATACTCTTCTACTTTCAGTTCACGCGTTCTTTCACTTTGCTTAGGTAAATCGTACGCGTGATTCCTCATACTCCTATAATGACATATCTCTTCCACTTTCAGTAGGCGTGTTCCCTAATATTATTAATCTCTTCAACTTTCAGTACGCATGTTTCTGAAGTGAAAAAATGTTCACTTCTGCTAAGCCTGTTTTATTCCAGAACCTCAATTCTCGTATTTAAAGTAGACTTTTATTTTACTTTGATTGTATTGTGAGTGAAGCGACATAGTCATCATGAACTGATTTTATGATGTTTAGACCAATCAGAGCGCGTTTCACGTTGGTTTAACGTTTACGAGAATACCGTTTGACAGTTTTAGCGTATCGGGGCTTGATTGTAATAGTATTAAATGATAATGCAGGTTTTATTTAGCAGAATTGACCCTCTGATCTTTTCTACTTCTAGTACGCGTGTTTCCTGATATTCCTGGTGTCGGTGGAAGTGATAGTGGGCGTGGGCGGCGCGGTGCTGAGCGCGTGGGTCGGCGGGGGCGAGCTCCGAGTCCAGTTCTACAGGAACTCCACTGAGGATGGCCAAGCGCAGGCATTCTGGGACAACTTACAGTCGGAGGTGTGATACTGTTATCTACAGTCTATACCAGGGTTTCTCAAACTTTTGGCTCCACGAACCCCTGTTAAAGTTTCCAGATGACAGCGAACCCCTTGACTAACCAATTATATCCCCCAAGGTTGTTGAAGAAAAATAGGTTTTTATTTCAATATAAGGTAACAAAAACAGTGTCAAAATAAATATTTTTTAATATTAGTTTTAACCTTAATTCTGGCTCGGCATCAAATTGATTTCTGTATTTCGTTTGCATCATGACCAGTGTGAAAACTGAAAATCCACTCTTGAGTCATCAAGCCGCCATTACGTAAATCTTGCCGCGAGCCCCCTACCGACGAATGGCGAACCCCTAGGGGTTCGCGTACCCCACTTTGAGAAACCCTGGTCTATACTAATATTATAAAGAGGAAAAATTGTTTGTTTGTTTGCATTGAACAGGCTCAGAAACTACTCGAGTATGGACCAATTTGGCACATATATAGAGTAGACCACGGAAATGGACATATTATATGCTACTATTCATCGCGGCAAAATGCATGGTTCTCTCGATGATCAAATGATTAGATCTAATCAATTGTAATAATTTCATTAACAATTAGACCTTTGAAATGGATAGGAATTATTTTTTAATGGTAAACTACATCAGATAGAAAATCTTGACAAACATCACGTCTCTGTAGGATCCACCGTTGTTGATACAGTCAAAATAACAATAACTCCCCACACCGATTTCGGTGACGGTAACGAGTTTGGTAAGGACAATCAGGTGATTAGCCTGCATTAGACATAGTCATCATGTAAGGACAATCAGGTGATTAGCCTGCATTGTCCTTACCAAACTTGGAAACAACATGTTTTATTGTTCCAATGCGGGAATCGAACCCACGACCTCCGAGTCGAGAGCCAATGCTCGAACCATTAGACCACGGAGGCTGATACAGTCAAACAGAACATATGACTACAAACTTAATTATTGTTTGAAACATCGCTTTCTAGAACCAATGCTGCGGCGTCGACGGGCCACAGGATTACGAAATCGTCCACCGCGACATCCCTCCATCATGCTGCGCTAAGGCCCATCCACTTCGAGAAGGTGGTGCTAGGCGGCACCTACACGCTACCTGCCTGACGGACAAGTCGTACTACATGCGCGGGTGTGAGGAGGTGCTCAGACAGAAGAAGGCGTTTAAGGGGAATATTTTCATATCGAATGGAGTCATTTTCACTTTGCTAGAGGTAGGCACTGGCTTAATGAGGGTTTTTAAATTCATAAAATCTGACAGCTTTTTGTCACGACAAGGACAGTTGAACTACGAAGCGCTACCTGGTGACAGAAAATTAATCGAAAATTCTTATTGACCGTTTTTGATACCACTTACGCCACCAGATGACGCTTTGTGTGCGTCGGGTCTGCCCCCTAGTGATAGAAAAAATATTAAACACCCTCGTTGAAAGAGAATTAAAAAAAAATCTCACTGTTCAATAATGGAATAAATACTACTTTTACCAAAAATTATATAATAATCAAAATATATACCAAAAAATTTATAGTAAATAAAATTACGCTTTGTACGGCCCTATTAAGGTCATTGATTCATACAGCTGAATGTATTGATGCCATTTAGGAAAAGTCTTTGCTTCCTCTTTAAATCACCCGTTTCTGAGAGGTTAATGACCTCCGTTCCTTAGAGAGCAGTACGTAATTTGAATAATAAAAATTGTATAATTAATTAAAATATATCATTCTAATCTAATAAAGTTATAAGATAATAGAAATTCATAAGATAATAGAGTAGAAATTGCTTCTAATTTCTGTCACCACATCATACTCTTTTTTATGAAGCTTGTAGTTTGACTCTAAAATACAATAACCATGGCCACGTTTGAAGACGTGGCTCTATCTGCGTAAATTTGGTTACTTCATGACTTCGTGAATAGCTGAAATTGGAAAAATATTTAATTCTCTTTAAGCAGAAAATATTAAAAAAATTGCATTCTTTTACTCTGTTTTCAGATTGTTTGCATCGTGTTGTCTCTGTGGATGGCTAAGTCAGTGAGGAACGAGAGAAGAAAACTGCAGCAAAACCTTCAAGCTCACTTTGAATCTTAGCTTGATGATACTCTCACACGCTAGCCAAACAGCTCGGTAAGCAGGGACCCACGGGCTAAGCTAGAGGGCAACCACGAACAACATAATCTGATTATTTGTCAAGCTGTTGGTCTAGTGTGTAGTCAAGCATTACTTGTTGAAGCATTTTAATACATTACACGTGTGGTCTGTATTCTGTATTGACGTGTTCATATTACACTATAATCACTTAGTATTCGCTGCAGTAAGATATTCGGGTTATAATGAATGTATTTGTATGAAATTTAAACGTGTGATTCAAGGCAATATTAATTAAAAGTTGAATATTTTTGTACAATGTGTTTGATGCTACCAGTGTGTGTGAAATATCTAATGGTTTAAGATTAAAGATAAAGTGTGAGCAATTTTCAATGAAAATGTTTGGAAAATGTGTTCACTTTGTTCAAATTTTTTAATGCTGTTGTATATGTCGCAAATATGAGTATGCAAGTTTTGCTATCATAGATGTCATTATTATAATAGCTCCCTACACTGATTTCGGTGACGGTGGCCGGTTTCATTGAAACCAGGCCAGTTACACAGGACTAATTTTTAGAATGCCTAAGTGTGTGCGCAGAACACAAGAGCACTCTCTATTCCTTTACCCTCATAATCCAGTGGGACGGATCACAGCCACGACTGACGAGAGATCGGGCTCAGGTCCGACTTTTTACATGCCCATCCGACGCATGGATCATCTTTCTTGTCAGACAATCAGGTGATCAGCCTATGTCATTATTATAAAGATATTATAAATAACAGAAATAAGTTAAATAACAGCTGTTCTTTAGCACAAATTAGTATAGTTGTCGTGTAGATAATTCAAATAAAAGTTTTTATACACAAGCCACCTTTCGATGCAATAACTAGCTTACTACTACAATATTGTACTTCAAGATAAATCGTTTTTGTATACTTTGATGCATAACATTAAGTAAGGTTTTTTTTAAATCTATATCAACAGGGTATTCGCAATTCTGTAGTTTTTTATCTAATAAATAAATCATCATTTTTACGTAGCAAAATGTCGTAGCAACGCTACGAAAAGGGTTTCAACCAGCCATTGTAGATCTACTCATAAACTTTTTTTACACATAATTTGGGGGAAGATCGCACATAACGAGACGATACTGCATTTTAAAATAGTGATTCAAAATTGAACTTTATTCAGCAGCGACGTGTGCATGTAACACGATTCACACCGGCTTCACGTTTAATTAAAATACATTAACTGTGACAGTTGAATAAGTATGACTTCGTACTTGGATATTTACGGATTTTACAGTTTCTGTCTGAGGTAATTAATTTCTTAAGATAGCTGTTAAAATAAGTTCTACAACTGTTCTTGCATGTATAGGCTAGGGCTTTCCTTTAAGGCTGCGCTAGTCGGTTTTTTCTCCATACAAATGCTGTTGGTGATTTACTCCCAAGTCAAACATTGTAGACCCAAATTCTAGCATAATATCGATTTTTATGACACTTTTTGCTTTTGCTTATATTTCTGAAATTCAAATTAGTGTAGAAGATAATAGCCTCCAAACATCGCATTTTTAGCGCAACTTTGAACGTAAATAAAAATAAAACGAAGAATGATAATAAAAAAGCAAGCAAATACCGACACAGTTCGATTATTCAGCAATTGAGATAATTTTACTTCAGACAAAAATATTATATAGTTTTTTCATAAAACACAAACAGCTGAGTGTCGATTTGCGTAATTTGAAGACGCCTTTTCTAAAATACTTTACACAGCTGCATAAATGTGTGCAGTATAGCTTCTCTTATAAGTATAGATTACTATTTTATGGGTATATTATTTTTTCCCCGATATTAGGTGAAATAACAAGCATTTTTCCCGCGCGCAGCACTGAGTTCGAGCCGTTGACTAGCGCACTCTTAATAGATGACCAGCCTCCGCTACTGTTATTCAGAATACGAGATGATACATGTTTAATTACAAGAGCGGCTTTGCGCTATGCAGAGGGGTCTAGTTTGACATTCGAACTTTTGCAATAGGGAATATGCATAAAAATAAAAATAACTTAAAACATATTAATATGATACTAGGCTGAAAAACAAAAGCAATGGCGAGAAAATTTTTAATATCTGTTGATAAATGAGCAAGATATGAGCGGTCTAAATTTATAGTCTATCTCTTTCTAGCAAAACGGAATTACTTATGAACTTTCTATGAAAGTCGTGTTATGTGACGTCACGTTACACATCCGATCTCCCTGTCTAATATACTACTTTAAACATTCATGTCTTTGTCATTTTTAATGATATCCAAAAATTGATTTTACCATACGGTTTACCAAACAAGATAGAACTATATAAAAAAATGTGCATATTCCCTATTGAAAGTTCTTGTGTAGTGTACAAAGTTAAATTTTTAATTAAGAGCTGCGTCGCGTGCTGCCTCGTTTCAGTGTAAGATGATCTTTAAAACCTATTTAATGTCGTACACACATAATTTTGAACAAAAAATGCGCGCACTATTAACATTACAATTTTTATAACGCTTAGACGGAGAGCTCGCGAACTTTTCTATTCTTAAATTTTTTACCTTGCTATGTTCATGACTAATATGTAATAATTTAATAAACCGAGCTGATTCCTGTGATATAATAGTAGTTTTTATTATTTTTACTATAAATTACCTAATGTTTAAATAAATGAAAACAGCTGAGTAGAAGTGTAAAGGGTCCAATGCTTAATGTTTATAAATATTTTTTTTCTATCTTGTATACTCTATTATTCATAATTCCATGTTAGCTAGTTCAAGATTAACACGATATAAATGTGTGGTTGTGATTTATGTAAATATGCTTGTTTTATACAATTTGCAATAGAATTTTATATTTCAAAAGCAAGGGGTAAACGGTATTTAAATAACAAACACAAATGTCAAACACAGATATTTATTTAAGAAGGCAACATTTATATTTTCACTTTAATAAATTTGAAAATTAAATTGTAGTTTTATTTTACAAATTTAATGAGTAATGATTTATTTATATGTACTATATGGTTTGTATTTTTATAGGATAAGTAAAACTTACTTAAAACATTAATAATACAGATAAATTTATAAAAAAATAAGAAATAATTTATAAGTTTTCTAAATTAAAATGAAATAGTCTTGGTTGGTCAAAGTCTTGTTCGTAATTTTTTTCCGATAAAATGATTTATACTCACATTAGGCTGCAAATCTTAATCCTAAATAAATAATACAGCTACATGAGTTAATAATGATTGGTTAAATGACTAGTAAATGCTTCGTATAATACAAAACTTATAATCTACATTAAAATTATGGTAACTTACAAAATTATAGCGAGAAGACACAAGCGTATTTATGCACTTACATTTATAAAACTAATCTACATTAGAATGACAAAAAATCGGCTTATTGACAGAAAAGAGAGCTGTGAATTTCAATCAACTTAACGTTCTAATAACTCTATCAAATCTTACAGTATTATTAATAAACTTTCAATTAACATAACAAAATAATTGATAATTTATACGAATCTGAAACTATAAAATTTTTTGAGAAAATAAAGTCAGGGGATCTTGGACTATTTTTCATCAAATTCATTAGATGTATGCCCAGCAATGGCTAATCAGTTTATTTAAATTTCTAAGCAGAATATAATTTACTACTAATGTGGGTTATTAAATAACATTACATAGGCTCTATGTAATTTTATAGAGGTCCGGTCTTCGACAGATAGGTAGTAAATAAATTTGATTTTGAGTTAGGTAAATTGAAATCTAATAAATATTAGTAGTATTTGATTAAGAGTGCAGGGATATTAAACTACTATAGTTCTAAAATTCGTACTAGTCTAAACTTGGATCATCTAAGGCTGGGACTGTGTTGTCCGGCTTAGTAAGGCCGGGTTAAATTCAGAGCAAGCGCAGAGTTCTATTTTCAGATCTATTCTATTAACAATAGAGCTGAAAATCGAACACACTAATGTCGAGTCAAATATCAACGTCACTTCGATTTTCAGATTTATCGATTTATTTTCAGATTAATTGTTAAACACTAGAGATGAAAATCGAAAACACAAGTGTTGAGTCGAATGTCAAGGTTAGTGATAACTCGAAACTTCGATTTTCAGTTCTATTGCATTAGCGCAGAGTCCTATTTTCAGTGCTCTGAATTTTCCCGGGCCCGGCGGATTCCGGGCCATATACTCCCAGCCCAAGCCAAATAATACCTCGTACCTCAGACGTGTACGTACATTAGGACGGTGCAGGAGAGATGACAGAACTCGATTAAGCCGTCTCTCTGGTCTTGCCGTGCGTTTTGATCGAGTGGGCGAGCCAAAGCGCTAACACGATGCCTGCCACCTGAAAAAAAACAACAGAATTAATGAATTAACTTTAAAAAACCCAGCCATGTGCGAGTCGGTCAGTTCCGTACAAAACGGCAAAAAAATCACGTTTGTTGTATAGAAGCCTTTTTAGAAGTATGTTAAATATTTTTTTCGTGTTTTCGGTATTCGTTGATATAGCGGCAACAGAAATATCATTAGTTTCTGTGAAAATTTCAATTGTCTAGCTATCACGGACAAGGAGATACAGCCTGGTGACAAACGGATGGACAAATAGACAGACAGATAAACAGCAAAGTCTCAGTAATAGAGTCCCTTTTTTCCGAACACAAAAATTGTGACACACAAAAAGAACTCAAACTAAAGAAAAAAAAAAAAACAGATTTCTGCGAACCACACTGTGAGGCCGCTCTAAACCTCGCTTCTCCGTATAATTACACAGTGTCATGCACACACATGTAATGAAACTACGCCTTACCTTGTGAGGCGAGCAAAACAACCGGCCCCAGATTTTGTTTCACAAAGCTCTGTCTTATTTTATTTGGTCTGAGCCAAATGAGCTCTATAAATAGAACTTTCGCTTTACACATTTTAAGTGACATGTGACATCAAAGCTAGATAATATAAATACCTAACTAAACTTGATGCATATTGTAACACCTTAATACCTTATACAGCCTCCAAGGTAAGCAATAAGCTGCATGTGTAACCACTCAGACCTTTTACGCTGTGTAGGAAATTTTGTATTCTTCTGTTTTGTGTAAAAGTCGTCAGATACATACATTCATATTTCATACACATAATCACGCCTCTTTCCCGTAGGGGTAGGCAGAGACCACTTCTTTCCATTTACTACGATCCTTATATACCTACTTGTTTCGCTTCGTTCACTTTCACTCGTACCATCCATTCCTCCTCTTACATTCAACGTAGCGAAGCGGCTCTCCATGGACCACTTTTCGCCTCCGCGAGAAACGAGACGTGATGGGTGGTGAACCACATCGCCGCCATTTAGGATAATTAAATTATTTTTATGTTTATCCATTGCGTTCCCACGGACTGGCGGAGAGGGTAGGAATAGGGAAAGGGAAGGATCGGTAGTGTGAAAAGGAAGATTGGTAAGTTAGAGTGGGAAATAGGAAATGTAGGATATTACCGCCTAGGAGGGCAAGGGATAGGACAGTAATAGCTAGGGAAGCCGGGGTCGCGTACCCGTATACTATACCACAACTGCCGGACAGGTAAGTTGGGATGAGTATCTCATGACATAAAGTCGTCAGATGATCTTGATTTTCCCTTTGCTACTGTAAAGTCCTCTCTGAAATCCTTATTCATATCCAGTGATTAAAACTTCAAATAAATAATATACAGGATTTATTCTCCATAAATTAACATAACATGTGCCTCCATGGCCGTCTCTCGGTAATAATGCCAAACCCGGCGTCCATACCAAACAAGCGACGATACTGATCTTGCATTTTTTATACAAATTGAACATGGCACTGAATATTATTTCTTATGCCTAAGAAATAAACTATAAAATCATTTCATCTCATAACCAAATAATAATAATTATATATTAATGCACATTTAAACCATTCATTGCACGTTTACATATTATTAATTAGAAGTATTTTATGAAACCTTCAACTATAAGCTTACACTACAAATGCTTAATTCTCACCTCCAAGAAGCAGAACAGGATCCCGCACACAATGACAGTCAGCCCTGCACTGTGCACGGTGGTGAGCACCTTGTCCTCGCACCCCTCCTGGTAGTACTTGGAGAGGGAGATGCAGTCGGAGCGCTTGATCTCGTCGGCGCGGTCGGTGCCGTCGGCCGGGCAGCAGCTGAAGGACGGGTTGAGGCGGGGCTCCGACGCCACGTAGTTGTCGGGGCCGGTCACGCCGCAGCACTCCAACTGGATTGTACATACAGGATTATTTTTTCACCAGTACAATAAATCAACATACGTAATTGATAAAAATAAAAAATACTAGCGATTTTTGTTACTACCCCTTTGGAACAAAAAAACAAAATTATCAATCCCCGATCTTATCCGCTAAACCCGCTATTCCCAACCCGCGGCCCGCCGGGCCTTTATCTGCGACCCGCGTGAAATCTGTAACTTAAAAATCAGCCAAGGAAAAGCCATTTTATGAAAACCCCTTTTATATTAATTTTTATTTTGAATTATATATTGGAGTAGAAATCAATTAAGTATCTTGTGAATATTTAAAGTATTGCCATCGACTAAAGAAAGGACAAAAAATCGCGTTTTGTTGTCATAAAAAAGGCTTCTCCTTATATTATTTGTTTTATCTTGTTTTTTAGATATGATATTATGTTGTTATAGCGGCATCAGAATTAAGACTTATGAAAATATCAGCTTTCTAGTTAAAGTGGTTCTTGAAATACAGCCTACGATGTAATAAGGATAGCATGCAGCGACAAGCCAGCTCTAGATAAAGTTGTGAAAAAGCGTTCACAATTCCAAAAATCTCACTGAGTGAACATAATTATTATAATACATATTTGTTATTTTATTTTAGTTTGTGTCGTTATCTCATCTTAAATGTTTAGTTTCACTCTTTTAACTACCTTGTGTTTTTCTATTATTAAATCATTAAATTTAAACACCGTATTTTTTGTCCCTAAAAATTTTGGTTGCGGCCCGCGACACCAGGAGTACAACAGGTTTGTGGCCGGGGTACAAAAAAGGTTGGGGACCACTGCGCTAAACTAATACAAAATGTGGATGCATTACGCATCTATCGATGCTTTGTTGACAACTCGTGCGCGCCCGGTCGATCGCTTACCCCACCCCGCCGCCCCCTACCTCATACCGCACCCGTTGACGCCTTGTAGTTAGTGCGCCCATGCGGTATTAGATTGGTTATAGGATAAATTAATTGAAATGAAAAAAAAAATGTTTATTTGTGAAATGTACTGTATTATCGATACCAATGACGTGGTAAAATTTATTGTAACGATGAAAAAGTATTCCTGTATACGGATTAAAGGATTTTAATTTTTTAAGGTAACCTTCCGATGCACGCGACGCGCGTCGTGTGACCGCGATCTGAGACCGAAGGAAGAGTATCACTGCTTAGTATTTATCTAAATAGATACTAAGCAGTGATACTCTTCCTATGTGTTCCTTAGTGCTAACACTAAACAATCCCCGCGCGACCGGTGAGCGTGGTGACAGAACCAGGGCCTCTAGTCAAGATGCATTCGATAATTTCGACGGGGCCCTAATTCGCTGGTTTGCTGGTCGCAAAAGGAGGTCGCGGTCTCGTGTCGCGGACGCATAGATCGGAAAGCTTATGAGACTTTTATAATTTTTCTTTGTCTTTGTGTGCCTTATAATAATTCTTTAGTGCCGATTGGATTTGGAATGCGCGATAGTGTAAGGTAGAAGAAAAACTGTGCTAGAAACAATAAACGCGAATCGCGATGCGTCGGGGGCTCAGCGCCATCTACCCGCTGCACTTCGAAGTTTTCACTGCATAATTATTGATACAGATACAAATTAAATATTTTCATATAATTATCTATTGTGTATATTCGCGTTCAAAATGAAATTTCCGCGCAATAATTTCAGTGGTCGGAGCTAATAAAAATGAGACGACGGATTAGATACATACGGTTGCTCTTAAATGTACCTACGTGTATAGGTATATCCAAAACACTAAGGAACTTTCGGTGACGCTGGCCAGTTTCATTGAAACCAGGCCAGTTACGCAGGAGTAATTTTATAGTGCCCAAGTGTGTGCGTAGTACACAAGAGCACTCTCTCTTCCTTTACTCTCATAATCCAGTGGGACGGATATCCGACACGACTGGCGAGAGATCAGGCGCAGGTCCGAATTTTTACATGCCCATCCGACGCATGGATCATCTTTCTGGTCAGACAATCAGGTAATCAGCCTACATGGTCCTAACCAAACTTGGAAACAAAATTTGTTGTTGTTTCAATGCGGGAATGAAACCCACGACTTCCGAGTCAAGAGTCAACGCTTTAACCACTAGACCACGGAGGCTGTTGACCTTTATGAGGCAATTGTGAAACTGGCCTTAAGCATAATAAACTTAAGAAAATAGTAATTTTATCTAAAAATATTTTGAAATGCTCATCGACTCACATTGCTCTGGATGCGGTCCCAGAACTCGCGGTAGGTGGAGTCCTCCTCCTTGGTGGACTTGTTCTTGATGAAGGAGGCTCGGAGCTGGGTCTTGAGGGTGCCCTCGATTTGGGGTCGGAGCGCGGCGGCTGCGATGCCCACGGACAGCTCCAGGAGTATTATGATGATCAGACATCCGGCGAACTGAAAATTGCGGTATGGCATTTCAGGGTAAGGTATAATTGCCTACAGCTACCTAACAGGTAGCTGTAGGCAATTTTTTAAATACCTTTTCAATAATATCCTACCAGTCATAGTTCATCGATTTTAATTATTTTTTAACAGTATGGCGTTTAAAGTCAGCCATTTTGGTTTTCAAAATTATATACTCAAAGTTCTATGACAATCGCGCCGTCATGAGAAATTAAACGACGTATTGTTTATCAAAATCGCCCCCTAAATTTGGTCTAAATAGTGCCACAAAGGTAGAAATCCACATACATAGATATATGCTGATAAATACATTGCCACTCCTTTGCGTCGTGCAGTCGGGTAAAATAATTTCTCAGCTAACTCAGAAAATTGGTATAGGTTTAGATTAAGTTCTAAAGGTCAGTTCTTAAATAGTAAACTGCTCATAGCTACAAATTCCATTACGCCGCAAAATATCTTAAGTAGCATTCAACTATTTCAGTGAAATAATGGCCAGGTTTCACGCAAATCAATCTTGAATTAAAATCAGGTTAACATAAATTATAGGGTCCAGTCACGAGAAATTTATAAAATACAGACGTAGGTTTATACTTTTGTTACCTTATTTATAATAAACGCCATAAACAATATAAAAAAAATTAAGAAACCTCCGAATCATCAAGTACCTAGTGAGCGAATGACGATGCATTATTATAGCTAAGAACACTCTCGATCGTGTCAGCTATCAAACAAAAAAAAAAAAAAACTAGATCCAAATCGGTTTATCCGGTTGGTTCAAATCTTGTTCCATAATAATAATAATAATAATAGCTCCCCACACCGATTTCGGTGACGGTAGCTGGTTTCATTGAAACCAGGCCAAGCACGCAGGAGTTATTTTGTAGTGCCCAGGTGTGTGCGCAGTACACAAGAGCACTCGCTCTTCCTTTACTCTCGTAATCCATCGGGACGGATGACCGACATGACTGGCGAAAGATCAGGCGCAGGACTGACTTTTTACATACATTACCATCCGACGCATGGATCATTCTTGTCAGACATGTGGTGATCAGCCTGAATTTTCCTAACCAAACTTGGAAACATTATTTTCGTTCCAACGCGGGAATCGAACCCACGACCTCCGAGTCGAGAGCCATACTCTAAACCACTGGATCACGGAGGCTGTTCTTGTTCCATAAGAAATTTTCAATACTCACTATGTACAACAGCTTAGGGCTCTCCTTCCAAGCGCCGAAGCAGCCGAAGCCGGCCACGATGATGATGAAGACGCCGACCACGATGAGCACCACGTCGGTCTCGTGGCCGCTCGCCTCCATGCCCGCGAAGCCCTTGATCATGCCCATGTCGACGCATGCTGCTGATATGATCACGATGCCGAAGATCTGGAAACGAGAATACGCGGGTATGAGAAGGGTTAAATACAAGGTTAAAATTGAAAGATTGAATTTAAAGATTGGTATGACGCTAAGTCCCAACTGATTTGAATTAGTATAAAATGATGCCCGATGAGGCGATATGTCAGCAGGGCTGTGGTAGTCCAACACCTTCTGTATTAAATGTTGGGTAGTCACAACAGTTCCATGGCCCCGCCAAAAGCGTGAAGAATGATATTGGGGGGTTTTAGTTGGTAAGCCGGTGGATTCCGCTAGTTAAATCTTACAATAATACAGTTTTAATGCAGTTCCGATATGTTAAAACAGCAAAATAGTATTCTCATAAACGTCCAACCAACGATTAACGCGTTGTGATTGGTCTAAACTCCAAAAAATAGTTTATGATATCAAGACGATTCATATAAAATTCATTGAAAGTAAATTTAAAGTCTAAGTTAAATATGAGATGTTTTAAAATTTAATGACTCTTCGCTTGTCGTCTTTTATAGTATAAGGATCAAAAAAAACCGACGGAGTTCTGGCGCCAAATGCCAGTGGATAACACTAGAGAGATTGTGTAATGCGTAATTGTGCAAATACATCATTGAGGAATTCTAATAATTCTAACACATAATCGTTCGTATTTGCAGCACAATATCCGAATATAACATAAATACACAAATATAATACCCTACCAGCTTATCAAAAGATTGTAAATATATGCAAAAGCTAAACAAGTAACGCCGGGGGCTAAAATTAGTTAAACCATAAACCATGGCGTTTAATGTACAGATGGCGTAAATAGGACAGCGGCCCATAGAAATGTTTGTCTATGTCAACGGAGCCCTAAATAGTAGGTGTGACGTGGATTTGTGTGATGTGTCTTACTCAGGAGCGCAGCTACCGCCGTATCTGCCGTATCGATTATACGGGGCCCCCGGGTTACGGGGGCCCCCAACGTGCAAAAATTAATAAAAACTTCCCAAATTTCATCTTCATCTTCATTTCATCATTAACTATAAATGATTTAATAAATTAGTTTGTTGAAAAAAGGCATGGAGAGTGTATATTTAAATTGTAAAAATTTTGGAAAAAGTGACAGCACAGCTAATAATTATGACGAATAAATATTTCTTTGAATTTTATGCAATTTTTTTTATTTTGTGAGCAATCTTTACCCTTCCTAAGGGGCCCCAAATTTTTATACGGGGCCCCGCCAAGGCACGCTACGCCTCTGGTCTTACTACATTATAGCCGTGGGCGGAGCTGATTGCTGATCGCTCGTAATGATAGTCATGACTCTTGACTTCTGTGACGTATCATTGTGGTATCATAGCTAAGACTTTGGAGTTTTATTACTATCTTGACGACCTCTGTGGCTCAGAGGTTAGCGCGTTGGCTTTCCAGGCGGACGTCACAGCTTCGAATACCGCCAGATCATGGATGTGTATTAAATATGTCTGTTGTATATGTAATTTTAAATCTTAAATATAAGTATAGCATACAAATTATTAAATTCCGTCGTCTGCTAACACGAGTTATTCGAGAACTTACCACGGGGCCAGATTAACATGATATTTTTATTATTATTATTATCACTGAAATAATGAGCAACTTGTGCTTGCATGAAGTAACCGCAAAATATACATGCCTTGCAAGTAAAAAAATATTTTTTATTATGGAACTGATCCAGTCAAACTAATCAGATCGATTGGACGATAGTCTGTATGGTGTATGGCTATATAGAATATCGAGCGAATGTATTACAATTAGTTTTCTTATAGTTCAATCGATATAACATTCTATAAATAATAATTATAAACCACTAAATGTTTCCCGCGGCACATATTCTATTCTCACATTTATATTTATAATGTTAGTAATGGTAAGTATCTATAATATGTTACCGTAAAATTGTAAAAACCGTCAGATTGTAAAATAACTAACGAGATTGTAAAAATATGTCGAAAGACTCATTACTATATTATGTTTATCTATAATCTAACGAAAAATAAATGTTATATTATAGGCAGAATATTCGCGTCGGAAGTATATACTTAAACATTTTACAATTTTACTAGTTATATTACAATCTAAAGGTTTTTACAATTTTACGATGACATTTATTATATATGCATTATAATGTGTGTGCAATTTTTTACGTTAGAGGCTTATAGACGGGTCGCGCTAGGCGTATTCGAGGTGGTAAGTGGAAAAAATTCTAAAGTAGCTGAATTTTTGTGTGTTGATAAAGTAGTCCCTGGGGAGCTTATCATTAAGTTTTGTGCCATTTCTGCCCACTGCGTTTTCAGCAATTCCATTATTTGTGGTTGATTTTTTTATATGGCTATAAAAGTGGCAATAATGATTTAAAGTTTAAAATATTAATGGTATCTTAACTGGGACAGCTTCCAGAGTATGGAGACTTAATTTGCGTCGTTTTCGTCCAGTAAAAAATGAGTTAGGGTCATTTTTTGAAAACAGTACCGGCAAAAATTCTAAAGTGTGATAAACGAATATTTTCTGTCTAAGACTACTAAAATAGGCCTAATTCCAAATTTTGTGCCACATTAAGCGACTGCGATTCGAGCAATTAAGTTTTTTAGTTTCCCTAAGCTAAAAGCGCTCCAAAAACACATAATCGTTAAATAAAGTTCACGTATTCATATTATCAAGTCATATAGAATCTATATTCCAAGTTTGTGCCTTTTTCATTAAGGGTTTAAATAATAAAATACAAAAATAATATTATTATATTATGCGGTCGAAGTATTGTGGAATATTCGCACTACAACATACACATTACACATATACGTAAATGTGTGTGATAAAATGTCATTCATTCGACTACATTTCAAAAATTTTATATTTCGCATTTTACAGCGATTACAAAATTTAAACTTGCTTTTGCCCGCACCTTTGTTTGCGTAGCACGAATGACGAAGCTGAATGTAATCGTCGCCTGATTTTATACAATACATAAATGCACAATAAAATTTGATATCCAATAGGCTTCCACATGAAACTTCGGTTATCTAACACCAAAAAAATTACAATTTCAAATACCTAATTTTAGTTCTTGAAATTAGTGGTTTTACCGAATAGTCTCTTCAGCTACATCATATTTATTGTAAATATAGTATTATTTAATAAAAAAATAAAAAAAATATTTCAACGCTTGAATTTTATACGTAGGTTGCTGAATACATGTTTATAATACTCGTGGTTAAGGACTTATTTATCAGGTTATTAATTGATTGTAATAATTTATATAATTAAATTCATTTTACAAACCAACAAAATAATATTTGTATATATTGTTATTCATCCCGTTGACAATTTTATATCTAGGGGCACGGCAGGGCCCCGCCAAGTCGAGCCTAGTGAAGCATTAGAGCACTACGTAGGTACGAATGCGGACCGATCCAAGGTACTGCTTTTCGATATAATATATCGAAAAGCAGTACCTTGGATCGGCTGCTAAACATAGTAAACATATTATGTTTACTATGTTTAGCATTAATTTATAATAATGTTAGTCTTATAAAATAATTGATTTATAATACCTAACGTTAGTCTTAATTTAATTTGTAATTTTATTATAATTTTTAATTAGTATTATAAATCGCATTAATTTGTGAAACTGGAAATAAAAGGTTTTTAATTTTTGAATTTTTATTTATTTATTATTGCTTGTTAGTTTTATGTTAAAACTAGCTGATGCCCGCAGCTCCGCCCTCGTAGGTACAGTAAGTAGTATTAGAAGCTATGATTTTTTTATCTTTAAGTTATTTTGTTTTTTGTATAACTGACCTTTGAATTACATCAATTTTAAACTTTGCTTGCCTTTTTGGGAACACTCCTTGACTTTTTATTTTTTTAAAGTCTCATGTTACGCAGCCACGGAAAAATTAACCACAAATAATCGAATTGCTGAAAAGGCAATAAGCAGACATGGCACAAAACTTAATTATTAACTCCCTAGGGACTACTCTATCAACTACATATAGGTACAGAAAAAATTCAGCAACATTAGAATTTTTCCACTTCCCACTAAAAAAACAGTTAGCGCGATCCGTCTAATGAGTCAAAATGCATAGCTTGGCCAAAGAATATATATTACTAACGTAAAGAACCGTCACTCCACCGATTTACACGACTCACTGCTCGCAGCTATGTGTGCGTGTCTGGGCGAATGCGGAGGCGGGTGGGGAGTAACTTTTTCCCAGCCTGGACTATGGTTCACGGGGCTGGCAGTTTCGCCGACGCGACAGTGTAATTTCATAAGAAAGTATTTAGTTTCAAATATTTTTTGTTTTTTGTTTCACTAGTGATGTAGTGATGCAAAAATTTGATTTTATCGATATTTTTAACGAAATATGCTTGGGTTGGGTAAAGTTTGTAGGAGGTTAACCTCGAACGTATATCAAATTTTTATTAAAACCCGTTCAATAGTTATTGCGATAGAGAAAAACAAACGTGCCATTTGCCCGTTTAAGATTCATCCGTCCATCCATTCATCCATTCATACATCCTCACAAACTTTCATATTTATAATATGTAGTAGTAAAATATTAGTAAGGATTTCCGCATAAAATTTTAGATTAAATATTACATGTAGTACTCAATCGCATTTAAATCTGTCGATACCTATCGATATTGTGCGACGATCTTAGTTGTGTTACAACACTTATTGAGTGGTAATAAAAATTTAAAATTGCATTGATATAATTCAAATAGTCTTTATACTACTTAAGAATTAAGTACAAATTAAACCCAATTGCTAAGGACACAAGGTATATTTTTCCAATTTATGGGCCCAATGGATGAGTACATTTTTGATTAAAAAAAATATGGCAATAAGACGTTTGCATGGAGACTATTTTGAATTTTCGTTGTAAATATCAGTATTGTTCAAAAGTTCAAAGCGCACGCACCGTGTACCTAAAATATTAGAAATTTCCTGATCGGTATTAAAATGAGTGGGCTTAATAATTGTAGTTGTATATATGGTCGCCGGCCGTATTAACCAAGAAAAAAAATATGACAAAAGATCCTTCCGCTTAACCTACCTCGATAATTAATACTTATTTTTTCTAAACTAACCCTTGTTTTTGTCAAACGCAGTAGGTACAATAAATAACTAAGACGTGGATTAAAGAAGGTAGGTATGATTTCCCTTTCCATATTAAGTATCTAGCTGCTGCCCGCGGCTTCGCCCGCGTAATAATATTATATTTACGCAGACGTAAAAAAATATTTTAAATTAATTCGATGTCAACCCTAGGCTTAAGTCAACATAACTGACATTTGTCGGTGCTCCAACTGTCATTTGTAGAGAGTGTCGCCCCTGTGGCTTGGCCGTTTCATTAGTTCATGAGCTTATGTATAAGGCACACCCCACACTAGAAATATTCGAGCGTCGTCGTTGTGCCAGAACATTGTTTTCTCTAACAGAAAAGCTATGAACAGTGACTAAAATATTTTTTAACTTAAGCCTATTTTCTACTTTACGAGTTTGTAAGTTCAAGCTTTATAGAGTTAGAGAACGTAGAGTGGAGTCAGAAGGTTCTAGACGAGATCTGAAGACATTTTGTTATTGCCGAGTCATAATATTATGGTCTCGTCTTGTCATATTATTAAACATGAAATAAATTTAAAATTAAAATTATAGATTTCGCATTTAGAAAATGATTACTTGTGAAGTTGTCACATAAATTGTCATTTCATTTTGTCGTATTAATACGAAACTTGGGCCCCTCCCCGCGTGGCGAGAGGCCCGCACCCCGTATTCGCCATTGGTACATGATAAAAGTTGGTTTTTTATATTCTAATAAAAAATCCCGCGGATAAACACGGTTTAACTTATGCAAAGTGTTTTGTAACACCATAATCATCATATAGATATGAACTCTACTAACTAAAAGTTTCATTAGTAGTTTTTATAGCGAGTTTGAGGAAAAAAAATGGAATATCTTTATACGAAATTGCCGAATGTGGCACGTCTTTCTTACAGACTCAGATATTAACACTCTGAACAGTTTTTTAAGATTTGTCAGACATTAGAATAGTTGTGAGCCTGGTGGGACCATGTTTTATATAGTAGCCGAATAAAACAGGAAACCCCTGGTTGGATACGACTCAAACTGCATATGTGCATCGGTTACTCTTTCCTTAATAACGTGAAAGTAAAATTTTTAGCTATAATTTACTTCTAGGCCAATATCCATGAAAGACACAAAAACCTAAATTGCTACAAACGCAGCCGTCCAAAATGGCACAAAATCAAATTTTAGACTTAGAAGAAGGTCCGGAAACTATATGCAAAAAATAAAAGACTTTAGAATTTTTGCACCCTCAAAACTTATCCAGACCCGTCTATTAGAGCAAACTATTCAGTGGCAACTGGCACGGCCTTGGGTCGACAATGTCATCTCGTCGTCACATCTCGTCCTGCATTATGTACATTATAATAACGTACCACACTGTCCACACCGAACACTGTTCTATTTTCAATTGCACGAACTTACATGTATACCTTCGTAGTTCTACGTATCGTTCAAAAGTACGTAAAGTAACCCTTTAAATAAGTACCTACTACAAAAGGTCGCGTGTGTTTATAATTAGTATAATTTTGAATTTTTTAAGGATTCTTTTGCCTTTTAGATAGAAAAAAAAATTCAAACATTTTCACAATTTAAAAAAAATACTGTTACATAGAAAATACTATCTTTATAATATGTACCTAGCCCTTTTGTAGGAAAAAGCTATTTTTTTTTCAAGTAGAAAAGTAGATCCCATAGTAAGAGTCAATCCTTAAAGTTTGGACACTGACGGAAAAACGCCCAGTATATATAATAATATGTCGATTATTATTAATAGAAGACGAAAAATTACTTTAAGTATTTAAAAGCACCAAGTTTAAACCCTTTTTACTTTCTAGATCTATCTAGATAATTTCCAGCTAATTATAATTCCAGATAATTGAGAAGGAAACTATTTTGCTCAGCGTGATCGCTAAATGGTGGCGCTATTATTACAGCATAAGAAGAAGCCAGAAGATGACAATTTGCCTGACATTGGCCTTAATAAATTGAAGTGATCTCAAACTTGTACAATTGCTTAATTGGTACGATTTAATTTTAGCTCGAGTGATATCATGCCATGAAAACTAATCTAGATGCTCGTTTTATTAGAGAACTTTTTGTTGCAAGAGGACGACCATTGAAAATTAGATTTCTGGACGAATCTAGTAGTTTGTAGTCGCTTAAAAAAATATGTCGCTTGTAGATAATATATTATCTGAGATAATAAATAAGTAAGCAGATAAGTAAGCAGATTGTTTGTCTAAGTATTCAGGTAAATAAGCAGGAAATGGATCTAATTATTAATACCGTGAATAATTCAAAATATCCGAAATTAACCTACAAACGTTAATAGTGAAACCATAAAAACAATAAAGAATTTCCATTCTTTAATACCATTTACCACTTAATGTTGTTATACTACTACTGAAATCTACCATAAAGTTATAGAATTTACCAGAAAAACTTCAGTGTGATGGCGTGGATCGATGGTAACCCACTTCGATGACCTCTGAACCATACTCCGTACCAATTCAATGTAATCTAAGCGTAAACAAAAATAATTATTTAAGTACCATTGGTCATTGTATTTATTTGCTGTGCGGTGAATTAGTAATATTTTCACTGGGAGCATTATATTGAGCTTTGTTTATATTCATTAGATTACATTGAATTGGAAGTTTGGAACGGAGTAAACAATAAAACTGTAAACATCACTGGCCTTCTTTACCGGAAGTGTGCCGGAAGTAAGGATCTATAATATCATACGTCAAAATATTATGCTTTGGAACTTGTAAGCACCTTTGTAAGCCAGCACCACCTTACCTGTTAATTATTATTAAACTAGCTGTTGCCCGCGGCTCCGCCCGCGTAAATATAGTTTTTTCGCGGTCGCGGATAAAAAATATACAAAAATAATCCTTGATGCGGATTATATATATCATGCTAAAATTTAGATATAGATATAATAGTTTCTATGTTTACCTTTACCACCAGAGTTTATGGGACGCTTGAGTACTTTTTCAGCTCTTTTGGACGCTAACAATATTTAAGGTACCCAGGCCTTTCCCTTGACTTAACTAGACTTGAAGATTTTATTTAATACACAATTTGAAACCCGATATTCCAATTATTATAATTAAAATTATTCCATTACTCATGAATCAAAGAAAGGACTGTCACATATTTCACTACAAGCTGTTACTTTAGCTGTTCTGCCCACTACGGGCCCTCCCAAGAGAAACAACAGATCGACTCAACAGATTTATTGAAACTTCATCCTAATATAAGTTGACACACTATTTATATAAAAAAATACACTTTAAATAACGAATACAGACCTACAAAACTCTTTGCGCTAAAACGGCGCAACAGTAGCGTTAAACCCTAAACTAAAGGAAAAGAGGAATTTTTTATGGAGCCCGTCCCCACGGTGTAGCACTGATAACCATATTCATTTTTATTATTAATTTTAACCCTCATTTAAATATTCTTTCTCCCATGGTTTTGAGATTTTTCGCCATACATTAAAATGATAAACTTTTCACGCCCTTTCATTCCGTTTCCGAGAAAATATGGACGTTGGACATACACAAAACCTAATTATAGTGCACAACACCCCAAATATTTGAAGACTCATAAAATATGAGCTCTCTAAATAATAAATGTCGCTGTCAATCATAGCCACGGTTCATTAATTATTAAAATTGCCGTGGGCGTGTTATAATGTAGGTAGGTAGTGAAAAATGGGTCTGAAATGCCATAGAAGTTATGGGGAATTGGATATTTGGCAACATGTAAAAATGTGGTTTTATTTAGAAATAAGAAATAATGAGGTTCCTATTATACAACTTGATAAAAGTAAAAGAAAATAAAATTTTAAGTGCAATTTTGAAATTACGTGCATTTCAAAGTTATATTAAAGTTGGATTATTTTTTTACATTCCTAATTAGTGTAAAAAACCTACATAGGTAATTAGTTTACTTACATCAAATACATAAAAGTTAATATGGTATGTGTATGTGTAAGTGTATGTAATATTGTATGTAATAAACGCATAGTATTCGAATTTCGGAGTTATTAATGTGCACGTTTTTGCACATTTCGAGCAATGTGCGTCACAATCGCAGTGGCTTTTGTATGGGGCGTTTTTACAAGACACAAAAAAATGCGTCAAACAATCCGCAGTTTCTTTAAAACTATTAATTTTTAGTAAACTATTCCTTTTGAAAGCTTTCCTCTTTCTTTTTACGAGCACTATTAGTTTATGTAATAAAAAAAATACAATATAATATCAATATACTTAACTGTGTTAATACAAATAAATTTTTTAGACGATACTTGGTACAAATTGGGAGGAACATAGCTATCCCAGCGTGCCTTAGGGAGTCTACTTATGAAATAGAAGCTTACATAAAGTATTTGGATTAATAATTGATACGATAAAATTTTAAATTTTATTGTATCTCATATTATTTTCAACTTATGGCTAAAGCAACTTCTTTAAATGTAGAGACTGGTCAAAAAGAAATCAATCTTAATTCCATAACTAATATGCAAATCACAGAAGCTAAAACAAATTCGAAGTTCAATGGCATTTTGTGGGTGTAGTGTAGTTTACTGTTTTAGTTTAGTAACTACATTTATAAAAAAATATGCATATTATGAGCCAACTGGGTAAATAGCACCAACCTTAAACATCACGCTAATCTTCAAATAAATCTTCTCATGTCACAACTCAACTCCTCCGAACCGATTTTTATGAAATTTTATAGATTATTTTACGTGAATAAGTTATAAGCTATTTTAATACCCCTAAGCGATAAGGGTGGCCCACCCAATTTTTTTATTTTAGCATTAAAAACATAAATCCCACATTGTTTAAAAGCTATATTAACCCTTATCCTACTAATATTATAAATATGAAAGTTTGTGAGGATGTATGGATGGATGTTTGTTACTACTTCACGCCAAAACTACTGAACGGATTTTGATGAAATTTGGTATGGTAGTAGTTTAGGCTCTGGATTAAAACATAGGCTACTTTTTATCCCGGAAAATATTTATACTTTTTATACTGTTCCTGCGGGATACTCGATAGTATATTTACGCGAGCGGAGCTGCGAGAAACAGCTAGTACCGTAATAATCTTCAAACCCTTAGTGTTTGATTAAATACGTGTAGGTATGTGTACTTTTTTACACATCGCCTGTAGGTTGTAGGGGTAGTTGTAGGTGGGTAGATACTAGGTAGCGTAGGTATAGGTGTAATTATTATCGATTATTCCTGTTTATAGTAGAGATAGAACAACGTCTTTTGGGTCAACTAGTGTTAATATTTTTTATTGACAAGAGCTTATCACCCTGTATCTGATTGGAATATTATAATTATTAGCTTACCTACATGTTTGAAAATGGTTGGCAAGGTTTTATTAAATCTGTTAGCGTTGAAATTGAATACAATTTATCTGAAAATACTAGCTAAGAAATTGATGTCTCTATACAAAATGATCAAGATACACTTCAAGATGAATATAATACTGCCATATAATATGACAACAACATAGATGTTCTATGTCCGCCGCTAATTGTTAGCATTCTACTCCAGCAGTTTAGGAAGCGTGTCCAATTGTTCCGTCGTAAATCTTTTTTATTACGTCATCGTAATTCGTAATATGCGCATACGGGCCACTAGAGATCGCGACCACAACTAAACAAGCTGAGTTGCCGTTACACGCGTGAGACAAGTCGATACAAAATGTATGCAAAATCTTATTCAGGGTCAATTGGTGCTAGGGTACAGGTGAAATTGTAAAATGTCGAAAGACCGCGGATCCGAATATTCTGCTCACAATTTAACACATTATTTTTCGTTACATTATAAAATAGCAAAGAATCTTTCGACATATTTTTACAATCTCGTTAGTTATAAAGTTGTAAAAACTTTAAAAAACTTACGGTGACATATTATATACTCGATCTGAAATGAAAATAGGACGAATGGAATCGCGCGCATTCGAATTAATGATCTGAGCAGAAATATGTATTAAGTTGTGAATTTGTGAGGCTGTGCAGACAAAGATTGCTATGTTGACTTTTATCTTGCTTCGATGCTTTGACTTTCCGCTATTAAGCGAGTATCTTACGCTGGTTCTTCTCGGCAGGTTAGGGTTGAACCGGTGGTAGTTTTTCCTGTTGACTTTCCGAACATAGCTTGTTAAGTTTTATTTGGATAAAAAATTTCATTTTCATTTTATGAATTGACCCTATTATACGCTGAAGCATCACGATCGCTTGTAAGTTGTGCTTGTGGCCCGTCTGCGTGAGCCTAATGTATATTTATATTATAATCCATACGTGTCCCCGATCGAACTCTTCGACTAACCATTACCAATATTATGAATGTATGAATTGAATACCAATTGATCCAGGAAGTGAGAGACGTTTGAAAGAAGAGGCCGCTTTTGGGGGCACCGCACAGGATTTAGATTTAAGGTGTTGGCTATTAAATTAATTATTTAATAATTGTGCCTTCATCCATTCATCCATGCTTTCTGTTGAAGAAAAATCACTAACAATAGGTATAGAAAATAAAGAACTTTCTCGGGAGAACAATTCCACAACCATTATAAATGTAAAATTTTATGAGGATGGATGGACGGATGAATGGATATTTGTTACTGTTTCCCCAAATTTCGTATGGTAGCAGTTTAGGATCTGGATACATATACAACAATTTATCGTGGCAAAATGTACGATTTCTGTGGGATTTCTTTTTGTGGAAGTCGCGAAGACAAGTTTACATCAAAAGGCTAAGTTACCTAGGTGTTCCGAGAAAGATATTATAAGGCTACGATTTACGAAAAATACCAGTACATTATAATGTTCTTAAGTCAAGCTTAAGTTCACGAAGCTTAACCTACTTCACAGAGAAGGACCACGAATGAGGTCAATCGGTCAGGGCTAGACATGGGACTTATGGCAATAAACATTAGGGCCAGATGTTATTAAATGAAGTCATAAACACTGCTCACAATACAAATAAACATGAAACGAAATCACGCCCATTGAAAACCTGTGAGTTGTAAGAGACCTTGTTCACTGGGAAAACACGGTGGCGTCACCGGAGACTTTGTATGGCTCACGGAATAGAAAACAAGTTGTTTTGTGTTCCGTTTTTGGTTGTATGTCTAGCACCAGAGATTTGAATCTCTGGCTAGCACTGTCAAATTGGTGGTGATGCCAGCGGATAACAGCATAAGGTGAATTCTAGTAATTAACAAGTTTAAGCGGCAACTTTATCCCTTTTTACAGTCTCAGAGTAATGCTGTCGCATTCTTACGCACATCAAATCGTAATGCATTTGACGGTGACAGCATGACATTGTGATTTGTGACTAAAGTAAGACTGCATTCTGAACATTTTAAGAGAATTGGTCTTTTGGTCTTATGTGCGATTATTTTATTGGTGTCACCAGCGCCAAACATATTTTATTGGTGGTACCACCGTGATTGTTAAGTGAGTGAGGGGCTTTAACAAAATCATACAGTACACACATTAAAAACTTAACATTGTGAACTCGTCATGAAATCATTGGATGACCTAACTGTTACTTCTTGCGCCTATCATATTTGTTTAAATAACATTACACAAACGAAAATCACAGGGTTAGTAAGTTAATGATCGCACCTTCGAATGTCATACCTACTCGATGCATTAAGAGTTTTTTCTTTCTTAGGCTGAATATTGAATAACTGACCCTTCTCTATGAAATAATATTTAGTCTTTGAGGTTTACATAAAAAAAGTAAACGGTTGGTCGAAAATATGGGTCCTTGGGGCCCCAGTGCCAAGCATCTTTTTAGGGATTTGGTCAAAAGACTGGTCGACAAAACGAATGACCCTAAGGCTGGCGCTTATCTCGGCCAACGTATCAGTTTGGCCATACAGCAAGGCAATGCTGCCAGCCTCTACCCGCAGCCTCCAACCTAGATTCAGTTTTTTTTACCTATAGCTTTTTTCTTTCTCATTTAGACAATAACTTATAGATATAAAGTTTAGGTGATAATTAGTTATTTTAACTATTTTTTAAATCGGTATTTTTTAAATATTGTATTACATAAAATTTAACATTTCATGTTATTACATAAAATGTAATTTGTCTAGGTAATCCTTTTCCTACGAAATTAAAAAAAAAACATGAAACTTTCTAAGGTTCTATCTATATACTCAAAGGTTCTATCTGCATAAAGCATGACTTTTACACTTCAGTAGGAACCATCGGTGAATTTCGTTCCATTTTCACTGAATAATGAACACGTGGAATAATTTAACAGTATTGATGGTGGTATCGCGTGAGCTGATTGATGTTCCTGGTCCTTAATTGTGTTCTAAATACGACTTCAAAGGACGCTACATGCACCTATTACAAATCACAATTAGAATGTGTGATGTACAGTCAAGTGGAGGAGTTTCTAAAACTAAGAACAGTGTGCGTGACTATCCATGTAAACTTTTCGTTATATTAGAAAGCTTCTTAATATATTAAAGATTTATCTATCTTATAGTGAGCTCCGTGGCCTAGTGAGTAGACCGTTTGATTCGGACTCGAGAGAGTGCAGGTTCAAATCCCAGGTTGTGGCGTGTACCAATGAGACTTTTTCAGATCTCAATTACATTACACGGACGGTGAAGGAAAATATCGTGAGGAAACCCGCACATGGTTAGGCCCAGACGTATTGACCAGTCATTCCTCTGGACTAGGCTGACTGTGTTGTGAGAATGCCGTATGTGCTTGGGCAACCATACGACATTTAAAAACCGACTGTCCCAGGCACTACAGTATTTCAAGAGTGGTTACATCGCTCGGAGAATATTGTATAAATCGTCCAATAAGGACGTTAAGGCCTAAGTTATCTATCTGACACCGTAAAATTGTAAAAATCGATAGATTGTAATATTACTAGAGATATTATAATATGTTGACAGATTGTCAATTAAAAATTTCTCCATACAATTGTACGCATTATTTTTCGTTATAATTATTGTTATGAAAAAGAAAACAAACATAGCGTTGCCGTTTAACTAATCGGCACGGTAAATATTACAATATAACGCAAAATAACGTGTAAATTGTAAGAAGAAATTTTTATTTGACAATATGTAGACATATTACAATATCTCTAGTAATAATCTATCGGTTTTTACAATTTTACGGTGACTTATCTACTTTTAAAAAAGTAGAAAAACTTAAAAAGCTACAATAAAAAGAAATCTCCCAGGTCGTCCCCACCAGGCAGAGTACCTAAAAGGCTCAAAGAGTTTCCCCGCTAGATTGCGATACTCACTCTTTGGGCCAGATAGGTGCCGGCTCTGGGGTCTCGGGTGGCCTCAATTAGTTTTTTGGAAATCTCTCTGAAAATTTTGTGCGCACCCGGACGCCATGAATCCAGGGTTTCAACCCCAAACGGTTCAAATATGAGATCCCCACTAAGGTTCTTATATTCGCGCCGCTTGAGGTTCTCCGCCTGATTGGCGGCCGCACCTGCAGTGCTCGAGGTGCCCTGGACATGGGACGGAGCAAGTGTATCGACGCAAGTAGCGTCCCATACAAAAGCCCGTCCCACTCTCCAAGGGACCAGCGTCATACCGTCTGGTCTCTTGCCATCGTCGCGCGCCAAGCCAGAGGGTTCCAGCACAGCTGGTACTCCGGCGGTGACAACCCAACTAACATTTTGGCGCTAAGGGAAACCTTTTTTGACACTTAAAGTATTATAAACGACATATAAGAGCTCTGACAATAGCATTGGACTCTACTGCGGCGTTAGGAATAAATAATTAAAGTTTCAAGAGGCATAATAGAAATAAAGGAAAAATATATAACTTAAGGTGCTAGCTTGGAGTTTGTCAGAACTTTTGTATAACTTACTCTTACATCTTTAGGAAACGTAAAACACTAGAACAAATTGTAAGATGTCTGCTAATACTTACAAACGGTTAATGTTATTAAATGGAGTTAGTCATATACCTTGTACCGCCTAACGAGATCTATGGAGCCCTAAGAGCTAAAATAAATTTATAGTAGTGATAACTATAGATATAAAGCTATAGAAGTTAAAGAAGTGATAACTATTTGTATTATAGAGCTATAGAAGTTAAAGAAGTGATAACTATAGGTATTATAGAGCTAGATGCTGCAAGCGTCAGAAACCACCTTTAAATCATTACAGGTTGTATAATAGGATTTACTCCCACATTATAAAAGTACAAGTGGCATTAAAAAGCTAGCTATAGTTTTATTAACGCTGCGTTAGGAATAAAAGAGTTATCAGGAACCTTAGGTCATGTAGATTTTATACGCCATTAAATAAACATAACCTATAAAAATTTTAAAGTAAATATAAGGTCAAAATATTATTTTCCGACATATTGATTTACATTATTTACTGTTTTCAATTAAAATATACATAGACGTACTGAGAATTGTTATTTACAACCACAACTAAAATAAAAAATAAAAATGCCGTGGCAGTGATTTATTTTACCTAATAATATGAAATGTTGTTTATTTTTGAGGCGCGTCAAAATTGAGATGAAAACTAGTATAATATATTATCACAGAATACTTATCACCGCAGGGAGAATTCATAATTATGAAACCGATAATGTATAAAATTATTAATTGATGTCGGCCATGAATATGCGCACTGCTATTATATTTTATCATTTTTGACGGTAATAGAAACGTAAAGTAAAAAAAATCTTTGGGTGATATTTATTACGACTTATTATGCACAATATACAATCGAGCTATAAATAGTATCGTAGGAGCACTCATATGTTGTTAAAAAAGTTAATTGAGTGAATTTTATAAATTATTTATTAATAAAGGGTGCAGTTGTAACCTGTATATAGCTTATAATACACCTAAAATGGTGAATAGTACTTCAATAGTACTATTGTAACTCTTTATTCCCACCTTGTTATCACTTTTCTACAACTATTATGTCACTTTAAGCTCTAAAATTGTGGGCCCAATCGAGGGTTATAAGATACTTATAGCGCGCTATTAGTACGGGAGGTAGCGCTACATTTTTTTTAGTAATTTTATACCGAATGAATTTTACTTCAAACAGTTGTTTAATGTTCGGAAATTACTAAAGTGAGCGTCAGTTGTCGCACCAGCGGTGGAGCTAAAGGAGACAGCATGACAAAGTCATTGGAAAAAAATCTGCTCCGAGGAATTTTATACCAAGCGAAAGTTGTATTAAATCATTGTTTCAATCATATTATTTACAAAACTTATCGTCAGCTGTAAAGACGAGGGGGGGTTCAATGTCAGTCACGTGCATAAACCTCATTTAAAATTTAAAAAATAAAGTTATTTTATACCTTATGAAATTTATATATCTCAATTTTCATACTTTTAAAATAATAAAAAAAATAGTCAGCTGTACGTTTGACGGGGGAAACACCGTCAGTCAGCGTGTTAAACATGTCGCGCGCTCAATAGAGGTGGGACGTATAAATTTAACGTAACAGTTAAAAAATAACTACCTGCGTACAGCGTACGTGCACTTCGAGTGGCCGAGGACAGGGAAAAGTGGAGAAATATCGTAAGGATAAAGACCATGGAAGGTGGTGGTCACGACCCTCAGACATGAGGAGCACGACTGATGGAGGAGGACAGCGTACGTGTTACCGATATACTACAGTCCGATCTTGTCTCTCTGTTATACAATACACATACAACGACTCCAAAAGCAAAAACGAAATGCACTTAGTATTTAAATACTCTGTATGTCTTTCTTACACTTATAAGCATCTATTATTTGCTGGAATGAAAAGTCATTCCGATGCAATGTGAATTGTGATACGATTTGAAAAGTAATTTGTTGACAAAAGTACCTAGAGTAATAGTAAGGCGGCGTGATTCAACATCTTTGAGTAATATCAGGCCGTAAAGGTATCGAAAACGCTTACGTTTACACTTTACGCATAACTACTTATACGTAGGTATGCGCGAATTTATTAGAGTTAAAGTACCTAACACCTACCTTAGGTTTACTTGGAAAGTAATTCGTTCACTAAAGTACAGTAGGTAGGTACTAGAAAAAAAAAGTTGTATTTAAATAAATTATTTTCTAAAAGGAGACAACCCCGATTTCGTCACAATTATGCGATATGAATAAGAGTTATGCGATAGAAAGAGACGCAACTTGTAGGTAAATATAATCGTAGGCGATCGCGCGCTGCACAAGGTGAATTGAACTTAATGGTATAGTAGTAAGAGTCCCTATTTCTTCTAATGACTCTTCGAAGTGGTGCTTCTGTGGTAACTAATATCTATTCTGTGACCATACTAACTACTAACATTGGACTGTTATTTTTTAACAGGAATCCAAAACAGGTAGTTATGTATAACAGTAACAGGTATAACTGGTATCGTATTTAACTCACCTCTAGCGCTCAACGCATTCGAGCGTTGCATAGTCTTATTGGAACATAAACTGACGATCTTTACACCCACAAACAATCAGCTGACGACGATTTTTTGTTTCTTTAACATTTAAGTTATCTTATATTTAAAATTCAATAAGTATAACATCAATTTCATATAAATAACACCACAGTATATTTATTTATTTCGTGTAGGTTCCAAATTACATACAAACATATTTATTTATTAGAAACAAAATGCTAATTACTTGAAAAAACTTTTTTTAACCAACATAAATAAGACAAAAAATTAGATTTCTATTAATACGTAAAATATTATTCTACTTCTTCATATGCATCTTCTGCTGTGTCTGTGTCGTTTCGTAATTTTTTTAAATATGTATAATGTATAGAATTTTTATTCTAGTTTCTAGAAATATGTAACATACTAAGGTTTTACTTACGATTTTGAAAATCGAAAAAACAAACGCCGTATACTGGCGCGCGACAGTTTTTTGTGTACACATCAAGTTTGCTCGTATTCATTTAGTATTTTTAAAATTCCAGTTACGTAGTCATATAGGGAATTTATTCTTGTTTTTAAATATATGTCACATGCATAAGTTATATTAACAATTTATCAATATAACCTTGAAAAATAAAAGGGCGGGAAACGCGGCCGAGTTAGCTCGCGATGGCTCGACACGAGACTTGTTTAGATAGTTAACACGAGTTTACGCGCGACACCCAGGAGAATAGGGTATACTACTTACTACCAAAGGTTATTCTAGTGGAGGCCAGAATAATATTTTTTAGGAAAGGTACGTTGAAGTAGTGAGACTTTTACAGCTTGAAATTCCTTGATGCTACAGTACATATTAATATAATTTGGAACCGACACAACATTAATAAATGTACCTACTGTGGTGTTATTTAAATTAAATTGATGTTATATTTATTAACTTTTAAGTATAAGATAATTTAAATGTTAAAGAAACTAAAAATCGTCGCCAGCTGATTTTTTGTGGGTGTAAAGGTTGTCAGTTTATGTTCCAAAAACGCTCGAATGCGTTGAGCGCGCGACATGTTTAACACGCTGACTGACGGTGTTACCCCCGTCAAACGTACAGCTGACTATTTTTTTTATTATTTTAAAAGTATGAAAATTGAGATATATAAATTTCATAAGGTATAAAATAACTTTATTTTTTAAATTTTAAATGAGGTTTATGCACGTGACTGACATTGAACCCCCCCTCGTCTTTACAGCTGACGATATTTTTTGTAAAAAATATGATTGAAACAATAATTTAATACAACTTTCGCTCGGTATAAAATTCCTCGGAGCAGATTTTTTTCCAATGACTTTGTCATGCTGTCTCCTTTAGCTCCACCGCTATCGGAGCAGCTGACGTTCAGAGCTGTTATGTGTTAGGGGAAAACTATTATTCTTATGATTTTCAGCCGGTATAAAATGACTTTGTCAACTATAGCGCTACCTCCCGTAGTATATACCACTAGTTGTTAGACCTTTTATAGAACCTTAGGTTTTCTAGTTTCTCTTATGTAGCTCATTTAGCGCTTATTCTTATTACCAAAATGTTACTTGTGAAGAGCCCGACGGATGAGGTCGTTAAGGCAGTGATGTCGGGAGATGCGGCCGGCGCTTCGCTGACAGGACAGACCGTGGTGTTCGAGGCTGTCCACGTTTGCGCCACAAACGCAGCGGTGTGGGACGACGTGGGGGGTGCCAAGACGCAGGGAAGTGGCTATTCGGAAAGCGGTTCGATGCAGCATTGTGCCCGTATTGGGTGACGGCAACGCTTGTAGCTAAAGGCCCGACTCCCACTTCTCCGTAGCTAAGAGGCGAGCCTGCTCCACAGGACTGGAGATTCGGAGACAGGAAGGAGATTATTCCGTACCAGTCTGCAGAGTGGCTCTTCCCAGAGCCTTTGGTAAAGCGTATATAAGTATATAAATATACGTATATCAGTTGTGTATATAATTTTATAAACGATTTTACAGCAGCCAGCAGGGCCTTTTAAACAATTGCCCATGTCATAATAGATTATCCACGCCTATGCTGTGCGCAACATAGTGCATTTCCGGTTTTTGCACATAAAATCACATACGAAGAGTCATCACTTAGTGATCAATGAATATATGACTCACACTTACCTACCTGTAGTTACTAGTAACTATTTATCAATCTGTGCCTGTAGGGAATCATTTTTCGTAGCACCTATAGGCTAGTCGCACACACACCATATTATTGGCAATAATGCTCATATTGACAATATTATTCCTTGTATGGGGCCATATTGACGTTTTTTTGTATGTGTTGACTAGTATTGACAAATTTATTCCGTCAATAATATTGCACGTGTGCGGCTAGCCATTAGTATTAGTAACAACTTCCGTGGTCTAGTGGTTAGAGCTTCGTTCTCGACGGTCGTGGGTTCGATTCCCGCATTGGAACAACAAAAATGTTGTTTTCATGTTTGGTTAGGACAATGCACGCCGATCACATTGTCTGACAAGAAATATTATGAGAGTAAAAGAAGAGAGAGCGCTCTTGTGTACTGCGCACACACTTGGGCACTATAAAATGACTCCTGCATAACTGGCGTGGTTTCAATGAAACCGGCCACCGTCACCGAAATCGGTCTGGAGAGTTATTATGTTAGTAAAAGTAACACCTAAATTACCATATTATCAATTATCATAGAGACAAATAAAACCGGCCAAGTGCGAGTCGGACTCGCACACTTAGGGTACGTTAGTAATATATATATTCTTTGCTTAGGGTTCCGTACTATTATACCAATATTTTACATGTTTACTAATTATTTAGTTACTTTGTACGAAGTTTTCCAAGTAAGCGCCTTTACATGTTAGACCTCTATACATATAACTTCAAACCAACACAGTTATATATAGCTTTAAATATTGAATTGAATAAATACCCTTATAGTGAATTGAATAATTTATTGTCATTTTAAATGCACCTGATTACAAAACTACACATAAAACTTAATTCTATTTACTTTCATCATGTTTTAGTATCTAATTACTCCTTAAAGTTTTTTTAAAAACGAAATTTTTACATATATGTAGTCAAATACCCAATGTCTATCTTAGTAACAGTGCAAGTCTACTAGAAATTTAAATAGGATGACCAAGTATAACGCATGTGGCTATAAATAAATCATTGATACAAGCCTTATTTAATAAATACAGTCTAAGGCCTACCGCTTTTAGTGCTAACCCTCGATACATATTAATGTGACATATAAAATGTTTATTATCTGTGCAATCTTTTCGCGCGCGATTTTATTTGAGGTTAGTCGATCTTTTTGTTATCATATGGGTTATAGGTACATATCTTATACTTTGAAGTTTAAAAGAGCAATCTTGTATATATATAATATGAATATAATTGGAATCACAGAAACGGTTGCAAGTATCTGTATTATATATTATACAATATGAAATTAAGTAGGTAGGTAAGGAAAATCGATCTAGCTAGGTTTATTAGGTAGGCTTATCCATGGGGTACTGTGCATTTTTAAATTTTATATGTTTTTTTTAAATGTTATGTGTTGTAATTGCCTTGTTGGCAAATTTGTGTCTCGGGTTCGAAACGCGATTAGACGAATATTTTTTCTGATTCTTTTCATTTTTTTATTAAAACTTCGAGCTAAGCTCGGTCTCCCGGTACTAGTTAATTTATTAGATACTAAAACTAGGTTATTCTGTTTTCTAACGCGTAATTCGATTGTAGAGTCAGATAGAGGATACTATGGTAGAGTTAGAGGGGCTGATCTTAGAACTCTATGTAGTAGATATTATCACTATGTAAGTATTGAAACTTTTTTTTTAGTCTAATCTCTGACTGACTTTTAAAATTACATTATTATCCACAAGCCACGCACCTCGTAATATACATTTTCCGTCAGATCAGGTGATTTTGTCTTTTGATCCTTATTGCCAACCAAGGAAAAACGTCAGTACAAAATATTGTGGAACATAATTTATGCGTAAGGAGCTCAGAGTTATTATTTAAAGAAAAACGAAATTCTGTTTTTTTCCTTCTTATCCTCTTATCTTAAATATTAAATACCACAAATATCACGCATAGTTAATAGCTATAGAGAAAAAAGACAACACCAATCATCAGTTGCTTATGATTTAGCTACTGTTTAAAAGCATGAATCAACTCAGACTGTTATCAGAGGAATTACTGTGTGTTTTGTAATGAAATGATGGTTTGTAAGCCCACACAGAACACACAGCACAACCGCCCACCCGGAGATTATCTTACCCCATTCAGCTCTTACTCATTATACTTAGGTACCCTCGATAGGTCGGTAGGTACCTAAGTATAATCCTCGGTAACTTGACTATTATTAATATTAAGGACCTGTTTCATAATCGCCTAGAAAGTGGTGAAGAGCTTATCCGGAAGTTTTGTCGCTGCTTACTTTATAGTGAGCTACACAAATCCATACTAATATTATAAATGGGAAAGTGTGTGTGTCTGTCTTTCTGTTTGTCCGTTTTTCACGCCAAAACTAATGAACCGATTTAAACGAAATTTGATACACATATAGTCTAGAGCCTGAAAAAAGGACATAGGCTACTTTTATCGCGGCGAAATGTACAGTTCCTGTGGGATACTTTATTTACAGTTTCATGTAAAACTATTAAGCCGATTATCATGAAATTTGGCACAGATATAAAGTAGACAATGGAGAAGGATATAAGTTACTTTTTATCGCGGCACATATAAGGTTCCCGTGGGTTGCTGTACTTACGCGGGCGGAGCCGCGGGCAACAGCTAGTTACTTTATAGTGAGCAACACAGACAAAACTTCCGGTTATGCTATTCGTCGTATTAGGCGATTGTAAAACAGGCCCTAAGTGTCAGATAGCGTAGATTGCATGTTTTGTCTATCTCGATATTTAAAAGTAAGCAGAGACAAAACTTATCCGACATATTTACAGAAGATTGTAAGCTAAGGCTGGCTAAGGTGACTATGGGGAAATCTGCAGGTGGTTTTAGTGGATAACTCTCGGTAAGGTCGGAGTCCCACATGCACCCGGGTCACCCAACCCGGGAAGGGCATAAAGCCCTGCGAAATAAAAAAAATGACTATGGGGAACATGCAAAGTTTTTTTATTGGGTTTCGAAAAACACATAATCAGCCAGTAAATATTATCTTTCCGATCTATCTACGACCAACCGTTGACAAAATACAGTGATCACAAAAGTAAATCGTTGGAGAGCATTAAAAACGCTCTATAAAAAAAATCATGCACGAATGACGCCACAACAGTTGATGATAAATTATGAATGAATGAATATAAAAATTATTTCATTGAATTAAGTATAAATGAAAAATATTGCATACAATTGTAAGGAGAAATGTTTATTCGACAATCTGTCGACTTTTTATAATATCTCTAGTAATATTACAATCTATCGGTGTTTACAATTTTACGGTGACATATATATCATTGTTTTAACAGAAAAGGTGACAAAAAACGTAACAATTTGAGGATAGAAATTTTCGTTTGTTTAGTCCCTTTTAGCCCTATAACTTTTTAATTATGCAACTGATTACTGATTACTGTAGGTACTTAATGAATTTTTCGATCCATGTTTATGTTACCTATAGGAAAATAAGTATAAGAATTTTATGATTTAAAAGGAATGCATGTTCCATAAAAGATAAATTGTATATTTGCAAGACACAACTTCCTTTTAAACTTTTATCGCAGTTTATTGTTATTATTCTAGTTTTCCGGTAGTTCTGGATACAACCGCAATGATAATAATTGTACCGCAATAAAATCAAGTTATAATTAATTTTATCTACAATGAGGAGGTACTGCTTACTAGGTAATTTATATTTATATTTAATTAAATATACTAAAAAAAAATCTACTGAAAATAAAGGAAATGAACACTGACGAAGCCAAATTGGATAAAATATATGCAAAAACTCAGACTCAGGTGTGAATGCTGATTGTAAATCTGGAACAGCAATACCTATGTCCATTGTCCTATACCCAATTACCCAATAAAGCCTCATAATATAATTTTAGTAGTAAACAATCTTATCTCATTTCTCAAATTATTTTTAATCCATACACCACCACCTACTCTACATTACAAACATTTTACTAATATTTTTTTTTTCACTTTAATTACTTACTACATAATATATTCATGACAATTATTTAATCACTTCATTATTACCTAGAGAACTAATATTAAACGAAATTGGGACACTCACATTGAATAAGATGACAAAAATATCCTCGCCTGGCTCTCGTACTACGCCAAAACATTTACGAAAATAAACACGCGTATAAATTTTTCCGAGAAATATCATTTGATTGAGCAAAATTGATGACAAGAATAATTGTTAGGCTCAATTCTAGTATATCTGAGATATACAATACTGCATTAATTGATAAAAAATTTAAATTGTTAAATACATAGATATATAAATTTAAAAAGAGGTTAACTAAATAGATATTTTCTTACTTTTTTTTCCACTTACAGTTTTAAAGCTTTTTTTATCGGTTGAAATGCATGAAAGGAAATTTAAAAATTTAAATAGTACGTTTGTTGTTAGTAATATTTTAAATTGTATTAAGTAGGTAATATTATTGTTTGATCACACAATGGAAAAATATTTTTCAAAAACTACCCAAATCGAGTTCCGATAAAGTGTTTTGTTACCATTCTTTATTATAGTATTAATTATTTATTCCTCTTTATGCATTAAAAATAAATAAAACTTAAATCTAATCATTATAATGTCCATGATTTTCATAATTTTGTTAAATATTTATTTTTAAAATTAAAAAAGAACTCACCAAAAATAGAGCATTGAAAACCACCAACAAATATTTTATACAGTTCGTACCGAAGCCTTCCATTTTTGAAATAAATGCACGTCAAATCACAGATAAAAAATGCTAATCAAATGCAACTATTTGAATTTCGAACGGTTTATATTTTTTAAGACGCGTTCGCGCGGTTTAGCGTCGCGTCAACTTATGGTGAGCCAAGCTTTGGCTAGTGGTAACATTTTATGGGTAATCGTCGGCTACTAGCCCAATATATTTGAGGCATCGCGTGCAATGAAATCGCGCATTTAAAGAAGTCTAAATTACCAAGACCGCCAATCGTTAAGATGTAGTGTACAGATAGAGATCAATTTAGCTGGACGAGAAGTCGGATATTGATCTTTACAGAGCTTATTCTTTATTAGCAAGAGATAATGGTAATTGACTTACACTTATATAGAGCTAATCTCTGTTTGTTTCCCTTTCATTTACACACTGTTAAACCACGATTCTAATTCATAACGCCTTTAAGACTCGTGGTTTCTCATATTTCGTCTATCATTTTCATAAAAAAATTATGATTGCCGAGGGCCATTAGCAAAGTAACGTACAAGAGACACATAGCGCTGAGAACCTCTTTCATAATAATGTTTAATTAGTAGAGGCTTAAACATTATAGTCATGATTTAATAGAAAATACAATGATTCTATAAAAAATCCCGTCTCTTTAGTTTTAAAATAGCATACTATAATAATTGTATTAGCTGAAAATCGAACTCAAAACCTACTCAGTTAGTAAATAATTACAGACGGTGATTTTATCATATTTACAGTGTTAGCAATATAAGCGTAGATAATTATGCGTAAAGAATAATGCAATATTCATGCATCGTAAGATACAGAATGTGACAAGTTAAAATCATAAAAAAGTGTTTTGTAAATTGTTTATAGATTAACATTTAAAAATAGAGCTTATTAGTTAGCACTCAATGTGGCTTGGCAAATTTTAACTTCTACAAAACATTAAATTGTAAATTATTGTAGGATAGTTGCATCATTAGTTTAATGAAAACTATCACGCGAAATATAATTTATTCACATCCTCGTATCAGTATAACTATTTCTAACAATTATCATAACATGTACAATTAACATACCAAATTACATCTTTAATTTAAAAAAATGTCATCCAATTTGTATTATGACACCGTGACACAGTTTCGACCCACCCTGTATAGCATTACTCATCCAATATTTCATCGTTACAGCAAAGAATAATGGTAATGGGTGGTATTCTACGACGAATCACCATGGCGACGTTGCCACACCAAAGTGCTGTAACCCTAGGGTCAATATACTGGGTGATTTTTATTCAGTTTCGAGAGAAACAAGGTACTATAATACCTATTTTACTTACATTATTTCATGTACCTACATGAAATAGAGTACATACTTAGTTTTCTTCTTTTTCTAACTTGATGAAATTCTCTTTTACAACACAACAATACTATTTTACCGGATTACCGGTTTCCGGAGGCCCAAGGGGATTGGGGATTTTAAGGACAGGAACGCAAGTCAGGATTGGGGCTTTTAAGGATAGGAATGCAAGTCGCAACACCAGAGGAGTTACAAGTGTAACTCCTCTGGTGTTGCGAATTCCCATTGGCGGCGGTAATCGCTTATCAGGCCAAACGTCTGCTCGTTTCCTGGTACATTTCATCTATACTAATATTATAAATGCGAAAGTGTGTCTGTCTGTTTGTCTGTCTGTCTGTCTGTTACCTCTTCACACTTTAACCGCTGAACCGATTTTTATGAAATTTGGTATAGACATACTTTGGGTCCCGGGATAAGGAATTAAGGACATAGGATATTTTTTATCCCGAAAATGTAGTGTTCCCGCAAGGTAATGTATTTACGCGGGCGGAGCCTAAAATCTAGTTATAAATAATTAATCCTTAGGCATTAACCACCTACCACCTATTTTTGTCACGTAACCACCTACAAGCGGTTCTGGAGACCGCTCATGGATCATTATTCAAATTGTTAACAAAGGATTTTAATGATTAAAGTACTTATTTAGACTTTAAAAATGTATATTACAGATTCAAATAATATAAACTAAGGCTATGGGACGAGCCACTCTGCAGACTGGTACGGAATAATCTTCTTAATACGTCTTCCAGTCCTGTGGAGCAGGCTCGCCTCTTAGCTGCGGAGAAGTGGGAGTCGGGCCTTTGGCTACAAGCGTTGCCGTCACCCAATACGGGCACAATGCTGCATCGAACCGCTTTCCGAATAGCCACTTCCCTGCGTCTTGGCACCCCCCACGTCGTCCCCCACCGCTGCGTTTGTGGCGCAAACGTGGACAGCCTTGGACACCTCGGTCTGTCCTGTCAGCGAAGCGCCGGCCGCATCTCCCGACATCACTGCCTGAATGACCTCATCCGTCGGTCTCTTGTCACCGCCGGAGTACCAGCTGTGCTGGAACCCTCTGGCTTGGCGCGCGACGATGGCAAGAGACCAGACGGTTTGACTCTGGTCCCTTGGAGAGTGGGACGGGCTCTTGTATGGGACGCAACTTGCGTCGATACACTTGCTCCGTCTCATGTCCAGGGCACCTCGAGCACTGCAGGTGCGGCCGCCAATCAGGCGGAGAACCTCAAGCGGCGCAAATATGAGAACCTTAGTGGGGATCTCATATTTGAACCGTTTGGGGTTGAAAACCTAGGTTCATGGGGTCCGGGTGCGCACAAACTTTTTAGAGAGATTTCCAAAAACTAATTGAGGCCACCAGAGACCCCAGAGCCGGCACCTATCTGGCCCAAAGAGTGAGTATCGCAATCCAGCGGGGAAACTCTTTGAGCCTTCTAGGTACTCTGCCTGGTGGGGACGACCTGGGAGATTTCTTTTTACTGTAGCTTTTTAAGTTTTTCTAGTTTTAATGTTCTTTTTCGTTAATTTTTTTAAGTAGTTAGCTATAATTATGAATATAATATATAAACTTATTCACCAAGATTTCTGTATACTCGTATTTTGTGTCTGTTACTCTTAAAAAAAAGTACTTCGATGGAAATATTACCTTAAAGACATTGAATGTGGTTTGATGTTTTTGGTCAAAATAAAATTCCACAAAATTTGCATGATCGTCGCCCTAAGTATCAGACTATTTATTAATATTATACGGCTCACTCCAATAACCTATCTACATCCTATCTACCAATAACTATTTGTAAAAACGTCACATTTGGTATCGCAAAAAACCCGCAATTGATACCAAATGTGACGTTTTTAACAGATAGTTATTGAAACCAGCCGTTAGTAAAAATTATTTGTGAGGTCAACCATCCTTTCGAAATTTGAAAAACACTCTCAAGCAAATATTTTAAAACCAAAATCCCTGATCTCAATTCTTATCGTGGTGGAAAAGTAAACCCAAACAAATTCAATTTAAGTCAGGAAAGTAGTACAGATGGTTATCGTAGAAGTAATGGCGGACTATCTAGGACGCTATCTGCCGCAATTTACAACGCCTGAAAATTATACTAGAACTTGAATTTAAAAAGCTTAGTTTTCTTCGTGAATTGTTGACAGGAGGTAACTATGATAAGAATTAAAAACAGCGCCATTACCACGAGTTCTAACTTGTATAATCCTTAATTGTTATACCTTGTTGGATTCGTTTTAGCGTAATTGTTTTTCTATACGTCTCCAGAATTATAGCTGCCATATTTTTAGATATGTCTCAAAACTTAGGCCTTTACATCCGTTAATGGGTGATTTATACAGTATTCTCCAAGCGAAGTAACCACTCTTGAAATACTGTAGTGCCTGGGACAGTTGTTTTTTTTTAAATGTCGTATGGTTGCCCAAGCACATACGGCATTCTCACAACATAGTCAGCCTAGTCCAGAGGAATGAACTAGTCAATACGTCTGGGGCCAACTATGTGCGGGTTTCCTCACGATGTTTTCCTTCACCGTTAGAGCGTCCGTATGATGTACTTGAGATCTGAAAAAGTCTCATTGGTACACGCCACAACCTGGGATTTGAACCTGCACTACCCACTAGGCCACGGAGCTCCTATATATTATATGTCTCAAAGAAAGACATAATTTTATGAAAATATGGGGGGACGCGCCTAGATTACCTAGGACTACAGGAAAGTGTTCTCTTTGTTCGGTGGCATTATTACAAAAATCAGAAACAGATTGTTGGACAAAGCAGCTGACGCTCAGAATTGTTTAAAAAAATCTTAAAAGTCTCAGAGTCCCGAGAATTCCTGGGACTTTGAAATTGTCGGGAATTCCCAAACCCTAGCGGTGACCAGCTACCACCGCATCGGTTCGGGAACTAACCCGGCGAGATTCGATAATAATTATGTAGACCAATTAAAAAAGAGCAAGTTTCTAGCCATTTTAGAAATAAATCTTAATTACTTTATAGCCCTTTCATTGTGCTATCAAGGCCCAAAAATATTCGAATTGCGAATTTCCTCGCCCTTGGGCGGGTGGTCAACCTCATTGTGCGTTGTGTTGTGGGTCCGCTGCCATGGTAACGCACCAATAAGTGGTACCCAGTACCATGTTTGATGGTTATGACCTATCACTGTACTGTCGCGTACATAGGGATCATTCATTTTATTATTTTCATTAAAAAATATGTTGAATATGTAAAATTCGTTATAAATTTAAATTAATTTAACTAAATTTAACCTGCATAAAAATGAGGCATTAATAAGTTCTAGTAAAGTAACGTCTTAGTTTAGGCCTAAAACTAAAGATTTCAAAACTCAAGTCAAAACTCAAGTCAAATGTACGTCATAGTCTTCTACGACGTACATTTGACGGAACAAATCTTCATACGAGAAAAAGTTATAACGCCATCTTGGTTTTCACTATACTTCAAATATCAAAATGGCCCCGGAAACCTCAAAAGTGGAGCCATTTAATTGGAGACAATTTTTGCCTCTATAATAGATAATATATACGTATATGTCTGAAACAAATTTCATGGTTTCTGCGCGTCACAAAAGAGAATTTTGCTCACATTCTTATTCACTACCGTAAATATTATAATACTAGCTTTTCCCCGTAATTTCAGTATCCCACGGGAACACTGTACCTTTTCGAGATAAAAAGTAGCATATGTGTTAATCTAGAGCGTTAACTACTACAATACCAAATTTCATCAAAATTACTTTAGTAGTTTTTGTGTGAAAAAGTTACAAACATCCACCCATTCATCTGTCCGCACAAACTTTCACATTTATTTTTAAAAACAAGATTACCTAATAATATTAGACTTTTCGTTGTCCGTCTCAATTCTTAAATATTTCTATGTTAACTCTTTCGTTCCACCTAAAAAACTTTATTTAAAATAAAAATAATCAATGTGATTATTTTTATTTTAAACAATTGTTGTGATATTAGATATAGATCAGACTCTGATATTATGATGTAAAAGTATTTAATTTAATTACTTTAGCATTATTTAAGAGTCAAGTCAGAAATTAGTCAATGGTAATATTATTAAAATTAGTATTACTGGCAAGACGAAGATTTATTGGTACATGTTATTACTAAAACACATTGCAATTTGTATCTTTAGTTCAGCTAAATTAATTTGGTCTGAGTGGTGTACACTAAGTAAGCCCCAGAACCGAAGACCAGTCGTAAGAACTTACACCATATAATACTTTTCTCACTGCCTGTAGGTTAAAGCCTTATTCGAACGACGTTACATTCGAAGAATGTTATCAACTTTTCGGGAAACAAATATTTTGTAGCACTATAATTACCATGAGTAATTAATTAAAATAATGCTATGTTTTGACAGCTATTTTAGGTTAAAATCCTCAAAAAATCACATAATATAATATAAAGATAAACCCTATATCAATCAGTAGTGAATAAAGAGGTAACAATAATCAAAATTTGAGTTACAAAATATGTATTTTAAAATGTGTTAAACAAACATGAAAACCGGATAATATGATCTGACGTAACTTATACAGAATAAACCAAAAATAAATACATTTTTCAGGTAATATGAAACGTAATTACATAAATTCAGAATATTATACAGGGTGGAAAAGACTGAAATAATATAATATTGTAATAGCTGATGCCCGCAACTTCGTTATCATGGAACTAAAGAAAACGGAACCCTATTTTTTTAAACGGAACTCTAAAATAAAAGTAGCCTATGTTAGACCTTATAACAACAGCTATCTGCCAGTGAAAATTACGTGAAAATCGGTCCAGTCGTTTCCAGAGATTAGGTGGAACAAAAAGACAGACAGACGGACAGACAAAAAATTGATATTTTATTGTAAGTACCAATTATATGCATATGCATTAAGGTGGTTCGTTCCCCGTACAAAAAAACAATCGACATTAATTAGGTAATTTCATACTATTACTACATAAATTTATATGCACATCTATTTATTTTGCAATACAATTCCCGCAAAATATATTTAAAATACTTTATTTCACACAGAAGTCACATTTTTATTGAATTTTCCACAAAAAGTGACATAAGTTACAAATGTCCCGTTCCCGCTAGACCATGACGGGGGTTAGGTACATAATTTTTAAGTGAAAACTGCTTTAGCGGCGTTGTGCACTTTTCTTGAGTTGGGATGGGTAAAAAACGTTAGTCGCGTGACGCGTCAGGACACGTGACCTGATCGAAAATTCGTAAGATGCAACTTACAACTGTTTGCTGTCTTAGTTCCCTTACGCGAGCATAGCATAAAACTATTTTAGTATATATATTTTAACCTAGACGGCGGTTTTTCTTTGTTCCCTTACGTGAGCATAGAAACTATTTTTTTTCCAATTTAATGTTCAAGTTTACACTTTTACCCGTTGTTTTTTTTTTTTTATTTTGTTTTTTTTTTTTATATAAAATAAGGGGGCAAACGAGCAAACGGGTCACCTGATGGAAAGCAACTACCGTCGCCCTTGGACACTCGCAACATCAGAAGAGCTGCAGGTGCGTTGCCGGCCTTTTAAGAGGGAATACGCTCTCTTCTTGAAGGTTTGTAGGTCGTATAGGTCCGGAAATACTGCTGGTGACAGTTCGTTCCAGAGTTTTACAGTGCGCGGCAGAAAGTTACGCGAGAAACGCACGGTGGAAGACTGCCACTCATCAAGGTGATGAGGATGGAATATTTTTCGCGTGGGACGATGGCGAAAAGTTGCAGGTGGTATGATTCCGAACAATTCCTCAGAGCACTCCCCGTGATACAACCGATAGAGGATGCAGAGCGAAGCCACATCTCTAAAATTGAGAGTAGGTTGTGGCTTGGCTAACGAGATAGACGTATATATTTAATATAGACGTATAAATTTAGGTATATTGAGGCAAAAAGTGTCTCTAGATAAATAGCGCCAATTTAGAGATTTTTGGAGCCATTTTGACATTTGAAGTATTGTGAAAACAAGATGGCTGACAATTGAAGTATTGTTAAAACATGGTTAAAACCAAGATAGCGTAACTTTTTCTCGTATGGAGATTTGTTTTATCAAATTAATGTACGTCACAGCCTATCTTGAATTTTGAAATCTTGGGTATATCCCTGTTATCACGGTGCTACACTTTCGTTTTCTGGAACATTTGTCGACAGGCCAAAAAGCGTGCCATTCACGGCACAAAGTAATAAAATATTAGGGTCAATTTGGACTGAGCTGTTAATTGGTCCCACCTCCGAGACGCTTGTATTGTTTCCTCCAATTGTGTCATTATTTAGCGCCGCGTGCACTGACGTAGCTCATGCAGTGAAGTGCTAATATCATAGGCTCGATCCAGACTTGGCGGTTAAGACGCCGCGCGTTTTTTTATGCCCTAATAAATATTTGAAGTAAAACTACTATCTCGTTTAAAGGAACTATTAGATGAATGACATGTGGATGAAAAATCACATCGAAATTGTTTTAACAAAATGGCGCAAAAGAGCAGTTAACGCGCGCTACCGCGAACAATGCATAGTTACATAATTAGCGGATAGCCGCTACTGACTCCAGAAGTGGCTGCTCACGGCAACTGACGTATGGAAATTACTGTGGTCGAAATTCGCTAACAATAATTAATATTTTTTTTACTTTGAACTTTATAGGGGTTCTTTAGGCTCTATGATAGAAAAAAAAGTGTAAATGTTGTGATAGATTGACAAACGTCAATATGTAACAAAATTGTATTGAAGGCTTAACTAATTGAATGTATTTAACTAATATATGTCAAACGCACGGCAGGTTGTTAATAATCTGAGGTAGTGTGTGTCGTTCTTATTAATCGACTTCCAAAAAAAGGAGGCGGTTATACGTTTGGCTGTATTTTTTTTTTGTATGTTCAACGATAATTCCGCCGTCTGTGTTTTTTTATGTAAATGGTATAATCCCAAGTTAGTCCCATTTTAAAAAAAGTGGTGACTTGATGATGGAATCCATGAGGAATCGAGGGAACTCCTCGAAATTTATATGGACACATATATGGTGCTTTCGACTTTGCGACTTCAAAATTAAGAAGATTGAGTACAGAAATAGTTAAGATTTTAGCCTAATTAAAAGGGGAATTTTAATTAGGCTAAAATCTTTACTTTTTTGTGAATTTTTACTTTGGAAATCGGTTAAATTTTTTGTTTAAAAGTAATAATTTTTATAAATTTTATGTATTTCTAAGCATTATTTTAAAAAATTAACTTTCTCTACATAAACTTTAATATTACTAAATATCATACTCCTCCGTGTTCAAAATTCTAGTTCAAATGTACTGAAAATTTTGCTTCACACCTATTATTATATTACAGTAATCATATAATAGAGTCATATTATCCCTGATTGAAATTGTTGCGACGTCTGTTCGTATCTTTATATAATATTCTACTCCAGATATCAGTCACATCTTGTAACATACCAGTATCTTAGTGTACTTTATAGCTGTGTCTCATAAATATGTTATTGTCATGGCATAAAATATTTAATTAAATAGAACAAAATGTAAGTTTTTTTTTATTACTTTAAATTTATTTGTGTTTTACTTGGAATTTTCGTGTCAGCGATTAAGTTTATGGTAATCTCTACATGCATTTGTTATTTAAACATAATAATAATTAATTAATGCGATTTCTCTGGATTTCAATAGTTTTACTAAGTATTTTCAGACATAATTTTAAATAAAAATCTTTAGGTGTGAATCGCGAGCGAGTTATAATGTGTTTGTAGCCAAAAACTTTCCAAATACAAAATATCGAATCAAAAATTCTGCAGTAAAATATTCTTAGATAGTAAGATTAAATAAAAAACTTATTAAATTAAACACAATATTTTAATCAGAAAATCATATGATCTGACGTAACATATTTTATACAGAAATACACAGAATAAACCAAAAAGAAATCCTAGTAATGTTATAAATGTGAAAGTTTGTGAGATGGATGTATGGATGTATGGATGGATGGATGAATGAGTGTTTGTTACTCTTTCATGCAAAAACTACTTTACTTAGATTTGATAAAAATATTAGGCTACTTAGTATCCCGAAAAGGTACAGTGTTCTCATGAAATAGTATATTATGTGTACGCGGGCTAAGCTGCAGGAAAAAGCTAGTAATTATATACATTCAGAATAATAAATGCAATAATATACAGAGTGGAAAAGACTGAAGTTATGCTACGTCATTATCTTTAGGAGTGTTTCTTGAACTCTACGTAGAGAAGACTTTTGATGAAACTCTTTTTGTTATTGAATCCTTACCATTTTAAATAGTTTTTTTTCATTGCGAATTAAAATAACACTCCGTATATTTAAGTAATTATACAGCTCATACCAACATTATGAAATTTTTGACTTTGCTTGAGTTAGTACATCGCGTTAGCTATATGTTTGAAATCGTTTTCAGTGAATAGTCAAAAATAAGTTTTTATTTTCTTGCTGTGAAATAAATTAACTGTGTTTTTGTTTGCCTGAATATTGAGAGTATTAGAGAGGAAATTTGATTTTTGGTAAGTAGGCATTTAATGTTTTTATTTCTTAGATATTTTTATCTTCTTAGGGTTCATAACCAAGGGGTATAAAAACGGTATCTATGTCTAAGATAGCTGTCTGTCCGTCTGTCACCAGGCTGTCTCATGTGTGTCTCATGAAACTGCCAAGTGCAAGTCGGAATCGCGTACGAAGGGTTTCGTCCAAAACGGGTAAAAACAACTGTGCCGTATGGGAGCCACACTTAAATATTTATTTAATTCTATTTTTAGTATATTTTGTTGTTCTATCAACATCAGAATAAGAAAAATATAAATCTATGGAAATTTAAAAATCTATGAAAATTTGAAAATTCATAGGATTCATGAGGCGACTGACAGTGTGAGGTAAGTAAAGTCTTAGTAATAGAGTCCTGTTTTTCTCCTTGGGACCCTAAAATAGTAACATATATTATTCTAAAAATATTTTGGCGCCGTTCTTGTTAATAATTAACATAATTTACAAGGTTAAAATGTAGTTTCTGCTCATGTAACCTTTGAACTAAATAATATGAAATGAAAACAAAGAAAAATTTAAAGAAAATATTCGTACATAAATAACATGCGCGTTTTAGCCAGCTATGTACTTAAAAAACAATTAATTATATTTTACACATGTTTTCTATGTGACTCAACAAACCAATTACGCAAAAAACCTTTGTTATTATTATCACCTCAAGTATATGGAGGGATTACCCTCATCGACAGCAGACTAACATATCTTCACAATATTGCAAAAACCAACACCTCAATGTAAATATTATGTTTGTAGTAACTCGTTCGCCTCATGCAGTCATAAAACATTACATAAAAAATTTATGTTCTAAAAACACTTCCTTACGTTACTTACAAAGATCTCATTAATAAAAATGTTGCATGTGTAACACGTTTTTAATATTAAAATGTAATTTTATTTAGAGACATTTTTTCTTAAACAAGGAAACGTAATTTTTGTCCAATATTAAAAGTTCCCTAGAGGAAGTTAAGGCATTTTTTTCTGTTTTCCCTAAATTCTACATTACATTTTCTCCAAAACTACATAACTAGTGAAACCTTTATATGAGGAAATGCGTATGATGTTGTGACCTACACCTATGGAAAACTACAGCCCTAAAACTTCGTAGAATTTTATAAAAGAATAGGTAGGTACAGTTTTTTTTTAATAAGAAATATTATTATTATCATAAACATAAAGTACTTACTTTATGTTTATGGTAGGTATTTAATAAATCTTTAGTTATGTGGTTATATGTGTGGAGTATATGTTTATTATAAGTAGCTTTAAAAAAATTAATTAGCAATAATGTTTAATGTACGATGATGTACGACTTCGTGCGCGCACAAGGTAATTTCGAGTAAACCGTACATTTTTCGCGATAAAATGGTAGCCTTAGCTCCGTGGTTTTATCTATATCTGTGCCAAATTGCATCAAAATCGGTCAACAACAAACATCCAAATAAAGGAATCTTTCCTCCTTATAATCTTACTAATTTTATAAATCCTTCTAATCCTACTATCCTACTAATATTATATTATTTAATATTATAAATGTGAAAATTTGTGAGGATGTATGGACGTTTGTTACTCCTTCACGCAAAAACTACTGAACGGATTTTGATAAAATTTGGTATGGTAGTAGTTTAGGCTTTGGATTTAGAACATAGGCTACTTTTATCCCGAAAAAGTACAGTGTTCCTTTGGAATACTGTATTTACGTGGACGGAGCCGCGGGCAACTGCTAGTCCTACTAATATTATAAATGTGAAAGTTTGTGAGGATGTATGGATGAATGTTTGTTACTCCTTCACGCAAAAACTACTTAACGGATTTTGATGAAATTTGGTATGGTAATAGTTTAGGCTATGGATTAAAACATAGGCTACTTTTTATACCGAAAAATACAGTGTTCCCGAGGGATACTGTATTTACGCGGGCGGAGCAGCGGACAACAGCTAGTATTAGTATAGATACGTGGACATTTTTAAGAATGTGGATAGGTACAAAATTATCACCAGTTCCGGTATGTCGCAGAATAAGTTTATAGTGTATTATCCGACGGCAGCGATGCGTCCGTCCGTTCGCCCGTGTATTATGTTGTGTTTGTGTATTGTGTGTATATATACACAGGGCCTGAAGGTGCGCCGAGTACAGCAGACATGGGGAACACGGCCACTACTCCTGGTGAGTGGACACTTTGTCTCTATTAATTTGTTTTATTCACCTATGACTTGGACATACCTTCATCTATTGCTGAAATAATTTAGTTGTGAATACGTTACTACCTACCTAAGGTACATTAATTATTTCAAAACTTAAGTCATGACGTACATTTGCCACAACAAATGTTCATACAAGAAAAATTACGCCATCTTGTTTCACCATACCTTAAATGTCAAAATAGCCCCAAACAACCCTAAAAGTGTCATTTAAGTGGGGACAGTTTTTTCCACGACATGCCTCGACTATCCATACTAATATTATAAATGGGAAAGTGTGTATGTTTGTCCGTCTTTCACGCCAAAACCACTGAACTGATTTAAATTAAATTTGGTACACAGATAGTCCAGAGCCTGAGAAAGGACATAGTATACTTTTTATCGCGAGGAAATGTACGGTTCCCGTGGACTACTTTATTTACAGTTTCACGTAAAAACTACCAAACCGATTATCATGAAATTTGGCACAGATATAAAATAGACCACGGGAAAGGACATAGGCTACTGTTTATCGCCGGACATACGGTTCCCGTGGGTTATTGTACTTACGCGGGCAGAGCCGCAGGCATCAGCTAGTATGTTATACAATATTTCTGTGCTCTAATAATATTGTTGGATTTCATTCATCCTTTACAAGATTTCGCTGGTTTAACATTTTGAAAGTAGGCCTTTAAAATCAAATTTTCTTCGAAAACATATTTAACTCCCGTCGCAAAAAGAGGCTCTGTCTGTGTATCTGTCCGTGGCATCGTACCTCCTAAAAGAAAGGGTCCTATTAATATGCGGTTTTAATGGGGCTAAAAAAAGCTTACCTTATCTAATTTATTACTTTCATTCAAATCAATCGAAGGTAGTGGCAGCACCCGGGCTTTATAACTTATAAGTTATAACACAGTATTATAAATATTGATTTATTGGTTTTGCTTCACTACGATTAATAACTGTACAAAAACTTTCTACGGTATTGTTGGTTATTGATTTTTATGAAGTTTCCTTTAAATACAAACTTGGTTAGCTTGGCTTGAAATTACTCTATATTGGTTTTTTATATTAATAAATTACCAATATAGAGTAATTTAACATTACATAGGGCCTACGTCATTTTATCTACCCTCCATAGACGACCATTTTACTTAAATAACACTGGTTTACCAATTAAAAATAAATTAATAATAAACAGTCCAATATCGGCCATACATATTATAGCATCTTCATCCCTCGCATCTCCATTCAATGGATTGACTACGTTCCACCAAATAGGTAACCTTTATAACATAGAAAAATGTGTTAATAATTTTAGCAGTACAACAAATAATATGTATTTTTCATAATAGGAACCAAGATTCGAAAAATTCGAAAAATCCTGATTTTCATTCAAAAAATCCGAATTTTATTTAACGCCAAAAATCCGGATTTTTCGAATTTCGAAGTATCCGGATTGCAACCCCTAATTGACGCAACTGGGGGTGTCTTTGAAAAAAGGATTTTTAGTAGGCGTGGCTCAATTTTCTTTACTGTTATTTTACTTTTATTATAAAATTATATCTAAGCTACTCGGATATAAATCAATTTAAATGAACGCTCTAGCCCTTATCGTTTCCAGCAAATAACTGCAAAGGAGTGAAAAAAATCTTAAATTACATTTTCAGCAAAACTATAAAATTGTAAGTTAAGTCTATGTAGTATATGTGCGATAAGTTGTTATAGATCTTTTTATTACTTACAACTTTGCCATTTGACTTTTTTCCATAGGACTTGTAGTTTTGCTGGAAGTCGAGATAAACCGTTTTTTACCCTTAAAACTCACCCCCTTCCACTTCCCGACCTCAAATCGCCCGTTATTTATTTTTCCCTTAATTTTTGTTATATTCTCTTCCTTTTCCAATGGGTTTCATCCTACAATATTTTTTTGTTTCAAAAATTATCGGCATTGGTATCTAGGTAGTAGGTACGATTACAGACGCTAATCAAGACCATCGATTTTTCATGTCCATTATCTTTTTCTCTTTTTTGTTAATTCAGCAGACGCAAAAGCCACCACACCAGAGACGCCGAATCCCGACCAAGATGGCAAGTCTCTGCACCTCCCGTTCGTTGCCCGCAAGTTCTCCGGGAATGACATACTCAGGATCGTGTATGTTGTACTAGCCGCGCTAATTATTGTACGTATAATGTTTTATTTGCTTGTTTTATATGATTTTCTACTTATTTAATGTAACAAGAGCTCCATGGCTTAGTGGGTAGACCGTTTGGTTCGCACTCGAGAGAGTGCTGGTTCGAATGCCAGGTTGTGGCGTGTACCTATTAGACTTTTTCAGATCTCAAGTACAATAAACGGACGCTCTAAAGGTGAAGGAAAACATCGTGAGGAAACCCGCACATGCTTGGTCCCAGACGTATTGACCAGTCATTCCTCTGGACTAGGCTGTCTATATTGCGAGAATGCCGTATGTGCTTGGGCAACCATACGACATTTAAAAACCAACTTTCCCAGGCACTACACTATTTGAAGAGTGGTTACTTCGCCCGAGAATACTGTATAAATATTTGGTATAAATCATCCATTAACGGATGAAAAGGCCTAAATACAATAAATACAAATGTAACTACTATTATATCCATAAAAACGAGCATAATATCCCTAGAAACTCTGGAGAACTTAAATCCCCACACGTATTATGAAACATCTTCTATTAAATTTCAATAGATGGTGCCATTTTAGACTTGCAAGCCTTTCTATCTCTCATTGTACACATTATTTCCATTTCAGCTCAAGTCAATCGCCATGATCGCCGTGACCATTGCCACTGCGATAACCCTAAGGCTCTTCACATCGGACCAGTCCAGCCGGTTGGTGGCGCTCATCATCCTGGCGGTGGTCTCCGCCGTCGTGCTGTCCGTCTGCATCTACGCGCTTGTTGCTGTGCTGAAGAGGCATTATAAGCTTGTTCACGCGGTGAGTTTTCTGGCGGTACCAGTATCCCAGGCTATTATTATAAATGTGAAAGTTTGTGAGGATGGATGGATGGTTGTTTGTCAGTATTTCACTCTAAAAGTACTAAACGAATTTTGAAGAAATTTGGCATGGTAAATTTAGGCTCTGAGAGTCAATTCTCCTAAATAAAACCTGCATTAATACAATTACAATCAAGTCCCGATACGCTGAAACTGTCAAACGGTATTCTCGTAAACGTTAAACCAACGTGAAACGCGCTCTGATTGGTCGAGAGTTCATAAAATCAGTTCATGATAACATGTCGCTTCACTTACAATGCAATTAAAGTAAAATGGAAGTCTATTTTAAATATTTCTCGTATTTAAAGTAGACTTTCATTTTACTTTGAGGTTCTGGAATAAAACATAGTCTAAATTTTATCCGGAAAAAGTAGTGTTCCCGTGGGATACTGTAATTGCGGGGCGGAGCCGCGGGCAAAAGCTAGTTTATGATTTATGATAATATATACAGAATAGTTCTTAAACAAAAATATACATTCAAGGAGCGTAATCAGTATTAACTTCTAGTTCCAAAAATATAAACAGCATGAGACCTTACATTTTGACCAGATTATCCTATAAAATAGGTACTTAAATTCTATTACTTGGACTCGCGGCTGGCGCGTGATCTTTAAAGCCGGTGCGTTGTACGGCAGTTTGAACTGTGAAATCAAAAGGAAGAGTAATGATTTTGGCAGTCTATCTATGTATGTTGTTCCTCTGTCGCGCCTAAACTACTGATACTATTGTAATGAATGAGGCGTCAATAGATTCGTAATAATAGTCCAGGTAACATAGGCTATATAAGTTACGTAGTCGTGTTATAGTTTTTTTATAAAAATTGTAGTTAGTTGCGTTATGAAATAACAGCTTCACGATGGCGTTTTATTACAATTCATTTTGTCTGCCATATACCTAGTAGTTTTAGAAAAAAAGTAAATTGTATTTAATTATATGCGGTTTTCATAAAACAAATGGGTAATTATTATTACTTTGGTAGAGATGTTTGCTGTACACTTAACATGTTGTACTGATGGAATGTTGATACCTACTTGTAATATTTCTTCTTAATTACTAATTAGAAACATCAGTTTTAGTTACATTTTTATTTTTTATACTTTGGAAAATTATAAAAATTTCTATAGTTGAACTAGTAAATTATTGTTATTCAGTGTAGTCAACTCTTATGCTATTTTGGATTTCTATTGCCAAATAATATACCACCTTTTATAACAATTTGGTAAAATGCGTAATTAAAAAAGTACCTGGAAGAACGAGCTCTGTACCCCAAGTAGGGAATATTATTCGAATATTCGAATATTCGTTTTATTCGAATATTCGACGATTTCATTATTCGAATATGACTGGGTTCAATATTCGAATATTTCGAATAAAACGAATAATAAAAATATTTTATTTATTTATCAAAAATATGTTAATAATAGTAATAAACTTGTACATAAACCGGAATGTTTCGTTATTTAATACATTACTTTTATTATTTATTAATATTGTCGTCAATAATATCCTAAAACAGATTTTACTACACTGTTTGTGAAATAATACAAAACTGTTTTTAAATAAAATAATATTTAAGGTGAATATAGGAAATATTCACCTTAAATATTATTTTATTTAAACAGGCGTCAGCAAAAGAAATCTTTCACACGCTTGTCAAAATAACCTAACCAAGAGCGTGTTAAGACGTGTCTAAGGAGGGTTCTGTTACTATAAAACGTAATACGATTTTTAATTTCTTAATCTTACTGTTCGATTTCGTTTCAAAAAACTTTCCTAAAGAGAATTTACCATGATCTACTAGCATGGAAAATTGTAAGTTCCTAATCTTCATAGTTCAGAAATGACAGAGGGGAGTGAAACCAATTTGGAGGCCGATTACTTGGAAATGGTTGACTTCGTAAATGTCATGTATAAAACTTTTCCTTTATTTTAAAAGACATAATATTCAACACACACTTCACATGTATGGAAAGCCGGGATGGCTTTCCATACATGTGAAGTATGTGAAATGTTTATAACTATATAATAAAATTATATTTTTTTATTAAACCAAAACTGATACTCTAGACGCAATAAAGCTAGAAGAGCAGATAGAAAGAGAGACAGGTGGACGAACAGAGTGAAACGACAAAGGATACCTGTTAAGTTGATTATTACAATATTACACTGGCCTGCAAAACTAAGTACAAATCGTTTCAAATTTCATACTTTTCAAAATATTATAACAAGATTTATCAGCTTTCTTTAAAAGTAATAAATTATATACCAGTATATTATTTTTATCTTTAAACAAAAATTAACAATTTTAATCTTAGTCTTAAAGACTACATTTACATGTTATATAAAATTGCAGTTTTGAATAACTCCTCGAGGCCTGACAACAGCTTGGAGGAGGTTTGTCATACTGAAAACGAGGTTTTAGAGCTGAATTATGGAATATTCTCTCCCATTCTTATATCAGGGCGTGTTTTAGTGTTGTGAGGGTACTAACTGTAGGTAAAAATTTGCGGCTTCTGACTAGCCTTCTAAGGTCTTCTCAGGGTATACTTAATCGGGTTGAGGTGAGGACATTAAAGAGAATCTTTAAGAATCTCTTGACCATATCTTTCTCAGGGTAGAGGTCCAATTGTCATTATGTGGCCACATACTCAGCGCGGATTCCTGAAAGTATGCCAGCCCATTGTATACTGGACATATTGGACTCTATCTGAAAAGTAAGCTTGAAGATATCCCCTACCAGGTCACGTTTACTTAGCCTCCCTTCAGAAGTTCACTTTAAATTGTGAAGTTAAAGTGAGTAAATCCACTCATCTGGGACCAAATTCTGGACCATTCTCGTTCATCCTTTTGTATGTGTTCACGGACGTATCACAGTGTTGCTACTCGATACTAGGGCTCTCGAGTTTGGTCTCGAGATGAGACCACTCATCCTTCGCCTCGGTCTTTAGGGTTTCAGATTTACTTAAGCAAGTCTTCATCACTGTGTTCTTCACACCTTCCTTCGGGTCAGAAGAAGCTGACTGCATTTAAGTGTTGATTTTCAACAATTGGAAACAATTTAAAGGTCTTGCCGAGCGTTGAGTCTGCCATTAAAGTCTTGCACGGCCTTGTCAAATATTTTTCAGTCTCTTTGTACCGTCGCTTCATCTTCTGAACGGTTCGTAACATGACACACTACGTTCTTGCAGTACAACGCCTGATGCCTACTTCTGCACTGATGCCTACTTTCAGAAAAACCATAACACAAATTCTTCGGGCTATGATAACATTTTTAAATCTACTGTTTTCTAACTTCCTTTTTGTAATAAGGCTCATCGTTCAAGAAGAATTGAAAACATAAAGATACCAAAAACACGGATAACTTGAAAATGGAAAAAGGTTATTTTTGTTTTAAAGATTTTCCTGCCACTTTTTACCAACTATGAAGTTTTTTGTTATGCATAACATTAAAATCTTTTTTGAGTGCTTTTTATTTTGACGGTTTATCTTGTTTACTTATTACGGTTTATATACACATGTACCGATTAGGTCTGGAGCAGACCATTATGACAGCACAATACTTGTGTATGTAGAGTTTTCAACTGCACTATATTAGAACAGAGCATGAGAGCATTATTTACAGTGCATTCCGATTTCTGTGCAGTGTTCCAACTCTGCAAATATATTTCTCTCCAATTCTAAACAAACTGATATATTAATAATAAAGAAATATGTTCTGTAATATTCGTGTTCTTTATAGGTATACATTAATATACTACCAAAAGCTTAATTTAAAAAGTCAGACTGTAGGTCTGACTCTTTAAATCGATTGACTATGTTGAATCGATCAATAGCTTAACTCAATTAAAAACCAGAAAATACGAACCTCTAAAACAAACCCCAAAAATTCTCTCCCCTAGAGGATCTTTTCCTTAATTTTTAGAAGAAACCACTTAGTTGACAACCAAATCCATGGTCTGCTCCAGACCTAAACCGTTCATGTGTTAATAGTTTTAAAAAAGTAATTGCGATTTAGTATTTTAAGTTTGATACTTAAAAGTAGATTTTTTTATATCAAAATGACGTTGATTTTTTAGAATCATTTGTGAAACATGTCAATTTTGATATTATTAAATATGCAGGTATAAATAAACGCATCATATTACTTGTATTTAAAGTTTATTACTAATATTCGTATTATTCGAATTATTCGAATTTATTCGAATAGTGTTTTTCCATTATTCGAATTATTCGAATAGTAAAATTTGTCGAATAATAACATTCCCTAACCCCAAGCAGGAACATTTTGCGGTATAGTTACGTGTACTTAAGCGTGAAATATTGTATGAAAAACATGAAAGCGCCTCTAGCGGACGTAAAAGTAACTAAAATTTTCATAAAATATTCCTTATATTTCTCGTTTACGTACACGTAACCGCAAAATGTTCCTGCTTGTGGTACAGCTCGGAGTTTAAGTAGAACGTCGTCGTCGTCGTTCGTCGTTTCAGCCTGGTGACGTCCACAACAGGACATAGGCCTCCCCCATAGATTACCAGTGCGACCGGTCGCTCGCGGCCTGCATCCACCGACTCCCTGCGTTTCCAATCACGAAAACTTCGTAGCAGTTCGTAGCATTTTTGATTTACTATGTCGAGATTGTGTACGAAACTGCGATTTTGTATTTCTAATGTTTTATTAATGACCATACTAATGTCGAGTGTCGACCTTCACCTAAATAGAAACTTTGCGATGGCACGAGCCCTACAAAAGCGCTTTTATAAGGGCTCCGTTATGGTTATTTTATAAATTACTAGCTAGGCTTCTACGGGTACCCCGTGGAATGTATTACAAAGGTTTCAAATTTCAAGATAGGCTATGATGTATTACCTACTACCTACATTTGACAGAACAAATCTTCATACAGTAAAAAGTAACGCCATCTTGGTTTTCACCATACTTCAAATGTCAGCCATCTTATTTTCACCGTACTTCGTACTTTATTTAATTGGAGACACTTTGCCTCATCAGTCATCATGCCTCGTCTATAATATATACGTCTATGATGTAATACAGTGTTTTTCAACCTGTGGGTCGCGACCCCCTGGGGGGTCGCGAAGCTTCTGTAGGGGGGTCGCTGGAGGTCGAGAGAACTTAAGTAAAAAAACAATAAAGATTAAAAAGATTGATTTATTAAGTAAGATAATTTTAACAAAAGTATATTCTCATAAATCGATCATCGATATCATCGATATATGTAATTGTTAAATAATGTGTTTGACGTACTATATTATGTACTTATATCCGAATCCTAATTATGGAGACGCATAAAACGTCGTATGGAATGAATATTTGTAACACTGTAACATACACATACATACATGATAAAAAAGCGAAGGGGGATTGGCGTAGCCGGAGGGGGGGGGGTGGGGATTGGGGATTCAAACCCCAAAAGTTTGAACAGACTGAAATAGGTAATTATATCTATTAAAAAATAATATCTATTAAATAGGAAAAAATTTTGCTCGCTCGCTTCGCTCGCTCGCATTTAACATGAAGAACATATTATATTATTTAGTACCGATGTTCTGTTTTAGCTGGTTGATTGTATGGTATTTTTCTGAATTTCACCGTTATTTAGTGTTTTAGTTTAACGTTTGAACAGATTTTAAACTGTAAAATGGGGAAAAAATTGGCTCGCTCGCTTCGCTCACTCGTGTTTGGCTTAAAGAACATAATATTAAAAAATTCAGTACCGTCCGGCTATTGATATTTGTATTTTTTCGCATTACACAGTCTTTCAGGGTAAAAACTAGGTTAAAGCTGAAACGGTTAAAAAGGAAAAAAAGGGGGCCCATTATTCTAATGTGCTCAGGGCTTCTAATAGGTTAAAGACTAGTATTTAATATACTTTTAGTCGTTTTATTTTCTTGAAACCCCCCCCCCCCCCCCCCCCCCCCCCGAAACCAAAACCTGGCGACGCCCGTGGTTGGGGGGTCGCGAAATATTTTTTTCATACAAGGGGGTCGCATCATGAAAAAGGTTGAAAAACACTGATGTAATATACATAATAATACATATTATATATCTTCCTCTTGAATCACTTCTATAACTAAAAATGCATTAAAAGATTGAAGCGAATAAACACCAAAAGCGAGGTCATTTTATAATAAGTAAAGGTCAATTCACACCGAACAGATTCGATACGTGACGCGGCGCTGCATTTTTAAGATAGAAAAATCGATCTATATCTAGGGTTTTGTCCCGGGGAAACCACGAAGTCTTTCATCTACACTAATATTATAAAGAGGAAAACTTTGTTTGTATGTTTGTTTGTTTGTTTGTTTGTAATGAATAGGCTCAAAAAGTACTGGACCGATTTCAAAAATTCTTTCACCATTCGAAAGCTACGTTACCTACGAGTAACATAGGCTATATTTTATTTTGGAAAAAATAGGGTTCCGTAAGATATTTGGGTTTTCCGGACACAAGGTGTAAAAAAACAACCAGAAAAGTTACTTATTTTGCGTACGCTGCCTAAACTATAAAAGATAGAACCATATAATGTTGTAATTAATTGTAGATCTTATAAAAATCTACAAAAAAGTCCGCGACACACTATACCTATCTATGTCGTGTGAGGCACAACAACAATTTTCTTATTTAGAAATCTTGAATTTTTTTTGGACTACATTTAAACGCGTTTATTTTACTCATGCTATTAATTCTTATCAAAATAAATTATTTCATCACTAAATACAGTTTATGTAGATAATATTTGGTCTTTGAATGATTAAAATTGGACGTTTGGTTTTGAAGTTATAGCGAAATTAAAATATTACGATTTCTGCTGCACGGCCCGTTGCGAAGTGGGCGACATTCTGTAGTATTAGTATCAGTATTGTACCCGTGCGAAGCCGGGGCGGGTCGCTAGTAATAAGATATGAGTAACTTCGACTTGTACATGTCAAATCCGGTTGGTGGATTGGTTGGCAAATTGGTTTCTAGGGTTCGAATACCTGTCAGATGAATATTTTTAAATTCTAATCTTTCTATTCCTTTTTAGACTCGATCTCCCAGGTACCTACTTAAATATAAATTCGTTTTTTATATTAGTACTCAAATAATTCTGTTTGCACGCTCATTTTCATTATAATAATTGATTTTCATAACGGTCTTAAGGCGCTGTAGTTGCTTGACCTTGAATAAATTTACTCAAGTTCAGAGAAATGGGCGGAGAAGGTGGCGGGTGGTAGTGGAGTAGATGTAGTGGTGGCATATCACGCGAGCCAGGGTCAAGAGACCATGGCACGCAGATCGTCCAGATACACTTGTTAATTGTATACCAAAAAAATTAGGGAAAAGGACCTTATCGTTTTATATGCCTGTCGTTATTCATATTTTGTGATAAGAAATTTTATACTGTTTTTAATTTTATATTTGAGCGTTTTATTTGTTTCAAATGCTCTAATATAACATGAGGACATACGAACTTGTATTGTTACGGACAATATGTGCAATACACCTATAAATTACAATAATTTATCAATCTTAAATGACGCAATCAATTAACATTCTAAAGTCTAATCTCTACGTTTCTTAAATACCCTTAATTTATATACATACATACGCCTTGAAGGCCTGCCCCTTCATTGTGCCTTGCGGCTGAGCATTCTGCAATAGGTACTCAGGATTTCATGGACGGCACACCGAAAAAAAAAACACGCTTACCAAAAAAGGCGAGTGTTATTTGCAGGTGAAGAGTGCTTCACCTGCAAATAACACTCGCCTTTTTTGGTTACATAGCTCGTCAGGGCTCATACTAGCAGGGCAAATGGAAGAGAAAATAAGTAGCGACAGAGTGCCTACACGATAGACAGACGCGATCATTGAGACTGCTCCAGGAGGCATTTCACCAGGCCAAGAACCGAAAAGTGGAATCCCATAAAGCAAATTTTGTTGGTCGCGACTCTCGTCCCTCAGTCATGAGAATACGACAAGAAAGAAAGCAGAATATATCTACGTTTTGAAGTCATTTTGGAATACATTTGTCCAAAATTATAAACTTGAAGATACATGGATTATTATATTTTATCTTATATTTTCACTCTACAGTTTCTGCCTTTACTTAGGTTTTAAGTCTGACGTAACGCTGAGCATAATGACCCTGCACAAAATATTGTTTAATATCCCAAACCAATTTCGATGACGGTGGCCATTTTCATTGAAACCTGGCCCAGCTTTTCAGGAGTTACTTTATAATGCCCAAGTGAATGCACAATATGTATATTGTAGAGCACTCTCTTCCTTTACTCTCGTAACCCAGTGGGATGAATGACCGACACGACTGGCTAGAGATCAGGCGCAGGACCGACTTTTTGGATGCCCATCCGACGCATGGATCATCTAAAATCTTTCTTATCAGACATTCAGGTGATCATCCTGGATCCTAATCAGACTTGAAAACTAGTTTTTTGTTGTTCCAATGCGGGGATAGAACCCACGACCTCCGGAGTCGAAAGCTCTAAACTTGTGGACCACAAACCAAAGGCGAAAAAACAAACAAACATTTGTGCATATTTGGCTTTTTCCAGGCGTCAATAACCCTGATCATGCTGGCGATCATCCAAGCCGTGGTGGTGGGCGTATCTGTACCCGTGACTATAGAGGACGAGATCCACCTGGCCCAGTCTCTCGCCGAATCCTTCCGCCAGGCCAGGGTAGACAACCGACAAGCGAAGACCTGGGCCAATATCCAGTCCAGCGTGAGTAACTCATGTATTTTTATTAGCCTCAAAGCAATTAGTCTGTACCAGTCACCATAGAGCACGAGATCCACCTGGCCCAGTCTCTAACCGAGTCCTTCCGACAGGCCAGCGTCGACCATAGGCCAATATTCAGTTAAGTGTGATTCATAATAAATAAAATGTCTTGAGTCTCGTGTATGGAGTCTTACAATATTCTAATAGGTAAGTGTCGGATAGCTTATTCGGATGCTTTATTGCTTACTTTATATCGAAATCATGCAAATATTGTAATCTGACACTTGTCAGTAGATTGTGAAACAGGCCCTTAAGTCTATAGTATCATCATAATTTCTTTACTGTAGCAACCAATAGGTACAAATTATTGATCCTACTTCTTCCTACGACTATTTACTATTATAAATGTGAAAGTTTGTGAGGATGGATGGATGTTTGTTACTCTTTCACGCAAAAACTACTGAACGGATTCGGTATGCTAGTAGTTTATACTATGGATTAATACATAGGTTACATTTTATCGCAGCAAATGTACGGTTCCTTCGGAATTTCTTTTTGTGCGTACGAAGTCGCGGTAAACACTTAGTAAAGAATATTTGTTTGACAAGTAGGTTGAAAGTATTTGTCAAAATATTATGTATGAATCTATATGAATCTAATTCTAAATTAACTTTTATTTTACCTATAATTTAGTCTATATCAGTGTTAGATGTCTGTGACTGTTACTGTTACCTACCTCCTATTGACATAGAACTAAATAAGCATGGGTGTTATATTAGAAACTACTAGAAGGAACACAGACACGAGCTTGAAATAGAACTCGATGGATAGTTTTGTTAACTTAACCTTAAAAGGGTTCAATTCAATACGTGTAGTTGACCTTATACTGGAACATATCCATTTGTCACCTGACATTTCTGATTTCGTTTAGATAGGACATGCGATAAAAAGATTAACTGTTTTCAAAAACAAAATACAGGTAGGAAGACTAGTATTTTATTAATGTAGGTACCTACTAGGTAGTTGAGATGTGGACGGCAGAATAATTAAGTTCCTCCGTCTCTGCGTCTCTCCGTCTGTCCGCCTGTCTATATCTCCGTCTGTCCGTCTTCATTACATTGATCTTTCAATTTTACCCCTAAGATTGTTTAATAAGGGTTGAAAGGGTTGAAGGCTTTGTGTTTGTACTAAGTAGATAGGTAGTTAAGTTTTTCGTAATTTTAAGTTTCTCTGATATACAGTAGGTAATGAACGCAATAAAGAACATTCATTCATTCATTCATTCATGGTCACTGGTGTAACTTTTTGTTGTATGAAAGTTTTTTTTTAAATTACGTCATAGCTCATCCTTCGTTTTGGCAAGTTTTGGATAAGTCAATGAACTTTAATTATTTATTACAGTTGCACTGCTGTGGCGTCCACAGTGCTGAGGACTACCGACTGCTGGGCATGTCGAAGATCTTCGCGCCTCACGTCCCGATCTCCTGCTGCCCGCAGTACGACTCCAGCCGATCGGAGATCGTGCAAGAGAAAGAGAAGGAAGCGTGTAGAGCGAGAAAGGAGTACCACCAATTCGGTTGCACGGCTGGTGTTCTGGCTAGGTACAGGAATTCCGCACACCTTGTACTCGTCGTCACGGTTGTGTTTATTGTTCAAATTGTGAGTATTTTATTATATTTTTATGAGACCATATTTTAGAATTTAGATCTTGCGTCTTGCCGAGAACGTCTTATGCTAATATTATAAATTAGAAAAAGATAATCCTACAAATGTGAAAGTTTGTGATGCTGTATGGATGGATGGATGTTTGTTACTATTTCACGCTTAAACTACAGCTGTAGGTAGTAGTAAAAGCTCTGAATTAAAACATAGACTAAAATTAAATCCCGAAAAAGCACAGTATTCCCGTGGGATACTATATAGTATATTTATGCGGGCGCAGCCTCGGGCACCATCTACACTTCTACACTAATATTATAAAGAGGAAAACTTTGTTTGTATGTTTGTTTGTTTGTTTGTTTGTTTGTTTGTAATGAATAGGCTCAAAAAGTACTGGACCGATTTCAAAAATTCTTTTACCATTCGAAAGCTACATTATCCACGAGTAACATAGGCTAAATTTTATTTTGGAAAAAAATAGGGTTCCGTAAAATATTTGGGTTTTTCGGACACAAGGTGTAAAAAATCAACCAGAAAAGTTACTTATTTTGCGTACGCTGCCTAAACTATAAAAGATAGAACCATAAAATGTACTAATTAATTGTAGATCTTATAAATATCTACAAAAAAGTCCGCGACACACTATACCTATCTATGTCGAGTGAGGCACAACAACCTTTTTTTTATTTAGAAATCTTGAAATTTTTTATGACTACATTTAAACGCGTTTATTTTACTCATGCTATTAATCCTTATCAAAATAAATTATTTCATCACTAAGTACAGTTTATGTAGATAATATTTGGTCTTTGAATGATTGAAATTGGACGTTTGGTTTTGAAGTTATGGCGAAATTAAAATATTACGATTTCTGCTGCACGGCCCGTTGCGAAATGCGCGTGCGGGGTTCAGATCTATGGTATTTCATACGATAAAAGTATACCCACCTACTTATTTCATTGAGTTTTAGTAGGTACCTATATTAATTTGTTTCTGTTTGTTTTGACTAGATTTCGCCCGTTTTGTTAGAGGTTTAAAGACATTCTGTAGTATTAGTATCATTATTGTACCCGTGCGAAGCTGGGACGGGTCGCTAGTTTATTATAAAATATAAAACCTTACATGTAATCGGCTTACCTACCTAAGAAGTAAATTTTAAAATTTTGACATTTTAAAAGTACGTAGTTATGTAGTAAGTATGTAGGTACTAATATTTTATTTAAATATTTTATACAGTATGATATTATAAAACACGAGTGAGATGTAGTTAAGCATTTTCCTTAATTAATAAATTCCATCCTCTCAGAATTCAATTAATTTTAATAATAATTATGTAGGTACTTTAATTATTCTAAATATTATGTGCATTGAGATTTAAAATTATTAAGCTTGAAATAAAGCGACATCTATTGAAGTAACAAAATAATTTCATAACGTTTACGTCATGACAGCAACTTTAAAAGTAGCTTACAGTGTTTCCAAGAGATGGCGTTTTTTGTAGCACACTAGCGCCATCTTTTAGAAATAAAAAATAAAAGGTGTAGTGTTGTGTGCTCTAGCATTTTATTATTATAACAATAGATGGCGCTACTTATCATATTTGATGATCACTTATTTAAAAGTAGTTTAATATTTTACAGAATGTAACTTGTTTATTTATAGGTAATTCAGTCCATAATAGGAGCAATTTTGGCAAGTAAGAAGAGGCAAAATGAACTTCAACAGACTGAAAAAACACAAGAGCCAGAACCACCACTAGCTGTCGTATCTCAAAAACCCAGAGCAAAATTATCATTGACATGACATGGATGCACTTAAAATTATAAAAGACTAAAGACCTGCCTGAATTTGGTTACTGTATAAATTATTTAAAAAATGCATTTGTAAAATATAGGAATCGTTGAAAATAAAACGTTATGAGACTCATTGCATGCTTTATTTTTTGGTAAGTACTATCTATGCGTAATATGCTATTCAAATTTTGATTAAGGTAGCTGTAGCATCGGTGGTTCAGTGGTAGAATGCTCGCCTGCCACGCGGGCGGCCCGGGTTCGATTCCCGGCCGATGCAATCTTTTTTTGTATTTGAAAATACTTTTGCCTTTCTATTTACCTACACAATTTAATGAATAATGTTAAAACTAGTGTAACCCAATTTATTCCAACTTATCTAAAAATCCATTTATGATTTTCTCTCTGTATCATTTTAGCAGATTTCATGCACATAATATTAACATTATCACTAGTTAATGATGTTTCATGTTGTGGTAGGAAAGCGTGAAGTCCACTTACCGTTAGCGATAGGACCGGCCGCCGGGTGACCGCATGTGATGAATGATTTTATATTCACAGACGTATAATTTTTTCTGTTTTATTCAATTTACATTGTCGGTACAGACCATGACAAAGAAAAATATTATTTAATACATACTTACATTTTTGTTAATATTTTATATGTATATATATATATATATTTTTTTTTTAAATTAAAGTATCGTGTAAGCAAGCTTTTTAAAGTTTTTAACACGCGGAAACCGTCATTGTCAGAATAAAACGTTGATTTCCTGTAGTGTTAAATGTTAGGTATATCTACGAAACATTAAAACACTATCTATACTAATATAATAAAGAGGAAAAGTTTGTCGCACGAAGTCGCGCGCAAGATCTAGTTGTTTAATAAAAATGTCTTGGCGGGGGCACTTCCGTGCTCCCAGATTTGTACAGTAGGATTTTCGTCACTCTACCGATGCTCTACCACCAGTCGCTACTGCACTGGTATCAGAAATAACTTAAGAATATTTAGCGACCTGTTTCACAATCTTCAAATATGAGTATTTTGTGTCGAATGGCGTATTAGAAAATATTGTTTCTGCTTAATTTTTAAAGCGACAGATACAAAACATGCAAAATTAAGCTACCTGACACTTGTCAGCAGAAAGATAATATTATGACTCTTATGTAAATCTATAATAATATTAATGCGAAAGTATGTCTGTCTTTCTGTATGTCTGTAACCTCTCCGATTTTTATGAAAATTGGTATAAACATACTTTGGCTCCCGGGAACGGACATAGGAAATTTTTATCCCGAAAAAGTAGTGTTCCGGCGGGATACTTAATGTATTTACGCGGGCGGAGCCGCGGGCAACAGTTAGTTTTACAATAAATCCAACTTCCATGCATAGTTATAAAATACTATAGTAAGCATTACAAACACTACCATAACTTACTATTATGGTGAAGTTGCGAAAAGTAAATGCCAATAGAAAGGTCATGCATAGTCATGAGCCTATTACTAAATAAACACATTCTACCCAAATACTTGCTAGACAATGTTTATTGGTAATCATTATCTGCTGAGTGCTCAGTAGGTACCTACATACAATACTCGTATAAAAATACATAAGATAATAACGCCATTAATAACTGTATACTAATAATAATAATCAATACTTAATATAATAAAGAGGAAAAGTTTGTTTGCATTGAATAGGCTCCGAAACAACCGGACCGATTTTGATGAAATTTGGCACATATGTAGAGTAGACTAAAGGGAAGGAATTAACTTTTGCGCGCACGAAGTCGCGGGTAACATTTAGTAAGAAATAATTAAATAACGCCATGTCTAATTTTAATTCACCGTACATTTAGCCAGTGGCCAATAATAATAGTAGATTTGTAATAGGGATCATCGGTATTTATTTTTTCGTCAAATCATCATGATAATATTAAACAATTTAAAACAATTTTTGTTCATCTTAAGAAAATACGAAGAAAGAGAGCGATATATTTTACTTGTCAGTGAAGAAAACAAAATACAAAAAATGGTCTTTCCAATAAAAACAAGCTTGTTCGTATTGAGTAGGTAGACCAGCGTTCATACATTTCTGTCCATCCTCCTTTAATTTGTAAAAATGTGATGTTGGACACGAGGGAGTAAGAAACATCCCTATTGTAATAATATATCTGAATGACAAAAGAGCTGCATCGGCCGGGAATCGAACCCGGGCCGCCCGCGTGGCAGGCGAGCATTCTACCACTGAACCACCGATGCTGTGTGCTACCTATTATAATTTCATAACGATACATACAGATAAGTAATTATAAGTAAGTATATAGTAACCATAATTATATTATTGAGTAATAATATTTTAAAGATAATACCTATTATTATTATTTTTTAGCTAGTTCATTCTTTTATTGCAATCTGCCTGATTTGGGGCAAATGTGTTTTATTATGTCTTGAATGAATCTAGCGGGTAGCCCAATGGCTAGTTCATATTTTCCTTTCTTTTTTTTTCCAACTTATTAAATAAGATATTAAATAATATTATTTATGTACTTAATATTATTATGAGTTATAACGAGAAATATTTAAATAATATTTGTTATTTAATTGTTAAAATTAATACTGTCTGTCGCCTGCCATAATCGTAGGCCGAGTCGAGAAAATAAGCACTTTTTTTGGCAGTGCGATCTTTATGGCCTCGTCTTGGCAGCATTTTACATAAACAATTTTAATGGGATATATTTTATGCCAGCTTAAGAAATCATCTGCCTATGTGAAACTGTAAACGCCTATTGAATATTTTATCGGAAACAGGTTGATAATGACAATGAAAAAAACAAGATCATTCATTTGATCTACAAATGATTGTAATCAATAACGGCACACTGAATATAAATCGACACAAATATGTACAACATTATCGTTAATATTATCGTCGTTATATTCGCGCAAAAATAATTCCCGTGGGAACCGTGCATTTTCCTGCGATATAAGTATGGGATGCCTATAAGATCCTATGTGTTAATACAGAGTCTAAGCTTACCATAGCAAATTTCATTAAAATATTTATTACGTGAAAGAGTAACAAATCCACTTATACTAACTCTTGTGTTTCTTATATTAGGATTTTATTTTTAGTAGAAAATTTTAATTGAAGCGGGATTATTATATTTCTTTATAAGATTTCTTGTTATTATCTATACTAATATAATAAAGAGGAAGTTTTTTTTTGTTTGTTTGTATTGAATAGGCTCCGAAACTACTGGACCGATTTTGATGACATTTGGCACAGATGTAAAGTAGACCACGGGGAAGGATATTGGCTACTTTTTATTGCGGCAAAATGTACGGTTCGACGAGATTTCGTTTTGTCGCGAAAGAAGTCGCACGCAAGTCGCAACATCTAGTGTGTAATATTTCTCACTAGCATCACCTAGCATTAATTGTCCGCGGCTTCGCCCGCAAGAAATTAGGTTTTAAATTTTCATCCCTTATTTTACCTCCTTAGGGGGAGAATTTTCAAAAGTCCTTTATTAGAACTATCTATATGCCAAATGTCAGCGAAACCCGTTCAGTTCAGTTTCGGCTGTGCGTTGATAGATGAGACAGTCAGGTTTGCCCTTTACATTATATATTTAGAAGAAGATAAGGTTTTTTATGATTATTTTTAACACTTACAATGTTCTGTAGACTCTAGACTGTAACCCTTATTTTATTTTGTAAAAGGGTCTGTGTGAAAATTCACTGCCCAGTGTCCTCATTGAGTACAAAGAAAAAGTATTATGTAACAAGCAACAGCATAGCTCCGTGAAAACATTATTATTGTTTTGCTCATAAAGGGACAGGTACAGCGCTCATCAACGTTCATTGTGAAATACGTTCATATAAAAGGAGAATATCGCAACTAAGCCCTTAAGCCGTGTTATGAAAGACCAGCGAGTAATCAAAACACCGCCAACAGCTGATATAGACACATCGCACACCTGATAAAAGAATCCGGATCAGTCGTGCGACCGGTCGACCCCATTTTCCTGAAAATTTTCATGATTTTCATGCGATCACTCGACTCGGAGCGTGACGAGTCGATAGCCTGCTGCCTGTCATTAAAACTCGGTTAGTCCTACCGCGGTATTCCATGGAAGCGCGCGCGTTTGACGTTCAAAAAATCGATTGGCGAAAAGATCGATACTTTTCTCGCGTTTTGCATCTCGTCTCTCGGAGTCTCGAGATTCTCTCGAACCTTTGTAAACAAACGATATGACTGCAGACTTGTGACGTCATCTGGGTCTAGGTCACGACTATTTACATAACACTCAAGGTGCAATTATTATTGTCAATTTAAAGGTGAATGACATAGTGCGAAGTTAATGGTGTAGTGATCGTGTGTGAAAATCGATTTGCCGTGAAAAATGTTTGGCGTTCTGATGAAACGGTGGAAACCTAAAAGGTAATTATTTGTATTGTGTACATACCTAGTACATAATATGTAGTAGGTATATTTTAGAATTTTCGATGAAGTGGCTAATGTAATTTTCTAGGTCAGTGAGTACTCATTAAGCTAGTATAAACAATAAAGCAATATTCCGCTGAAAAAACGTTCTTTGTATTCTAAAGTACAATTTAGGCCTTTGTTCTTTAATAAATGTTAAGGAGTCATGATTAATTAATAATTACGAAATTTTGTCCGCATGATCGTGCGCTTGAAGGAAATCCCGCGGCAACCGTATATTTTGATTTTTGCCGCAATAAAAACTCTACATTATATTTGTGCCGAATTTCCTCAAAATCGGTCCAGTAGTTTTGGAGCCTATTTAATGCAAACAAACAAATCTTTTCTTTATATTATGAATAAAATAAATGAACTTTAACGCGAAACTTAACGGCTTAGATAACTTTGTTAGTTCAGCAGTTATAGAGGCCTAACTTGTGAAATGCTCTAACTTGAAAAAATAAATCTTCGCACAAAAATAACTAAATAATAAGTGCCCATGTAAAATCAATTCCCTGATTTTACATACTGAACCCTTCTTGTGCGAGTCCAACTCGCACTTGGCCGGCTGTTTTAAGTAATTATAATAGTATAAATTTATTCTGGCACACTGTGAAAAATGATTAAAATACATTTCATACTATTAATAATAAGCTTTTCGTGCCCGTAACTAACGTGTAAAACGCTGGGGAATCCTGCGGGAATAGTAATGTACCTAATGGTTCCTTTAATTTGTGCTTAATTAGGTTACATTTTACTATCTTCATTTTACATCTATAGCCTATAATTTTTTATGTTACGTGTTCAAATTCATTACACAAGAAGATTTATGTAATGATTAAAGTTTAATTTTGAATAGCTATCCGTAGCGTCACGTATCGTTGTGGTGTGTACTGAGCCCTAGTTTTGAAATCATTGCAACAAGGTACATAATACATATTATATTATTTCATGGATTACTGTATAGTAATACTTGATGTTGCCCGCGACTTCGTGCGCGCAAAAGTTAATTTCGCAAAAACCGTACATTTTCCGCGATAAAAGTAACCTATATCCTTTCCCGTGGTCTACTCTACATTTGTGCCAAATTTCATCAAAATCGGTCCAGTAGTGTCGGAGCCTATTCGATGCAAATAAACAAACAAACTTTTCCTCTTTATTATATTACTAGCGACCCGCCCCAGCTTCGCACGGGTACAATACTGATACTAATACTACAGAATGTCTTTAAACCTCTAACAAAACGGGCGAAATCTAGTCAAAACAAACAGAAACAAATTAATATAGGTACCTACTAAAACTCAATGAAATAAGTAGGTGGGTATACTTTTATCGTATGAAATACCATAGATCTAAACTCCCCCCGCACGCGCCTTGGTGACGCCTACTTCGCAACGGGCCGTGCAGCAGAAATCGTAATATTTTAATTTCGCCATAACTTCAAAACCACACGTCCAATTTCAATCATTCAAAGACCAAATATTATCTACATAAACTGTACTTAGTGATGAAATAATTTATTTTGATAAGGATTAATAGCATGAGTAAAATAAACGCGTTTAAATGTAGTCCAAAAAAAATTCAAGATTTCTAAATAAAAAAATGGTTGTTGTGCCTCACTCGACATAGATAGGTATAGTGTGTCGCGGACTTTTTTGTAGATATTTATAAGATCTACAATTAATTAGAACATTTTATGGTTCTATCTTTTACAGTTTAGGCAGCGTACGCATAATAAGTAACTTTTCTGGTTGATTTTTTACACCTTGTGTCCGAAAAACCCAAATATTTTACGGAACCCTATTTTTTTCCAAAATAAAATATAGCCTATGTTACTCGTGGATAATGTAGCTTTCGAATGGTGAAATAATTTTTGAAATCGGTCCAGTACTTTTTGAGCCTATTCATTACAAACAAACAAACAAACAAACAAACAAACAAACAAACATACAAACAAAGTTTTCCTCTTTATAATATTAGTGTAGATTATATTAGTATGGATATAGTATACTAGATGTTGCCCGCAGCTTCGTGCGCGCAAAAGTTAATTTCGCAGTAACCGTACATTTTTCCGCGATAAAAAGTCCTTCTACGTGGTTTATACATTTTCGCCAAATTTCAACAAAATGCAAACAAACGAACGAACAAACAAACTTTTCCTCTTTATTAAATTAGTATAGATATAGTATAGGTTAGTGTATAGTAATGTTTATGATTCCACCTCCCCGAAGCCCTGAGTCAGCTAATGCAGCATAAACAGTGTCAGGTTGCCGGCGTCAGTACTTCAGTAGTGTTACATTTCATCGGCTGTGAATTCCTCGATAGACGATAGTAGACACTAATCAGCTACCATAATACACAAAATATGCTTATTTTTTATTTATTTTTATTTATTTATTATTAACATAAAACATACAATAATGATCTTTGTACGCTCCATAAGCCACTTAGACTTGTCCGGAGGGTAAGTTAGCAACAAGAATTACATAAAGTAACTAAAATTAAATACTTCTATATTATACCTATTATAACTTAATATGCAAGAATTACATAAAGTAACCAAAATTGAATACTTATTATTATTATATTATTAAATAAACATATTATAACTTTTAAACTTAACATAACAAATATGTCTCAATCCTATTCATTTAATATCTTATCTAAATACAGAGCCTTTAACTTATTTTTAATATTTTGTTTGTCTGCTATTCGCGGACCATTATTTTCACCGCTAAATTAAAGCCATGAATAATGGAGATAGAGTTCCAGAAATGAAGAGGTTTTTACTTAAACAATTTTGCTCTTTTCGATTTTTTTTTTTTCAATTTTGATTTAAAATATTAATCGAAATTCCAAGAAACATTACTTTTTTAAATTAAGCTTTTAATAATGTAATCCAACAGGTTTATGAATATTTTCGGCAAGCCCAGCTAGGCGATTCTCTAAGCGACGTGTTGAGGCTGTGGTCGTCGCTGTGATCACGGATGTCACAGCCGTCACATCGTTCGCTGTGGTCAAGGCGTTATTTTTCGTATTCTCTAAGCTCTATTAGCTCGTCGACGATCTCTCGGCTGCGTGAGCGCACGGCTGTCCGCAAGGCTGTTTTTGAGGGATGGGCGCAGCCGTATTTGCACTATCGATATAATTTTATCTCGTAAATATTGGCTGTTTCTTTGTCATAACTATTATTTTATTAGCACTTTTGAATACAAAGTTATATTTACGATTACTTGAATGTATTTGTTTAAGAATAATAGGAAATTGCTGAGAAAAAGGTAAAAATATTTCTAGTAAATGTGGTCTTAGCATTAATAAAGTGACAGTTAAAAAAAAGTTACCTGTCAAATCATAAGCAGAGTTGTTTGTAAACAAAAACACGGGAGTTTTGCCGGGAAAGTCAATCAGCAATGTTGTGTTTCTGTATTATTTTTCTAAATTCGTGTTAATTCGGTTTTTAATGTGTTATAGTGGTGGAATATTAACCATTAATTATTCGTTGAGGTGCATTAGTGTGGAAAAGTGATACATTCTACAAAATGCGTGCTAAATTGGGTTTCCCGCCAAAACTCCCTAGGAAGTTTCAGTAAAGCGTCTACCACTTTACTGAATCGACTGACTTGACTGATTGACTACCGTGACTATTTATTTGGACTTTGACTAGACTTTGGACTTGACGATTTAGAAATACAGTACCTACGTTGATGAAAATAATATACTTGACATTGGCAAATGGTGATAAGCCGACGCCATAAATAAAAAAAAAAAAAAAAAAAAAAACAAAAACACCAAACATGTGAAAAACGTAACCTATTTTAAACTCTTTTATGTGAAAAAATTAAAAAATCCACTCGAACATGTTAGAAGGTCAAGTGCCACACTAATGTCTTGTATGCTTTAAATTGGATATGGGTCGATTCGAGCGACCTACGAAAACCACTTAAAATATTTTGTGATACAACATGGGGAACATGTGAAATAATGTGTGTTCGCTAAATCAGTGGTATCTAACCAAAACGTTATACTGTTGTCTGTTGCGAATTGTTGTGTATCGCACAGTGAACATAAACAATCTGATTTGAACAAGTAAGTATTATTTTATTATCACGTATTATGTTTCTCGTACGACGACCGACGTACCAGTATTTCTCTTCAGTATTTTTCAATGCCTTCTATGTAAATATAAGTCAACAATAATTTTAGATATTTAAGTAATTGCCTACTCAATGTATTTGGGTTTTAAAAAGTATATTGATTTTTAGGACGAAACTGCAGCTGCTGTTGTGGGAGACACAGTAGCTGAAAATCTACTAACACCAATAATTGCTACTTCACCAGATGAGTTTTAAGGTGTATGAAATAAAATTATGAATACAAGATAGAGTTGAAATGGTAAATTAATACGCAGACATCTCCCCCGTTACAGCGTCGCGTCATTTCAAGATGGCAAGCCTTCCTGAATGGTTTATTGCCATCGAAGAGCAAGCGGGAGGCCTTAGCAAGGGCGCGGGAGGCCGTTGCACAGGGCCCCATCATAATGGCGGCAGCAATAGACCGCTTAGGTGACATCATATCCGACGTCACACGGCAATCACTTGAAACAATACTACAGTTTAGAGCTCCTAATAACTAGCTCTAACATGAAGAATGAAATTTAAGTAATTTTTTTTGTGGTTAACAATAATAAACTTTGATTTTAATTTCATAATATTTTTATTTAAAATAATTACTATTATATAGAGGAAGTAATAAATAAGTCATATTTAAAAAGTAACTTTGATGCAAAATAGAATAAAAGCTATGATTTAGTTTTTACTCCAATACTATAATGTAAAAAAAATAATAATTATAAGTATTACTTCACTATGTATGTATTAACAATTAAGACATACATGTAAAAAAGCAATTTACACTATTATTTATCGTCTCCCAGACCATAACATATAAGTTGATGTTGGCAATCCCGACCATGTTCTAGGGTGCCTAGAGATGCCAGTTCTATGTGATGACGCTCACTTTGCAACACTTCATTTGCCCAAATTTCTTCTAAACATCTAAATCTGCCTTTAAAAATTGTAATGGTCATTTCGACACTATTCCTTGCTGTACTATGCAGTGTATTGTAGTCATTCTCTGGAGAACCAGGCTCAGGATTGGCACATGGGGTCATCAAGTAGGATCTCTGTCCATAAGCAGAATCACCTGTGAATAATTGATATTATATTAAGTAAATTGTCAACTGCCTTTTCACTATTAAATGTCAACTGCAAACATGTATTTTTTTCATACTTAACAAATATGCTGTCTCTATTTAGTTGCTCCAGGTGATGCTAGATTTTCCAACTATATTCTGGTAGCTTTCAATGGCCAAAAAAGATAGTTTATAGAATCTGGAAAAAATAAAATAAGGTTGTCGTCACTTCATGTATAGTAGTACCTAGATAGGTAATAATAATAGATTAGTAAAATAGAAATACAAAGTTTCACTATAACTTATACATAGCATGTACATACTTATACTTAGGCCCTACCTTAACTCAGTGCGAACTAGGTGTAAGTTGTAACACAGAAGGTAGATAGTAGATACTACACTGGATCAAATATTTAACTACAAAGGTCAATTAATAAGTACCTAGACAATTATTAAGGTAGGTAGGTTAGCTGCTTTTAGAAGGTACAACATACACAAGACTTGCGGCCCTGTTATCACAAAAAACAATTACGTAATTTCTTTAAATTACTGCTTCATGTGTTCTGCATTTTTAAATAGATTGTAAAGTAATATTATATTAGGTAGGTATTAAATACTTACATTTTTAAAGAGTAATCCAACTTCAAATATCACTAACATAAACTAAACACAATGTAAATGGACCGAAAATCCTAGGCTACAGCCACGAAATTGTAGCTTTTCATTTGACATTAAAAGTTGTAAGCGTACGTCGAGGCTGTAGTCGAAGTTTGTGGCTGTTTTGCTTAGAGAATACCGATTTCATATAAGAAAATTTAAATATTTAATTTCAAATCACGCCGCCTACAGCCATGCGGCGCTAGTGTCGAACAGCGTAGAAACTAATCTTAGAGAATACCGATAAAGCTCTCATCACTGTAACAGCCGCTGCCATCTAGGCTGTTACGATGTTTGCGCTTACGCCCGAAATTAATAACGTATCTATAGTCTCAGATTGATTTCAATCTTAAATTCTCAAACAAAAATTGACGTAAATTGACGTAAAGTCAATCCTAGGATTGTTAAATGTATTAAAATCTTGATCTCAGATAGCTAAATTGAGATTAGGATTGATTATTAATTTCGGGCGTTAGAGAATAGCACTGCAGGCCATAACTCGTGCGCCGCGCCGCCAGGTCGATCGCTTACCCCACCCCGCCGCCCCCTACGTCGTACCGCACCCGTTGACGCCTTTTAGTTAGTGCGCCCGTGCGGTATTAGATTAGTTATAGGATAAAATAATTGAAATGAAAAAAAAAAAATTTTTTTTTTATTTGTGAAATGTACTCTATTATCGATATCAATGACGTGGTAAAATTTATTGTACCGATGAAAAAGTATTCCTGTACATATGTCACCGTAAAATTGTTTAAACCGTTAGATTGTAAAATAAGTAACGAGATTGTAAATATTATTTGTATTCCGCTAATACAATAGAACTGAAAAGCAAACACAAGGACCGCGGCGCATCATTTTTAGGTTTCGCTCGCGAGTCGCGACGTCGAAAGTTAGTACGTCGCTTAAAAAATGTTTTTAAGTAGCAAATATTAGTATAAAGATTTGAAATAATTCTGGTGTATTCAGAACACTTTACATAATTTATTCCACTTGTAAATTTATTTTAAAGTTAATTTTAAATAAGTTATAGTTGTAAGTTCTTCAAAGTCCTTAGACTTTAGAATTAGATGGTTGAAGAAACGAGTCTTGAAATTTCGTCTTCATTATATATTCAAAAAAGTATTGAAATAATGGGCTTGAAAAGTCTTCGACGGTAATTTACGAGTATTAGGTGAACCGTTTGCTAGTTTGCCTCTATAATAATATAACATTCCAATTTCTTTATATATTCAAAATACTTACGTCTAAACATAATTGATATTTTTTCTGCCGCTAGCAGGCAGACCCAACGCACACAAAGCGTCATCTGGTGGCGTAAGTGGTATCAAAAACATTTTCGGTCCTTGTCGTGTCAGATGTCACGAATTTACAAAACCCACAATAAGCAAAAATTAAAACAGAATTTTGTATCTGTGTCAACTGTCACAAGAGGACACTATAGGTCTTTGAGTATATAACCACTAGAGAGAGTTTTAGCCAGCAATCGCGTGTCCTTTTTCTGCTTGTGTGCATTGCATTAGTGTACGTGCAGGGATGTAACGTATATCGATACAATATCGATAAACTACTCGACTTTTTTTTGGTACCTATCGACGTTTGTAGATATTTTTATAATTCTGAATTTTTATTTTATAAACACATTTTAAGTTTTATGTCATCTGTTTATAATGTGTAAAACTCATTGGGTACCTTTTTAATTTAAGTTATAGGTATTTGAAATTAACAAGATTTTATTAGATGTTTAGATTAGTGTGTAAAAAATAATATATACTTCTACACTAATATACTAATGAAAGGAAAAGTTTGTTTGTTTGCATCGAATGGGCTCCGAAAATACTTGACCGATTTTGATGCAAATTTGCACATATATAGAGGAAACAAAAGTGTCCTACTTTTTTGCGGCACGGCATTTCTTTAAGCGCGCACGAAGGCGCGGGAAACATCTAGTAATGCTGATAGCATCGGCATTCTTTATCGATATTGTATATCGGACGCAATAGCCAAAGGCGAGTAAAATGTATGAAATAATTAGGAGTATATTTCTTTCACACTATTCAGTCAATTGCGTATTTTAATTATAAAATAAGTATTATGAGAAAACGATTTATTAATAACTATTTACCTACATTAAATAAAATTACTCCCTATATCTACCAATTGAAAGTTAACAATTCCTAACAATTCTGCACTATTGTAATAGAAATAGACCGTTCATAAATATTTTTGGCTGACTTTAAAAAAAGGAGGTTCTGTGTTCGGCTGTATATAATAATTTGACGACCTCTGTGGCTCAGTTGGTTTAGTGTGTTGGTGCTCAAACCGGGGGTCGCGGGTTCAAATCCCGCCGAAGGATGTGTATCTTCTATATCTATACATAGCTTTTGCCCGCGACTTCGTCCGCGTGGAACAATACTTTGGGATATCGCTGAAATTTACCCGCTACTTTATTTATGACTAACGAAAGCGGAATCCTATTTTTTTAAACGGAACCCTAAAATAAAAGTAGCCTATGTTAGACCCTATAACATCAGCTATCTGCTAGTGAAAGTCCCGTGAAAATCGGTCCAGCCGTTTCAGAAATTAGTCGGAACAAACAGACAGACAGACGGACAGACAAAAATTAAAAAAAAATGTATTTTATTGTAAGTACCGAATATACTTTCAGATTCATTATGTAAAAAGCTGTTAATTTGAAGTTACAAACAGACACTTAAATTGTATTTAACTGTATAGATGTATAGATATTAGAATGTATTATATTTTAAGATATTATCAATTTGATGTTTATAAAATAACTAAACTATTTAACTAAACTAAACTAAACATTAACCCGCACGCGCACCCCGCCTTGGTGACGCCCACTTTGCAACGGGCCGTGCAGCAGAAATCGTAATATTTTAATTTCGCCATAACTTCAAAACCAAACGTCCAATTTTAATCATTCAAAGACCAAATATTATCTACATAAACTGTACTTAGTGATGAAATAATTTATTTTGATAAGGATCAATAACATGAGTAAAATAAACGCGTTTAAATGTAGTCCAAAAAAAATTTAAGATTTCTAAATAAAAAAATGGTTGTTGTGCCTCACTCGACATAGATAGGTATAGTGTGTCGCGGACTTTTTTGTAGATATTTATAAGATCTACAATTAATTAGAACATTTTATGGTTCTATCTTTTATAGTTTATGCAGCGTACGCAAAATAAGTAACTTTTCTGGTTGATTTTTTACACCTTGTGTCCGAAAAACCCAAATATCTTACGGAACCCTATTTTTTTCCAAAATAAAATTTAGCCTATGTTACTCGTGGATAATGTAGCTTTCGAATGGTGAAAGAATTTTTGAAATCGGTCCAGTACTTTTTGAGCCTATTCATTACAAACAAACAAACAAACAAACAAACAAACAAACAAACAAACAAACAAACATACAAACAAAGTTTTCCTCTTTATAATATTAGTTTAGATATAATAAATCTGTAGAGGGGTCATGTCTGTACATTAAAGTTATCTAAATGAAAATCAAAATGGGGGGTCTATAAAGGCCACAGAACCTAAAAATAACGTTTTTGAAAAAAATGTCTGTCTGTCTGTCTGTCTGTCTGTCTGTCTGTCTGTCTGTCTGTCTGTCTGTGTGTTTGTTATCACATCACGCCGAAACCACTGGATGGAATAAAATGAAATTTGGCATTTAGGTAGCTTAGGACCTGAAGGGTAAAATAGGATACTCTTTATCCCGCAAAATTAAAGGGTTCCCATGGGATCTTCAAAAAACTGTACCTACCTGTTTGACGTTATTTCAGGCAATCTACTCGACGTATTTGAATAAAACTTGGCACAAAGGTGGATTGGAACATGAAATAACTAACAGTATTTTTTTTTTTCTTGGAAACCAAAACGGTTCCCACGGGATCATGAAAAAACTGTATTTTTGAACTTGCTTCACAAACCGAAATAAATCATCATTTTTCGCATGTTTTCTCTTGAAATAAAACTATTAAATTAAAATTATAAAAATAAATCTATTTTTTATCCTACTCAACACAAATAATAAATAGCGAAGGAAAAACCAATAGTACAAGATCTACTTAAACTAAGAATTTGCTTTGAGCGAGAGGTCAACTTATTTGGTGGTCTTTAATAAGTTACCTACTATTTTTTTAGCTGATAAAATGTACCTTGATATTATTTCGTTCAGACTCTTGAAATATTTGCGTTCGAAATTCAAAATTAAACCGCATGCATAGGCTGTGTTCCGCGGAAAATAAAACGTAGGCAAAATGGCAACCGCTGGTATTAAATAAGCAAAATGGCGGATTATGTTAGTAGCATTATTGAAGTTAGCAAAATATGTGCCCTGGCGGATAATCGGTTTTTTTAACGCTAGCAAGCGCTAACAAGCTCTATTTTCGGCGGAACACAGCCATAGTCTTTTTACCGTATTGATATTGACTGAGCAGAATAGAAGAATAACTGTTTTATAATATCAAATACTATTCTGTTCTGTGAAAAAAAAATTTCAACTTTTATAACATTCGTCTTCTTTAATTTTAGTGAAATAAACTTTAAATTGATGTTATATCTTTGAGTATCCTACCATATTATAGGTACTAAGTAATTGTATATTAGGTTGAACTTGAAGCTTGGTAGGTACCTTATCACGAATAATGGTGTCTACACACACACGAATTTGGTACGGAGCGTACAGCGGATCTGGTACGCTCCGTACCAAATCAGAGCGTGTGTAGGGCAGTCCGGTGAACATAAGAAGAAGGCGAAGAATTCGCAGCTATCCGCATCGGATTTGGTCCGCTCCGTACCAAATCCGTGCGTGTGTAGAGCAGTCCGGCGGTTAGGCCGTACAACGGTGTCAGTGTTGCTAACTTAGGGATTTACCACCCAAAATTAGGGAAAATATCTACGGGGGTTTACTAGGGGCCAGGACGTTTAGAGTTTACTCCTTATGAATCAATTTGTATGTAATAATAAAAAATATTTAAATGTGTGTATATAGTCAGGGATATGAAAATATAATATTGGGAGTGAAATCAGATTAAGACAAGTTAGTTATTCACGCGTAAGTCTTTATGTTAAACGCATAACCTTTCTTTCTAGCTTATTATCTCTTAGACCTGTCAATGGTATCAGGGGTAAAGTTTGGGGAGAAATATTTTTGAGAGTTGATATCACTGCCTGTTATCAATGAATTTCGGGAATCATCGCGTCGTCGAAAAACAGCACTGTAAATGGAACTCTGTGCTAATGCAATAGAACTGAAAATCGAACACACGAGTGTCGAGCTTTTCGGTCCACTGCATCGTACCAAATCCGTGCGTGTGTAGCGACACCAGATTCGGTCTGCGGATATGGTCCGCGGTACGCTCCGTACCAAATTCGTGTGTCTGTAGATGCCTACTCTACAGCAAACCGCAAAAGTTTTTACAATACCTATACTAATATTATAAATGCGAAAGTGTGTCTGTCTATGTCTGTTACCTCTTCACGCTTTAACCGCTGAACTGATTTTGATGAAATTTGGTATAGACATACTTTGAGTCCTGGGAAAGGACACCGTAATTTTTCGGCATAAAAAGTACCCTATTACTTTTAATGCCGAAAAAGTACGGTGTTTCTGAGGGATAATGTATTATTCTGTGTATATTTGACTGTCTTTCACTGCTAAAAGGTTGATCCGATTTGAATGAAAGTTGGTATGGTAGTCATAGCAAGCGTCCATAGATATTATTATTATTCTTATTATTATATTATTATTATTATTATGGTAGTGGTTTATGCTTTGGACAAACGCGCAGTCCACTTTTTTCCCAAAAAGATACAGTGTTCCCGAGGGATAATATATTATTTTGTTGATATTTGACTGTTTTTCACTGTTAAAACGTTGAACCGATTTGAATGAAAGTTGGTATGGTAGTGGTTAATTCTTTGGACAAACGCGTAGTCTACTTTTTATTCCAAATCTATACTAATATACTACTATTAATATACTAATATATTATACTTCTATACTTAATATTATAAATGCGAAAGTGTGTCTGTCTGTCTGTCTGTCTGTTACCTCTTCACGCTTTAACCGCTGAACCGATTTTAATGAAATTTGGTATAGACATACTTTGGGTCCCGGGAAAGGACATAGGATTTTTTAATCCCGAAAAAGTAGTGTTCCCGCGGAATAATATATTTACGCGGGCGGAGCCGCGGGCAAAAGCTAGTAATATAATAAAAATCTTAAATATGTGTATAGTATAAAAGTATTAAATATATTTCCGTTGTCTGGTACCCGTAACACAAGTTCTTAGAGAACTTACCACGGGATCAGATTGAAGTGGTGTGAAGCGTCCATAGATATTATTATATTATTATATAATATATATCACCGTAAAATTTAAAAAACCGTTAGATTGTAATATTACTAGAGATATTATGTTATGTTGACAGATTGTCAAATAAAAAATTATCCTTACAATAATTGTACGCATTATTTTTCGTTTTAATTATTATTATGAAAAATAAAACAAATATGGCGGCGCGGGGCACTTGCCATTTAACCAATCGGCATGGTAAATATTACAATGTAACGAAAAATAACGTGTAAAATTGTAAGAAGAAATTTTTAATTGACAATCTGTCGACATTTTATAACATCTCTAGTAATATTACAATCTAACGGTTTTTACAATTTTATGGTGACATATATAGTACAGCCGAACACAGAACCTCCTCTTTATTAGTAAGTAAGCCTTAGTAATACCGACCCGATAATATATCCCTACGGACATACTACCTATCAGGAATCTGGAAGGCCGGGGAAAATTCAGAGTATTGAAAATATAACTCTGGACTGATAAAATAGAGCTGAAAATTGAACACACGAGTCTCATGTCAAATCTGACAATACAAAAATAGTGCGTTCGATTTCCTCTCTTTCTATTGTATTAGCATTTTTAATTAGCATCTAAATACATTGAGAGATTAGCTGAGTCAGTCAGATTACTCACTTGCTTCGGGGCCTAGCAGGAACAATTGTCAATTGCGTAAACGTTACGTTATCGAAAGAGATTTGTATAAAAATTATGACAGCGCTCATATAATTGACATTCGATAACATTGCATTTACGCACCTGTCAATTGTTCCTGCTAGGCCCATATTTACAGGAATAAAAGTGCTTTTCGTATATTTTATATATTTTACTTTCCCTTGCATGGCTATTGAATATCTACTACTGTATCGGCATTCGATACCGATATCGTATTCGATCCGGATCGGATAATGTAAAATAATTGGAAACTAAATAAAAAAAATATGTTTGAGAAAGTATATATTATTGTAACTCTTCTTAATTGTCCGGTAAAATAGAAATATCTTCCCCGTATCAATACCGTCACACCAAGCTGTCTCACTGGTGGGACACACTCTTCTAATTCTCGCATCTAACTGCTTCAATATATTCGCCTCTTCTTCCGGAACATTTCCGAGACCTAATAAAACCGTTTAGTAAAAATTTATTATCTTTATCGATAAACTCTTGTGTCAGTAGTAGGGAATATTATTCGAATATTCGAATATTCGTTTTATTCGAATATTCGACAATTTTATTATTCGAATATGACTGGGTTCATTATTCGAATATTTCGAATAAAACGAATAATAAAAATATTTTATTTATTTTTCAAAAATATGTTAATAATAGTAATAAACTTGTAAATAAACCGGAAAAGTTTCGTTATTTAATACATTATTTTTATTATTTATTAATATTGACGTCAATAATATCCTAAAACAGATTTTACTACACTGTTTGTGAAAGAATACAAAACTATTTTTAAATAAAAAAAATATTTAAAGTTAATACTTCCTACAGGCCTCAGCGAGGAACGCCATGCTCACACGCTTGTTATAATAACCTAACCAAGAGCGTGTCAGGACGTGTCTAAGGAGGGTTCTGTTACTATAAAGCGTAATACGATTTCTAGTTTCATATTCTTAAATAATTACCTACTGTTTGATTTTGTTCAAAATAACTTTCCTAAAGAGAATTTACCATGACCTACCAGCATGGAAAATTGTAAGTCCCTAATCCTCATAGATCAGAAATGAAAGGGGGGGGGGGGTGAAACCTATTTGGCGGCCGATTACTTGGAAGTGGAATTTTGGAGGCCGATTACCTTTATTTGAATACATAATATTCAACACACATGTGAACATAATATATGGAAAGCCACCCCTAACTATATAATCAAATTATATTTTTTTATCAAACCAAAACTAATATCTAGACGCTATATAGCTAGAAGAGCAGATAGAAAGAGAGACAGGTGGATGGACAGAGTGAAACGATAAAGGATACCTAGTTGAGTTGATTATTACAGTATTACACTGGCCTGCAAAACTAAGTACAAATCGTTTAAAATATCATAGTTTTCAAAATATTATAACAAGATTTAACAGCTTTCCTTAATAGTAATAAATTATATAAATCAGTATGTTATTTTTATATTTAAACAAAAATTAACCATTTTAACCTTAGTCTTAAAGCCTTTTACATGTTATGTCAAATTGCGGTTTTGAATAACTCCTCGAGGCCTAACAACAACTTGAAGCGGGTTTGTCATACTGAAAATAAGGTTTTCGAGCCGAATTATGCAACATTCTCCCGTTCTTATATCAGGGCGTGTTTTAGTGCTGTGAGGGTACTAACTGTAGGTGACAATCTGTGGCTTCTGACTAGCCTTCTAAACTCATCTCAGGGTATACTTAATCGGGTTGAGGTGAGGACATTAAAGAGAATCTTTGGGAATCTCTTGACCATATCTTTCTCCAGTTAGAGGTCCAATTGACATGGCCACGTACTCAGTGCGGCTTCCTGAAGGTATGCCAGCCCATTGTATTGTACTCTGCCTGAGCATACTCTTTCTGAAAATTAGGCTTGAAAATATCGCCTACCAGGTCACGTTTAGTTAGCCTCCCTTCAGAAGTTCACTTTAACTTGTGAAGTTAAAGTGAGTAAATCCACTCATCTGGGACCAAAATTCTGGACCATTCTCGTTCATGCTTTAGTATGTGTTCACGGACGTATCACAGTACTTCAACACCAAACTCGAGAGCCCCAGTATCGAGTAGCAACTCGATACTAGGGCTTTCGAGTTTGGTCTCGAGGTGAGACACTCGCCTTTCGCCTCGGTCTTTAGGGTTTCAGATTTGCTTAAGCAAGTCTTTTTCACTGTGCTGTCGGTAACATAGACTCTTCATGTTTGAAGAAGCTGTTGCTAAACTTAACTGCATTGGAGTGTTGATTTTCAATAAGTGGAAACAATTTAACGACCTTGCCGAGCACTGAGTCTGCCAATAAAGTATTGCACAGCCTTGTCAAATGTTTTTCAGTCTCTTTGTACCTTTGCTTCATCTTTGGAACGGTTCGTAACATGACACACTCCGTTCTTGCAATACAATGCCTGATGTCTACTTCTGTACCGATGCCTAGTTTTAGAAAAATCATCTGCACATTCTTCAGGCTATCATACAATTTTTCAATCTACTGTTGTCTAACTTCCTTTTTGTAATTAGACTCATCGTTCAAGAAAAAAAAAAAAAATTGAAAACATAAAGAGACCAAAAACATGGTTAACTTGAAAATGGAAAAAGATTATTTCTGTTTTAAAGATTTTTCACCCACGTTATACCTATGATTTTTTTAAATAATAACATAACATTAAAATCTTTTTTGAGTGCTTTTTATTTTGATGATTTATCTTGTTTACTTATTCTTACTAAGGTTTATATACACACGTACTGATTCTAAGGTCTGGAGCAGACGATTATGATAGCACGATACTCGTGTGTTTAAGTTTTCAGCTGCATTGTATTAGAACAGAGCACTATTTACAGTGCATTCCGATTTCTGTGCAGTATTCCAACTCTGCAAATATATTTCCCCCCAATCTTAAATAAACTGATAAATAAATAATAAAAAAGTATGTTTTGTAATATTAGTGTTCTTTATACATTAAATTATGCTACCAAAAGCTTAATTTCGAGTCTGACTTTTCAAATCGATTGTCTATGTTAAATCGATCAATACCTAGCTTAACTCAATTAAAAACCTCTAAAACAAACCCCAAAAATTGTCTCCCTTAGAGGATTTTTTCCTTAATTTTTGGGAGAAACTAAGGGGGTTGGCAACCAAATCCATGGTCTGCTTCAGACCTAAACCGTTCGTGTGTCAATAGTTTTAAAAAGTTATTGCAATTTAGTATTTTAAGTTTGAAACATAAAAAAAGATTTTTTTTTACTAAAAATACTTTGATTTTTATAGAGAAATTTGTGAAACACTTCACATTTTAATATTATTAAATATGCAGGTATATATAAACGCATTATATTACTTGTATTTAAAGTTTATTACCAATATTCGTTTTATTCGAATTATTCGAATTTATTCGAATAGTGTTTAGCCATTATTCGAATTATTCGAATAGTAAAATTTATCGAATAATAACATTCCCTAGTCAGTAGGGTACATCACTCAAAATACGCAGAAAAACAAAGCTTTTATTTTCCACAAATTATTACTCATTACGTGATATTCATCATTAAAGCGTGATATAGTACGAAAAAGGGTTCGTTAAACTTAATGATTATCTGTTTATATTATAAAAATACTCATTATTTAGTTCACAAAACATTGTTATAACCTTACGTGTAAAATGATAATTCCAAGTATTTGACACCTTCTGTCGTTATTCTTGAGGCACAATATGCAGCGGAGCAACATTTATTTACTTGTTAAATGTTCAAATGTCCATTACACATTTATTTTTATTGATAAAACACTTAAAATACACAGAGCTACTGCTCTGCAATGGCCCACTGAGCTGGTCATAACATGACACGAAACACGCGTTTATACACCGATATAAGCTCTCTCATACACACGTATTGACACATCGTTAGTAAGACAGAGCAACAGAAAACAATAGTACCAACTTTCAAAAACTATAGCTCCGTCTTTAGAAGTCTTTGCTATAGGTACTCCTTTATTTTCATATTATCTAATTAGGCTTTGAATTAATTTAGGAAACAAAAAAATTGATAAGCCATGACAACAAGAGTTTAACGGTTCCATAATTATTCTCACCTGTTGGGCGGACATGGGACAGCAGGTTACCAGATGCGAACAGCTGATACTTTTTTTTCTAACTTGTTCCATATCATCTGTAGTTTTAGAATGCCGTAGGTACAACATTATTTTTTTTACTTGTTTGGACAATATGCCAGTTATGTTTTAAATATTCTTATTTCGAATGCTAGTTTTTTTAATTGTTTTTTTTAGATGGTCATGTCGTCAGTAGTTCTTTACTCGTGACCATGTTTAAAGGGCCAAAGACCGTGTAGTTATTAGACCTTTTTAAATTAAGGTTATTGAGGGCTAGGAGTACATATAGGGCCGATTTAATGATTCACCGCCCACTTAAGGATAACGCTGATCAAATTTCTTCGTTCATAAATTAGTCGCCTTAAAGTTTTAGATCTATATAATAAGTAAGCTGCACTTATATATTTTAATAGGAAAGATTTGATTGTTTGTATGTTTGTTTACAATGAAATAGGCTTAGAAACTCATGGACCGATGTTGATAAAATTTGGCACAGATTTAGAATAGACCACGGGACCACGGGACCACATAGGCTACTTTCTATATCGGGAAAATGGACGGTTTCCGCGGGATTTTCTTTTGCGCGGGATTTAATTTTGGTTTCAAATAATGTATAAAGCCCCGTCCAGACTGCTCGTGAAGTAGGCCGAGGTTGGCCGAATAAAATAATGTGGGCGCACTTCGCGTCGTCTTTTCATACTTCGGGCAAAGAATATACAGGATTATTTTTTCACCAGTACAATAAATCAACATACGTAATAGTTGTCAAAAATAAAAAATACTAGCGATTTTTATTACTACCCCTTTGGAACAAAAAACCAAAATTATCAATCCCTGAACTTATCCGCTAAACTAATACAAAATGTGGATACATTACGCATCTATCGATGCTTTGTTGCCAAATCGTGCGCTGCCCGGCCGATCGCTTACCCCACCCCGCCGCCTCCTACCTCATACCGCACCCGTTGACGCCTTGTAGTTAGTGCGCCCATAGTGCGGTATTAGGATAGGATAAAATAATTGAAATGAAAAAAAAAAAAAAATTTTATTTGCGAAATGTACTCTATTATCGATACCAATGACGTAAAATTTATTGTACCGATGAAAAAGTATTCCTGTATATTACTAACGTACTTCGGGTTACTTCGCAGACTACTTCCTCTACCTACTTCGCGAGTCTGGACGAGGTGTTATGTTATTGTAATTCTTAGGTTTAGTTTTTACTAAAATATGTGCCGTAGACAATTTTTAATTACAAAATATGTCCTGCGAAGCTGATGATGTATGTCAAAGCCGATCAGTTATTAACAAGCAATTGGTTCTCATTGTGTTTTTAACAATGCAGGATGTGGTAAAGGCTGAATATATTAGTCGTAACTTGCAAGTTGCAACACAGATTAAAAAACAACGGTCCTGTATGTGCTAATTTTGCATTATGTGTAAATTCTCTTGAGTTTTCATCGCGCGAAAACCAAGAACTTTCTCAACTGACATAATTCTTTACGAGTAAATTTCAGTGCAACTTTAAAATTGTAGTTTATATTTAATAAGGATATGAAATACTTTTTCTCTACTATTATGAGTTTTCTTTTTAATCGACGAAAAAATCGGAGGAGGTTCTCAAGTCAACGCGTATATTTTTTTAAGAACATTTCTTTGACATAGAATTTAACTAGTTGTCTATTAATAATCCAAAAGTCCACATTCCTCATCAAAATCATGCTTAAACACTTTGAGTGGGTACTTTTTGCCATTACCTAATAAAAATCTTTGACGTTAAATTGAAGACCAGCCGAGTGCGATTAGGATTCTCGCACGAAGGGTTCCGTACAAAAGTGCAAAAAATCACGTTTGTTTGGAAATATTTATTATTTATTCTGTTTTTACTGTTTGTTGTTATAGCGGCAACAGAAATACATAATTTGTGAGAATCAACTGTCTAGCTATCGCGGTTCACGAGATACATCCTGGTGACAGACAGACGGACGAACTCAGTAATAGGATACCGTCTTTACCCTTTGGGTACGGAATGAGGAATTTTACCAAAAACTTTTTTTATAAATTATAAAAATTAGAGTAAAATAAAACAAACAATTACTTACTTACAAAGAATTAGCAAAATATCTCTAGAAATAAAAAAGTTATGGGACTTTGTTTTTGCGTAATCTTGACGTCACTAAGCCCGAGTCTCAGTAAATTACGCCCCACTTTTTCACCCTTAGGAGTAGAATTTCAGAAAATCTCTTCTTGTCGTATCCTACGTCATACAAAGAACACACCCTCCAATTTTCAGGTACTCTACGATCAGCAGCTTAGGCTGTATTTGATCCGTCAGGCTATATGACGTCACATGGTCACCTGAAATTCCCTCAACTTCAATGATTCATTTCTCAGTCATTTATTGATCGATTCCAAAAATTTTTGTAGAGATTGTTTAGTTTTGATGGATATTTTAATATCTTTACGTTAATATAATATTAACAACATCAGTAAACTAATTCTCCAGGAATGATAAATTGATGTTTAACACTTACGTTTAGGGAATATTATTCGAATATTCGAATATTCGTATTATTCGAATATTCGACGATTTTATTATTCGAATATGATTGGGTTCAATATTCGAATATTTCGAATAAAACGAATAATAAAAATATTTGATTTATTTCTCAAAAATATGTTAGTATTAGTTAAAAAAACATGTATAAACCGGAAAGTTACGTTATTTAATACATTATTTTTATTATTTATTAATATTGTCGTCAATAATATCCTAAAACAGATTTTACTACACTGTTTGTGAAGAATACAAAACTGTTTTAAATAAAAAAATATTTAAGATGAATACTTCCTACAGGGCTCAGCGAAAGAACACCATGCTCACACGCTTGTCAAAATAACCTAACCAAAAGCGTGTCAAGACGTGTCTAAGGAGGGTTCTGTTACTATAAAGTGTAATACGATTTTTTGTTTCATATTCTTAAATAGTTACCTACTGTTCGTTTTCGTTCAAAATAACTTTCACCTTGCATTATAACATTAATTTGACATTACATTAACCAGCATGGAAAATTGCAAAGTCCTAATCCTCATAGTTCAGAAATAACAGTGGGGGGTGAAACCAATTTGGAGGCCGATTACTTGGAAATGTTCACTTTGTAAAAGTCATGTATAAAACTTTTCCTTTATTTTAAAAGACATTATATTTAACACACACTTCACATGTATGGAAAGCCACCCCTAACTATATAATCAAATTATATTTTTTTATCACACCAGAACCGATATCTTGACGTAATATAGCTAGAAGAGCAGATAGAAAGAGAGACAGGCGGATGGACAGAGTTAAATGATAAAGGTTACCTAGTTGAATTGATTATTACAGTATTACACTGGCCTGCAAAACTAAGTACAAATCGTTTAAAATTTCATACTTTTCAAAATAGTATGACAAGATTTAACAGCTTTCTTTAAAAGAATAAATTATATAAATCAGTATATTATTTTTATCTTTAAACAAAGATTAAGCATTTTAATCTTAGTCTTAAAGACTTTTGCATGTTATATAAAATTGCGGTTTTAAATAACTCCTCGAGGCCTAACAACAGCTTGGAGCGGGTTTGTCATACTGAAAACAAGATTTTGGAGCATAATTATGAAATATTCTCCCGTTCTTATATCAGGGCGTTTTTAGTGCTGTGAGGGTACTAACTGTAGGTGACAATCTGCGGCTTCGGACTAGCTTTCTAAGCTTATCTCAGGGTGTACTTAATCGGTTTGAGGTGAGGACATTAACGAGAATCTTTGATAATCTCTTGACCATATTTTCCTCCATTTAGAGGTCCAATTGTCATGACCACACACTCAGTGCGGCTTCCTGAAGGTACACCAGCCCATTGTATATGTACTCTGCCTGAGCATACTGGACTCTTTATGAAAAGTAGGCTTAAAGATATCGCCTACCAGGTCACGTTTACTTAGCCTCCCTTTAGAAGTTCACTTTAACTTGCGAAGTTAAAGTGAGTAAATCCACTCATCTGGGACCAAAATTCTGGACCATTCTCGTTCATCTTTTTGTATTTGTTCACGGACATAATATCACAGTGTTGTTACTCGATACTAGGGCTCTCGAGTTTGGTCTCGAGGTGAGACCACTCGCCTTTCGCCTTGGTCTTTAGGGTTTCAGATTTGCTTAAGCAAGTCTTCTTCAATGTGCTATCAGTAACATAGTCCCTTCGGGTCTGAAGAAGCTGTTGCTGAACTTAACTGCATTTAGAGTGCATTTAACAGTCTTGCCGAACACTGAGTCTGCCATTAAAGTCTTGTACAGCCTTGTCAAATGTTTTTCAGTATCTTTGTACCTTCGCTTCATCTTCTGAACGGTTCATAACATGACACACTCCGTTCTTGCAGTACAATGTCTGATGCCTACTTCTGTAGTGATGCCTAGTTTCAGAAAAATCATCAGCACATTCTTCAGGCTATAATACAATTTTTAATCTACTGTTGTCTAACTTAATTTTTGTAATAAGACTTATCGTTCAAGAAAAAAAAAGAAAACATAAAGAGACTAAACATGGTTAACTTGAAAATGGGAAAAGATTATTTTTGTTTTAAAGATTTTCCACCCACTTTTTACCAACTATGATTTTTTTTTATAATAACATAACATTTAAATCTTTTTTGAGTGCTTTTTATTTTGATGGTTTATCTTGTTTAATTATTCTTACTAAGGTTTATATACACATGTAGGTACCGATTAGGTCTGGAACAGACCATTATGACAGCACGATACTCGTGTGTTTGAGTTTTCAGCTGCATTGTATTAGAACAGAGCACGCATTTGGATTTCTGTGCAATATTCCAACTCTGAAAATATATTTCTCTCCAATCTTAAATAAACTGAAAAATGAATAATAAAAATATGTTTTGTAATATATTTTTTATACATTAAATTATACTACCAAAAGCTTAATTTCGACAGTCTGACTTTTCAAATCGATTGTCTATGTTGAATCGATCAATAGCTTAACTCTATTAAAAACCAGAAAATATGAACCTCTAAAACAAACCCAAAAAATTCTCTCCCCTAGAGGATATTTTCCTTAATTTTTGGGAGAAACTAAGGGAATTGGCAACCTAATCCATGGTCTGCTCCTGACCTAAACGGTTCGTGTGTTAATAGTTTTAAAAGTTATTGCAATTTAGTATTTTAAGTTTGAAACTTAAAAGAAGGTTTTTTTTACTAAAAAAAAACGTTGATTTTTTTAGAGTAATTTGTGAAACACTTCACATTTCAATATTATTAAATATACAGGTATATATAAACGCATTATATTACTTGTATTTAAAGTTTATTACCAATATTCGTATTATTCGAATTATTCGAATTTATTCGAATAGTGTTTAGCCATTATTCGAATTATTCGAATAGTAAAATTTGTCGAATAATAACATTCCCTACTTACGTTACGGCTTTCGCGAACGAAAAACTGAAAACTAAATGGGTGTTTTGTAAACGATGAAGTTATAGATCGGTTAGTACTTAGCTATATACACATGTGTTTTCTCAACAAAATACTTTTGTCTTTTGTGTTAGTTTTATATTACTCAATTATCCTGACGTAAACCATAAACTGAACATGATAATATTGAAGTTATTAACTTATTACATTCTAACATCAAACGCGTATTAATCCAAACTATAATTACTAATAATATAACCGGACAGATTTGAACATTAAGCCATTGCCGCCCCTGGGCCAGGCCGAGGGCCCACCTGCAGAGATTTTAATTGCCAATTGGCCCTCTCTATTTGTAGGCCCTCCGAGGGCTTCACGCTGGGTGGCCACCCTTGTACTTCTTTTTGGATTTTTTCTGCGTTGTTAATTGTTAATTGTTAAGATGACTTAAGAGAATCGAAACCATGTAGGTTTGTAGTTACATCAACAATCTTTAAATACACCTACATATCTACTACTTATTACTTATTAGGTAAGTAATAGGTAGGTACCAGTAGCGACGTGTGAATATAATATGTAACACGATTCACACCGGCTTCGCGTTTAATTAATAATTAAGATACAATAACTATACAGTTTGAAACTTTGTAACCTACAACATTGACTTATAAGTTACTAGCTGACCCGGCAAACGTTGTTTTGCCTTATAAAAAGTTAAAAACACTATAATTGATCAGTTATCGAGCGGGATTAAAAATGATTAAATTACTAAAATGGCTATAAAAAATAGGGGTTGGTGATAAAAAAAGTAAAAATTTAGGGTTGTATGTATTTTTTAATGCCACATTATAAAAAAATAAAAACAAAAAATTTCGTCCAAAAATTAAAAAAAATTTAAGGGTGAACAACCCTTATCACTTAGGGGTATGGAAAATAGATAGTAGCCGATTCTCAGACCTACTGAATACGCATATAAAATTTGGTATAAATCGGTAAAGCCGTTTCGGAGGAGTACGGTAACTAACATTGTGACATGGAAATTTTATATATTAGATTAGATAAATGATGAATACGATGAATACCTAATTTATTACCTACTTGTAGGTACTTATTTATGGACACTGCATTATTCTTGAGTATTCGATTTTCAGCTCTATTGTATCATTTAGCGCAGAGTTCTATTTTTAGTGCTCTGAACAGAACAGAGAACGATATGCTATGGCCTATGAGGCTATGACGTACCACCGACAAAGTTCCCGCTCGACCAGTCTCTAAACATTCACCTTGCACTAGGACGCATCAAAATATTAAACGCAAAGGAAGTGACCGCAGCGACTGCAGACAAGTTAGAACTACGTAAATACACGTGAGTATGTTTGCGAGCCCACTTTTCAACGGCGTTGGTTGTTCGGTAGTACATTTGACAGAAAAAATCTTCATACAAGAAAAAAATTTCGCCATCTTGTTTATCAGTTATCACCATAATTTAAATGTCAAAATGGCCCCAAAGATCTCAAAAGTGGGGCCATTTAACTGGAGACACTTTTTGCCTCGACATGTCTCGTCTATAATACAATGCTCTGAATTTTCTCGCCCTTTCGATTTCGGACAGTATAGTCCCAGCCTTAAGATGTTGGTCTTAACTCTTAGCAAAAAATAAAGGTCTTTAAAACACTTTAAGGGGTAAATTTTATCTCTATTGCTGACTCGTAAGTCGACGATAACGATTAGTTAAAAAAAACCTCGTTCTTACTTGCTGCATTTTTATTTCACAAATATAATAATATAGTAATAAAAGGGTTGGTTTTATGTAAATGTCTCCATAAAGAGCAGTTTGTACTTTGTGTAAAAAAATTCATGGGGAATGGGTGCAAGTGCAATACCCATATCGAGGATCAACCCCCGAAAACATAAACCTATGGGATGACATGACTGGGTATGACACGCATGACAGAACTGTGCCAAAGAATATTCATTACAACAGTATAGGTCGATAGTAAATACTTGGCGCCTACAACATGTACACATGTAACGTTGTGTGTCGTCTGTGAATATAAGCATTATGTGACGTGTTACGTCATGACTATGCATAGACAGCACACAACGTAACATGTGTACATGTTGTAGGCGCCAAGTATTTACTATCGACCTATAAAGAACCGCCATTCTATTACAGTTTACACGAATGACAGTTCGCGACTATGTGTGCGTGACTAGACGTATGCGGAGGGTGAGCGAGGCGAGCGGGACGTATTTTTTTTAAGTTCACGGGGCGAGCCGCTGGCTTACTTGTTAACCTTAGGCTTACGTCAACATGGCTGATTTTCGCCGGTGTTTGAGCTGTCATTTGTAGAGAGTGTCGCCCCTGTGGCTGTGCTGAGACCATGTAACAAGTATTTGAAGACATTGTCATCATTTTTCTGGTGGCGTTGATGCTTCAGTGCTTCAGTGCGGCTGGCTCAAGAAAAACCACAGCCTCACAGAAAATCGACGTGAATAATTTTAGTCTTTGTTGTTTTTCATTGAGTGATTGAGGGCACGTATTGGGGCTAACTCCTGCCCACCAAAGTCTTATCTCATCAGGCGATCAGTCTACTCGTTAACCGAACTTATTTCACTAAAATACGTCAAGATATTTGCATCACTTCTAAACTCTTCGCTCTTAATTAGTCAAAAATTTAACTTCATTAGGTCAGCGTCGGCGTCCGGTTCCGCGTTTAAAAACACATCCGACGAGAGATACCGCGTGACAGCTCTATTTCTTTTAAAAAATTCCAAATTCGAATTTATTTTTAATTGCTTAGAGCAAAGGTTGTTTGTTTTAGACAACTTTATGAATATCAATCAATGGGTATATACTCGTAATGGGTACGGTCTATTATATTATGACATCGGTCGAATGTTGCTTATTTAAAAAGTTATATGACAACACTTAAAAATATTTTTTTTCGTTATCGCCTATTTATTATAATATTATTACATATTATATTTAAAATAGTTTATGAGAAAATGTAGAAAGAGTGTCAATGTCGCTAGTGGTGCGGTTTATTTGCTGGTCAGTTTATATAAGACCCTACATTGAAGTATAATATTAAAGATCTTCTCTATCGAATTACTTTTTTATCCGACTTTAGCAGTCTATGTATTATGAATGTTTGTTCCACCGTAACGCCTAAACTACTGATCCGATTAATGAATAAGGTGTCAATAGATTCGTCATAATGGTCCGGATAACATGAGCTATAGTATACGGTTATAGTTTTAACTTTTGATTATTATTTATTAAGCAAGATGGTCCCTTGGCTGCTCTCAAATTCTACTACGCTCTAATGGTAGTTTTGTGAACAAAACAATGTACCTACTTATTTACATAAAATTAAAAATACCTACAACAAACATACTCGTCTGTCCGTCTGTACAATTTCTAATGAGTCGTTAGAGAAATCGCTCTTAATACGTACATACTTATATCACAGTGTAATAAAGAGATACAGTGGTCCAACGCGTTTGAAGTCGCGCGAAATGCCGCTTTTGTGTAGGTATTCGTCATTGCTGCAGGGTTGTCACAATAATGTGTTTTATTATAATCTGTTCTACATTTCGTGTAGGTATTCGTAGTATGTGTATGTAGAGTACTAGGAATAAAACAAAAAAAAAATATATATAGAAGTATTAATGAAGGGTTTTATTATAAAAAATACAAATGCGTATACAAAAGCTCAGGGTTAGCATGATATATATCGTATATATATCATGATATATATCAATTGATATTTATGCTTGATATATTATATCAAAATTGATATTTATATTTAAAAATGTAAAAGAATGTTTTAAATGTAAAAAATCTTACACGCGTAGCCGTCGACGCGGCTTGTAACGGCATATGACACCCACGTGACCCCCTGTTTTTCGGAAGAAAATTCCTTGTTTGTTATTATACTATTGTTATACCATTTATACCATGTGTCAAATTAATTCGACTGATAAAATTAATACACTTTTTTTCTTCTGGTTATAAACAAAAGTCATTTTATGGTTTTATGGTCTATTTAAATTGATACTCAAAAGTATCTATCGTTGATTTTTAATTGATTTGAAAACTTTTAATATCAATAATAAATAAATGAGTTTAATTTTACTTCCCTATCTTCAAATTATCAGACATACAAATTATTTCGATTCAACTATTACGAAAAAACATATCAGAGTACCTATGAGATTTGTATGTAATTTTGAAAATATCAAAAAATCAAAAATATCGGATATATATTATAATCAAAGATATCTGATATTTTGATATTTATTATAAATATCGGATATTTACGAACCCTGCAAAAGCTACAAATGCGAAACTGAAAGGTATTTTCGACATTTGGATTTACTAGTTTTTAGATTGCGATTGTTGAATTTGACGATGTAGTTAGTAAATTCTCATACGTAGATACAATTTTATTAAACATTCTGACGGGAAACAGGCGCATGGTTTTGTATTAAAATTAATCTTCTTTAGCTGTTTATATAATTGTCCATTGTAAATTAGTACCTACATACAACTCAAACGAAACACTGTCGCAAACCACTTAAAACAATCAAATTAAAAAGCGTCAACCCCGGCTGACGTGTCCCAAGCGAGTGTATGGCAGCTTGGGCTCGCTACCGCCCCTCTCTCACCCCGCACGCCCCGCACGATTGCTCTGTCTAGACGTGTCCGTTGGACGACTGTAGGTAATAGTTATATAGGCTGTGCTTATATTCTGCAGAAACAAGTGAAACCATTAGTTTATTGTTCAAATAACGTTAAAAGTTTTCTTAACACTCGTAATTATAGTTTAGAATTTTAACAAGATGATATTTAAAAAAAATCGTATCTCAGGTATGTAGTACATCCTAATTCCTAAGTATGGGACTATAATTATTATGATCCGGAATCCGGAAGGTGGGAGAAAATTCAGAGAGCTGAAAATACAACTCTGCGATAGTACAATAGATCTGAAAATCGAACATCCGAGTGTCGAATTGTCAAATTTGACATTGACACTTGACTCGACGCTCGTGTGCTCGGTTTTCAAGTCTATTCATTGCAATTTTCCCGGCATATAAACGACAGTATTTTAGGTAGACCAAAAACCCAAATGACTTCAGCAATATTATAAGTCGGACTTGCTGTAAGGTAATGATTATTTTGGGGTCCATCCACATATTATTACGTGAAAGAACAAGGAGGAGGAGGGGGAGGAGTCATACAGATATCAGAGATACTAAAAAAAGTCTTTAGGGAAGCCCTAGCCTGTTGACAGGTAGGGATTTGGATGAGGGTCTTCAAAAGGTAAGTGGTAAGTGAAGCCGATAGGAATGGAGTTATAGGACCACTGGTGGTCCGCCCCTTGTGAACCTATGGGCTCGGCTTGGAGACCTAAATCTTCGCCCCTGTCTCTGTTTTATTTATTTATTTATTTTGTAAAACCAACAGCTTATATAAAATAGAAATAGAGTCAGTATTAAATTACAGAAAGCCAATAATAGGTTTTCACTGATAGACACACATAATATAAATAAAAAACGAGCAAACTTAACTACTTACTCCTTGATTAGTTCATACATAACAATATATATTCTTCATCGTAATTAATGTATTTTTTTTATGACAAGGTGGTACTAATAAACATGGAATAATTTTATAACCATAATAATATAATATGCATAAACAATGGAAGGCGCGGAAAAAAGTACTCCACATAATAATACATAATCCTTGAAATGTAAGAGATATGGATAAAAATACGGAAATGAGTAATGACGTGCGAGAGTGGCGCTTGTTGTTGACCGATAAGGTAAAATGCAAGATAGCGATACAATATTTGAAGGTCCCATTCCGAAGTTCTTGTTAACTTTGTGGAGTAATGAAGGAAAAATAGTACTTAAGCTAGTTGAAAAAAAAAAACACCTCTGGTCTGGAGTCAGGTTGTAGTAAATATACAGCTCTAATAGTCGCTTAAATCCTGTCATGGGATACTCTTCCCAACTTACCTGTCCGGTAGTTGTGGTATAGTATACGGGTATGCGCTATGCGACCCCGGCTTCCCTAGCTATTACTGTCCTATCCTTTGCTCTCCTGGGCGGTAATATCCTACATTCCCTATTTCCCACTCTATCTTACCAATCTTCCTTTCCACACCAGTCACCGCCTATCCTTCCCTTTCCCTATTCCTACCCTCTCCACCAATCCGTGAAAATGCAATGGATGGATGGATAATCAAAAAATTTAATTATCCAAAATGGCGGCGATGTGGTTCGCCACCCATCACGTCTCGTTTCTCGCGGAGGCGAAAAGTGGCCCATGGAGAGCCGCTTCGCTACGTTGAATGTAAGAGGAGGAATGTATGGTAAGAATGAAAGTGGACGAAGCGAAAGAAGTATGTAAGGATTGTAGCAAGTGGAAAGAAGTGGCCTCTGCCTACCCCTACGGGAAAGAGGCAGTCCTGCCTACCCCTACGGGAAAGAGGCAGTCCTGCCTACCCCTACGGGAAAAAGGCGTGATTATAATATGTATATAGTCGCTTAAATCTGGCGATCCGTCTCACGTTTCATTTGCCCCCTTTACCATAATTATTTACCGGTCGAAATGAAACTTGCACTATTTTTCAAATTCAAATTTCTTTATTTCAGACTAGGTACCATGGTACAAAATGAAGTTTATAACATTTTGTAGGCATACTGGCATAGGTATTTTTTACACTTGTATCGTTTTGTATCGTCGTAATAGTAGACAATAAATAAAATATACAATATTATATTTGATGGCGACATTATTAAGTAAACTGAAAACACTAAACTGACCAGTGTCCAAACAAACCTGCTAATATGTTAACACAATGATGTAATACTGTAAGGCAAAGAACATCTCGTAAGAAACTTAAGATTTTATGTCACGTAAATTAAAAACATTCAAGTGCCAATTGGTAGGACAATAAAATAAATGTAGGAAGTATTTTTTGCGCTAAAACATTTTGCATCGTGGTTATGTTATGTTCGCCACGTCACACCATTGAATCTTAACTAATGCAATATTATAATATAGATGTTTGTCGTCAATAACATTATAACAATCTAGACAGATCAAAATTGGAATTTAGTATCAAACTGAGATCCATCGTCCAATCAATTCGGCCTAGGTATCTAGTTATGAGATGTCGACTTTTCCGTGACGAAAGGATGGCTTACATTTTTTAGTTACGGCCGAGTTGCTCGGTATGCTTCGTCTCACTCCGCTGCTTACCAGGAAGTCATCCCACGGTTGTGGGGTTGCATTAACTACTAGCGCTTACTGCACTTAAACATGCAACTGTTTTTTCACTCATCAGTCACCTGTTTTATATTTTGTTTATTCTAATAAGTACAATCTAAAGATATGATAATGAGGTCTGACAGGTTTTGCAACGATAAGGACTGTTGGGCCACCAAGCGTCGCATGGTGAGAGAAAAAGAATCAAAAATTCTGGTGACAGAAAAAAATCCAAAAATTGACAGTTTTTGATACCACTTACGCTACCAGTGTGCTGAGTGTGAGTCCCACAATTTTTTTCGATTACTTTACTACCTTGTAAATCGAGTTAGCGCAAATCGAATCGAAAATTAAAAGCTAACGAGTGCGAGTCATTATCCAATCTAACTAATCGAACGCGTTTCTTCGCCGAGAGTACGCTTTATTATTTTTGTTTTATTGGTAGCACGACTTCACTGTGAGATCCGTCCAAATTGAATGTCATTTTCACTGTATTATTTTGTTATGAAGCTGCTGTCATCAAGATTGTGACGGGTTATATCGAGTGTTATTGTTTGTGACACTGACATAAGTCGCCGAAATATTGAATTTTATTTGCAAAGCATTTTACACAATTTTACATTTCGTTTATAATAAATTGTATTTAAACTTAAAAATAATGAAAACAAGTTTTTCTCAATTTGATATTATAATAACATTCAAAGAATAGTAAGTGTGACAATCGGTAAACAATAATGTCCAATAAACGATCGAAAGATGCACGAAATTTCGCTACCACTTACGCTACCAGCTTTGTTTGCGTTGGCTATTGGATCTGCCCCCTAGCGGCAGAAAAAATATCAAACACCCTCATTGATGTATAATCGTAATTATTAAATAATAATATAATAATTTATGTGTAATAAAATAAAAAGAATGTAAAAATATGCAAAAAAAAGTATATTCCGATACCGGGAATCGAACCCGAGCCTCCTGGGTGAGAGCCAGGTATCCTAGCCACTAGACCATATCGGATGTTAACGGCAGAATGAAATTTAGGTATTAGTTTTAGTTCATAATAAAAAGAAGTTATTTTGATATTTAACCCACTTATAAAAAGATATAATTTTCATAAAACAGATGTTGCTTTTAGTTTTATCGTTACTAGTTTAGATAGTAAATTTATGGTCTGATCACGTACTAATTTACAGTTTATAATTAATAAATATTATTCAGATTATTAGGATTTAATGCGAAATGCGAATATTTAAAAAACTTGATACGCATTGATTTATTATAATATTATATCATATACTTAACCATACACTTGACTTTTATAATATACGTATGAAATATAAAGCCCTATGAATATAATACTACGAATTACATATTACGAAGTAACTATTTATTAATCTGTGGTGCTATGTAGTTCACGCTATACTAGCATTATTTATGCTAGTTCAACACACTTTACATTTGGTTAATTTTAACTGCGTTAGTTTAACTGCTGACCTGAATGAGATGACACTGTTTATTTTAAATTAAACTGGGTGACCGCTTCACTAAAATATAACAGGAGTTATGGCAATTTATAATCGTCGGCAAACTGACTAATTTGCCGTGATTGATGGGTGACCGACTTTTATTTTGTCAACCCTAATGATTTCCGTATGGAAAGGTTTAAAAATAGTATCAAAAATTACATACCGTGTTTTAATAAATGTCCACACCCGTAAAGGTTTAGATAACCAATTCGGTCGTTTCTTGTAGTATTATAAATTCAGGTGTGAAAATATTGTATTAAAATAAAATTAAGCTATAATTAAATAAAAAAGCTATTGGAAATTAAAAAGTAAATCAAAAAAGGACTGCATCGGCCGGGAATCGAACCCGGGCCGCCCGCGTGGCAGGCGAGCATTCTACCACTGAACCACCGATGCTACGTACGGTGAATCAAAATTATGGTTTAGTTTCATAATAATTTAGTCTTATCTAGACTAGTTAAAAATGAAGCAAAATTCTAACACAATTTAATTATTTATTTTCTAACTAGCTGTCCCGACACACGTTGTTCTGTCTTAACTATGAACTGAAATAAATAAAAATTATGTGGGTACACTTATATCTACACTACACCTACATACACTGTTTAAACCGTTTTTCAATCCAACGAATTATATGTCACCGTAAAATTGTAAAAACCGTTAGATTGTAATAAAACTAGTGAAATTGTAAAATGTTGATAGACTTCCGACGCGAATATGTTGCCTATAATTTAACAAATTATTTTTCGTTAGATTATAAATATATAGTTTTGAATCTTTCGACATATAATTATTTTTACAATCTTGTTAGTTTTTTTACAATCTAACGGTTTTTACAATTTTACGGTAACATATAATATAATATTAGGTATAGGTATATTTGACAGTCAAAAGACACTGGCAAATGGCGACCCATATTAATTACCTTACCGAGTAGCGACAGAAGGAACATCAAATGTATCACAATTCACAGGTAGGAATAGTTAGGTAGGCGAAAATGTTAGTATTTTCCGTAAAATTTTTCCAGTATTTTCACCGGTGAAACTATTCCTAAAGCACAATTATTTCATGATCAAAATTAGCCAATTTCAGCCAAACCGGTCCAGCCATTCTCAAGTTTTGGCGAGACATAGTAACTGCAATCCATTTTTACCCGACTGCGGCGAACCTAAAAGGAAGGGTAAAGATTTTGGCAGTCTATGTATGTACATAATATGTATGTATGTAATATGTATGTATAATAATAATATCTATGGACGCTTCACACCACGTCAATCTGGTCCCGTGGTAAGTTCTCGAAGAACTTCTGTTACGGGTACTAAACAACGGAAATACTTTTATATTATACACATATCATGATTAAAACACATCCATGGACCATGACCCAGGAACACAGAAAAACTTTTTGTTCTGTCGCCGGGAGTCGACCCGACCCCGGCTGAGCACCAACACGTTCAACCATTGAGCCACAAAGGTCGTCAAAATGTACATAATATGTAATATGTCTGTATGTATGTATGTATGTTTGTTCCATCGTAGCGCCTAAACCACTGGTGCGATTTTAATAAATGAGTTCTAGGCCAATCAAATCTACATGTTTCCTAGTAGAAAGCCGTGTAAAATATCCATGCTAGTTCTTTTTCCTTTGTATGAAGATATATCTTGTTTGGAACGGAAAGTGGGTCAAAAGCGGTGGCCAAAATAAAGTATCCTCAACCCCAGAGGCTCTCCTGGATTACCGTGTCCCAGTTTCCGTGAAACTCGGAGCGTTGGAAATTGTGAAACAATTGGTAAAATAGTTTCCAAGTTCTTAACATCGTTGTTTGTTATCCTCTGGCGAAGTTTGCAGGAAATATTGAATTAATAAATTATAGTTTTGTATATTCTTAGTGTCTGTTTCACAATCTTCAATAGCTTACAATACGGAATTTTCGTCGCTGGAAATATGCTATCGGACACTTATTAAAAGCCTAGGTTATCCCCGCGACTTCGTCCGCGTGGAGTTCGGTTTCCATACAAAATTTTAACCCCATTTTCACTCTCTTAGGGAGCGAATTTTCAAAAATCCTTTCTTAGCGGATGCCTACGTCATAACAACTGCCTGTATGCCAAATTTCAGCAAAATTAGTTCAGTAGTTTCGGCTGTGCGTTGATAGATGAGTCAGTCAGGTTTGCCTTTTATATATTTAGATTTGAAACAGGCAATCTACGAAATAATCTATTAATTCATCTACGTCTTTCAGTGTACGATATAAAATATTATAATATTTTAATTGTACCTATATCAATAAAAATAATTCACGACCGAATATATAATGTCATGGGATACTCATCCCAACTTACCTGTCCGGTAGTTGTGGTATAGTATACGGGTACGCGACCCCGGCTTCCCTAGCTATTACTGTCCTATCCCTTGCCCTCCTGGGCGGTAATATCCTACATTTCCTATTTCCCATTCTAACTTACCAATCTTCCTTTCCACACCACCTATCCTTCCCTTTCCCTATTCCTACCCTCTCCATTAATCCGTGGGAACGCAATGGATAATCATAAAAATAATTTAGTAGGTATCCAAAATGGCGGCGATGTGGTTCGCCACCCATCCGTCTCGTTCTCGCGGAGGCGAAAAGTGGCCCATGGAGAGCCGCTTCGCTACGTTGAACGTAAGAGGAGGAATGGATGGTAAGAATGAAAGTGGACGAAGGAGTGTAAGGATCGTAGCAAGTGGAAAGAAGTGGTCTCTGCTTACGGGAAAAAGGCGTGATTATATGAATGAATGAATGAATGAATATACGCGAAGTTTTTTTCACTCTTATGTGTACCAAAGTACTAACATCTATAGTAGTATATAATATATCTACCTACTATAGATACCAAATTAGTAAATAGCCTTATAGCCGGTGCTCACGAGTAGGGAATATTATTCGAATATTCGAATATTCGTTTTATTCGAATATTCGACGATTTCATTATTCGAATATGACTGGGTTCAATATTCGAATATTTCGAATAAAACGAATAATAAAAATATTTTATTTATTTATCAAAAATATGTTAGTAATAGTAATAAACTTGTACATAAACCACAATGTTTCGTTATTTAATACATTACTTTTATTATTTATTAATATTGTCGTCAATAATATCCTAAAACAGATTTTACTACACAGTTTGTGAAAGAATACAAAGCTGTTTTTAAATAAAATAATATTTAAGGTGAATATTTCCTACAGGCGTCAGCGAAAGAAATCCATACACACACGCTTGTAAAAATAACCTAACCAAGAGCGTGTTAAGACGTGTCTAAGGAGGGTTCTGTTACTATAAAGCGTAATACGATTTTTAGTTTCTTAATCTTACTGTTCGATTTCGTTTAAAATAACTTTCCTAAAGAGAATTTACCATGATCTACCAACATGGAAAATTGTAAGTTCCTAATCTTCATAGTTCAGAAATGACAGAGCGGGGTGAAACCAATTTGGAGGACGATTACTAGGAAATGGTTGACTTCGTAAATGTCATGTATAAAACTTTTCCTTTATTTTAAAAGACGTAATATTCAACACACACTTCACATGTATGGAAACCCGGGATGGCTTTCCATACATGTGAAGTGTTTATAACTATATAATAAAATTATATTTTTTTATCAAACCAAAGCCGATATCTAGACGCAATATAGCTAGAAGAGCAGATAGAAAGAGCGACAAGTGGACGAACAGAGTGAAAGGATAAAGGATACCTGTTAAGTTAATTATTACAGTATCACACTGGCCTGCAAAACTAAGTACAAATCGTTTCAAATTTCATACTTTTCAAAATATTATAACAAGATGTATCAGCTTTCTTTAAAAGTAATAAATTATATATATATCAGTATATTATTTTTATCTTAAAAAAATTAATAATTTTAATCATAGTCTTAAAGACTACATTTACATGTTACATAAAATTTCAGTTTTGAATAACTCCTCGAGGCCTAACAACAGCTTGGAGGTGGTTTGTCATACTGAAAATGTTTTAGAGCTGAATTATGCAATATTCTCTCCCATTCTTATATCAGGGCGTGTTTTAGTGCTGTGAGGGTACTAACTGTAGGTGATAATTTGCGGCTTCTGACTAGCCTTCTATGCTCTTCTCAGGGTATACTTATATCGGATTGAGGTGAGGACTGAGGACATTAAAGAGAATCTTTAAGAATCTCTTGATCATATCTTTCTCCGGGTAGAGGTCCAATTGCTATTATGTGGCCACATACTCAGCGCGTATTCCTGAAAGTATGCCAGCCCATTGTATATGTACTATACCTGAGCATACTGGACTCTATCTGAAAAGTAAGCTTGAAGATATCCCCTACCAGGTCACGTTTACTTAGCCTCCCTTGAGAAGTTCACTTTAACTTGTGAAGTTAGTGAGTAAATCCACTCATCTGGGACCAAAATTCTGGATCATTCTCGTTCATCCTTTTGTATGTGTTCACGGACGTATCACAGTGTTGCTACTCGATACTAGGGCTTTCGAGTTTGGTCTCGAGGTGAGACCACTCGCCCTTCGCCTCGGTCTTAAGGGATTCAGATTTACTAAAGCAAATCTTCTTCACTGTGCCGTCAGTAACATAGTTCCCTCGGGTCTGAAGAAGTTATTTCTGAACTTAACTGCATTTAAGTGTTGATTTTCAACAAGTGGAAACAATTGAACGGTCTTGCCGAGCGCTGAGTCTGCCATTAAATCCAAAGTCTTGCACGGCCTTGTCAAATATTTTTCAGTCTCTTTGTACCGTCGCTTCATCTTCTGAACGGTTCGTAACATGACACACTCTGTTCTTGCAGTACAACGCCTGATGCCTACTTCTGCACTGATGCCTACTTTCAGAAAAACCATCAACACATTCCTCAGGCTATGATACAATTTTTAAATCTACTGTTTTCTAACTTCCTTTTTGTAATAAGGCTCATCGTTCAAGAAAAATTGAAAACATAAAGATACCAAAAACACGGATAACTTGAAAATGGAAAAAGGTTATTTTTGTTTTAAAGATTTTCCTACCACTTTTTACCAACTGTGAAGTTTTTTGTTATGATAACGTTATGTTATTAAATCTTTTTTGAGTGCTTTTTATTTTGACGGTTTATCTTAATTATTACGGTTTATATACACATGTACCGACTAGGTCTGGAGCAGACAGTGGTGGATTTACACTAGGGGCAGTCGGGGCTAGTGCCCAGGGCGGCAAATTTTGTAGGGCGGCAAAATTTGGAAAGTGAAAGAAATAATTTCTAGAACACTACATTATTTTTTTTACAGTTATCAACATTGCACAATATATTAATAATTAATTATTATAACGGTAACGTTAAACCCCACTCCTGATGATAGTCGACATACTAAATAATTATTATCAGCGTGGTAAGAGCTATTAACTGAGATAGGTTTGAAATCTGTTGATGGATGGGGGACACTGCGCATAAAATTTTTTGCATGATCCTTTTTTATTCTTAGAACGAAAACAAATATTTTTGTATTATTGAAGTACCTATGTATAATATATAATAAAATTAATCATAGGGGTCCATCCACATATTACGTCTCAGCGGATGGGGGAGGGGGAGGGGTCATACTAAATGTGACAGTACATATTAAATAGTCAAATACAAAAAGTCGAAATTTTGCGTGACGTAATATGTGGATGGCCCCTAGTTAGAATAAATATAGTTGATTGCAGATTTATTGATGAATTCGTAAGAAATAAGACAAAAACTACAATTTTAAGTAAAATACACTGATAGGGCGGCATTTCCTTCAGTGCCCAGGGCGGCACTAATATTAAATCCGGCCCTGGGAGCAGACCATTATGACAGCACGATACTCGTGTACTTAGAGTTTTCAGCTGCACTATATTAGAACAGAGCACTATTTACAGTGCATTCCGATTTCTGTGCAGTGTTCCAACTCTGCAAATATATTTCTCTCCAATCCTAAACAAACTGATATATAAATAATAAAAAAATATGTTCTGTAATATTCGTGTTCTTTATAGGTATATATTAAATTATAGTACCAAAAGTTAAATTTAAAAAGTCAGACTGTAGGTCTGACTCTTTAAATCGATTGACTATGTTGAATAGATCAATAGCTTAGCTCAATTAAAAACCAGAAAATACGAACCTCTAAAACATACCCCCAAAATTCTCTCCCCTAGAGGATCTTTTCCTTAATTTTTGGAAGAAACCACTTAGTTGACAACCAAATCCATGGTCTGCTCCAGACCTAAACCGTTCATGTGTTAATAGATTTAAAAAAGTAATTGCGATTTAGTATTTTAAGTTTGAAACTTAAAAGAAGATTTTTTTTATCAAAAAGACGTTGATTTTTTTAGAGTAATTTGTGAAACATGTCACATTTTGATATTATTAAATATGCAGGTATAAATAAACGCATTATATTACTTGTATTTCAAGTTTATTACTAATATTCGTATTATTCGAATTATTCGAATTTATTCGAATAGTGTTTTGCCATTATTCGAATTATTCGAATAGTAAAATTTGTCGAATAATAACATTCCCTACTCACGAGGTATTTCATCGAACACGTTTTGCTGCTAGAAGCTGGTAGACCAAATTGAACTCTGAAAATTGCGTTACCTTTGGTACGTGATTGTAATATCACATTTGTTATTGGAAATTTCGGATGTTTAGTATTTTTAGTACCAAACTCAAAACAATAGTTTGTATTGTAGAATTTGTAGACTCCACAATACTGCCGTCCTCAAACTAAAAGGCGGTTAAATGACAAAAAGAGTTTTTGAGGTAGAGCTAAAAACGAGATTATTTTGAAATTGATGCTAGTGATTTTGTATAAACAATTGTTAATGTTTTCGTGAATGTCTTATGACAAAATTAGCAATTGTTTATAAAAAATAACTAGCATCAATTTCAAAATAATCCCACGTTTTTTAGCTCTACCTCAAAATATCTTTTTGTCAATAAGCCGGCTTTTAGTTTGAGGACGGCAGAATAGTCAATCACTAAACTTATTTGTAGCAATATAATAATAATATGCCAATTAAAAATACATGAAAAAAATTTAAGGAACCAACGAATTGTCAAACAGTGAGCGAGCTGATGATGATGAATTAAAGCTAAGGACACTCAATCATGTCAGCTTTCAAAAAAAAAAAAACTAGATCAAATCAGTTCATCCTTGTGGGAGTGTTGATCCGATGATGAATGAAGTGTCCATAAATTTGTAACTCGTAATATATAATAGCCCGGGTAACGTTGGTTATAATAATAATTAACGTAGTTGGGTATTATACAGTTTTTTATTAAAAAATATAGTTTTTTTTAATCTTTATTTAACGAGTTTGTGGACTCAGTGAACGTGTCGCTCAATATTTTTTTCTTAACTCTAGAGTCAAACAAAAAAAGATAACAAAATCAAACAAAAAAAAATTACCAATTACCAAAACCAAGAAAATCATTAAAACAAATTTTAACAATTTTATACCTATAAAAAATATAGTTATTTGCAATGCAAATTATCGAATATCATATCTGGGGGCACGGCAGTGCCCCCGCCAAGTCGAGCGCGAAGCAAACACTGCCGTACCATCCTTTACTGGAACCATTTCGCCGCATTTTCAGGCCCCTATTTGAGAACCTCTGGATAAGACCAGAACGCAGAAATTTTCGTCATCCAATAAGCTATAATCACGTACTTAAAATCCAAAATTTCAAGTCTGTAGGTCATTTAGTTCCAAAGTTAAGCGAAAGCAAAGTTTCGCATTTTCGACACTCACTCACTCACTCATGATCATCAAAATAGAACTAGTACTTCCCATAAACTTAGAGAGCTGAAATTTGGTACAGAATTGGGGTTTAATGGCCACATAAAGGGAGAACTATAAAAACTAGGATAATCGATCTGGGGGCACGGCAGTGCCCCTGCCAAGTCGAGCACGAAGCAAACACTGCCGTACCATTCTTTACTGGAACCATTTCGCCGCATTTTCAGGCCCCTATTTGAGAACCTCTAGATAAGACCAGAACGTCGATCTGGGGGCACGGCAGTGCCCCCGCCAAGTCGAGCGCGAAGCAAACACTGCCGTACCATTCTTTACTGGAACCATTTCGCCGCATTTTCAGGCCCCTATTTGAGAACCTCTAGATAAGACCAGAACGTCGATCTGGGGGCACGGCAGTGCCCCCGCCAAGTCGAGCGCGAAGCAAACACTGCCGTACCATTCTTTACTAGAACCATTTTGCCGCATTTTCAGGCCCCTTTATTCTACTCGAACATAACACAAATTAAATAAACAAATTACACTAAAATCTAGGAAAATAAATCAATATGCCCACGTTTCTACAAAAAGAAGTGAAATCCCACCAAAAACATTCTGTAAAAAACTAGCCAAGTCTCGATGGAGCTGCTTATTTATCTCTAAAAAGTAATGAAATCTAGACAAAATCGTGCCAAGTCTAAGGTTCCTTACTGCGGTTTCTTTATTATTATAGTTAATGTTGTGTGACTTGGCCGTTGAAGGGCACACAAGGGTACAAAAGGGGCTCCATGACACCACTGCTCCAATACGTGTGTTGTACAATCAACAACAGCCTAAAATGAGACACTAGCGTCCAATTACCAATACCAGTATGGGCTATTATCTCGCTTAACAAACATAGGTAGGTAGTTACATATGTAAACAAAATTGACTTGTACCCACTAAAGTATAAAGAATGTTCAACGGCCAAGTCACTCAACATTAACTATAATAATAAAGAAACCGCAGTAAGGAACCTTAGACTTGGCACGATTTTGTCTAGATTTCATTACTTTTTAGAGATAAACAAGCAGCTCCATCGAGACTTGGCTAGTTTTTTACAGAATGTTTTTGGTGGGATTCTATTTACAAACTGTGCTAGTAATACAAGCTCGATGCAAGTCCATAGCCGACCTAGTTCGTTTGTTTGTCCATGAATAATGTTGTGGAGAGCGCAGGGACTGCATAATCGCCATATTGTTTATTCATTGGTATTGTAATTAAAATGTTATTTTATAAAGCCATAAAAATACATTAAACATTTAATATTATAATTAACTTGAAATTACTTAGGTGTAACTCCCCCACACTGATTCCGGTGACGGTGGCCGGTTTCATGGAAACCAGGCCAGTTACGCAGGAGTAATTTTTTATAGTGCCCAGAGTGTGTGCGCAGTACACAGGAGCACTCTTTACTCTCGTAAGTGTACCCAGTGGACGGGACGGATGACCGACACGACTGGCGAGAGATCAGGCAGGTCCGACTTTTTACATGCCCATCCGGCGCATGTATAATCTTTCTTGTCAGACAATCAGGTGATCAGCCTGCATTGTCCTAACCAAACTTGGAAACAACATTTTTTTCTTGTTCCAATGCGGGAATCGAACCACGACCTCCGAGTCGAGAGGCAATGCTCTAACCACTAGACCACGGAGGAGTTAACTTACCTAGGTACTAATAAAATCAATAGTTAAAAACATGATACATGATTTATTATATGCAAATGATATTTATAGCATATGTTACTAATTAAAATCTGATCTTATTTAGGTAATGCAATTGGTTGGTAAATCATAATATAACTAATATTTGTAAAATGCTGATCTCAAAGATCTAGTTTCGATAAAATAGTGCGTGACATAAAATAAAATAAATGCGTATGATGTACGCATTTAAATGTCACGTCCGGCGTTTTTAGCACGCGTGGTCACAACAGCGGTGTCAGCACTAAAGTAGGGCTACCATTCTTTTTTTTTTTTTTTTGGATAAACAATTGTTTTGTAGATAATTTTTTCCTCTGTATGGATAAGGAAAATGATTATTCAAAACAATTAGTAGCAAAATGCACCTGTATTTTATGAGGCGCGCTAATCATACATTTTGCCAACATAAAATAGCTTCTGTGCCAAATTTTATCAAATTCGGTCTTGTTGTTTCGAAACGTATTCGATGTAAACAAACAAACAAATATTTCCTCTTTTTATAATAATAGATATAAGTATTAGCAGAGATTACTAAAAAATAGTTACTACGTAATAATTATTATTTTATCTATTCAGTTATTTCGAAGTCATAAAATATTTTTGCACTAAGAGTTTATTTAATCCAATTGTTAATCAATTTATATTTTAAATTAAAACCGGCCAAGTGCGAGTCGGACTCGCGACCCGAGGGTTCCGTACAAACCTGTAGTGATTACAGCTAAAATGTAGTATAGACCTGAGTATTTGATATGAATTTCAATTTAATATCTCTAAGCGTTCATGAGAAAAGGGAATCCCACCAAAAACATTTACATGTAAATTGAGGCCAAGATCGCACTGTCAAAAAGTTATCAGATCTCATGTAAAACCAAGCTTCTAACTCTACACGTCTTAACTCTACAAGCCTAATTTCACAAACTCTACATCTTAGTCAAGTTACGCGGCCTGGCCATTTCGTTACATTCGCTTGGACGTAAGGTGAAATATTTACTGACTGTTTTTCTGTTACTCTATTCTTGTAGAAACGAAACGGCCAAGTCACGTAACTTGACTAAGGTAGAGTTTGTGAAGTTAGGTTTGTAGAGTTAAGACGTGTAGAGTTAGAAGCTTGGTTTTACATGAGATCTGATAACTTTTTGACAGTGCGATCTTGGCCTCAATTTACATGTAAATGTTTTTGGTGGGATTTCATTTCTTTTTGTAAGTTGTTATGACAATATTTTTATTTTGTTTCCCTTTTTAGGGTGTATTTTTTTGCGCAACAGAGGCGCCTTTTTTACTGCCCACATTTTTATATTTGCCAGGGCGATTCTTGGCTTTTCGACTATAGCTGATTGTTGTGCTTTATTATTACTAAAGTCAATATTTATATGGTGAACACCTTGCTAATTATTCACTGTAGATAGTACATATAATCCTGTCCACAAGAAAACGTAAATTCTTTCTGTACTCTAATATAGAATACAGAAAAGTTTTGAACAATTAAAATAAACATAATTTATTCAATTTTTATGATTTCATTATCTTATTTGTCACCCGTCAATATAGGCAAATTGGCATGCAAAAAATTATACTTACATTTCAATAAGTAGTTAAAATATAACCCTCCTTTTAGCAGTTAGGAAATAAACCATAGGACTCAGTATTAACCGAATCACAATGATAATTTCGTTACAAGTAGAAATGTTTACCGCCCAACGAAGTGGGCACGGGTCTGCTAGTCGTTTTATAAAGGATTATACAGAAATCTGTAATTCCAATATTCGTGTCAAAGTTGCAACGTGCAGCGCATAGATGTCTCTTTACTTGGTCTACATCGCGCTATGGCTTGTCCGACCTAACTTGTACAAGACATTATTGTTTCCGGTTATTAAGTTGTAAAGACTAGCCAAAAGGCAGTCACTAAACCGATTAAGCTAAAGGGACTTAAATGTCATTAGCATAGACCCATTCGAAAAAAAAAAAAAAAAAAAAAAATGAAAGGTTATTAAGTTTTGCTGGAGCTGGAATTAAAATAATTATTTATTTTCTGAGTATTCTTTACTTCTTTAGTAATTTAAACGGAAAATAAGTATTTTTAAGTATTTTAAATCTTTATCGACATATTTTAATGTACTTCATCTTAAATAGTAGTGTACGAACGACCCTTTAATAAATAATTAGAATGATACCTATAAGTTTGATTTTCCGTCGAAATTACTACAGAATACCTACTCTGGTAATAATTATTTCAATATTTCGTATTTCATCAATTTGTTTTCAATCTAAGCGACGAAGAACGACATAATTAACATAGTTCATAATATACGCGACAGATGGCGTTTTTACAGATAATTAATTTTCTTCTCCTAATTTAAGGGGTTGGAGGATAAAAGTTTCAATTTTGACAATTATTATGATAGTTGTGTACTAATACAAACTTACATACCAAATTCCATAATTCTAGGACATCTGGAAGTACGATATAATTTTGTTGATCATCAGTGAGTCAGTGACGAAATCAGGGGTTTATGGATATCAATAAAATCTAAAGTATAAGACGTAGGTAATAAAATCTTTACATGTTTAATGAGACCGCCGATGGGAACAAATCCTGAAAGTTTCATTTATCTGGTACTATCCAAACCCAAGTTATGAGCGTTCAAAAAATCGACGAAACGCTTCGAGAAAAGGTGGTTCGGTAGTGCCCTTGCGCTTCGCTTGGCTTATCTTGGCGGGGGCACTACCGTGCCCCCACATTTAAGTTTAAAATTATTACAAATATTTTTATTATATGATGTGACTAAAAATTTACGGTTTCGCAAATTTCAAGATTCTGAGTTGATCCTATAAGGGTTCCGTTTTTTCCTTTCGAGGTACGGAACCCTAAAATACATACCTAGTAAAATCACGTGTTGTGACGTTGACGTAACCGAAAAACCTCATGATAAAATATGCCTACACAAACATTTTGCATCGATTAATACGCGAATGACATTCGTGGCTCTTGCGCCATGCCAAATATTGTCAATTTGAAGAGGAACGCCCATGAACTTTGGCATTTTTGGATATTTCGATAACATAACAAGTTAACGCAATTTCGATACATAGTTCTTCGCGTGTAGAAATTAAATATTACACGTAATATGCTGTCAATATTAGGCCTTGGGTCATAGATTGAAGAAAGAGGAACAGATAAACTTTGATTTGATTTCACTACTGCAAGCATACCTACGGCGTGTCCACAAGTGTGGAAAAATTGTGGGCCGTTGAAGGGGACGTCAAAAATTTCAAATTTGGATCGATTTTGATCGTTCTATGAACTGTTTCTCAGTATGTAAGTATATAATATGTCCTTACCTATGATTCCCTGAATTTCTTAATTTCTAATTTACTTCCAGGTGATTATCAAAATCATCCATCATCAACTTTGATTTTAATATTATATATCTATGATCATCAAGCTATGTTATTACAACAAGCTATACAAACGTGTAAACAAAACAATCACCATACATTTATTCATTTTTACTGGTGTACCACAAAACGATATTCATAAAAATTCAAAATGCAAAAACTCTTTTGATCCGAACCGAACATTGTAAGAATGCTCTACTTCTTTTAATATTAAAAGTTAAAACCCTTTAGGGTTTGGGCTTGGAAATATGAACCAATCTCGTAAATAGGTCACGTCTTGCAATATTTTATACAGCTGAAAACCTTTGCCAAGACCAATCAATAGACCTTGCGGCTTGCTCTACAAAAGTATCATGTATTTTTATATAAAATATATCATTTTTGGGAAAGTAAAAGCACGGAAAATCCATAAGATAGTAGGTATACTTAGTAATATACATCCATCCAAACCAAAATACATAGTTTTTCAAAACTAACTAAATACAAGATTTAAAGGAATTATTACTACTTATTGTAAGATAGACCCTTACAACGTAAAATAATAAATAAAGATCGTGGATAAAACGTTAATAAAATAAGTCGGATAATAAACACAGTACACTAACATACTATAATTTTGCTTTAATTATTTCCTGCACTTGAATAAAAAATAGCAATTACTAATTAGATTGCAGACTCACTATAAATTTTGATTCCTGAGACTTTTACCTATATACCTATTTTTTGGGTGTAATCTGATTTTTTTATCTACCTTATATAATATTATATTATCATCTAGATAACAATTATTATATATCTGTATTCTATAAGCTATAAATACAATCTAATGAATTTAAATAGAATTTGACCTGATAATTTTTGGTATCAACGATTTCTGTCAAACTAGGGTCATAACTTATAAAGATTAAAGGATTAAATATTATTTTAATTTCTATCATAAACCCAAAGCGTCACACGCCCCAGCAATAAAACAACAAACAATTGAACAACTGTTACTTGTATAAAAGTATCTTGAACAACTGTTCGGGTAAAAGAATTGGGTCAGTAGTCAGTTTCGTCATATCGATCACATCCCGAGAGATTCCACCCGTGTACCTGCATCATTAACTATTTTGTTATCTTCAAGGAAGGGAGTGTCAATTTAAAGAATTGATGGTTGTGATTGTTGCATTTGATGCATTATTTTCAATTATGTATTTGCTAATGTTCATCTTTTCTTGAAAGATAAAATAAGTGATATTGCTCAAAATCTACACTGCTATTAAAACGCAAATATAATAACGCTCTTGTTAAAACTATTATTCCTATGAATTCTGTATATTTACATTAATATTATGTACCTATGTTGAAATTACTTCTTCCAGGATTCCCATCTGATTGTTGATATTACGTTAATATCAACAATCAGGTGGGAATTCTGGGAGAAGTAATTTTGAAGTAGAACTGCCTTTTATTAACAGACTAACAGAAGTTGATTTTGTTCGTTCAAACAATACACCGTCCTTCAGAAACTATTACGATTGTTCAACAATAACGGATGTCGAGTCCAAACAAGGATTTAATTTTACTGCGCTTTTGTTAAAACCACAAGATTACAGGATGCTATTGTTACTAATGGAGCATTCCGTCTTGTCCCAGAACGATTTTGTTGGACTGAAGTTAACTATGATTTCCGAGTTAAATAAGTTAAGGCATTTCATAAATTACCATTAGTTCGCAACTTCGCAATTATTCGCACGGTGAAATAGCTGCCCCATAGCAAATCGAACTCAAATGCCGTTCCATTCAGCCTGCAAGCGGTTGACATCTAAAATTTATTAATACAAAGCAACCGGGATATACACCAGCTGCATATTGCAAGTGGGAGCTCGTAGCTGGCCAGTCAGCCAGTCGCCTTGCATCCGTTGCGTGGGGTGCTCGCGTGTCGTCTCTCGTGTATTTGTACCTATTTGACGTTTGAATTTCGACTGCTTCAAATTTAACGCGAATGTGTTAATTTGAATTATGAATTCAATTAGAAAACGGGATTAATTTGGATATACTTTTTGATTTAATCGCCTGCTATTAGATATAGAACATAGATGTGTTTGATTTACTGACTAGTTTTTTGAAAACGTTTTCGTTGCGTTATTTTCAGTGGAATGCACTACTGCAGAGGTTGTGTGTAAAAATAGTTTGAGTGGTAGTGATGTGAATTATTGGTTTTGTGCATTAACTTGGATTCTATCAACATGTTCGGAGTCTTCATTAGGAAATGGAACTCGAAAAGGTTTGTATACAAACAATCACTATCGATTACAGATGTAAAAGTTGGAGCAAAAACCACTGATGTTTTTTGCTCATTGTTCATTTGTTCACGAGTTCCTAGTTGATTTTTTCTTTGACAAGCAACTGATGTTTTAATTAAACATGAAACTGTTTGTTATTTCACTGCGCCTATTAAAACTATACCTAATAAGAAATATTTAGGTAAATCCAAATATTTTTACAGTGCTATTCCACTATTACAAATTAAATGCAAAATAATGCATATATTCCTGATAATAGTAAACAAGTAGGTAAATTATCAAGTCTAACATCAAAGATAAGTATTGAGTCAACCACTTCGATATTTCGTAAGTTTCACCTTGTTTAATGTTTACAAACTAGCAGGTTTGTAAGACTCCAATAGTATACAATAATAATAAATATAAGGTTAATCAAATATAATGTATTAGCACGACTATTATTAGTCAATATTAATAGGCGCCTATATATAATTAGTTAACCTTCGTCGTTGATATCGAAATGCTAATTAATAGTCCCATATCCGTGGTCTCAGACGTGTTTTAGGTCAAATATGGTTTCATTAAGGTTATTTACATTGCCACTCATATATATACATAGCACAAAACTCATATAAAAAAAAAAAAGATTAAAGTGTGCCACAAGGCAACACCTTAGTTCCACATATTTTTGTACTTTTCACTATTTTTCTGCCTTATCCTCGTGTTTGTCATTACGACAAAAATGTGTACATTTAAAAGCACCTACATGATTTCTACTGCCCAAGGGTCAAATGGTGGGCCGTAAACTCGTTTCACATTATAAATTTATTACGTCTTTATATTGGTCATAAAGTTAGCCAATGTTACAATTTATTATGATAGTAAAATGTAGTACTAGTATGTGTGAATGCGTGTTATACTTGAACCCTTGGGTCAAGATGACATTTGATTAAATGCAACGTATTACTTGTGTAAACAGTGGTCGTCAATTTCATGACCATAGCTGAATTAACCGATCATTATCTTCCTAGTTCCTACTATGTTTTGCGAACACTGAATTCAGCAGTTTAGTAAATTTTTAATAAACACTAGTAGATCGTTATCATAAGCAGATTAGGTTTAAACGTTATCTAATATTTTTACATAAGGTATCTTTTATCTGCAGACTAGTAATCTCAATGCATCTAGTTCTATTTACCGTTACGTCTCACAGGTTTAAAATATAGTTTATCTTACTGTGGTGTGAATCTTCATGAATATGTATTTTTAACGTTTCTTTATCTATGTGCTGTTACTTATTTGTTCCATCGTTTTTAGTTGCGGATGTAGCAAGGATCTTATGCCTTCAATCAATGATTAGATCATACATGTTTACTTATTGTCCACAAACGTGTTATTGCGTAACACGAGAACCAGTTATTTTGTAACATCAAGCTACATTTATATATAAATAAATATTCATTAATGAATTCCTTATTACGACGGATTTTTGGCAAACCTAAAACTATGTTCTTTGAATAGAAATTGAAGTTCATTCATCTTTTCGTGTTTCCTCGTCTTGTTTACTTATTTTTACAATCTTAAGAAGCTCAGATACAAATATGTGTGTCGTTCAGTCTTCTCTGTACAATACATGCGGCAAATAAAATTCGAAATTGTTAGAACCTGCCTGTGTTGATGTAATAGTATCTCTATCTACATAATATTTATGTATACATCTCTGACAAGCCTTTTTAGTTCTAACTGTAGGTATATATTGTAAGTTCGGTTCATATTAATGAGTTTCTCGAGCCAGGCCGATTAGCTTATCTTACGCCAAACCGATGCATCTATTATGCTTTACAAAATGTTCTCATCTGTAAGCTTTGAGTTATTATAGTCTGTCTTGTTTCTAAATTGAATATGCAATACCTGCATCGTACATACCTACTTTGTTTTATGTTTATATTTCTTCATACAAATTGCAAACGCGTTTGAATATAATATTACAAACAGTTTTCTCACAACTGAGTATGCATTTACAGGAAATATAAACATCCATGTAAATTATATTACGTATTGTCTGCAATAATGCGCTGACAGGATTATATTGCTATGTGAACCAAATAGGAGATTCAAACTACATGGTGTGTGCTGGAATGCAATAATATAATATGGCTAGTTAATATATATAGTATACTTCAGTGGCGAAGGCTGCTTCTCCTTCATAGGGAAGCCGCAGGTAGGGATTTCTATGAAGGTTTGCAAAAGGTAAGTGACAAGGGAAGTCGATAGGAATGGAGTTATAGGAACCCTACGCCACTGCTATACTTACTTACCACTTTAATATTTTTAGCACTTGCTCATAACTTTTATTTATCCAGAAAATGAAGTAAACTGTTGCCATTGTTCAGCCTGCGAATAGTGAAATAGATAATCGAGTTGCCAGTCTCTATTTTTCGCTCTATAATTGTATTAAGGAAGGAAAGGACAACTACAATAATAGTAATACGTGAAGCAAAAACTTTCAGTAAAGTTTAAAGAGAACTGTGCGAACGGAGGAGTATGATATTTGATTATTTACATACCTCAGATTATTAACACACACTACCATGCAATTGATAGATATATATACACTTTTGTTTCACGTTGACGTTTGTCAATCTGTCACATAATTTATATTTTTACGGGACTGTATAGTCCGGAATCCGGAAGGCCGGAAAAATTCATATCATAAAATAGAACTCTAGACTAATACAATATTAGAGTTGAAAATCGAACACATGATTGTCGAGTTGTTGGATTTGACATTGACATTTGACTTGACACTGGTGTGTTCGATTTTCAGCCTTATCGTATTAGCACAGAGTTCTATTTTCAGTGCTCTAAATATTCCCGGGCCCGGATTCCGGATCATACAGTCCCAGCCTAAGGTCCTTAAGTGGTATGTACTGAGTTTGTCGTCATCGTCAACGTCAACGAGAAAGACGTGACGGCGCCGAAGTAGCGATACATACATTTACTTTAGCCGTCTGTCCACCGCACGCCCGTCACGTCAATCTAATCTCGTTCTCGTTGACGTCCCGTTGACGGTGGCGGTGGACAAACAGCGTAAGCGTAAGTACACAAAGGAACTTCAAATTCTTGAGATGTTTCAAAAGGTGGAATATCTCCACTTTTTCTTTTGCCTAAATGCTTAAGTTGCGTGAATCTCAGCTTATTATCTTTGCCTTAATTAAGGAAATGCCACGCGTAATCTGTTCCCATGACTTTCTTTTGTTTGGGCCATAATTATAAACCACTTTTATTGTACCTAACATACATACACCTTTTGTCTAAAAAACGAACTAAAAATTAGTAACTTTAGAAAATGCTGCAAAAATTATGCTATGCGCAAATCTACAGTATTATATTTACCTGAAAAAGATATTATTAAATAAAATTCGATTTGCAAAAAGTAAAATATCTTTCAATTACCTAAATAAGAAAAGTTTTATCTTATATCAGTTTCTAATTTCTAAATCTACATTAACTGTAATGAGGCTTTTCTTTGCTCTGTTAATTATTTGCAGTCACATCATTTAAAGTAGTACTTAGGTACTAACGTACTAACGTATTTACTTAATATCCAGTAGTTAATAGAATCAGGCGTTACTTTGCGGAAATCCATAGCATTAAATTAATTAATATTATGTTTATAGCAGTTTTTCCGCTAAATATTTAGCGGAAAAACTGCTATAAACATAATTGATAATATTAATTAATTTAATTAATATCCAGTCCCAAAAAAGACAGTAGAACACTATAATGGTATGCAAATTGCAATTTAAATGTCAGTTATTAAAAATATATACAGCCGAACGTATAACCGCCTCCTTTTTTGGGAAGTCGGTTAAAAAGAGTGTCATTGAATTAGTGCCAGGGCGGGTAATTACTGTGCAATAAAGAAATACACTGGCACTTTAATAGAAAAGATGCATTTGTTTTAAATCAGAAAAATTATTATGTTTTCCAAAAAGCAACATAAATATGTTTTTTTAATCCTTTAACTTTTTAATTTAGCATTTTTACTGTACTTTTGCATTTTTTTGCTTTGATCGCAAAAATAAAATTGCTGTTCAAATCCTTATGTTAATTATTATTGTGTAATTTTTTTGTTCTCGCTAATGACAATGATATACACGTTAATACAATCAATTTTGTATTTATCTTCATATTCAACATTTTCAAGAGCTGTGACGTCACTCCTGCTACATTTTTTGTATAGACTTAGAGCGTTTTTAATCCACTCCAACGATCTCACTTTTGTGGTGACTGTATTTTGTCAACGGTTGATCGTAGATATGCCATTGTAATGACAATATTTCCTGGCTTATTATGTACTTTTCAAAAAACCTGTAAAGAAAAATGCATCTTCTCTATATTTTGATCAAATTTAATGTTTTTGTTGGCAAAAAGCTTGATTTTATATTATTTGATCTGAAAAATTTTGGAAGCGGACCCTAATTCTAAGAATTAGGTATTACAAAATATATTCTCCCCCAAGGTAGAGCCTTGAGGCCTAAAGATAATGTTCAGTCTTATCAAACAATGTTCGCAAAACATTTTAATTAACTTTTACAAGCATTCTTTTTGCTTTCTTTGTCTAATTAAAGCTATGAATAGTCGGGTAACTCGGGTACACTCTTTCACTAACTTTTGTTTTATACGTTTGCTTTCGCGAACTTGGATCAGAATTGTAAAAAAGCCTTCATAGTATATTCACAAAATAGGTATTCAATCTGTAAATAAAGGCTACTGCAGTGATCTTTAAACGCATAGAGCAAATCACTGAACGGATTGCGAAGAACCTAGTAGTAATACTCGTAGTTTTAAGCAGCAATATAGATAATAGTTGTTATGACGTGGGCTAAGAACGATCGTTCAAATTATGTGGTTACTACATTTTTGAAGTACAAATTTAAAAAACCTAACCAAGAGCATGTCGGGACATGACGTATAAAGAGTTGGAGAGTGGAGTTGCGGAGTGGAGGAGTTTCAGATGTAAAGAATATATTTTTTAAATTTTGTATGGTAGTTAAATGAGTACAATACATCATGCTCATCATCTAATGATCTAATTGCCACTCATGAGTATAGGTACAATCAACAAAAGTAAGGCACTAACTGTAATAACGTTCCTCATTGTACCAAGTGGGGCAATAGACATCTCATTGAAAACACATACATATAACATACATTTCACGACGATCGAGTGCACTATATAAATATAATATTTTATTACAAAACCACTTTCATAAATTGAAGCTTAAAATATTTGGAAACCGTCCAATGATTCCGGCCGATCAATGTAAAATGTAAGTCATGTAACATATACGTATACCAGACACCAGTAATAACTCCCCGCACCGATTTCGGTGACGGTGGCCGGTTTCATTGAAACCAAGCCAGTTACGCAGGAGTAATTTTATTGTGCGCAGTACACAAGAGCACTCTCTCTTCCTTTACTCTCATAATCCAGTGAGACAAATAACCGACACGACTGACGAGAGATCAGGCGCAGGTCCGACTTTTTACATGCCCATCCGACACATGGATCATCTTTCTTGTCAGACAATCAGGTGATCAGCCTGCATTGTCCTAACCAAACTTGGAAACAACATTTTTTGTTGTTCCAATGCGGGAATCGAATCCACAACCTCCGAGTCGAGAGCCAATGCTCGAACCACTAGACACCACTATATCAATAGGGAATATGCATAAAATATAAAAATAGCTTAAAATATAATAATATGATACTAGACAGAAAAATAAAGAAAATGGCGAGAAAATTTTCAATATCTGTTGATAAATGAGCAAGATATGAGCGGTCAAAGTTTGTAATCTATCTCTTTCTAGCAAAACGAAATTTAGTATGAACTTTCTATGAAAGTCGTGTTATGTGACGTCACGATACACGTCGGATCTCTCTGTCTAATAGACCACTTTAAACGTTCATATCTTCGTTATTTTTAATGATATCAAAAAACTGATTTTACCATACGGTTTACCAAACAAGATAGATCTATATAAATAAATAAAAAAAAAATCGTGCATATTCCCTATTGTTGGCGTCATTTGCGATATTTTTATCTTTATTATCCCTTATCACCTCTTAAACGTAATTGAAATGATCGGCCACTTCAATGATTTTATTACTCCCAATAATATCTTTGTTTTATTACTTTGCCTAATTAAATTGGTAATTTCAACCTACAATTGGTACGAAACGAATTAAATAATATAGGTCGTTTACATTAGCGGAGATATTCAACAAATATGGCGCTTTCATGATGCGTAACAATGTTGCAATGAGAAGATAAAACTTCCAAAAATTGGCACACAAAAATATATTTGTAGAGATATTCCAAAAGTCCCAAAGAACGTTCATTCCCTTCGTCGAGAAAAGATTAACGCCATTTTTTCAAGATGGCAACGCTGGTGTTTAATTCGCAGGGAAGCAAAGTATTTTTTAATAAAACTAGGGGGCAAACGAGCAAACGGATCACCTGATGGAAAGCGATTACTGTCGCCCATGGACACCCGCAACGTCAGAGGAGTTGCAAGTGCATTGTGGTAGGCATCATGTATATCGACGTTCAAAAAGAGTATAATAATACCATATTTGAATAAAACATTTTTGATTATGATTTTTGAATTTGATTGGCGGCCTTTTAGGAAGGAATACGCTCGGGAAGAAGAGATTCTTGAAGGTTTGCATAATAGTCCGGAAATACCGCTGACGACAGGTTATTCCAGAGTTTTACTGTGCCCGACAGAAAACTTCGGGTAAAGCGCACGATGGACTGCCACTCATCAAGGTGATGAGGATGATAAATATACTGTCGCGTAGAATGGTGTGGAAAAGTTGCAGCAGGTATAAGTCCGAATAATTCCTCGGCGCACTCCCCGTAATATGACCGATAGAGGATGCAGTGCAATGCTTCATCTCTACGTAGTTCCAATAGGTCAAGCCTGTTTGAAACACTGTGTCAGTGGACAATTCGAGCGACCCTTCGTTGGATATGATCCGGAGAGAGAAGAAAATTGAGAAAAAGTACATCAAAATCTATAAAATACCTATTTTTAACTAACTCCGGGAAAACTTTTCTGGTAAAACTACTAAATTACTGTTGCGTAAGCTAGGTATATTGTGTATCTAATTGAAACAAGGTAAAATGTTTTAATTACGTACAATTTCCGATCTTCCAAAGTATTCTTTATTGGTCGAGAAGGACGTAAGGGGAACCGAAACCAAAACTTTTGGTGTTGAACGCTACTAGAACATACCTACTCGTAGCATAGTCACCTGTTTTTTTTTTTGCTACCGTTGTGATATTGGAAAAATACCGTGCATTAAGGGGTTGTACGCTCAATAGAATTGAAAATTGTAGTTTTTTGAAACCTTTTTTCTTACTCATGGTCGTATTGAAAAATCCCAAAAATATAATATTATGTTAATCTGCATTCTATTTAGTCGAGGATTACCTTTTTTTGAAATTTGCTGAAACGTATTAACATAATAAGCAGTAGATCATACTTACCACTTACTTTTCTGAAGCCCTCGTCCAAATCCCTACCTATTATACATGCTAGGGAATATGAAGATCCCCTATGAAGATCCCCAACCTTCGCCACTGCGTTATGTATAATGCGAAATTAAACAAAAAATTATTTCCTACAATTATTTATGCTCTACCAACGACTTTGTAAGAATGTTATATAATATGTAATTTTTTTCTTTGTCCTTTTGATTCGTTGTAAAAGATCTACTTACCGTAGTTTAATAACATAACATTTTTCATCAAGACATTCTACATCGAAAATAACCCCATGGGGTTATTATTAGAATAAACAACCGTATTAATATACGGTTAGAATATACTTTTTATTAGAATAAACAACCGTCGCGTAGCTGTCTTCCGCGTGAAGATTAAGTACGGTATATAAAAACATTATTAGAATTTACAATTATTATGGTTATAAATTATTTAATTATCACCCCATAACCATTGCAAGAAACGGTGTAGAATAATGTTGTAAAATTTAACGTAATTTTAATGTAAATTGCAGGTTTAAACAGGTTTTATAGAAAAAAAAAAATACTTTATTATAAATTATGGAAGTTTTTATAATAGTTACTTCCGAATAATAATATAGGTATGTATCTATTATTATCAATTAAAGATGACTTGCGAGTGGTTTTTCCCCGACTACGCTGACGCCAAAAGGTAGGGCAATGATTTTGTCAGTGGAACAAACGCACATACATATGTGTGTTTGTTCCACGGTAGCATAGCGCCTAAACTACTGATTCAATGTTAATAAATTAGTGTCATTAGATTCTTAATAATAGCCTGGGTAACTTATGCTATATAATTTACCGAAGGTTTTCTCACCTATTATAATAATATTTCTATTTTTGATTTTCAACCCCTGACAAAAACAGAGAGGTGCAAGTTTTCGTGTCTGTCTGTGTCTTAAGTCTTTTTGTGTCTTTCTGTGGCATCATAGCTCCCAAGAGTCAAGACCACAGTTATGGCTCAAGACCCAAACGGATGAACCTATTTTTAAGATACTTTTAGTGACTGGATGAACCTATTATAAATTTATGATCTAGTTTTTTTTTGTTGTTGAAAGCTGACATAATCAAGAATGTCCTTAGCGTCGTTAATTCATCGTCATCAGCTCGCTCATACATACAAACATACATATAATCACGCCTCTTTCCCGTAAGGGTAGGCAGAGACCGCCACTTTCCCGTAGGAGTAGGCAGAGACCACTTCCTCTTGCTACGATCCTTACATATTTGTTTCGCTTCGTCTACTTTAATTCTTACCATTCATTCCTCCTCTTACATTCAACGTAGCGAAGCGGCTCTCCATGGGCCACTTTTCGCCTCCGCGAGAACGAGACGTGATGGGTGGCGAACCACATCGCCGCCATTTTGGATAGTTAAATTATTTTTTATGATTATCCATTGCGTTCCCACGGATTGGTGAAGAGGGTAGGAATAGGGAAAGGGAAGGATAGGTGGTGTGGAAAGGAAGATCGGTAAGTTAGAATGGGAAATAGGAAATGTAGGATATTACCGCCCAGGAGGGGAAGGGATGGGACAGTTATAGCTAGGGAAGCCTGGGTCGCATACCCGTACACTATACCACAACTACCGGACAGGTAAGTTGGGATGAGTATCCCATGACACACTCGCACGCTCGCTCACAACTTGACAATTTTGTTAAAGTTTTCATTTCCAATTACTTTATCATGTTACTGTTTGTACTTCCAAGCTCCAATATCAAACTAAAAAAGTATAATGTCTAAGCCGTTTTTGTACAAACCAAGAGTTTGAAGCATGATCGATATCAACAAAACATTTGCGTAAGTGACTTTGCGTGTACAGACAGGTAGTGCATTTGTTATTGTAAACCATTTGTAGATAATTAGTGACTACTCATACGTGAAGTGCTAAGCGATAACCAGACAGGATGTTGACGACTTTTGTCACTGTTTAAAGGTAGCCTTTCGAAGCTTTAGTGACTCCGCGGCAGTGTGACAGATCAATGTAGTACCAAAGAATATATATTATTACTAACGTAGTAGTATGGTAGTACTGAATTGTGTATGGGACGGCGAGCGTCGTGCAGCTTTGCGGCGCATCACTGTCGCCGTCCCATACAATAGAAGATCGGAATTCGGACTACATTTCAAATATTTAGTTTCATTAATATATTCAGAAATATTGAGGCATTACTACTTGGTAAATGTAAAAAAATATATTATTTTATGTGTAGTTTACTAATTAAATACATTTAAAAAGTACCAAAATTTTTTTTTTTTGCAAAATTGGTAAACAAAACCTACATCATTAGTTTACTTACATCATATACAAAAACATTCATTATGGTAAGTATGAACTTAAACGCACAAATATCAGAGATATTTACAAATATATTCCTGCGGCCGTATACTTCATACACCATAACCTACAAGTGACGTCATTTGTAGGTCGACTTTAGTACGGAGCATTTTTACGAGACTTGCGAAATGTTGTATAAAAATTGCTGTACCTTTGAAAACATTGACTTTTGATATAAGTACGGTTTCTTCTGAGAAGTTACTCATATTTAAGAGTACTATTCATTTATGCAATAAAAAAAATCAGAAGCTTGCCTATTGCTCGCTTCAAAAGGCTACCATTAGGGTCAGTTCACTTAGGAACGATACGCTGATCTGCATTTTTAAGATAGCTATTCAAAATTGAACTTTATTTACTACATCAAAAGATACACGTTTCATAATATTATTATATCAGTCTTACGCTGTACATGTGCTGAATAGCGCGATGAAGCTCTACATTCGAACTCTGACAATGAAACGTGGTTGTTCTTATGCAATGAATAAAGTTCAATTTTAAATAGATATCTTAAAACTGTAGAGCCGCGTATCGTTTCGTTACGGTCTAAATTGACCCTTATTGATAATATTGAATAATATTATGTAATGCAAGTGCGATTTTAAAAGTGAAATGTTATTTATTATTCTTAATTTTGAATTGATATTATCTTCTAATATATAAAATTTCCATGTCACAATGTTAGTTACCGTACTCCTCCGAAACGGCTTTACCGATTTTTACCAAATTTTATATGCGTATTCAGTAGGTCTGAGAATCGGCTACTATCTATTTTCCATACCCCTAAGTGATAAGGGTTGTTCACCCTAAATTTTTTTTTTCAATTTTTGGACGAAATTTTTTGTTTTTATTTTTTTATAATGTGACATTAATAAATACATACAACACTAAATTTTTACTTTTTTATCACCAACCCCTATTTTTTATAGCCTATTTTTTACTGATCAGTGATCAATTATTATAGTGTTTTTAACTTTTTATATGGCAAAACAACGTGTGCCGGGTCAGCTAGTAATGTTATATTTTAGGCTGATTTCAAAGCAAAACGCACTTAAATATGCACGTTTACATTCTACCTTCTTTTGTAATTAAAATGTTTACGTTGTTTAGCCTAGATAAAAAACAATATTGCTTCTAATTGTTTGTAAGTGGGTGAAGACGGAAGGATGTCCATACAGCTATTCCGTTCCCACGCCCACGACACCGATGTCCCATTTCTCCTATTCGATTGGCAATTGTGAATACCTTGAATGAGGCTAATAGAGTTACATTAAGTATTATTTATGTTAATAATATGCCAATATGATTTTTGAGATTTTAACCCACATTCTCATATTTAACGTATTTCAATTTACTTTCAATCGATTTTTGGAGTTTGGATCGAAACGCTTTTGACGTTCAATCATACGATTTTGCTGTTTTAACCTAATATCGACTGTACTATTGTAAGATTAAATTTGCAGAATCAATCAACCTCAGAACAGTACCCCAAGCAGGAACATTTGGCGGTATCGTTACGTGTACGTAAACGTGAAATATGAGAAATTTTGTATGAAAATTTTAGTTACTTTTACGTCCGCTAGAGGCGCTTTCATGGTTTTTATACAATACTAGCTTTTCCCCGCGACTTCGTCCGCGTGGAATAGTTACTTTGGGATATCGCTAAAATTTACCCGCGACTTCATTTACGTAGAAGAAGCGCTTCCACCTCACGACTGCTCGCCCGCGCCGCGCGCCGTACTATAGCGTGCATGATTATTTTATTACTGCGATATCTTCTAAAATACTCATTGAAATCAAATGATGTAAACGGCAAATTTCTTCTAGAATAAATGCTTGTAATGAATAACGTATTTACTTGGATAAGGATTAATATAATCTTTATGAAAACACCTTCACAAATAATGCTTACTTTTAGAACAAATTTGGTAAGTATAAAAAGGTTATAGTGAGCCAACCTTAAAAGATAGACATATACTGTCGCGGACTTTTTTTTAGAACTTTTAAAGGGGAACAATTCTGCCATACATCATTTTAGCGAAACTTTAACCGTTTCCGCAGCGTACGTAGCGAAAGCTCTCAAAAGGAAAAAAAGACCCCCGATTTTGTAACATTCTTGATTGGTGCTCCGCTCGTATTGAGTTTAGCATGATGCTATATAGCCTAAAGCCTTCCTCGATAAGTGGACTATCCAACACAAAAATAATTTTTGAATTCGTACCAGTAGTTCCTGAGATTAGCGCGTTCAAACAAACAAACAAACAAACAAACAAACTCTTCAGCTTTATAATATTAGTATAGATTTCTCGCTTACGTACACGTAACGATACCGCAAAATGTTCCTGCTTGGGGTTACAAGTCATCATATTAATATCTGATTACGTAGTTTTGTTTTTACATTCTAATAAAACATGTCCGTAGCTATTTTTTTATTATAATATTGAGGCAAAATTACAATTTAAAAAGAAAAATTATACACGAGAACTGTGGATTTGATTATTTAAAATTTGCTAAAATATAATTTTTCACTACACGATCGTACAAGCTAGCGGAGTGAGTGAGCAAATATTTTATTTACAATAGTAAATGAAATATCTGTCGAATCAATTAGGTATATAATATTATAATAATGATAAAATTTAAATCGGAAGCACGTTTCCGTTAACCGCTAACCAAATACATATTCGCTTTAAAAGCTTTCAGCAAAAAACACCTTAACAAAGATCTTTTGCAAACCTAAATAATAGAGCAACCATAAATACATCAATAGAACTGCAATCTTTCTTTTGTTTCTACCGTATAAGTATTACCATGAAATGTAGTTTGCAGGGAGTTTTGTATGAGAAAAATCTATCTAGCTAGATCTTCTCCCTGGGAAACTGCGCATTTTGAGTTATATTATGTTTTATCTCGTCGTGTAATAATAATAGGTTGGGGAAAAAGTCTTTTCGCATTATAGTATGTATGAACTTGTCATAAAATATCTTGGGCTATACCAATTGTATCTGGCTGATTTTGGTATCATTAAAAAGTTTTAATTTTACAGAAGACAATTCCAAATTCAAATTAGGTAAATTTGAGATTTTCATTTGTTTTTCTTATTGTTAAAATGAGTGATTCTTATGAAGAATTTCGATACATTTTAAAATTTTATTACAAAAAAGGTAAAAATGCAACACAAGCCGCGAAAAAAATTTGTGATATTTATGGACCTAATGCAGTATCTGTGAGGGTAGCGCAAATTTGGTTTAAGCGTTTTCAATCCGGAAATTTTAATATCAAAGATGCACGTCGCTCTGGTCGCCCTGTTACGGACAAAACTGTTGCCATTTTTGAAAAAGTGGAGCGATCGGCATATTAGTAGTTACGATGTAGCTGAAGAACTGGGGATTGACCACAAAACGGTTTTGGCGTATTTGAAAAAAGCTGGGTACACAAAAAAGCTCGATATTTGGGTGCCTCATGAGCTCACTGAAAGAAACCTAATGAACCGTGTACTCATTTGTGATTCTTTATTACGACGTAATGAAACCGAACCATTTTTGAAGAAGCTGATAACTGGTGATGAAAAGTGGATCACGTACGACAAGAACGTACGAAAAAAATCGTGGTCAAAGGCCGGTCAGGCTTCACAGACTGTGGCGAAACCCGGGTTAACTCGCAACAAGGTGATGCTGTGTGTGTGGTGGGATTGGAAGGGCATTATTCATTATGAGCTGTTACCGCCAGGCAGGACCATCAATTCTGAACTGTACTGCGAACAACTGATGAGATTAAAGCAAGAAGTTGAGAGAAAGCGCCCGGAATTAATCAACAGAAGGGGTGTGGTTTTTCACCATGATAACGCTAGACCTCACACATCTTTAGCCACTCAGAAAAAATTACGGGAGTTTGGCTGGGAGGTGTTAATGCATCCGCCGTATAGTCCTGACCTTGCACCTTCAGATTTCCACCCGTTTCGGTCGCTGCAGAATTCCTTAGGCAGTGTCAGGTTGACATCAAGAGGACTGCCAAAACCACTTGTCGCAGTTTTTTCATCAGAAGCCCCAAACATTTTATAGCAATGGGATCATGTACCTACCAACAAGATGGCAAAAAGTTATCGAACAAAATGGCACCTATATACTTTAGTCACTTGTAAATAAACTTTATAAAAAAACGTTTTGAATTTTTATATAAAATGCGAAGAAACTTTTTCTCCAACCTAATATAATTATCATTAATTTCGACTCATGAACGTAAAAAAAAGGCGGACACCGCTTCAGTAATTTATGTGAAACCATCTAAGTAAGACGGCCGAACGACACGCGCCGCACGCACACATTCACAGCAAAGTAAGACGATCGGCCGCCAGTACGCCAATAGCAATTATCCGTTAATCTCACACAAACGTAAGTCGCCGCCATTGTTGGGCTTCACTCAATGCTTAGCTCACCTTCCGTCCTCCTTTTTTTACGTCCATGTTTCGAAATGGCAGTCCAATTGGCAGCGTATGTGTAATGTGTAATTGTTCGGAAATTCTGAATGTGGTGGGTTCGAATTCCGGTAAAATATTTTTGTGAATCTTTTAATTTTTAGAGCTCCGAGCAAATATTGATTACCCAGGTATTAAGTTCTTAAGAACGTACTATACTCGAACGGTTGGTAATGTTGCTACTGCCGATTTCAATTGAACTTACGTATTTTTACAATTTTATCTCTGTAGTAAAGGAAGGAAGTAGGTATGAGTAGAAACATAAATAGAGAAGACCACAATTTATGGTATTATAATTACATGCTGGTAGCGTTGTGGTTAGCTTAACGGTTCAATGTTCTGGATGGGACCACACAGGATTCGAGCCTAGCGCCATTCATCGAAATTGGCGTTTTAATGGTCAGGATAATTTATTTTTCAAAATGATCGCTGATAAATAAATCCTTCGGCTCTTATCTGAAGTGATTGGTTACATTTTGACAGGACTTACTTACAGAAAGTCCATTAAGAAATAACTTTAATTTTTAAAAGAATTGTGTAGGTATCTGTTGGTCTTTCCCAACTAACATTTTGGCGCTAAGGGATACCTTTTTTGACACTTAAAGTATTATAAACCACATATAAGAGCTCTGACAATAGCTTTGGACTCTACTGCGGCGTTAGGAATAAATAATTAAAGTTTCAAGAGGCATAATAGAAATAAAGGAAAAATATATAACTTATGGAGTTTGTCAGAACTTTTGTATAACTTACTCTTACATCTTTAGGAAACATAAAACACTATCACCAATTGTAAGGTGTCTGCTAATACTTACAAACGGTTAAAGTTCTTAAATGGAGTTAGTCAATACCTTGTACCACCTAACGAGTTCTATGGAGCCCTAAGAGCTAAAAGAAAGTTATAGTAGTGATAACTATTTGTATTATAGAGCTATATAAGTTAAAGAAGTGATAACTATAGGTATTATAGATCTAGATGCTGCAAGTGTCAGAAACCACCTTTAAATCATTACAGGTTGTATAATAGGATTTACTCCCACATTATAAAAATACAAGTGGCATTAAAAAGCTAGCTATAGTTTTTTTAACACTGCGTTGGGAATAAAAGAGTTATCAGGAACCTTAGGTAATGTAGATTTTACGCCATTAAATAAACATAACCTATAAAATTTTAAAAGTAAATTTATGGTCAAAATATTATTTTCCGACTTATTGATTTACATTATTTACTGTTTTCAATAAAAATTTACATAGACGTACTGAGAATTGTTATTTACAACCACAACTAAAATAAAAAAAAAATGCCGTGGCAGTGATTTATTTTACCTAATAATATGAAATGTTGTTTATTTTTAAGGCGCTTCAAAATTGAGATGAAAACTAGTACTTATATATTATCACAGAATACTTATCACCGCAGGGAGAATTCATAATTATGAAACCGATAATGTATAAAATTATCAATTGATGTCGGCCATGAATATGCGCACTGCTATTATATTTTATCATTTTTGACGGTAAAAGAAACGTAAAGTAAAAAAAAAACTTTGGGTGATGTTTATTACTACTTATTATGCACAATATACAATCGAGCTATAAATAGTATCGTAGAAGCACTCATATGTTGTTAAAAAAGCTAATTGAGTGAATTTTATAAATTATTTACTACTAAAGGATGCAGTTGTAACCTGTGTATAGCTTATAATACACCTAAAATGGTGAATACTACTTCAATAGCACTATTGTAACTCTTTATTCCCACCTTTTTATCACTTTTCTACAACTATTACGTCATTATGGGCCCAATCGAGGGTTATAAGATAGTTATAGCGCGCTATACCACTAGTTGTTAGACCTTTTATAGAACCTTAGGTTTTTAAGTTTCTCTTAAGTAGCTCATTTAGCGCTTATTCTTATTACATTACCAAAATGTTAGTTGGGTTATTTACTAAAATAACATGGTGTTATGCAATAATAACTTCCCACCGATCTCGGTGACGGTGGCCGGTTTCATTGAAACCAGGCTAGTTATGCAGGAGTAATTTGATAGTTCCCAAGTGTGTGCGCAGTACACAAGAGCACTCTCTCTTCCTTTTACTCTCGTAATCCAGTGGGACGGATAACCGACACGACTGACGAGAGATGAGGCGCAGGTCCGACTTTTTACATGCCCATCCGACGCATGGATCATGTTTCTTGTCATGCAATCAGTGATTAGCCTGCATTGTCCTAACCAAACTTGGAAACAACATTTTTTGTTGTTCCAATGCGGGAATCGAACCGAGTCGAGAACCATTGCTCTAACCTCTAGACCACGGATATATCGATATATTAAAACTGCACAATGTGCAGATGTAGTTGAACTACGTATTTACATGTGAGCAGTGAGCACCTGTGTACGATTTATCGGCCCTTGCCAACTTGTTCGCTATATTATAGTAGGTAAATACTACGAATATTATCTTTTAAAATCTGCTAAAACTATTCATATTGACTTCTACGTACTTTTTGTTAATAGTTTATTTTATTTATTTGCAAATATGTATTTCCAAATAAATAAAATATCCTGCATTCAGTATTGGCGTGTAACCTACATTCGAATAAGTAATTGATGATAAGTGTGCCAGATATCAAAAGCGATTTGTTTTGAGCCATAAAAATTTACCTCCTACGTTGTATACAAATTATTGCCCAAACCTGTATTTAAGCAACACACCGTTACATACGCTAAGTTATAGATTAAAATCTTTTGCGGCATATTGCTAATGTTGCAAATCAAAAAGGAGAAAAAAAAACAAAGTACAGAGATGGCGCGAAAATAAGCGCGGGAACAACCGTTAGCTGACACTGTTTTAATTCGCGATACGGTAGTGAGTTAGTGGATCTCTGCTTGACAGGTTTAACTTAACGTTGCCATGCGAACATCTACCTACTGGGCGTATATGGCTGTGGGTACCACATCATTCTCTTATGAAATATAACTTTTGGCTTATTTATTGAATTGAAATGGTAAATAGTATGCCGTAACTGCGTGTGACTAACACAAGTTTGACAGTAGTTAACCCATTAAAAGTTGCATTTACAACATGATTCTTGTATTATCCTAGTAGGTACCTATCCATCTAGTTACTACTGTTATCTACTCTATGAAAATAATTGATCAACATGACATTGATTTAATAAACATAAATGTAATCATTAACTCTACTAATTCCCTAATAAATAACATTTCACATAAAATTTGACATAAAATAAATGGCGCGAACGCCATATTGGAAAAATGCCAACACTTTCATCGACCAAATTATTTTGACCTTTTCATCTAATCCAATTTTCCTAATCGAACATAACTTTAACACGTTTTAAAATTAATCAGGGTTCTCGGGAGCTATTCAAGTTAAAATTTTATTGCAGTTGAGCAATAGTTATTTTAAAAAGCTCTTTCTAGTTGTATTTGATTAACGAGGCGTTATTGATATGTCCGAAATGTTTTATTTTATTATTTACCTTGTTTTTGATGTCGATGCTCATGCGGCCATGTTTAACATTTTTCTATATCAAAGAGCGAGACAAATGTCCTACGAATTGATTTACAAAATACCTTACGATTTACGAACCTTTCTTATATTTGTGAAATAACAAAAACATTATAAGAAATGTTTTGTGCAACTCGCGTGGCTTAGATTTAAAATTAAAATAATAAATATTATTAAATGAATGTTTCACAATTTACTGATAAGTATCAGATGTCTTATTTTTATGTTATGTCTCTGTCGCTCAGTATAAAGTAAGCAGCGATAGAACTTACAAAGAATGTAAGCTATTCGACACTTATTAGGGGACTAGGCTAGGCTAACAGCCTCCGTGGTCTAGTGGTTAGAGCATTGGCTCTCGACTCGGAGGTCGTGGGTTCGATTCCCGCATTGGAACAACAAAAAATGTTGTTTCCAAGTTTGGTTAGGACAATGCAGGCTGATCACCTGATTGTCTGACAAGAAAGATGATCCATGCGTCAGATGGGCATGTAAAAAGTCGGTCCTGCGTATGATTTCTCGTCAGTCGTGTCGGTTATCCGTCCCACTGAATTATGAGAGTAAAAGGAAGAGAGAGTGCTCTTGTGTACTGCGCACACACTTGGGCACTATAAAATTACTCCTGCGTAACTGGCCTGGTTTCAAATCGGCCACCATCACCGAAATCGGTGTGGGGAGTTATTATTATTATTAGGGGACTAGATGTTGCCCGGAGTTCATACGCGTAAAAGGAATTCCCGTGGGAACAATGCATTTTGCCGCGATAAAAAGTAGCCTGTGTCCTTTCCCGTGGTCTACTTTATATCTGTGCCAAATTTCATCAAAATCGATCCAGTAGTTTCGGAGCATATTCGACGCAAACAAATAAACTTTTTCTACCATTTTATAATATCAGTATACTTAGAAATATTGCTGATAGACTCATAACATATCATTATACTGGCTGTCACACTCTCGCAGGTAGGTAGCTAACTACCTACCTGCGAGAGTAGGCGTGACGCGAATTAATATTGTAACTCTAAAGTTACAATATTAATTCGCGTTATGCTTGAATGTGTTTTTGCATGGGCCTCAAGGTATATTAGGGACTAGCAAGCAAATTAAATATGATGACTCACGAATCACGATGTAACTGATACTAGCTTTAATCTAATTCAATAGACTATGGAGGGTTCATATCAAATATCTATCAAGAACTTTCTCTGCAAATGAAAGTTAAAACGAATCTTATCTTTGTTACGGTCTATCGTGATTGACATTAAGCAGATAATTACACTTACCTGGATGATTCTACGATAAGAGGTCTCACGTTTTAGAACATTCGGCTAAGCCAAAACGTTGCGAGTTTTTTAATTTAATACATACATATATAATTACCATTATTGTCCTATTTAATATAATAATATATTATTTTACGAAAGAGCAAGTCATTTTATGAATCGCCCAGGGTAGATAAACCACAACATGGCACTGCGGTAACATGGCGCTTAGCTAAAAATGACAAAAGGGGCAGGCCAGAGGAATAAAAAGTTATACCGAACAAGAAAACTGTGATGGGACTTATAGAGGACATTTAGATGGCGAAATTAATTGCAAAAAAAAACTGCATATGGATTGAAAAAGCTATTTTAAACTGAAAACTTGCAATGTAAAAGTATCAAACGAATGGCAATACTTTAAAGCATTTTACCTATGAATTGAATTATTATTTAGATACAAAACATAACTAATAATCATTCATTCCAAAGTGCATAATAACTCCCACACCGATCTCGGTGACGGTGGCCGGTTTCATTGAAACCAGGCCAGTTGCGCAGGAGTGATTTTATAGTGCCCAAGTGTGTGCGCAGTACACAAGAGCACTCTCTCTTCCTTTTACTCTCGTAACCCAGTGGGACGGATGACCGACACGACTGGCGAGAGATCAGGCGCAGGACCGACTTTTTATATGCCCATCCGACGCATGGATCATCTTTCTTGTCAGACAATCAGGTGATCAGCCTGCATTGTCCTAACCAAACTGGGAAACATTTTTTTTGTTCCCATGTGGGAATCGAACCCACGACCTCCGAGTCGAGAGCCAATGCTCGAACCACTTGACCACGGAGGCTGTTATATTAAAATCATCATACGTCCCTGTTAGGAGAGCTACGAATACTTTAAAGACGATAATTCCTTGCCAATATTAAGGTAGCATCATACATGAATATGTCATGCACTAGTAATGCAACATAAAGGCGCTTCCACACAAGCACTCGTATTCCCACGAGATTATCGAGCGTTACGTCCAAAACAATTATGGCGGTTCGCCGTTCACATAATCTGGCGGACGAGTTGCCTAACGAACTGGTATGGAGCAATGACGTCGATCTGGTCTAGATATTAACCCGATTTGCATACGCCCCGTTTATTTACAACGGTGGTCTTAGTTGGCTGTTCACATGGGGAACGTTCACGCATGTCTAAATTGGTCAAGCAGAGTCTATCTCAACCTTTTCACCAAAGTTTGAAAATAAGTTTTTTAACGTTAGATAATAGCTCCCCACACCGATTTTGATGATGGCAGGCAGTTTCATTGAAATCAGGCCAGCTACGCAGGAGTTATTTTAAATAGTTTTCAAGTGTGTGCGCAGTACACAAGAGCACTATCTTTCATTACTTTCTATAAACTAGTGGAATGACTAACCAACAAGACTGGCGAGAGATCAGGCGCATGGACCATCTGTCTTGTCAGACAAGCAGGTAAACATATCTATCTATAACTATAATATTTGTTAAAAACGCCGTCATTCAATCATTTGTCGATTTTTCGCGATACAAATTTGACGTTTCTAACAAATAGTTATTGGTAGATAGGTTAATGAAACGGGCCGTTAGTGAACTAAACTTGGAGACAACTTTTTTGTTGTTGTACCAACGCGAGAATCGAATCCACAACTTCAGCCAAGTGTCGAGAACCAAGCTCTAAACCACTGGACCTCGGAGGCTGTTAAATTTTAAATGTTAGATACGAATCTTTCAACGATGCATTTAAACTTTGCTGGAAGATCAGCAAAACTGACTTAATTACCAATTATTATTTATTAATGTACTTACATTGTGTCTCCGCTCGTCTACATTGAAGAAGTTTACTATAGTCGTAGAATTTTCGTAAATCTTAATTGTACCACAATTAAGATTTTGAAATGTGGCGACTATAACATATGAAACACCTTTATCCATTTACGCTGTTAATTTTGACATTGCAACACTAATATTGTTATGGATATCGCGCAATATCCAGAGCGTAAGCAAGTATTTGTTAGAATTATGTTGTTACAAATACTCGTTTATTGATAACTAGCTGTTTCATATTGCCCGCGACTTTGTACGCGCATAAAGAAATACCGCGGGAACCGTATATATTGCTGCGATAAATGTAATTTAGTCACTCTTGGGTTAAAGTGTATGAGTTATACGGCCGCAGGACCATATTATTTGTAAATATCTCCGACATTTGTGTGTTTAAGTTCATACTTACCATAATGAATGTTTTTGTATTATGATGTAAGTAAACTAATTATGTAGGTTTCGTTTACTAATTTAACAAAAAAAAAACATTTTTTTACTTTTAAGATGTATTTAATTAATAAAGTACACATAAAATAATGACTTTTTTTTACATTTACCAAGTAGTTCTTAATGCCTCAATATTTCTGAGTATATTAATAAAACTAAATATTTTAGATGTAGTCCGATCCCCTTCGGATAAAAGTTGACAATCCTCAAAAATGTTACTTTTTAGTACAAATCAATAAACTAAATTTTCAGAAAATCTATATCTTGCAAAATTAGAAAAATAAAATATATAATACCTATATAATACCTATTACCTACCTATACAAAAATAATAATATTCTCTATTACAGTTGATTACGATTCATGAGACTGACTATTAAGAGGTTCAATTTGGAACCGCGGCATCACTCATCCAATAGAGCTCGTTGCTCGCCAGTCGCCAATATACCGATTCAGTATTTGCATCGTCATCATCATCAATGAATTTTGTTTTTTTTTTTTTTATTGAAATGGACCAAGAAACGATCAAACGTATCGCCTGATGGTAACTAAGCGATTACCGTTGCGAACAACACCAGAATCGGAATTTTTTTTTTTGGCACATCTAAAAGGCCATCAAATAAGTAGACAGAAAGTGCATTTCATACGTGTCTCATCTTCGACGGCGCGGTACCGCTGCACTAGAATTTTTATTGATTTGGTGCCGAGCTGCAGCCTGCAGCACGTGTGTCTTTGGCTAGCCGCACACGTGCAATATTATTGACAGAATACATTTGTCAATACTCGTCAACACCAAAGAATATATAAGGTTTGGTAAAATCAACTACGGATATTTTGGGCATATAATCTGCTGCTTATGTAAAGACATTTAAGCAGAAATCATACTCGAAAAAAATTTTTTTTCTTTATATGGGCGAGTTTGCGTTCTGCGGAGGGTCACCCATACAAGAGATGATTTTTTCTTTGAATATGACACTTATTTTTTTGCCTAAACGTCTTTACATAAGCAGTGGATCATGTACCCGAAATAACCGTAGTTGATTTTCGGAGACCTTATATATTACTTACGTCAACACACAAAGAAAACGGCAATATTATTGGAAGGAAGGATTAATATTATAATATTATATTCCCGCACACAAGGAATATTATTGTCAATCTGAGCATTATTGTCAATAATATGGTGTATGTGCGGCTAGCCATTGAACAGAATGAATTTTGTTCTTATCAAAATCAACTTTAGTAATAAAGTAACTTTTCATCGGGTTAGAAATCGCCACATTTTTATTTAAGTTAACACCGTAAATAATATATAAGGTACTTTCCAATTGCATTAAGTACTTGTGAAAACAATCGAAATGCGGGTAAAAATAAAATTATTAAACAATTGTGACTATGGCAACGTTGGAACCGCGAACAATACAGTAATTCTAAACTTTCACAAGATAAAAGAAAATCATGTGGGTCACCGCGACTATTGTCTGGCTGACCTTGGCAATGGACTTGGCACGACTGAGTGAGCCAGACTAGCCAGACTCTGTGATGCGTCATTTGTTTGTAATCAATAATAGTCAAATTGAACTACACTCTAGCTAGAGAGTGGTTTGTCGTATATAATTTTCTTGGTCATTTGTTTCGAATAATAGAGAAATTTAATAATACTGCAGGTTCAGATGAAATAATAAAACTGCAGGCCTAAATTGGCCACATTAAGTGAATCATACTATAAATAATGAAACATCATCTATTGGCATTCTTAATGTTTCATATTACGAATCCGCCTGCTGATCTTCATCGCATCGTTCATAAAATAATAATTGTCGTGTAAAAGTCGAGTACCCTATTAGGTATAAGTACCTAATAATCGACTTTTTAGCTACCTGTGTAACCAAACTTTGCTCGGAGTTCTGATTAATAAAAAAATATATATCTGACCGTGATTAGAAAAAAGTCGAGTATTAGGTACCTATAGTACCTATAAATAATCGACTTTTTAGCTACTTGTGTAACCAAACTTTGCTCGGAGTTCTGATGCATAAAAAAAAAAACTGACCGTGATTAGAACTCGCCAAATTCCGAATTTTCGAACAAAGCAAAAATCATAGATACACAAACCAAACTGCCAATCGAACTGATATCGTAGTCGTAATTATTGTTTCACGACAAAAGAAATTAAAAATTTTAAAAACCCAAAAAATAAACTCTAAAAAATAATAAATAATATTTTAAACCTATTATAATTATATTATCTCATATAATATTATGTAAGTTGAAATAATTTTATTTTCCAATCGTCGCCTCGTCGGGGGACCGCTAAAGTTTATAAAGTTTTTTTACAACAACAGCTAATTAATTATTACGAATTACATTTAAGTAGGTATGAGCAAATTTTTTCGGAGTAAATTCTTTTGCTCATTCTGCGACTAGGACTACACGTGTTTTTTTCACATAGCGGTCCCCCGACGAGACGACGATTGGAAAATAAAATTATTTCAACTTACATAATATTATATGAGATAATATAATTATAATAGGTTTAAAATATTATTTATTATTTTTTAGAGTTTATTTTTTGTGTCGGGGGGTTTTTAAAATTTTTAATTTTACTTTTATTTTATCCTTTTTAAAGTAGGTATAAATAATCATTACCTTACCATATACATACTTTCAAGTTCAACATCATTGAAGTAACATGGTAGCAAATTTCGAATCGATAGAACATATGGACGATGTCAGATCCCCTCATCAACTAATAAAGAAAAGATGATCTTCAAAGGGTTACCTTACCATGTTCTTCAAATATTGTTGAAGTAACACGGTACCAAATTTCGAATCGATCGGACATAAAAAAGTTAGTCAGATCCCCTCATCAACTAGAAAAGAGCTGATCATCTTCAAACGGCTGATCAGGTCATGGTTACATTAGCATGTTCTTTGAATATCGTTGAAGTAACACAGTACCAAATTTTGAATCGATCGGACATTGGAAAGTTAGTCAGATCCCCTCATCAACTAGAAAAGAGCTGATCATCTTCAAACGGCTGATCTTCCCACCACCAATTTTCTCATCAAACGAAGCTACGAACACTGTCGATTAAGTCATCAATATTCTCTTTCAGTGCGCTTTCATTTGAGACCTTACTCGAGTATATTTGCACATTCGGATTTTCTTCCCCGCTTTCACCCCCCACAACTTTTAAACGGCTCAACCGATTTTCATCAAACATGTCTAAGAACACTCGCATGTAAGTCACCTTTAATACAAAAGAAACTAAATTGAAATCGCTTCATCCGTTCGGGAGCTATGATGCCACAGACAGACAGACAGACACACCCACAGACAGACAGACAGACAGACAGACCGACAGACAGACAGACAGACAGACAGACAGACACGTCAAACTTATAACACCCCTCTTTTTGCGTCGGGGGTTAATGAAGTGGCTTTAAAATATTTCTCAAGGATAAGACATATCGATCCATCTATCTTTCTCCCCCAAAACTCCCATCATACTTATGGTAACACCCCACACCAAAATTCATCAAAATCTTTCTAGTTTTTTTTTTTGCGTGAAACATCCATCCATCCATATATCCATCCTCATAAACTTTCACATTTATAATTATAATAGTAGGACTAAAATAGGTGTATTTTAAATTAATTCTTATTAGGGTAGGTTAGGTTAAGTTAGGTATAGATAGATAGGTACAGTTAATTTTCTTTCGACGTGGTACAAATAATTATGTTACGCCCAACAGCTTCAGCTAAATTAGAACAAGACAATTCGATCCAACAGGCAATCAATCTTTCTATCCGAGTAACTTCAGATGCTGTACTAGGTGCAGTTATGCCATGGACATAGAGAACGGATAAAGTAATGAAGTGTCATGCAGTTGTCTATTGACTATTCCATAAATATAGATAGAGGCAGGAGACAATGAAAAGGTCTGTAAGCGCCACTTTTTATCAAACTATTTGAGAAAAAGACAAAAGGTAGCTGATCGATCACCTTATCTCTTTTTACCCGACTCTCAAGAAGAGTTATGTTTTTCGCGCGTACCTTGTATGTATGTATATTTGTCAATTTCTTTATTCCTACGTGTCTTCCAAACGGCTGGATGGATTATAATTAAGGTATCGTTAGATTTGTCTCAATAACCTTAGATAGCTAGTTCAAAGAAAACATACAAAATGGCGGATTTTGGCGCCAAATCGTCGCCTCAGTGCTTATTTGTACTATCTACCATTGGTTACTTTTACAGGAGACAAGTTTTTTTCTGTATTTTCAAAAAGAAGCCATAATTTTAATATTTGAAAGTCTTTCATAATACATCGGTAACCTTTAAATTGATTTTTATAATTATCATCTACGGCTAGTGATTAATTATACCTTATTTTTCAATTTTTATTTGGAGTTAGAACAAACATGCACAAATATAATTACGAAAGTGGAGTTAGAACATTACCTCTTTAGAGATAGACCAAAATGACTGTTCCATTTTTGCGTGCTTATTTGTTCGATATGCCAAACTCATATACAGAGTGCATAATTTTTTCGCATTCTCATCAGAAGTATCCTCTGATTGATTTTAGGGAAGCCCCGGTAACTAACTTGTAATAGACATTGAAATAAAACACATTTTATTTTTTAATATTTATTTACGACTCTAGATCTACGTACTTATTATGACAAAATAATATTAGTAGTTTTGAGTTTAATATTTTAAATCGCTATCAAAATCAAATCAAATCAAAAAAGTTTTATTCCCATATGGGTTACAACTCTTTGGACAGGACAGGTCTTTGGACAGTTCCTGAATCACAGATGGGCACTAATTGTAGTACATACCTATTATAAGTTATTTTTCTATTTCTATATCTATATCATTACAGTGGATGATTAAATCTAAAACTGGAGGCACCTTCCAGTGTATTTGAGGAGTTCCTTGGCCATCTTTCGGCTCCATCATGAGACCCTGAAAATCACGGATGACTAAAGATCTTATCAAGACAGATCCGACAAGCCGAAACACGACGAGGTTATGTTGTGTATTTGAGAAGTTACTGTGGCCATCTTCCAGATCCATCATGAGACCCTGGATATCACGTAGGACTAAAGATCTTGTCAAAACAAATCCGACAAGCCCAAACACGACAAGTTTATGTTGTGTATTTGAGGACTTCCTGTAGCCATCTTCCGGCTACATCATGAGACCCTCGACATCACGTACTTATGACAAAAGATTTTGTCAAGACAAATTCAACGAAACTATACATGACGAGGTTATGTTGTGTATTTAAGGAGTGTACTGTGTACCTATGGCCGCCTTCCGGCTTATCATCAGACCCTGGACATCACCTAGGACTAAAGTTCTTGTCAAGGTAAATCCGATGAGTCCAAACACGACGACGTTTCGGGCCGCGCCAACCCTTGGAATGAAACAGCGTGTCGCGTCATTTCGCGGCATCGTGGTATCGAAATAAAGTAACATGAATTCTAATGTCATTGAAATAGGATTCAAAATAGCTTGATTAGTACCTAATAAAACAAGCTGTACCATGCCGGCTCTTAGTTGCCGATAAAAATAATGCACTGGGATCATAATTACAGTAACACCCTGAACCTTCAGAGTTAAGAAATATATAATTTTCTTAACATGACAAAACCGGAAACAATCATAAACCTTCTGCGTCTAGGATGACACCATTTTGTTAAATGCAACACCCTGTTTCAAATTCATAACGGAATCGAGTGTAAATTAAAATGTACTCACTGCTCAGTGTCCGTCTGCGTCTTCTTGTATTTAGTTTTGCGGCCAGTTACAGACATACCTATCACTTGTTTGAATCAATGCAGGCACAAACACACAACGATTTAATGTTTTTTATTGTTTTTTTTTCGAGAGCGACGATGTGGTACCTGTGACGTCTCTGACACAATAATAAATCAAACAAAATGGCGGACATGGCGTTTCTGACGTGTGATTGGTCAATTGAGTGGACATAGAACACTCAAGCACTTAACTTCTGTTGTGAAGTAGGATATCAAACAAACACTGGACATAGAACAATTAAGCACAAAATTTTCATTGCGGTGTCGTGTCACAAATAATATTTAGAAGGTTTTTTTGTTGTTTTAAAATCAAAAAGTTGCAAGTATTTCTTCACCAACAGGATCGAAATTTTAGTCTTAACAAAACTGCATTTAAAGTTAATTTTCGGAAATTTGGTCGATAGAACAAATAAGCACTGAGACGACGAAATTGTAAGAAGTTCAAAAATTTTATTTAACCAAACCTATCGAGTAGGGTATCAAAATAAGGGAAATTAAAATGAGATTTTAAAAATATGTAACATATTAATATGTATAATCTATTCTATAAAAATGAATGTCTATCAGCTGTCTGCGTATTGCGTTTCATCCGTAAACATTTTACCCTCATGCGCGCATAGAAGTTTCACCACAAAAAAGAAAGAAATTGTATTTTTGAATTGGATATTATTAATAAAAAAAAAAAACTTATTTACTAAGCAATAAATAAATACAATCATACATTAATTTGGTCGAATTTTCGTTACTAAAAATATTTAATTGCATCTGAAATCTGAATAGATTTAATAGTTTAGTATAGTGGTAAATTTTAAAAGGAATGTTCAGTCCATCCTCTATGTAGGTATGCATTAAGCAAAGATTAATGAATGCCACATCATGGAGGCTTCAGTCTTAGTTGAATTAGCTTTCCATAATATTTTCCTTATTACTTTACTAATCAATATGTCTTGCTGATTACATGCTTTGTGGCATTAAATGATTGCAATAATAAGGAAGTGCATGGAAAATGTTCCTTTCGTTTTAATAACATACATAAATTGCTTTTAAACTCTTAAAATTTCCAAATAATTATTACTGCCAATAAAATTTAAAAACTTGATATTTAAAAACAATGCGATTGTATGTGAAATATGTAAAAACATTGAAGCAGATAAAATCGCTCCCACAGTGTTAATGTGTCAGGGGGTCAAACGCTTTATTAAAATCCAAGGCCACGGGCGAAATCCGAGATAACAAATGACCATAATATAATCATGTACGCACTGAGCGACGAAATTTTAATCTTGTGGTCTAAAAATCTAGATTCATCAACAATTTTAGTCCCAGGAAGCACTGTTAGAGCCACAGATATATTCTATTGACTAGACCCCGCAAGTGTAAAAGAGGAGTAAAATTTTCTTTATTCAGCGCCATTTCCTCTCGAATATTCTCGGGAGTTATCATCACTAAATCGCCCTTGTGCCGTTACATCAGGTAGAAAAAATAATGGCACGCAAGCCGAAATCGAAATTCGGTCAGTAGTTTTTGCGTGAAAGGGGAACAAACATATATCCTCACAAACTTTCACATTTATAATATTACTAGCTGATGCCCGCGGCTCCGCCCGCGTATATATAGTATCCCTCGGGAACACTGTACTTTTTTGGAATAAAAAGTAGCCTATGTTTTAATCCAGAAGCTAAACTACTACCATACCAAATTTCATCGAAATCCGTTCAGTAGTTTTTGTGTGAAAGAGTAACAAACATCCATCCATCCATACATTCTCACAAAATTTTACATTTATAATATTAGTAGGATAGTAGGACATGAAGATTGGAATAAAAACGTCTCATACACAAAACTGACTAGGAGCGACAAAATTTCGTGTACCAAGTGACTCGTGACCGCTCGCTTTATTGGCAATGGAAATCGCTAATTCTTAGATCGCTTGAATGCTCAGTAGGCTTCGATACTAATAACAATAGGCAATTTTTTATTGCGGCAGTAATTAGTACGGTTCGCGCGCGATTTTCTTTGCGCGGATGAAGTCGAGGGTAACATCTATAAAAATAAGTCAAGTCGGCCGCGGCAGTCCCAGTTTTTCTGCTACTACAATCGCAGTGTGTGTACACTCATTATGATTCTTTTATCACGCGTATCTTACTTAATGACTCCAAATGTGTTTACCGTTAATTGATATTTTAAATCTTGTTTTACACGTGCTCGATTTGCAAATTTCGAGAAGAGATAAATTTAAAATAATGATAATGTTCTGTTGTATATTTTATTCATTTCGACTTTATAGCAATGTCAACTTTACTTTCTCGACTTTTACTGACATTTTATTATTTAAACTATAACCATCATCATCAACAACTTTTATCATAGGTACTTCCTTATCTTTGTTGTCAATTGTGATCTATTTATTATCATAGCTGTTGCCCGCGGTTGCGCCCGCGTAAATACAGTATTCCTCGGGAACGCTGTACTTTTTCAGGATATAAAGTAGCCTGTTTTAATAAAGAACTTCTAGTACGATACCAAATTTCATCTAAATCCATTCAGTAGTTTTTGTGTGAAAGAGGAACAAACATCCATCCATTTGGGTATTTTAAAGACCAGGACCGCAAGTGCGCAGCACCACAGTAGTTACAAGTGTGACCACTCTGGTGTTGCGAGTGTCCATTGGCGGCGGTAATAGCTTACCTTTAGACGACGACTCGTTTTCTAGTTCATCATAAAAAATATAATATATTAATTTACTAATTCTTTTATTTTCAGGTAATTCACAAGCCAACCGCCAATTGAAGTTATTGAAGGATACCTAAGTGAGAATTATACCTTTACTCTATCGCTAACACAGTTACTGCGAAATTGTGATTGTGATGCAAATGCGACGCATGAAAACGCGTACGCCATCTAAACTTACGTTCTCGCCTGTTCGCGGTGTTTTGCGTCAGAAAATAGAGCACTTACCTTTCCAATAGAACCTACTTAATTACTTATACCTATTTGGAACATGTCATTTAGTCATGGGATACTCTTCCCAACTTACCTGTCCGGTAGTTGTGGTATAGTATACGGGTATGCGACTCCGGCTTCCCTAGCTATTACTGTCCTATCCCTTGCCCTCCTGGGCGGTAATATCCTACATTCCCTATTTCCCACTCTAACTTACCAATCGTCCTTTCCACACCACCCATCCTTCCCTTTCCCTATTCCTACCCTCTACACCAATCCGTGGAAACGCAATGGATAATCAAAAATAATTGAATTATCCAAAATGGCGGCGATGTGGTTCGCCACCCATCACGTCTCGTTTCTCGCGGAGGCGAAAAGCGGACCATGGACGACGCTTGGCTACGTTGAATGTAAGAGGAGGAATGGATGATAAGAATAAAAGTGGACGAAGCGAAAGAAGTATGTAAGGATCGTAGCAAGTGGAAAGAAGTGGTCTCTGCCTACACCTACGGGAAAGAGGCGGTCCTGCCTACCCCTACGGGAAAAAGGCGTGATTATATGTATGTATGTATTTGGAACATTGAACTTTACTTAAGTAATTCCTCATAATATTATATTACTATGTTACGCCGACGTGTTTGATTATTCATCTCACTGTTAACTGTTAAGGGTCAACTCATACTGAGATGGAATGCGACGCAGGGCTACATTTTGAGACAGCGATTCAAAATTGAACTTTATTTACTACTCAAGAAGATAAACTTTTAATTGCAAGAGCAGCGCCGCGCTACGCTGCTGCAATTATTCGTGTATGTTCTTCTCGAGAAGATACACGTTTATTTGCAAGAGCAGCTGCAATTATTCGTGTATCTTCTTCTCGAGAAGATACACGTTTATTTGCAAGAGAGCTGCAATTATTCGTGTATCTTCTTCTCGAGAAGATACACGTTTATTTGCAAGAGCTGCTGCAATTATTCGTGTATCTTCTTCTCGAGAAGATACACGTTTATTTGCAAGAGCTGCTGCAATTATTCGTGTATCTTCTTCTCGAGAAGATACACGTTTATTTGCAAGAGCAGCTGCAATTATTCGTGTATCTTCTTCTCGAGAAGATACACGTTTATTTGCAAGAGAGCTGCAATTATTCGTGTATCTTCTTCTCGAGAAGATACACGTTTATTTGCAAGAGCTGCTGCAATTATTCGTGTATCTTCTTCTCGAGAAGATACACGTTTATTTGCAAGAGCTGCTGCAATTATTCGTGTATCTTCTTTATACTTGTGTAGTGAATAAAATTCAATTTTGTATCGCTATCTTATAAATGCACCACGTGCACTCGTCTCAGTGTGAACTGATCCTTAGATAACGTGACACACTGTTACACATCTGAAGACGGTGCAAATATTTACACAAACTATGTAGAGTAGGACACTACACACTAGACAGACATTTTGTTTCATGTACGTATTACCTATATGTAAACAGCTTCAAGTAGACTCTAATAATAGGGTTACACATTAATGAGCGAGTACTCAAACGCTATTTACTTTAATTGAGAGGCCCTTAAGTCGCATAATGTGCAGTGTCTTCGTCTTTCTGCATAATAACCTGTGACGATAGCCTTACGTTTTATTTAGCCTTTAAAAACTATTATTATTATTTAAGAATATGGCTGTGAAATAATTCAATTGTAAAAGTGCATGCTTGTATTTGATAGCTGTCCTCAATATCTACACCTTCCTACCCAGTTTCATACAACTATAATTTCCACACCAAAATCGTTTTTTTATCGTTTTAAATTTCGAATTCTTGTGTATTTTCATCATAAAAATAACTTTTTCAAAATATTATTTTAACTGCACCACTCTTAAAAATCTAAACCTCTCTTGACAGTAATTGAATAGTTTTCGTCTTCACATTGTATTGTTGTTTTCAACTAAAAATTGCACTTTCGCCATTTCACGTCCGCGGTTGCTGTTCGAATTGCTTTTCCATTTTGTTTTTTTTTTTACCACTAAAAATGGTTTAGAAATTTGAATTTGATTTTTTTTTAATGTTACAACATTGAACATACAGAGGTAGAAATTTTGCCTGAATTTAACGAAGTTTCGTCTTGACTCTTGGCTCTATCTTTTAATCAGCTCTAACAAAAAATAATTAAATGACAATGATTAATTTGTATTTGGAAGCTGTGTTTTTGTTAGTCTATTTACATGTAAAATTCACACTATCGTTTGCTAAACCGCCATTTTAAGGTTATTTAGTAATATCGTGCAAGTGCTGTCGCGAAACGTTCACGACTCACTCCAAATGTCAAAGATATGGCGGTAATTAGCGCAATAATTTTCAGATAATGTCTCAATAGTGTCAATACCACAGGAAACAATTTAACATTTGCCTTGCGAAATGCGAATTTATACAGTGCCCGGCCAAAAGAACACTTCAAAAAAGAATCGGCCTTTATTAAGACATATTTGGTTCGTTTGCTTCGTTTACTCCGTTTCGATTGAGTGCAATCAAAATGTAAACAAATACAGTCATGTACTTTAAACGAGACAATCTTGTATATTATAAAAACCGGCGAGTCGGACTCGCGCACCGAGGGTTCCGTACAAACCTGTAGGTATATAAGTAAAAGTTCACCCATCACGACAGTCGAGTCATAGTAGGAGTTTACTACTCCTTTTTTTTTTTTTTTTTTTTGTTTCCGGGGGGGAAAATGCTTTACGCATACCACCCAGGCGCAGGGGGCACCCAAGTGGTGATGTGGGACTCATGGTATACCCACTAAAAACCCCCCCATCTTCCTCCTCACCGCCCTCTGACGGGGCCACGGGAACGATACACACATCCGCGACCCCGCCGGCAGCAGCCGCCTACAAGCGGCTCCATCTTGAAAGCCCGAAGGCCCTCCACGATGGGCGCACCAGATGGTAATAGGTGCGCTTCCTCCTCGGCCTCCACCAGTACTGTAGCAGACTCCCCCTGAGTCTGCTACTAGGAGGCCATGGGTACCAGATAAACTGGTACCCGGTGGCAGATCAGGTCTGTGGTTCTGCCACCGACCACACCTCGGCCGCAGAGGATAGGGCAAGCGGCGCACCGCAATACCGACATGCCTCTTCCTCTGCGGCCCCACCAACGCCGTTTCTACGGAACGGCCCCGCCAGCTCGCAGGGGGTAGGGAGAGTGGCGTACCGTAATACCAGCACTCCTCTCCCCCTGCGATCCCTCCACGGCCGCAGAAGATAGGGAGAACGGCGCACCGTAATACCGGCACTCCTCTTCTTCTGCGGTCCCACCTCCATGCGCGTCCTCTGCGGGCTTGTTCAGCCCGCTGGGAGCGCCCTCCTCGGGCCAGCCGGCGGCAAACAGGCCGGCCCCGGTTGCCTCTTAGCTTCACCGTGGGTGACCAGTCCACGGTTACTAAGCCCCACCGCCACGACAAGGCGTGCAACCATCGGGGGGGGGGAGTTTACTACTCCTAAATTAGTTTAAAAATTTTAAAATTATGTAACTAAAAATTTACGGTTTTCACAATTTTCCCTTTATCTGTGCTATAAGACGTTGCTTCGTATCAAATTTCAAGATTCTGAGTCCACGGGAAGTACCCTGTAGGTTTTGACCTGACGAGTGTCGAAAATTTGCGGAAATTTGCAGCATAAACGGCTGTATCTTTTGATTGCGTTGGCTTAATAGCTCCAAGGCACAGTAGATCTGAGTATTTGATATAAATTCCAGCTTGATACCTCCACGCGTTCCTGAGAAAAAGGGTCTTGAGTTTTGACAGACAGACGGACGGACAACAAAGTGATCTTATAAGGGTTCCCTTTTTTCCTTTCGAGGTACGGAACCCTAATAATATAATCGAGATCTCGGCAACGGTTTCAAGTATTACCATGTAATTTAGTATGCGGGGATTTTTGGAGGAGAAAATTTCTTTCAATCGGGCTATCGTCGCGTCGCGCGTCGGCTCGTTCACTCGTGCCAATAAAATGTGCAACAAAATAAAATGTTATTTAATATTTAAATAGGTTATTGAGAAACTGAATGCCCATTTCTATAATGCCCTAAAAGGTGTTTTACCTGTAAACGCTTATTAAACCTATTATAATAAAATTTACGAGTCTAATTTAAACTGCCAAATATGGAATTCAGCGATATTTAGTTTTATGTTGTGCGTTTCAAAACCATTTACTCCTACTCTATCGTATATCTTCTTGATAGTCATATTAAAAATTTACGAATATAGCGTTATCCATGTACACGGCAAAGTGGGACAAAACGCCTTCGTAGCACCATTGATGTTACATTTATAGATATGTCACCGTAAAATTGTAAAATCCGTTAGATAGTAATATTACGAGAGATATTATAATATGTGGACAGATTGTCAAATAAAATTTTCTCCTTACGATTGTACGCATTATTTTTCGTTATAATTATTATTATTATGAAAAAGCAAACAAATATGGCGGCGCGGGCGCGGGGCACTTGCCGTTTAACCAATCGGAACAGTAAATCTACACTAATATTATAAAGAGGAAAACTTTGTTTGTATGTTTGTTTGTTTGTTTGTTTGTTTGTAATGAATAGGCTCAAAAAGTACTGGACCGATTTCAAAAATTCTTTCACCGTTCGAAAGCTACATTATCCACGAGTAACATAGGCTAAATTTTATTTTGGAAAAAAATAGGGTTCCGTATGATATTTGGGTTTTTCGGACACAAGGTGTAAAAAATCAACCAGAAAAGTTACTTATTTTGCGTACGCTGCCTAAACTATAAAAGATAGAACCATATAATGTTTTAATTAATTGTAGATATTATAATCTACACTAATATTATAAAGAGGAAAACTTTGTTTGTATGTTTGTTTGTTTGTTTGTTTGTTTGTAATGAATAGGCTCAAAAAGTACTGGACCGATTTCAAAAATTCTTTCACCGTTCGAAAGCTACATTATCCACGAGTAACATAGGCTAAATTTTATTTTGGAAAAAAATAGGGTTCCGTAAGATATTTGGGTTTTTCGGACACAAGGTGTAAAAAATCAACCAGAAAAGTTACTTATTTTGCGTACGCTGCCTAAACTATAAAAGATAGAACCATATAATGTTCTAATTAATTGTAGATATTATAAATATCTACAAAAAAGTCCGCGACATACTATACCTATCTATGTCGAGTGAGGCACAACAACCATTTTTTTATTTAGAAATCTTGAATTTTTTTTGGACTACATTTAAACGCGTTTATTTTACTCATGCTATTAATCCTTATCAAAATAAATTATTTCATCACTAAGAACAGTTTATGTAGATAATATTTGGTCTGTGAATGATTAAAATTGGACGTTTGGTTTCTAAGTTATGGCGAAATTAAAATATTACGATTTCTGCTGCACGGCCCGTTGCGAAGTGGGCGACATTCTGTAGTATTAGTATCAGTATTGTACCTGTGCGAAGCAGGGGCGGGTCATTTTATATATAATGCTATATCTAAATTAAAAAAAAAACAAATATTTTGTAGCTTAATATCGAGTGTAAAAATCAAATCTAAGATCGACAATTTACCTTTATGCGCCCTCTTAATATAATAATATGTGTGGTCTCGCACGTCGCGTGACGCGTCTTTATGATAGGGTCCTGTTTTTACCCATTCGGTACGAAACCCTAAAAACATTTTCAATATTGTATACAGAAGTATACAGCAGTGAGTAGTTATTTGCTGAAGAAGTTTTTCTCCAAGAACACTATTCCACGCGGGCGAAGCCGCGGGCAAAAGCTAGTATTACAATTTAACGAAAAATAACGTGTAAAATTGTAAGAAAAAAATTTTATTTCACAATCTGTCGACATTTTATAATATTATCTCTAGTAATATTACAATCTAACGGTTTTTACAATTTTACAGTGACAGATACAATAATTGTAAATAAGTGTGGTCGCGGAGCACGTTGCACGTCGTACGCTTACTTTTCTCTTTCACTCGCGCACGAATTTATTGCTATCGCGCTTCTGTCGCGGACCTGTGTAAGGGCGATAGCAATATATTCGTGCAGTAATGAAAAAGGCAAGCAGCGATGGGTCAATGTAAGAAACTATACGTTGTCCACGACCGCACTTCATCATTATTTAATAGTTAACACTGTGAGCTTTGACGCGAGAGTTTTTTTTATGAATGCATAAGTAATTACGGATAGATCGATGGGCAATTTTAACGTCTGTACAGTAAAACCATGTTGCTATAATGGCCGTCGGCGGTCTCTGGAACTGACGGATTATGTATGAAAAATGCCGATTGCCGAAAGACGTTGAGATCGTGGTCGCGCTGTAGTTAACAGAGTACGGAGTTACGGACATAATGTTGAATGACATGGTCAAGAGCGTTTACTGTTTATAGCTTTGTCTTGAGCTTTGTTTATAAAATACAGGTATTTGTCAATTCGGGGGTCACTTAACATTTTTAATTCTGTTTATACTGAATGAGAAGTTAGATTATAAATTCATTGATAACAACATTGTTTAGATATTTGATGAATCTAGTTTTCCTAGGACCGTTGACGTGGATTACGTTCACTTTAATATATCATAAGTCATAACCGTATTAGGCTATGATTACTTCCCTAGACTGTTTGGCGCGGTCTAGCATAGTACGGCTAACCAATTGTGAGCTTCCAATTCTATAGTTTTAAGATTTCTATAATTTTATCCAATGTTCAGAAATCCGTTATATATGACACTAAACTTAAAGTACACGTGAATTGCATGGTTTTAGAAGTACTTAGTACATACATATATACATAATATAATCACGCTTCTTTCCCGTAGGGCAGGCAGAGATCACTTTTTTCCACTTGCTACGATCGTTACTTACATACTTGTTTCGCTACGTCCAATTTCATTCTTATCATCCATTCCTCCTGTTACATTCAACGTAGCGAAGCGGCTCTCCATGGGCCACTTTTCGCCTCCGCGAGAAACTAGACGTTATGGGTGGCGAATCACATCGCCGCCATTTTGGATAATTAAATTATTTTTATGATTATCCATTGCCTTCCCACGGATTGGCGGAAAGGGAAATGGAAGGATAGGTGGTGTGGAAAGGAATATTGGTAAGTTAGAGTGGGAAATAAGAAATGTAGGATATTACCGCCCAGGAGGGCAAGGGATACAGTAACAGCTTGGGAAGCCGGGGTCGCGTACCCGTATACTAGTTATACCAAACTACCGGACAGGTAAGTTGGGATGAGTATCCCATGACTATTGACTAAGTTATCAAAAATAATTTAACGTAGCTATACTACTAACCATTAAAGAAGAACAGATAAACAGCTACATAGTTAGCTATCGATTCGATTGCACTACTACTAAGCATACGGTGTGTCCTCGACTGTGTGGAAAAATCGTGGGCCGTTGAAGTAACGTCAAAAATTTTAAATTTGATCGTCTTAATAAAGCTGTATGTGTGTACGGTTCGGTAAAATCCCTCTTTTTAGGGTTCCGTAATACTTAAGGAACCCTTATAGTTTCACTCTGTCCGTCTGTCTGTCTGTCTGTCTGTCTGTCTGTCTGTCTATCTGTCCGCGCCTCTAGCTCCTGTAATTATGAATATAAATTGATGAAATTTGGTACAGTTATAGACTGTGTATAGATCACGGTTTCGGGATCATAAAAAAATAATAATTTTATATTTTAGGGGTGGCTCTCCATACATGTGAAGTGGGGATGAAAAATATTTTTTACTCTACCCCATCGTGTGGGGTATCATAGAATAGGTCTGTAATAAAGAATGTATAGTTATAAGTTTATAACCAACCACTTCTTCACGCCTCATTTAGTACATTATTATAATGCGGGTTTCAAAGTGATTCTTTGTCAATCATTAAATAGTTTTTTTGGTGACAAACAGATATAGACCCGTATCATTAAATTCGTACAACCATTTTATTTTTACGTTGACATTACTTTTTTATAGACAAGAGCTCTTAATTTGAAGTTGATTAATAAATAATGTGCAATTAAAACACGTAATTAGGTACTTACTCTAAATTTAAATTAACTAAAGAACTGCTCTTGAATCTATTTGATCCTTTTATACTGCTAATTGAAAACCTTTCTGGAGATAGTCTACATTTGAATTGAAAGTATCAAGACTCATCAATCCCAAGTGCTTCACAATTGCGACAGGGTCCATTGAAAGTGTGCGTGGGTTTGCAGGTCGATAGCAAATTCATCTACGCTAATTTAACCTTTAACACAGTGACATAAAGTACAAAACGGCGCGAAATGTACAAATTTAAGTTCGTATTCTAAGATTTGTTACGAATGTGGTGATATTTAGTAATTGGTTCAGAGATAACTGTAAGATGTATTGTATAAAAGTGAAAACTCGATGTTCAAGTTTGGAAAATCGACACAATTATACATTTTTCCCTTTTTCTAAAAAAAAAATCTGCATTACTAGCGCCTTATGTACATTTTATACTTTTAAAATTAGTATAAAATTATTTGTAGGTAAGTATTCACCATCTTTCGGGCCGACCTACTGCCGAGTTTTTCTGAACCTTCAGAGAGAAAAGTATAATTTCTATTTAATAATACAATTGAATTGTTTCATCAAATGAAATGTAAATAGAGTCATAAAATGCGTTGTACATTGTAATCTTAACGGAAAACTGTTAAGATACGGTAGAATTAAATTACAATTCCGTTCTGTGGTTAGAATAAATCGATTCCTGAATATCTACTGTTAGTTCTTAATCTTTATTCATTACACTTAAGGTCTGTTTTTTTTTTTCAAATGAGTCTACGCTAATGACATTTAAGTCGCTTTAGCTTAGTAGGATTAGTGACTGCCTTTCGGCTAGTCTTTGTGGTAGGAGTGCGACCCCCTCCTACACCGACCCCTAGAGGTGGTGTAAGGTCTGTTTCACAACCTTCTAATAAGTATCGGATAGCTATTTGGAAGTTTTGAGGTTGCTTTCTTAATATAGAGCGAGAGGGACAAAACGCATGTCACTAAACAAAAAAATATTGTTGGTATAATTGTATTAACAAAATTAAAATGATATTGTAATCACTTCAATAAAAACATGTAGTGTGTAATGTGTTGTATAAAAAATCTATTTAAATTATAAACGGGACAAAGAAAGAACCTTATTCACTGTAGGCGTTGAGATTAATAGGCCATAAATCGTGTCAAGTTATAACATAGGGAAGTATTTAATCGACACTTTATCGATTCAATAGCGATCCCGCACGATTTGCAATTTGTTTTTCGTTATCGATATAAATGATATTGACTAGGGAATTAGAGTCTAAGGTAATTAAATAAAGTAGTAACGACCTCTACATTCTTGAGAGACGCCCTCCGTGGCTCAGTAGTAAGCGCTTTGGCGCTCAATCCGGAGGGTTCGAATCCCGCCAGAGGACAAAACGTTTTCTGTGTTTCTGGGTCATGTTTATTAAATATTAGATGTCGCACGCGACTTCGTGCGCGCTAAAGGAAATCCCGCGGTAACCATATATTTTCCCGCGATAAAAAGTAGCCTTTGTCCTTTCCGGTGGTCTAATCTATATCTGTACCAAATTTCATCAAAATCGGTCCAGTAGTTTCGGAGCCTATTCAATGCAAACAACCAACCAAATATTTTAGATTAAGCTACATCAAAACAGGATGGAGTCAATCGATTTTAATGAAATATCCCTAACATGGCTCTAGTGACCTATTACATATTTAGAACCATGTCGAAAATTCTTAATGTTACACGTCCTAGCGCTTTTACTCCAGTTGGCACTGCCGCAGTTCCCCAAATGTTTCCAATACCTGGCCAAGATGGCCGCCCGCCAATTTCAACCCTTCGGTCAAGGTCAATCCCGATCGATACACGATATATTCCGCATTCGTTATGCAGTAACATCTATGACTGCATAAAAATCTGAAAGCTAGATATTTTATACACTTAATTTACCTAACGACCGATTTTTATGGATCGAAGAGAATTATATAATATTTAATTGAATAATACTCGGAATTGGATTCGTAATATTTGACAAATTAACTGTAATAAAACCACAATAAGTATATAAGTAATATCCGATGTAATTGCAGGTCCATTTAATATACTTAACGTGGAATGTAAAACTAGATAAAATTTTTAATTGTACTATGATCTAGGTTTGAAAGACATAAAAATATAAAAAGTAGTATAACTCCCCACACCGATCTCGGTGACGGTGGCCGGTTTCATTTAAGACAGGCCAGTTACGCAGGAGTAATATTATAGTGCCCAAGTGTGTGTGCAGTACATAAGAGCACTCTCCTCTTTCTTTACTCTCATAATCCAGTGTGACGGATAACCGACACGACTGGCGAAAGATCAGGCGCAGGTCCGACTTTTTATATGCCCATCCGATGCATGGATCATTTTTCTTGTCAAACAATCAGGTGATCGACCTGCCTTGTCCTAAGCAAACTTGGAAACAACATTTTTTGTCGTTCCAATCGGGAAAGCCAATGCTCTAACCACTAGACCGCGGAGGTATATGGTTGGTGAATTATTCACCAAGTTTAATCAGTCTACTAGTAATCTCAAACCAGAAACCCAATTCTTGAAAATAACTCACACTTTAATTCGCTTTTATCGAATAAGTGAAATGAATCGTCTTGACGTCACAAACTGATTTTGGAGTTTGGACCAATCAAAACGGCCGTTTGATATTGGTTTGACGTTTTTGAGAATACCATCTTGCAGTTTTAACATGTCGGGACTAGATTGTAACTATTGCATCGGACTGGATTGTAACTGGATTGTAAGTGTATTGTTGCCGGATTTCATTAGAAGAATCGACCTTCTGCGCTCTAACCTAGTTCAGTTAGCATGTTCTACTAACAGTCGTGACTACTGCATTAAATATATTAATTTCATGGTTTACTAATTTGAATTGATCTACTTAGAACAGAGCATGTCTGTCAACTTGTCCGATAAGATTAGAAATTAGACAGAGTAAAGTTTAACAACCCAATACCCATACACGCGCCTTATTAAAAAAAAAGTAACTTAGAAAGGTAATTGTAAACCGAGTATGTTAAGTCTGATCTACATAAAGGAACTTCGAAAAAGAAGTGTTCTGTGTGAAATAAAAGAAATAAAATATAACAAATATTTTAGGTTGTTATTAACAAATAACAATCTAAAATATTTGTTATTTATTTCTTCTTAAAAAATCTAAAACATACATCATAGCTTTAAAAAATAACTGTGTATTTATGTACCTGATTCGTGTATGCATTTAAAAACTTGTACCAGATAAAATATAGAATGTAGATTTAGAATATAATAGAAGTGCCTACATAATAGAATTTCCAACGCTTTAGCCATAAATTAATGTTAAAAATACTATAAATAGAATACGCAGATTTAGTCTCAGCTTCAAAACTATATGAATATCCAGTGATTCAAATAGAAATTAGACAAACACGACATTGATTAACTTTTCACTGCATTACCATTTGGTGTCACAGAGATACCCCGGTCAATGACCTTAATATTGGTACAGTAAATGCATTGATAAGATACGAGCATAGTGATTTCAATTACATAAAAATCATTAGACACTTGATAAACGGCAGTTTTAATGACAAGTAAGATTTTAATGCAGCTTTAATGATTACCTACTCTGCGATGATAAAGCTAAGTAGAAAGTTGCGAAAGATTGTAATATTATTAATTCAGTGGATGATTATATCCGTTATCAATCAAAATAATTATTTAATTACTGTAGGTATGTAAATAATTTCAATAAGTATTAATTACGTTAATGTAGCCAATAAAATACATAATAATAATTCTATATTTTGCCTGCGGCTCCGCCACCAAAATACAGTAATCCCACGGGAACACTGTACTTTTTAGGGTTCTATACTTCACGTCTCGGGACCCTTATAGTTTCGTCATATCCGTCCGTCCATCTTCGGCTTACTGTCTAAGTAGTTAGTGCTAGAAAGATGAAACTTTGCATGGATATGTGTATTTACTACGTCGACATTGTTAAAATAAAAAAAATTGGGATACATGATTACATGATTTTTTTTTTCGGGTCTACCCCATATTGTGGGATATCCTTAGAAAGGTATCTTACCAAAATTCATCAAATACCGTATTTGTAGTTTGTGCTTGAAAAAGTCACAAAAACCCATCCATCTATCCATCCAACCATCCATGTACAATAGCAGTAGGATTAATTGAAACAATTGTGTTGAAGTAGCCACCATAATTCTATTGTGCCCAGTTCCTGACAAGATACTTGAAATCACACTTTGGAAAGATTCTTGAATAATAATTAACAATGGATTTTAACATGTTTTTATAATCATATTGTAATATAGATAATACAGAGTAGGATACATCATCTCAGAGGCGGTTCTGCCGAGAGTCCACGTGCAAGGGCGATGACAATGCCCTTGTGCCGCCCTTATGCAGGGACCACCCTAGTGTATAGGGCGTATTGTATACACCCTTAGTTGCCCTTAGTCCCTTATGTATCGATTGTTACTAAATCGATATCGAAGTTATTATTTCTAATTAGTTTCAAATAAAGATGATATTTGTATGGTCCATAATGTTAAAATTGAAAAAACTTAGAAATAATTTGTAAGTTGGAGAGTTTCTAAGAGGCTTTACATAATATTATTTTATACATAGTAAGGTGAATCATTAAAGATGACTTTTAAGTAACTTCAGATTGGATTTATTATGTGTTCAGAAATTTTATTCTTTGCTCTGTCTTATAGCTGCGAATTCTTTGTAAATACATAACAAATTGGTTAACATGGTGCAATAGAGTCCCATTTACACTGATATGCAAAGAATTAAAATGAAATGCGGCGTAACAACCTGTGATAATGTGATTTTAGTGAGATCACGGTTTAAAATAGTAACAGTAGGTAATTTGCGTATATTTAAATCTAACTAATATAATACAATCAGGATGATTTTTTGTTTGTTTTAATTGAATAGGCTCAAAAACTGATTTTGATTAAATTTAGCACAGATGTAGAGTAGACCACAGGGAAGGATATAGGCTACTTTTTATTGCAGCAAAATGTACGGTTTCTGTGGGAATTCATTATGCGCGCACGAAGTCGCTGACAACAACTAGCTATTTGTATAAGGCGATTTTTATTATTTTTCACAGCTTATTACGATAAGTTTTTCAATAATTTTATTATCCTATTAGAATAAAAATCAGTACGGCAACCTTTTTATCTAGTACGAAAATAGATCAGCTTGACTCGTGCAAGTAATGTGGCGTTGTTATAGCTAGTACGTAATCTTGCACGATTCGAGTAAGACAAATCGGTAATGCGTAATTTAATAGCATTCTGTGTCGGTACTCCGTTTCATGTTTACAGATAATATAAGGCAATATTCATAGACATATCTTTAGTTTTGAAATCTTTGGCAATATTACTACTTACTTTAGCAGGTGTATGTAGAGTCTTTGCAGTAATATTTATAGACCATATAAGTTCGGATAGAATAGCAACGTACTTTATAAATAACACTGACTCTCTTTCCCCATTGACGATCTTACCACATCTGACTATACATCATTCTTTTTCCTGTCATCGTAGAGGCTATAAGTTAATTAATAAAGTGCCTTATTAAAAGCAAAATATTTCAAACTAGCGCAGAAAGTTAGAAAAGGGAAACTGGGCTAAAGTTAACCGTGGGTTAAAATATCATGTCAATATACTTCTGTTCTATACAGATAAATAAAATTGAAGTGTCCGTTTTAATTTAAAATTAACAGCTTTCCTCTTAATGCATATGAAAATATAGTCGGTACTTACAGTAAAATATATATTATTTTTTTAATTTTTGTCTGTCCGTCTGTCTGTCTGTTGGTTCCGGCTAATCTCTGAAATGGATGGACCGATTTTCACGGGACTTTCATGGCAGATAGCTTATGGCTATAAGGTCTAACATTGGCTACTTTTATTTTAGGGTTCCGTTTTAAAAATAGGGATCCGTTTCCGGTAGTTCTATGCAAACGAAGTTGCGGGCATCAGCTAATATGACTTTAAACGAACTTATCCTTGGGGGGAAAAAAATCGATCTAGCTAGAACTTATCCCTGGAAAACTGCGCATTTTAATGCATATATGTTTTTTGTTTCTTCGTGCTACGTGCTCAATAATTTTCACTCTATTAATGTCAGTCAGATTGGCAGTTCGGTATGCGTTTGTGTAGTTTTTGCGTTGTTCATTAATTCGAAATATATTAGGTTCGTTATTTAGCTTTTACAATTTTTATTTATATTATTGTTCTGCCAAAACTCAAAAAAAAAGAAGATTAAAATTCTTAAATTTTTAAAAGGTAAAATCAATATTTGTTCATTCTTTCGTATTATTGAGGCACTTTAACCGTGACTCACGGACCACGGTAGTTATCGGAATCTAACTGTACCCACAATACCGGGTAGAGTTACCGATACCTGATATGAAGGGGTGCTTTGTTTGGAGTATTCAGATTTCAAAATATTATGTAGGTAGTTAGGTCTATGTTAATTAGTTGGCACTTGGCGACTGACCAGTAAAATACTTTAAGCCCTGCAACGCACTTGCGACTTCCTGTGTTGCTGGTTCCAACGGCGACGGTAACTGCTTTTCATCAGGCATCCGTTTGCTTGTTTGCCCCCTATTTTTATAAAAAAAGTCACGAAAAATTTAAAAAATTCTTAGTGTATCTTGAAAGTGCGTAGGTAGTTATATATTAAAATAGTATTGTATTAAAAATGTAATGGTAGTAAATAAGCCTGCGTAAATAGAGTACCTATGCCACGGGAACACTGTACTTTTTACTTTACTTTTTCGGGATAAAAGGAGCCTATGTGATAATACAGAGCACAAACTACTACCATACCAAATCTTATCAAAATCTTTAGTAGTTTTTGCGTGAAAGAGTAACAAAATATATCTAGCTATCCGTCCTCACAAACTTTCACATTTATAATAGTAGTTGGATAAATAAGTTAATATTATACCACTTGTATTTTAATATTATACCACTTGTATTTTAAGTCACCTAATTACTTAAATATTCCAAATAAATGTTATTTAATGGCCCAAAACAGAATGTCATTTCCTCATCAATGTTGTGGATCAAACCTCGTGCACTACTAAGTCTGTGGGTGTTTCAGTTTCGTTCATTTGTATACGCCGATATATAGCTTGTGTCTATTATAATAAAGGTGGAATTCGTTGAGCAAGTTGTAAATAAATTTATCGCAGTTGTAACTCCGAAACATGAGGTCCAATTAACAGTAAAGTTTACGATACGACACTAAACATTGTATTTTCTATCGGAAACGTTAAAATATCTTTGTTGAAATATACGAGTTTAGTGCTGTGCTGAGCCGGGAGCGGGTATTGCGGCTATTGCGGCTACTAACTAGAAACTACTACATGCTACTAGCACTGATGAGCCTTAGTCAAGTTGTCATCGCTATTTACGACAACGAAGTTTAAAAAACAAAAATGTACTGGTTCTGACATAAGCATCAAGTAACATATCGATGCTTTAATGTAAGATCCCATACATTTTTATTTTAGAACTAGCTGATGCCTGCAACTTCGTTTGCATAGAACTGACGGAAACGGAACCTAATTTTTTTAACGGAACTCTTAAATAAAAGTACCCTATGTTAGACCTTATAACGTCAGATATCTGCCAGTGAAAGTCTCATGAAAGTCAATCCAGCCGTTTCAGAGATTAGCCGGAACAAACAGACAGTCAGACAGATAAACGGACAGACATTTTTTTTTAAATTGACATTTTATTGTATGTACCGAATATACTTTCATATGCATTAAGTAAAAAGCTGTTATTTTGAAATTAAAAACAGACGCTTCAATTTTAATTATCTGTATAGATTTAGTCGTAGAACTGTTCCTAAATGTTAAACTGAGTTGCAAATCATTGAGAAAGCTACAACGATGTATTTAATAAATTGAATACCAATAAATAAGTTACATCTGAGTCAGCATAAAATGTCTCACCATTTACTAAATGTCATCAACGTATGTATTGAAATTTTATGTTTATTTTCAATGCATCACTTAAACTTGCGTAACGTTTAATGAATAACGCTCAAAATAACATTCATTCGTTTATCTTAATTCTCAAAGAACGTCTCAGTTTTAGAACTTGTAGTAGCGCAAACGGGCGACCAATGAACGCGACTGCTACATATTTTTAAAACTGCCGGCGCCCCGACACTACTCTCAGAACATTTTAGCGGTCTTTTCTGCAGACTAAGATTGCACGAGCCCTAATGACTAAAATGTTACATCGGACTAGCTGTTGGTATACTTCGGGGCACAGCCCGTTTAAAAATCTTCCTGAAGGGACCTTTGCGCCATCTCCATTAGGCGAGACTATAGAATTAAGCGAGGGTGTACCCTCGCTTAATAGCTTGGCTATCCTCCGATCTCAGGACTAGTATTACGCTATGGCAGAGCCGAAGGCGGTGTCTGGATACGGCAACACAAATGAGGGCTGCCGCATATGGATTCGCCGCTAGGAGCGCTTGTGTTAGCGTGAGGGCTCCGAAATGTCAAACGTCATTGTTTGCGGGTTGGCTACGCGGGTTTATTTCTATTTATATTAATGTTGCCAATATTAAGCAATACGTTAGATTAATTATTATGGCAACGTTACGGATCAATGAATGTCAGTGATTTAAAAGCGAAGCTAAGAAAAATACTACCTTTATTTCGAGCAAAACGAGATTGCGCAAAACACTGGAGTGGTCAATATTATGTTTCTCTACTGTTTTTTTGTATTAAATATTATTTAAATGTGAAGTTTTATTTTGGCGTCCATAATAACAAACTTTAGCAGCCGTACTTTAGTACTTCACTGGCGTGGGTGAGACAAAAAACGATGGTCTTCGTTGAACTTAACCGAGCTCTATAGCAGTTGAGCTCGACATCCTCTGCAGTCGCCCGTTTGCGCAAGCCATAGACGACTCGTAAAGCTTTAAATACATTACGATCTTGAAATTACTTGTTAGTAGATCGTAAAACTTAAAAGCACCCTCTAGCGTTTCGATAATCTTAGAGATCGTGAGTTCAAGTCCTGCCACAGGCTAACAGAATTACTGATGAAAAATTATTACTTAGGTTTGTCTACTTAACTTTGTTATATATGTATGGTCGCCATCAAACCCTGTGCATCACTTTTGGACCTTAAATATAACATAATATGAAGGTCGAAAACTGGCGCAAAGTCAAAGTCAACATTTTTTATTCAAAGTTTTGTACACTTTCTGAACGTCAGTTTATACACTTTCTCAACGTCGCCTTTAGACCGCCATAGAAGCCCACTTCTAGGGTGGTCATGCTACGCCTTTAGGTTAAATGCATACAACAAGGTTACCTTTAGTTCAGTCGGTTAATTAGACCCGTGTTAACAAGGCCTTGTTCACAGGTGAGTGTATCACAGTCTCTAATCTTAGAAACAAACAGTTTGAGCTAAACACACTGTATGAGAAAGTCACGTATGGTGTGACAAGTGAAAAGAGGTAGCGTTTAGTAAAAGACCTTTTTAAAACTGTAAACACATACTTCCGTCTCACAAAATCACTTCAACATAATATGACAAATAGTGAGATTTTTATCAAGCCAACGCAATGGTATGTAACACACGAACAAAACTACTTTGTTATAATATATAATAACCTAACCTAGAGCATTTCAGTCGGAGGCCCAAATGGGGATTGGAAGGAGTGGGAACGCAAGTGCGATGAACTCGAGGAGTTGCACTCCTCTGGTGTTGCTGCTTACCATGAAGTGATCTGCCTGTACGTTTCCACATTTCATAAGAAAAATAAAAAAAAGCTTCTTTAAAATTACTTAAAAAGTTACTGTCCGATTTCGCCCAAAATAATTTCTATAGAGGGTATTTAGCAACACCAAGTGAGTATTTAGCTAAAAACTATTGGACTGGATAAAATGGACTCAAATATAAGTACTATCAGAGACGACAAAAACAGCTTTTGATTTCGTTCATACTTTATAAAATATTATTAATATTTAAGAAATTTGAAAATTGAAATATAATATAATATAAATATTCTAAAAGGGCAGTTAACATTTCAGTAGAACAGTACAATAGTTTTTGTGAAGATTCATTTTCCTGGAGGCAAAATGCTATCGTCACTCGACTACATCCCCGCTATCGCTCGTGACTCGCGCCGTGGTATTATGATGGCGATGCGTGAGATAATGCGGGGGACATAAACACCATGCACGTCTGTATTACGGTGTTCAAGAGTCGATGTGTTATAAAATATAGATCTTGAAACAGTATGTGGGGTGCGAGGTTGTGTAGACTCACCGTGAAAAAGTTAACTACAAATAATCGGATTACATCTGAAATATTTAGTTTCATTAATATATTCAGAAATATTCAGGCATTATTACTACTTGGTAAATGTAAAAAAATATATATTATTTTATGTGTAGTTTAGTAATTAGATAGGTACATCTAAAAACTACCTATAATTAAAAAAAATGTTTTTTTTTTGCAAAATTAGTACCTTTGCAAAAAAAAAACATTTTGAACTTAAACGCACAGATATCGGAGATATTTACAAATATGTTCTTGCAGCCGTATACTTCGTACACTTTAACCACCTTTAACCCAAGAGTGACGTCACTTGTAGGTCGACTTTAGTAGATTTTCACGGGACTTGCGAAAGTATACAAATCGCTGTAATTCATAAAATATTGACTTATGATATGTTTCTTCTGAGAAGTTACTCATATTTAAGAGTACTATTTATTTATGCAATAAAAGAAAATCATCCGCTTGCCTATTGGTATTTCGATGCCATACAAATTGTGGTTTACTTCTTCACGGCGAATGCCGAATAGTGACAAAACTCGCACTCAGCACTCTGATTTAAAAGATTCGACGTCGAAAGAAAATCTAGCTATCGTCAGGAAACCGTTAGTTATCCTGAGATAAACAGTAACCTACGGCTGAGGCTTTAGTGGAAAATTGTACCAAAAACAATCAGTTGCGACGTTTCATAAAAGAATCATCACAATAGAAACAAGTTCGCAGTGAATTCGAAAATTTGTCTAAATTAATGGTATTGTTTAGTTAAGACAATTTTTCGTGATTAGAAATTCGATGAAAGGAAAAGGTATGGAAAAAGGACAAGGCTCTACGTGTAACATTTACCGTATACCGTATTAATAAAGATTAATTTTCTATCGTGTGTGAAATAATACAATATAATATTTATATATAATATAATATTTAATTAACCGGCTGGGTCTAACATTTAACATCGATGCTGCATTATGTTGGCCATTGCAGCGAGACTGGAAACAATGCAGTTTCGGACATCGATGGCATCACAATGACACACACTCGCGCCCGCGTATTTGTTTATGTTGCATTGTATTGTGAAGGTCAGTTTGGCACTATTCTGAATTACTCGGTATGTATAAATATTAGGTCCTTATATAATATGAAATTGGCGTTTTGTCGTACTTGCCACTTTAATCTCAAATATATCTTCTTTGGTTAGGAATTAAAAATTTCAAATTTATACCTCTATTTACTCATTCGAATTTTCGAAAACCGTCATTCATTTGTTTTTTTCCTGTTTTGGTTTTTTCTTGGCATCACTCTGTTTACAAATATCTGTCTGTCAGGGTTATGTTTTTCGCGCGTATCTTGTATGTATGTATGTTTATAAATTCTTTATTCCTACGTATCTTCCAAACGGCTGGATGTATTTCGACAAATAAGGTTTCATTAGATTTGTCTCAATAACCGAAGTGTCATTAGATAGCTAGTTCAGAAAAAAAAAAAATAATGGCGGATTTTGGCGCCAAATCGTAAGTAATTCAACATTTTTTTTTTAACCAAACCTATCGAGCAGGGTATCAGAATAAAGGAAATTAAAAGGAGATTTCAAAAATATACATAATATGTCATGTATTTAATTTTAATCAGTACGAATAACAACCATTTAATTTATATTATTTCAATAGTATTTCAATGGATTCAAATAGTCGTATTTTTGTTGTCGTGTGTTGGTTTAACTAAAATGATCTAAACTAAAACAAATAATTAAAAAATAATAAAAACCCGGGCCCATATATTTTTGTACGATTTATAATTTTCAAATGGTTTCCGTCTGCTACCAAACATACATACATACATACATATAATCACGCCTTTTTCCCGTAGGGGTAGGCAGAACCGCCTCTTTCCCGTAGGGGTAGGCAGAGACCACTTCTTTCCACTTGCTACGATCCTTACATACTTCTTTCGCTTCGTCCACTTTCATTCTTACCATCCATTCCTCCTCTTACATTCAACGTAGCCAAGCGTCTCTCCATGGTCCGCTTTTCGCCTCCGCGAGAAACGAGACGTGATGGGTGGCGAACCACATCGTTTTGGACAGCCATTTTGGATAATTTAATTATTTTTGATTATCCATTGCGTTTCCACGGATTGGTGGAGAGGGTAGGAATAGGGAAAGGGAAGGATAGGTGGTGAGGAAGGGAAGATTGGTAAGTTAGAGTGGGAAATAGGAAATGTAGGATATTACCGCCCAGGAGGGCAAGGGATAGGACAGTAATAGCTAGGGAAGCCGGGGTCGCGTACCCGTATACTATACCACAACTACCGGACAGGTGTAAGTTGGGAAGAGTACCCCATGACATACCAAACATAACGTCAATTATTTCACTTTGGCTTTCAGCTCATAGTGTAGTCTGTTTTCTCAATCTTGTTTCGGTATTTTAAGGCCGTTGCTTGCTTAGGTATCAGCTGACTTTTTTTCAGTTGGGTTTTTTATTTTTTAAATTATTTTGTACTTTCTGGATTAAGGACATTTTTTCGTATGCTTATGCATGACCATATTTCGCTACAGTCCCTTAATGCCTAAATACTTATGCAATCAAAGAGAAGTACATTTTCAGACGACTTACAGTCGAGTATCATTCACCACCCATAACGGTTCTTAACATTTCAAAGAATATAATATAAAAAATATTCAGCTTAAAGCTTAATCCACTTTGGCTGAAAAGCTCGTGCCCTTTGAAGCTATTATGTGGATTGAAAAATTGAGCTTGCATTGAAAGTCGGAGAGCTTTTACACATCGAATTGGGTCACTTTAATATTTTAATTCTAAAACAACATTTCATTTTGCAATGGTTGAATTGGTACTCTATTTTATTTATATTGTGATTGTTATAGGTTTTTAAGTTGTAGTATTTTGTACTATTTTAGCTGTACTTAGTATAAAAGTGTGTCTGTCTGCTTGTTCCAGCTAATCTCTGAAACGGCCGGGACGATATTGATATTGACATACTGGCTGATGTTATTAGGAGTAATTTAGGTTACTTTAATTTAGGGTTCCGTAAAAGAAAGTAGAGTTCCGTTTCCATTTAACTCTAAGAGAAGTTGCTGGCGCCAGCTATTAGTAACCTAATATTTACTATTTATTCAAAAACATTTGAACATGGTAGATGGATTATAAAATAAAATTTCAATAATAATAATCTAACTACTGGTAGACTGGTTGACATTAGTAATAGAGTTAATAACATAATATCGGTTTAAGTGTGTCAAAACGTCACTTTTCGTGGTCAGTATTAGTGTCACTTTTACACTTGAGGTGTAAATTATCAACTAATTAAAAGTGATCATAAAAAAACACGATTAATCAATACGCAAAAAACCGGTCAGGCTGGCGCCACCGGCGCGGCGTAAAAAAACCAATATGATTATTATGATATTAATATTACGCACTTTGATGTATAATTAAATCTAGAATAAACAAATATTGTGATTTTTTTTCTTTCACGCATCTGGAAAATGTTACTAGGTATGTAAAATCACTTGATTCTTTGTTACAGTAAAGCTTTTAAGTAAGTATATAGAAACTCAAGTTTTTAGTTGATTAAAAAACCGGCCAAGTGCGAGTCGGACTCGCGCTCCGTACAAACCTGTAGTGATTTTGTTACAGCTAAAAGGTATTATAGACCTGAGTATTTGATATGAATTTCAATTTAATACCTCTACGAGTACATGAGGAAAGGGGTAGTAAGTATAAAATTATTAAAAATATTTTTATTACATGATGGTAATAAAAATGCATGGTTTTCGTAACTTTTCCTTTATCTGTAGATAAAATGTTGCTTCGTACCAAATTTCAAGATTCTGAGTTCACGGGAAGTACGATGTAGGTTTGATTCCCTTGCGAGTGTCGAAAATTTGCATCATAAACGGCTATACCTTTTGATTGCGTTGGCTTAGAGGTTTCATTTTTACACAGCTCCAAGGGACAGTAGACCTGGGTATTTGATATAAATTCTAGCTTCATACCTCCATGCGTTCCTTAGAAAAAGGCTCTTGACAGACAGACGGACGGACAACAAAGTGATCCTATAAGGGTTAAGTTTTTTTCTTTCGAGGTACAGAACCCTAAAAATTAAGATATTATTTTAAAAACTTATTATCACTATCTTATACCAGTAAAGTAAACTAGATAACAGAAGGGTTAGGCCCTTCTGTTATCTAACTTGAGTAAAAAAGCTTGGTGTTAAGATAGCTCGGTTGATTGTAGATAAGATATACTTAGTTTATGTGCATTTATAATTTATCATACATCGAAGTGTGGTCACAACTCAGAAACCGGAATAGCAGTTTGAGAACTTGAGACACGGTGTAGTGTGTCTATGATTTCTAAAAACGGAGGACATATTTATATAAAACTAACTGATGCCCGCAACTTCGTTTGCGCAGAACTAACATAAGCGGAACCCTATTTTTTTAAACGGAACCCTAAAATAAAAGTAGCCTATGTTAGACCTTATAACATTAGCTATTTGCCAGTGAAAGTCCCGTGAAAATTGGTCCAGCCGTTTCCGAGATTAGCCGGAACAAACAGACAGACAGACCGACAGACAGACATACGGACAGACAAAAATTAAAAAAACTTGTATTTTATTGTAGGTACCGAATATACTTTCAGATTCACTATGTGAAAAGCTGTTAATTTGAAGTTACAGACACTTTAATTTTATTTATCTGTATAGAGTATAGATGTATAGATATGTATAGATGTATAGATGTTGTAATTTTTTTATATCTTTAGTTACTATAAATATTCTATATTATTTATAATTAATATTTTACTGAACAATTTTAGACATAGGTGTTAAAGTAAGTGTTTTTAAAATAATAAAGCTGAGAAAACGCCGCCGTGTTTATGTTTCCAAGCTATTTTATTATTTGTTTTTTTTTTGTTTTTATTTATACAAGTCCTTATATTATGTCAATCGTATGATTTAAAATTAGCCTTTAATAAGCATTTCTTATATAGTATTTACCCCCTACTAATATCTACCACAACTGATTAGCTATTCAATGTTGCTATTTTTTTTTCTTTCAAGTAACTTTTCAAACGTTTCAAACACAGCAACACTGAATAGCTAACTACAGGTTCAACCTGAAGGAGATGGCTGACGCCGCGACGCGTATACTCTACTTTCGGGTTTTGCAATATTGTAGAATCAGCAATAGAAATTAATTGTGATTAAATATATAATTTTTCCAGCATTCCATATCGAATCGGTTCACATGTACTTAATATTAAATTTTAGTTTAATTAAATCTTATATTGTAAATTAGAAATAACAAGATTTAATAAACTCGTCATATTTGTTTTTTTATAACATCCTCGGATGCCAAATACATAATTAGCTAATCGGTTGTGTAAATATTTTAGTCTTTAACTAGTCCTAGACATTAACTAAAGCATGGCCACAATGTATGAGTCATACACGCAAAGCTAATTTGTTGTTACAAGCGCCTGTCCAGCTTGGCCTCAGTAGCTGGTGTTACATCGACGGCTCGTAATAAACAACCGTCATCTCTACACTTTGGGAACTAGCAATGTCACTATAAATTAATATTGGAAGAACATCGAACAATATAAGCCTTATTCTGTAAGTTATTAGGGTAGTAAACATTATAAGGAAACTACGTTTGAAGGAAAACACTATTTTTAATTATTTTGGTCGAAGGACGTAAATTTTTGTCAGTTGAAAAATGTGTATGAGGATGTATATAATATTATATGGATGGATTAATGGATGGATGTCTGTGACTCTTTCACGCAAAAAAATAATAATTTAAAAAATTTAAAACCCGACTGCCTAAAAAGTGAACCAAACTAAGTAGGTACATAATTAAAACTGAAAATAAAAAACAAGCACTTAGATATCCGGTGGTCTAGAATTCTATAATATATTATTGAATTAATACTATTGGAACATAACAACTAAACAGTCAGGATCCATTGATTGAAATTGAAAAATTAGATTGGCTGTCGAATAATGGATCCCGACTGTTCAGTTGTTATGTTCCAATAGTATTAATTCAATAATATATTATAGAATTCTAGACCACCGGATATCTAAGTGCTTGGTTTTTTCTTTTCAGTTTTAATTATGTACCTACTTAGTTTGGTTCACTTTTTAGGCAGTCGGGTTTTTAAATTTTTTAAATTATTATTTTTTATTTTATACTTTTTAGTTGTGACTTGTGAGTACCTAGCTAGCTATTTACCAGACTGGATTTCCTATCAGCATCAGTCCTTCATCACAGTTGCGCTGGAATGTGAGAATGGTTGTTACGCAACTTTAAATCGATATAGATCCTAAACGGTCAGTCGAATCGAAAAATGTTGAGTGAAAACTAACAATGATTTTTAAATACCTATTCAACGATACCCCACTTGATATAGTTTGTTGACTTTCATTTTTTTCATTTTCACAATATGGCGTCCAGTAGTCGCCATATTGAATTTTCACTAACGTCATGTCTTTAGTGACACTCGCCGGACTAAGAGGAATCGATTGACGTGTGAATCATAAAAATCGGCCCAGGTCGTTCTCTCTTCGGCTTCAAAAATCGTTTGGTCTGTATAGTGCTTCAAAGGAACATACATACATACATACATACATACATACATACATACATAGGCTGATAAACACATTACCACTCCTTTGCGTCGCGCAGTCGGGTAAAAAGTACTAAACGGATTTTGATGTGATTTGGTATTTAGGCTCTGGATTAAAACATGGTCCACATTGTATCCCGAAAAATTACAGTGTTCCCATGGGATACTATTATTATCTGATATAGCAAAATATGGTTATATGTGTGAAAGTGATAACTTAAATAAAGGTATAATGAATTAAAAAAATATATAATAACCTTTAAAGTTTAAATGCACTTAAACTTAATAAGTTATTTAATAAAAATAATAGACATGATTTTCTTATGTTTTTTGCAATTCTGTTCCACGATGAAGCTGAAAAAAATATTTAATCAAAATGTATGATATTGCTATATTAAAAGCAATCATTTCTAAAAATAAGAAACGATGCATGCAAGTGGAATGATTGCATGTTGCATTTTTAATATGCTGCGATTATTGTGATCTTTATCTTTCAATTATAAAATGTCGTACACGTTGTTTCTCCACAAGAGTTATATTTCATTATAATATATCAGTTTCATTATCCTACACGTTTATTTTATGGAGAAAATAACTTTTAAAATTAAGAATATCCTGTTGTAGAGTCCTTGAAATTTTACCAGAAAGTAGGTAAAACATAGATGTATCATAATAACTGAGGTACACTACGGCCGCTGTATCTTGACGGGTCTGAACATAGGCTCTGCGAACTTTAGCGCATGTGCAACTCGTGAAGAAAACTGTTATTGTATTATTTTTTTATACCCATGTAGTAATAAAATTTCCCTAATACAGTTGACCAATTAGTACAAATAAAATAAATACGAAAACACTTAGAAACAGTTATTGCGCAACCTTCTGCGCGAAGTTCAAACTCGCCAAGATACATCGGCCGTATTGTAAAACCTATCTAAACTCTGAACTGTTAAATCTTCAATAATTATTTAAATTTACACTCATAAAATATTTTATTAAAAACATACGATTTTCAATAGCTGTATTCCGCGGAAAATAGAGCTTGTTAGCGCTTACTAGCGCTTAAGAGTGCGCTAGTCAACGGCTCGAACTCAGTGCTGCGCGCGGGGAAAATGCTTGTTATTTCATCCAATATTGGGGAAAAAAGGATATACCCATAAAATAGTAATCTATACTAATAAGAGAAGCTATACTGAACACATTTATGCAGCTGTGTAAAGTATTTTAGAAAAGGCGACTTCAAATTACGCAAATCGACAGTCAGCTGTTGGTGTTTTATGAAAAAATTATATAATATTTTTGTCTAAAGTAAAATTATCTCACTTGCTGAATAATTGAACCGTGTCGGTATTTGCTTGCTTTTTTATTATCATTCTTCATTTAATTTTTATGTACGTTCAAAGTTGCGCTAAAAATGCGATGTTTGGAGGCTATTATCTTTTACACTAATTTGAATTTCAGAAATATAAGCAAATACCGACCTAGATAAGTGTCATAAAAATCGATATTACGCTAGAATTTGGGTCTACAATGTTTGACTTTGGAGTAAATCACCAACAGCGTTTGTATGGAGAAAAAACCGACTAGCGCAGCCTTAAGAAAATAAAACGGATTATCGGCCGACACGTTTGCTAACTTCAATACTGCTAACATAATCCGCCATTTTGCTTATTTAATTCCAGCGGTCGCCATTTTGCTTACGTTTTTTTTTGTTAGCGCTATTTTCCGCGGGACACAGCCAATCTATAGTGGCCTTTTCAGAGAAAATACAGGTTCAAAATATTATAAGTTTAAATATTTGTGACTGATGGATATCAGTATTATACGAGTACTATCATCCTTCCTTGATAATGCTATAAACGCGAAAGTTTGAATGTATAGATTATTGTTACTCTTTTACGTACTAACTACTTAATGGATGTTGATGAAATTTTGTATGATAGTGGTTTAGGTTTCGCATTAAGCCATTAACACATTACCATATTTTATCACAGAAAATTATACGGTTCCCATGAAATTTCTTCTTGCTCGTATAAAGTCGCGGGCAATATCCTCCTATAATAAGTAATAAATGTTTGTGAGGATGGATGGAAGAATGTTAGTGACTCTTTCACGCAAAAAACTACTGAACGGATGTTGATAAAATTTGGTATGGTAGTAGATTCGGCTCTGTATTAACACATAATATGTCATGGGATACTCATCCCAACTTACCTGTCCGGTTCGGTCCGGTTGTGGTATAGTATACGCCATACGGGATGCAACTCCGGCTTCCCTAGCTATTACTGTCCTATCCCTTGCCCTCCTGGGAGGTAATATCCTACTTCCCACTCTAACTTACCAATCTCACTTTCCACACCACCTATCCTTCCCTTTCCCTATTCCTACCCTCTCTACCAATCCGTGGGAATACAATGGATAATCATAATAATAATTTAACTATCCAAAATGGCGGCGATGTGGTTCGCCATCCATCACATCTCGTTTCTCGCGGAGGCGAAAAGCGGACCATGGAGAGCCGCTTCTCTATGTTGAATGTAGGAGGAGAATGGATGGTAAGAATAAAAGTGAATGAAGCGAAACAAGTGTGTAAGGATCGTAGCAAGTGGAAAGAAGTTATCTCTGCCTACCCCTACGGGATAAAGCCGTGATTAGCCTATGTGTTAATACATATGTATGTATGTATTAACACATAGGCTACATTTTGCATACATACTGTATTTGCGTGGGCGGAGCCGCTGCTAAAAGTAACATAATATAAACGTTAATTCTGAGACATGTTGATTGTTAAACGAGACCATAAATCAATCACTTGTCACGTAACAATAAGGATGTGATTCAATTGTTGAATAAAGAAAGCGTAATCAGCAATTATTAAACAAGACACGTATTATTGTTTTTGCGGAGGACAGGTTGTACCAGACGGGTTCTCTTATTTGGACCGGTTGTAAAAAGTGCTGGGAACGGGTGACGTTGTAGGAAGAGAGGTGGTCCATAAAAGGTACCTTGCGTGACTTGTTCGTAGGTCAGGGATTTTGTTCTGTAATCGATATTATATGTATCATTACGATTGTCTTATATCTGTGTTGTTTAGTGCTTACTACAGATTGGACTTGAATAGAATTCAAAGTAAAGTATTCAAGTAAAAGTTACCGAAGATTTGACAAATAAATACGTTATAATTAAACTGCGAAAAGCAAATGTCAAAATGTCAAGATGACATAACATGTCAAAACAAGTCGAGATTTGACATGTTACCCCAAACAACCCCAAAAGTGGGACAGTTTAAGTATTAACTCTTTTTGCCTCGACTGTAATAAATCAATTACGGATGCTACGGGCACATGATGAATGGGCAAGCAGTAGGCTTATATAAAGACGTTTAGGCAAAAAAAATTGTCATACTCAAAGTAAAAAATCATCTCATATGGGTGACTCTCCGCAAAACGCAACTCGCGCATATAATGAAAAAAAGTCTATGAGTCATTCTGTATCAAGTTTATTCAATTTTTTCGCAAGATCGCACGTGTATTTTTTCGGGATAAAAAGTAAATAGACTATGTTTTAATCCAGAGCCTAAACTACTTCAACACCAAATTTTATCGAAATCCGTTTAGTAGTTTTTGCGTGCAAGAGTAACAAACATCCATCCATCACTTTCACGTTTGCAATAGCATTGTAGGATCATCTTACAAATGCTTACATTAACAGTGGTAATTGAATGGGAAGATTCATTTGCGCGTACGAGTATGTTGGTAATTCGTTAAATGAAATCAGACTGCGCCCGGGCCGTGAGAGCGAGCGTTATTTTCATTTGAGTATCTCCTTTCAGATGAGTAACGCATAAGTGATTTTGACAGTCCATTTTCTTTTCTAACGAAATGTAATTAAATACCGATACAGAAGTCGAAAGTTTGAGTGCCGTTGCATGCCAACTATGGAAATTTACTAAATACTAGAACCTAATTATATTTTTAGGCTCAAAAGCACTAACTACACACTATCTTTTGGTGTATTTCAAAACAACACATTTAACTTTTTGAATTCGTCTATAAATATTATCTACAAGGAAGTGAAAACTGAAAGATTAGAAAACTACAATGTAATTTCTAACAATTATTTCAGTTCACGAACTAATTCAAGAGTGATTCAGTTCGCAGTCACGATCGCTTTCGTTCGAGATATCGTGTAATTATCTATTTTCTAACCGCACTACAAATTGCAACAATGGCGAATCACGATCAGCACTGGGTTATTTGCTGGTAAAGTCGCGGAAATTGAATGTTTACAATTATATTGTAAATTATTTTTGAAATCGGTCGTGTTACTTATTATCACCTCCGACTAAAGTTACTAATTATTCTACGTTATCACTTAGAACTACATGAGAACGAATAATTTAGTTAGATCAGGAATCGACTCTCGCTATTTTTGTCGAGACTATTTTTTTTCACAGCTTCAAGTGTCCGAAGACTTCAATATCTACATGGTTTTTATTTCAACTCGATAAATCTACGCGTTCCCGAAATAAAGGGTATTAACAGAAAGACAGACGGACGTACGAACAGACAACAAAGTGGTCTTATAATTATTATTAGTGTTCTATTTTTTTTATCTACGGAACCCAAAAACTGAACTTTAACTACGCTAACGAGCAGAGGCGGCGTAAAGCGTGGGCGACGTGGGCCACCGCCTACGGCCTCGCGGTCCAAGAGACCCCACGAACGCAAATATAGGCTAAATTTGTATAACACCATTTTTTACGGTAACTCTTACACTGTTAGAGCTGCTCAGCTGTGGAATGCTCTGCCTGAAGACGTGCAGCAGAGCCCAACAGTGGGCACGTTCAAAACAAGGCTGAAGAGACACTATATTATGTCATATCTATGAATATTAATATATAATTAGTATATGTAGGTTTATGTACGTATGTTTTGGTATGTATTTATATTTTTATGTATTTTTATTTTAAAATATAAGTTATTATGTATTATCATTAATTAATATTATTACTTATATAACTATTCGATGTCTTGTTCTTCGATGTTTCCTTTATTCTCTTGTGTACTATCTGTGTCCGTTTATCTGGGGGCACGGCAGTGCCCCCGCCAAGTCGAGCGCGAAGCAAACACTGCCGTACCATCCTTTACTGGAACCATTTCGCCGCATTTTCAGGCCCCTATTTGAGAACCTCTGGATAAGACCAGAACGCAGAAATTTTCGTCATCCAATAAGCTATAATCACGTACTTAAAATCCAAAATTTCAAGTCTGTAGGTCATTTAGTTCCGAAGTTAAGCGAAAGCAAACTTTCGCATTTTCGACACTCACTCACTCACTCACTCACTCACTCATGATCATCAAAATAGAACTAGTACTTCCCATAAACTTAGAGAGCTGAAATTTGGTACAGAGTTGGGGTTTAATGGCCACATAAAGGGAAAACCATAAAAACTAGGATAATCGATCTGGGGGCACGGTAGTGCCCCTGCCAAGTCGAGTGCGAAGCAAACATTCTTTACTGGAACCATTTCGCCGCATTTTCAGGCCCTTATTTGGGAACCTCTAGATAAGACCAGAACGTCGATCTGGGGGCACGGCAGTGTCCCCCCAAGTCGAGCGCGAAGCAAACACTGCCGTACCATTCTTTACTGGAACCATTTCGCCGCATTTTCAGGCCCCTATTTGAGAACCTCTAGATAAGACCAGAACGTCGATCTGGGGGCACGGCAGTGCCCCCGCCAAGTCGCGCGCGAAGCAAACACTGCCGTACCATTCTTTACTAGAACCATTTTGCCGCATTTTCAGGCCCCTTTAATCTACTCGAACTTTATTCTACTCGAACATTACACAAATTAAATAAACAAATTACACTAAAATCTAGGAAAATAAATCAATATGCCCACGTTTCTACAAAAAGAAGTGAAATCCCACCAAAAACATTCTGTAAAAAACTAGCCAAGTCTCGATGGAGCTGCTTGTTTATCTCTAAAAAGTAATGAAATCTAGACAAAATCGTGCCAAGTCTAAGGTTCCTTACTGCGGGTTCTTTATTATTATAGTTAATGTTGTGTGACTTGGCCGTTGAAGGGCACACATGGGTACAAAAGGGGCTCCATGACACCATTGCTCCAATACGTGTGTTGTACAATCAAAAACAGCCTAAAATGAGACACTAGCGTCCAATTACCAATACCAGTATGGGCTATTATCTCGCTTAACAAACATAGGTAGTTCCAAATGTAAACAAAATTGACTTGTACCCACTAAAGTATAAAGAATGTTCAACGGCCAAGTCACTCAACATTAACTATAATAATAAAGAAATCGCAGTAAGGAACCTTAGACTTGGCACGATTTTGTCTAGATTTCATTACTTTTTAGAGATAAACAAGCAGCTCCATCGAGACTTGGCTAGTTTTTTACAGAATGTTTTTGGTGGGATATCTCTTTCAATATCCTGTCGTAGGTCTGCTGGCAGAGATCTCTTATAGAGATAAGCACACCTATGTACATTCATCACTGTGTTGTCTGAGTTTAATTGTAAAATTTGTGTACATAAAGAATAAATAAAAATAAATAAAATAAATAAATTTGAGTATCAAACATTTTTTTCTCTCAACAAAATCCGTCCTCTTGCGTAATCCAACAGGGCGCCTCGCAAAATATATCTTGCCCACATCAAGTTTAGGTCTTGTCCCACCACTGCTAACGAGTGAACTATAAATGGAGTTTCATACTTATCGAATTTCATCTAAGGGTCAATTCAGACCGAAAGGTAGAATTCCGAAGCACGCGACGCGCGACACAATACCGCGGCGGCGACCCGAGACCGAAACAGGGTCGCGGAGCCACTGCTTAGTATGAATGAGGGTTTTAAATTCGTGACATCTGGCCCTCTAGTCAAGATACAATCGATAATTTCGACGGCGAAGTTCGAAATCAAAAATGTATGGGATTTGACATAAGTCATCGCTAAGTTTTTTTTTTCCAAAAACATAATATACAATATTCAATTAACCTATATATGTGCGCCACAAACCGAATCGGTTTATCTGGGCACTATAGGTCACACAAACACGTACGATTTGCTTACAAAATTTAAATCATTATTATGTATTACAACATATTATACATACTGCTTAAACTTACAATGACATACAAAGAATTTACATTTTTAGTTATGTTATATATTTTTCTTTATAGTCCATATTAATTAAATATTGTTTTAAATCTTTACGAAAATTCTGCTGATTAACAATTTTATCTTGCAATTTTGGGGGTAAGCTGTTAGCAATTGTTGGTATTATATTTCTTAACATTCTAGAACCATACACAAGTGACATGTCGCTTGCGATACCTTACGTCAAATCCTATACATTTTGTTTTCGAACTTCGCCGTCGAAATTATCGAATGCATCTTGACTAGGCCTTCTGATAGCTTTTTGACACGACAAGAACCGTCGTGCTACCAAGCGCCACCTGGTGACAGAAAAAAAAATCGAAAATTCTTATTGCGCGTTTTTGATACCACTTACGCCAGATGATGCATTATGTGTGCTTCGGGTCTGCCCCCAAACGGCATAAAAAATATCAAACACCCTCATTTATATGGAGCACTAAACAATCCCCGCGACCGGATACGTCGCCAAAAAACCAGGTAACCGCCTGATTCGCATGGCTTGCTGGTCACAGTCGCGGGTCATGGTCTCGCCTCTCGGTCGCATAGATCATATCGCCTACCTTAGACCTAAGTGATGGATCGGAGCCGTGCGATAGAGATCGGTGTCCGACAGATTTTCCACGTGTCTTGGCTCCGATATTGCCGGCTCGTCGGGTAGATCAATGTGATTTAAAATGACGTCACTAGAAACGTCATTATTTGTGCTTGCATTGGTGTGTGTCTGTAGAGTTTCCTTTCTCTTCCTCAAAAGTCTGTATAATAAATTAATTGTTTCAAGATTTTTATTGCAATTGCACGATTATCATCATCATCATCGAGCCACAACTAACCCGTCCTGACCTCTAGACCTCGACCCTCCCGATTCCAGTGATACCTCGAGTGAGGTATCACTGGAATGGGGATAACGAGCCCTACATATTTTTGGCTCCATCAGATTCCCCAAAATTGCTGATATACCCCCAAAAATCTGAAGTGCACGATAGCGCAATAATGAATACTGTATTTTACCAAATAAATGATAGTACTTTTATACTGATAATTAAAGCAATTCGTGCAAAATTCTTCCCTAACCATTCCATAATATAAAAAATGCACAATGTTAATATTCAAGTATTTACTTCTGCCGGCACTTCCGGAGTGCAACCCGTTGTTTTTTTTTTGGAAGGTAACATAAAAAACGTATGAATTTACAACAACAAAATCCATTTTTAATTAAACATCAACAACACACGGTCTGTTTAAGTGCGTATTTAATATTGATAAGTAACTTAGACCAATACTTATTATTATTTTCCTTTCTAACTTGATAATGATTACTGACTTCATCGTAATTATTACTTACTTAATCGCTTACTGATCATAACTTCCGAATAATTGCTTATTGCATTGGTGCATAAAACGCACCTGCTCTCAAAGTGAAAGTGTTGATAATTAATTAAGTTAAATTTGTTGTTCATCAAATTCCAATGTAATTGTTAGCTCACAAATTATCTGGAAAATCTGAGGTACTATTTGCTGTTAGAAGTCACACGATTCTAGATTTTTTCTCTTACCTTAGTATTTTTCGGAAAATAAGGAATATCATATTATATAGTATTTTAGTATAACAATATAGAATTGTGCTAAATATTATCATTGTTCTGTCGACATATCGGATACACTTTTATTAACCGACTTCCAAAAAAGGAGGCGGTTATACGTTCGGCTGTATATGTGTTTGTATGTCCAATAATTATTAAACTAAGTAAGTATATAATAGTATATAGTTAATAATCTATGTTAGTCTGTAACAGTCTTATTAATAAAAATTGCTTATTCTTCTCTTACTCCAAAGTTACACCGGGAGTAGTTAATTCTAGATTAGTCACAGAATAGCTACGTGTTAATAACGATATTAATAAATACGAAGTAGGTTCGGAGTAACAATACAATTCTTACACTGGGATTAAGGTGTATGTTATGGCAACACACATGAAAAGAATGAACAAAATGAACTAAAATGAATGAAATGTCGATTAAAAAGACACTGACAGTTAGCTAAATTTTGAAATTTGACACTTTTATTTGACAATCATAACCTGTCAAGCGCCTTGACACTCTTTGACAGATTATGCCAACAAGCGTCGGGCCTTTTTGCCCCCAAAAATTAATTTTCCTTACATTCTCCCGCAATTTTTTTCGCGATTTTTTTTCGCAATTTTAATGTTAATAAGTAAATAAAACCTATGGATGATGTATATATTTAAAAATATAATTAGATTACGTAATATAAAAACACATTTATAAAAAATTACAGTTATTAGATTCAGTATAATTAAGTACCGATCCACTTGAAAGTAAACATTTCAATTAACGTAAACACTTGCACTGATTGTTTACTATTGACTTCGTTATTGACACTCAAGTGGGAACATGCCAAATGATACCTCATCACAGAACACACATTACGGAGAGGAAGGAGGAGGACGACCTCATTCCCTCATGACAGATGCACGGAGTACCAACCTCTATAAATCATAAGACGTTTCCCGTCGTGTTTTTCTTCAAGATTATAATGTTTTAATGTGAATAAAACATATGCATGTTATATATATTTAGAAAGGTGATTAAATTTCCTAATTGATAACATAATTGGAATTAAGAAAAATACTAGTTTAATAAAAGAAATCTTGATCCAAACACGACACACGACTTTTTCTTATATTTTTATTGCAAATCTAAACTAAGGCCAAATTTATGTTTCTATATAGTAAAATTTGCTTAATTTACGTAGGTGCACACATTATATATAAAATTTTAATTCAAAAACCGATATAAAATAAGTTACAGTTACCTACTATAAAATTTTCAGTCCAATTTCGATTCCCGCGATTTTTATTTCTCCAAATTATATTGTTATAATTTATGTACTACCTATGCATGTGATATATATTTAAAAAGTAGAATAGATTTCCTAAGTGATGACGTAAATGGAATTTAGAAAAATACTCATTTAATAAATGGAATCTTGATACAAACACATAAACTTCGTCTTTTTTAATATTTTGTTTTAAAACTCAAATAAATATAAAATGTATGTTTCTATACAGTGAATGTTGCTTTATTTACGTAATTGGATATATTATACATAAAAATTTAATACAAAAACTAACAAGGATTGGAGTAAAACTAATTACAATTACTATGAAAAATATCTGACATAGTACATATTTTGATTGCTCAATAAACTGTAACTGGGACATAATTAAATACATATTTTTATATTTTTATACATTTCAGGATGTTAAATATTACAGTAACTCATTATTTTTTTACAATGTACAATAAGGGAACTCCCTCATTGAACCCTCCGAAACTAGGCCTATTTTGACGGTAATGTCTTACAAAAACAATCATAGTAATAAATTTACTTATTCTTATCCATATATTCTATTCGTAGACTCTAGAATAAATACCGTTCTAATTAAATTTCTACTAAAATGTTCAATTCAAAATGCATTTCACAAGAAAATCATAAACTCACTATGAAATAAAATAGCAATAAAAACGTATATTTTTCATTCGATTTTCTGAAGTAATTTGTAGTAGATTTATGGAAAATACTTAGTATACGCATAAAAAACTTAATATTAATTACATAAATGTATAAATTATGTGGTACAAACAAACCACTTATAAATTAGAAATTTATTCTATGGGCGTGCCCAGCTTGCCACCAGGCAGCAAGCGACGCTTGAGAGTCATGCTGTCACTTGCTGCAAGGCAGCAAGGGACGCTTGAGAGGTTAACTATCACAAGCGAACAATATGTAAAATCTGTATTTCTCTTGTTGAAATCAAAATAATGGTTTTAGAATTTGTGCTATTTTTTATAAAATGTTATATAAAAAGGGTTATTGCGAGGCTTATACAATTTCACATGCCTTATTAATGGTAATATTTCTTTAATTTCTTCTATCATTCTCGAATCATCAATGAAATAATCTCTGTTCATTTTAATCCACAATATTTGCAAAATCAGACACTAGTAAGTACTTGAACGAACACCAAACAAATATGAAAATATATTTAGGTGATATTTAGTATAGATATCTTAAAAGAAGTTGGAAATACAATACAAATCTATGCTTACTCAAGCGTTAAACCATGTGGCTCCACGGAGTAACTTTTACTCCGGGAGTAAATTTTTATTAGTTAACTCCGTCCTTACTCCTAGTTTATTAATACCATAATTGCCTAATCTTTGCGTAAGTCTTGGAGTAAAGTTATTCTGATGCTAATCATAGTTTATTAATAAGGGGGTGTATGTTATCTAATCCCGCATTTACAACATAGGTAAAACAACAATAAACAGGACCGAAACCGTGTAACCAATTTCTAGAATATATTAGCTCTGTCGTGGCCGTAATATATGTTAGTGGCGTCACCATGTCTGAATCGAAAATCCGGACTATTCTGCTAGATTAGATCATTTGGTAAGGAAGGCCAAGGATAAGGAAAAGTAAGAGATTAATCAAACACGAGGCATATGTAGAGAAAGAGCCAAAAGAGAATTAAAAACCGAACATTAAATAAAAAGCTTGTGTCCGACTTTGTCCTACCTCGTGGTAACCCTGTATATTAATCTAGACCTGCGTGAAACATGGGCATCCATTTTCGTTGTACGTTTAATAGCTAATTTCTCATCTGTAGGCGCGGCGTATTACATTCCAAATTAATTACAATAAGTGTAGCGAATCTTGCTGGGAAAGTTACTTTCAATGAATTAACTGTAATATCTAGTATGAGGTCCTAATTAAAGTTGTCTGAGGTTAAAATAACAACTTTGGTAAACTAAAAGGGCTAACTTTGATAAAGTTTTTGTTTAAAACTTACAAATTGAATTAATAGTCTGTTTTCATGGTTGCATCGTTTCTCTGTATCTGCTACGAGATAGTAGCTTATAAATATAGACTCAAAGACGAGGAAAATGGGGGTTCTAAATATTTTTGAATTTTTAAGCTCCATTTTCCTCTACGTTTATATATTTTTCTCTCTAAGTCCCGATTTCACGCTAAACGCGGATTCGATCTCTCTATATCTCTCTCTCTCACATTCAATGTAAAAAAGCGCGGCTCAGCGTCAAATGTCATTTTAATACGCTTGTAAAATTGGGGCTAATGCTAATGATCCGGAATCCGGTGGCCCCGGGAAAATTCAGAGCACTGAAAAAAGCACTCTGCGCTGATAGAGCTGAATATGGAACACACAAGTGTCAAGTCTAAGGTCAATGTCGACAATCGACACTCATGAGCTCGATTTTCAACTCTAGTAGTCCAGAGTTCTATTATCAATGCTCTGAATTTTCTCTGGTCTTCCAGATTCCGAATAATATAGTCCCAGCCTAAGTATCATAAAAGAAGTACTCTACATTACCGTATCGAATAGCTATAATATGTATCTATCAATAATGGCAAAAAAAACCTACCAACATAAACGTATATATGATAGTAAAAAGTGTCTCTAGTTAAATGACCCTTACAGAGGAGATTTTTGGGGCTATTTTGTCATTCATTTGAAGTATGGTGAAGACCAATACGGCGTAACTTTTTATTGTATGAAGATTTGTTCTGTCAAATGTACGCCCGCGCCATATCTTGAGTTTTGAAATTTTTGCCTACCAAATAACATTTAAGTTACAAATACAAAAAGTTATGTAGGATAGTATGTAATTTTATCCCACGGTATGGTGTGTCAGAACAACTTGACACGCGGCGGGGTAACTCGACCCGCGGGTCACGCTGACTCCACTGTGTTATGACAACTATGTAACATGAGTATTCACTTTATTAAAAATAAAAATAACATGGGTTATAAATCAGCTGAGGTGTAGTATAATTCAATGTTAACCGAACCAAAGAACCAACGCTGCAAGCTCTACACAACTTGGCTGTGCAAAATCGGCGAAAGTTTAAAACAAAATGCTCAAAATTTGTTGCTAATTTTTTATTTGCCATCGATGGGAAACATCGAAATTGATTCATACGAATCATTACTCTTGTACAATTCTGTTGCTGACATGCCGTCATTGCCGCGTCATATTACCACGCCAACATACCATGTAGCTAGTACTACCTACTTTACTAGCCTACTAGGCCTTAGATGCTTCACAAAGTGCAGCAAGCACAAAACTATAATTTTATAATTTCTACTAAAAATGGTATACACTTGTAATACAGAGACGAACTTCAGTATTGTAAAGTTTTGACCCACATTGTGCCCTCCCATAACCATCATTAACCCTTCTTCCGCTGCCAATTAATATTTATCATTTAACAAGCCAACAGCAGCTTCAGTGATTCAGCGGACGAGCTTCCTGCTACCGGTACGTGCTTTGAACTTCTGAGTGAAATTAAATCATAACAAGATATCATTTGAGAGCTTCGGCTTCTAGCACGTTAAATAAACTTGATGTTAAGTAAGAAGAACCGAACATTGCGACAATACAAACATGCTACTCCTTTTTGGGAGTCGGTTAAAATGCAATACATTATTATATTTACTCGGTATTGTTGTAAGTTGAGAGAGTAACGTTAATTTTAAAATACGCGAAACGGCCTGAGTAGACATATAATTTTTCCATTTCAATGGGGAGTTAAGGCTTGTAAAGTTAGAGACCTATAGCTCTATATATAATCTCGACTCGGCAATGATATCTAACTAATTTAACACAAATGTTTACGTCATTTTCCTTGGGGTTATTTGCCCAAAGTTTAAAATTCAGTCACAAAATACAGACCACACAACCATAAACCAAAGACAACAACCAAGAAAACATTGAAAGAAGTTGAAAAAACAAACATTGCGATGTGGGGAAATAAAAATAACGAGTTGTACAAGCGCGAGGCACGAGAGCTCTTGAGGCTGAAGTGGGAAGAGTATACTCGCGTGCGGTCCGCGTATCGGCTGATGACCTCGCCATGATAGCTGGCATTTGGTACAAGAGCCCAAATATTGGAACTACCCCTTCTAAATCTGCGTGGATTGGTACAAACTCTGATAGTATGCGTGATATGCCTGCCTAAAATTCTAAAATTTTACTTACTATTATAAATGTGAAAGTTTGTGAGGATGAATGGATGGATGGATGGATGGGTGGATGTTTGTTATTCTGTCACGCAAAAACTACCAAACAGATTTTGATGAAATAGTTTAGGCTCTGGATTAAAATATCCCTAAAAAATACAGTGGGACACTTTATTTGCGCGAGCAATGCCGCGGGCAAAAGCTTGTCTTTACATACTTTAAAATAAAGTCGCTTCCTTAACTCTTCACTTAGATCTTTTAAACTACTCAACGAATTATAATGCAGTTTTCGGCAATAGATAGAGAGGTTCAAGAGGAAGGTTACAACTTACAATACATTGCAATATATGGACAAAGCATTGCATTGCTAAGCCGGAGTGGGTCGCTAGTATATTATACACAGCATCCAGTTACCTTACATTGAACACATATCACGTAGGTAAATGCTACGAATTTGTAAAATGTTGAACTTCAATCTATATTAAGGTTCAATCCGGCCCTGTACCTCATGGCGATCAATATCAGTATTTATGTGACAGCACTCAACAGAACAAAGCCTTTAACCTTTTGTTTCTGATCGCCGGTTACGTTAACTGACGATTAACTCGTTAAGTTTATCTCAATCTCGATATTATCGAGCTTTAATGATCAATAACTGTCAATATACAATTATTGTTCTCAGTAACACAATATAAGTATTTTTATCAAGGTGTTATTTTGATATTTCTTTTGGCTTTTTACTTAAATGGGTTACTGTTTTCACTTTCTTTATAAATAATTTACTGTTTTAACAATTTTCGAATCTCTCCGACTAATAAAATGTATTCTTCTTGTTTCAGGTAAATTGGTTGTTCGTGTATCAGTTTGAACGAACTGCGAACTTCGATATCAAAAATAATATGTGTAAGTTATAGAGTGTAAGGGTCAGATGATACCGCGACGTGCACGTGACGCGATGTGGTGCTGCATTTTAAATAGTGTATGTAAGGAACGATATCTGGCATTGAATAATATTAGACAAACTTCAGAAAAGTCTTGTATTTTCATAAAATGGTAAATATTTTGAAGAAATGTATGAGGAAATAATAAAATCCTAAAAATAATCTCTTTCCTCAATAATTTGGGACACACTTTCCGAAAATTTGTGTTTCGTACTACCGAAACTATTGAATGGTGCAATAATACCTACCTACAGGATGTACTTATTTTCGTTCAAAATCTATGGGTTTAAATCCTGGTTAGGAAAAAGTTGAAACTTATACGAATTATTGGTGTAATTTGACTTCTAGGTGACTACCAGTATATATTAAATTCTACCAAATGTCCTTAGTACAACGTAATTAAATAATGAAAATTACAAAAAGCTCCCAGAATGTTCTAGAAACGCCTCGCATAACCGCTTGTAATTACCGCAATTATCATACATTTATCACACACATTCTGACATTCCCTCCGTACAATTTATTCAAGTATTTTATGTGCCTTATTTAATTATGTCCCATTTGATATACTTTGAAGAGCCGGTAATGGTTGCAAATTGTAAATGATAACATTTTTCTACTTTTCAGTATAGAAATATCTCAGCTGCAGTCCAAAATCTTATTTTTGACTAGCATTAATTGCCTACGGCGCGGCGTCGCGTCGCCCGCGTGAAATTAAATTTTAAATTTTCATCCCGTTCTACTTGAATTTTGAAAAATCCTTTCTTATTTTGGCCAACAACTGTTGTTATCATTAGGTACAAAATATATTTTATACATATTAACATACAGTATCTAATGCCAATAACAGCTATCCAACTTAATACAATATTATGATCAACCAGAAGTAACAAAAGAGAAGAAGAAGAATAAAAACAAGTTAAGAAGGAACAAAACCAAGAAACAAAACATCCTACGATCATAGGATCTCTATAGATAAGGCTCTTATATAGATAAGAGCTACGAAATTGTGCATATTAAATTCTATCACTTAACTAGTGGACGAATAATAGATATTAATCATATTTTACTTATAAAATAATATATATAATACTAATTAAAAAAGAAAAATATTTAATCGCTGCCGCTTTCCTTACACTTTAACCTTAAAGTTTTACCGCTGTACTTAACACTTAGTACAGCGGTTAAACTTTAAAGATACCTATTAAGTTTACTATATTAGCAACAATTCCATCGTAAAGATGGTGGGTGTAGATAATTTTCTTTTTAATTATGAATGTGAAAAATAATAAAAAGCGTTTTACCCACGCGCCGTGAGAGCGACTGTAAATTGTAGAGCATATATTGTTTACGAACAAAAACGCGGGATTTACCTAAAAAAGCTGCTGAATAGAGTTAAGAAAGTCGTTAAATCGGTCACTTGTTCACAATTGTATGGCGGCGGTGAAAAATATTGTGGTAAAAGTAATGCTAAATACCACATGCCAATATAGTAATAAAGTGGTTTAGTACTGGGCACTGGCAAATGGCAATAAATGAAAATTAGATCCAACATTTTTATTATTTTTTTAAGTCGCGTAGTAATTGTATGGGGGATAAAGGGAATTATCAAAATCGGTCCAGAAGAATCGGAGCCTATTCGATGCAACAAACAAACACACTTTTCCTCTTAATATACATATAACTATAGATGACCACTGAATATGTAGATCATGCATAGATAGAGCTGTTCATAACTAAAACTTTGTGAAAAGAATATAACCCGATTGGTGATTACGTAAGATAAATAGCTTATGTTATCCAGCTTATTATTACGACTCTATTGACACCTCATTAATTAAAATCGGATCAGTAGTTTAGGCGCTACGGTGGACATACATACATACATAGACTGCCAAACTCATTACCCTTCCTTTTAGCTTCGCCGTAGTCGGGTAAAAATTGCATAAGTTCATATTATTTTTCATAAGGAATGTTTTAATAAAAGTGGTTTGCTATCAATAACGTACTGACAGACTTTTTACCAGTGCCTATTGTATGGTTTGAGGTTTAAAAAATAAAAAATCAGTATCGCAATAACAGCACTTACAATGTAACAATACTCCCCATCTTTTCCGATCGAGAACTGTTATTACAAAGTAAAGTCATATTTTCGCTTTTTTATCTTCTGTAATTTAGCAACAAAGTAATGACAAAGTAAAGTAGGACTGACTTAATTTTACATACAACATGTGGCACAGATTATGTTTCTGGTTTATTTTTATGTTAAATTAACAACTAAACTACGTAAAATTGAAACAAACTTTTGAATTAAAATCCATCCATCCATTTAAAGCTGATGCGTTTTATTTTCTAGTTTCTAAATATTTCCTTAAAAAATCTTGCTCAGTCTCTGTAATTCAATTACTCTGCGTCCATCGTTTCAGGAAATGCCAAAGAAAGGAGTAAAAAGCGAATGAGCAGGAAACGTGTGGCAGGTGCGCCCTGTCCTGTCCTGTCCGAGACGATATTATTGGGCCCCCTATTTCATATAATGTAACCAGTTTCACTGGGACATTGTGGACAAAAAATTATTGTATAATATGACATTGTAAAGGCAAGAAACTGTTAGTATAAAATTTATATTTGGACACTATTACTTGTGATATTAATTACTCTTTGACACTATGCAATTTGACGACCACTGTGGCTCAGTGGTTCAGCGCGTTGGTGCTCAAGCCGGGGGTCGCGGGTTCAAATCCCGCCGAAGGAACAAAAATGTTTTTCTGTGTTCCTGGGTCATGGATGTGTATATAAATAATATAATAAAAATCTTAAATATGCGTATAGTATAAAAGTATTAAATATATTTCCGTTGTCTGATACCCGTAACACAAGTTCTTCGAGAACTTACCACGAGATCAGATTGACGTGGTGTGAAGGGTCCTTAGATGTTATTTAAAAAAAATATGTTCTTTATTTGCCAAGAAGGAAATAGGAATGAGTTAATAGGCTTTTTGCTGTAAGTATACCTACAGTTTAATATTTTAGGGAACACGATGTCAAACACTTTCATAAGAGAATGAACCTTTAAATTCTATTTCATCAGTTTCTACTTCCTGTGAATTTCAAATAAAGATTCATCGGGTGATAATAAATTGACAAAACAATTAATTACGATTCATATCATAATTTCCGACACAAAGAAAGTGTTCAGCAATTTCGAACAGTGCAATTTTTTTACAATTTCAATTTAAAATCTAAATTATGCAGACAATGTGCAGGTGAGAGACACGTCCGCTCGCAGCGATAATTGCACATATTCTACCTCTGTTTGAATTTCGAACACAAAAAGGCGACCAATCAGCCAGCTGGGATGGGCTCGTGCGCCGATTAACGTTAACGGTCCGTTTTTTATACCCGCATTAAAATTATACGTTTATTCAGTTGATTGATTTGTGTTATTCGCAGTTTCACATCTGATAGGATTAATATTTTTTATGTTGCAACAGGTGAAACAAATTAAGAAAGAAACGAAAGATTCCGAGTAAATTGATTATAATTGCTGACTTTAAACCTGATGATGATTTATTGGACTCATCAATTATCATTTTTAAACGATTTTGACCACCTTGCATACCTGTCTAATAATAAATATCGTAGGAGTAACTTATTACTAATATATTCTCTTAATATTTTGATATGGGTTTGTTATATTTCTTTTCTATTAGTGTGTTAAAGACCTAAATCTTCTGTAATTTAGACCTTTTACGGTAGACTATATGCATTACGCATCTTAAAATTAAGAGGATCCTATGTCAACTCTAGGACAGTTCCGAGTTTTGACTTTTGCGCGCTTATTAGATATGGATATCCTAATATAATACGCTCATACCATATCTACCTCTTTTTAGTATAACACATCTATGGTAATTACCTTTAATTTCTTGACTTAGGCATCCCAATAAGGGAAAACTATGTAAACACTGAATCATTATAGTCTTTGTAGGAAGTCGTGCCGACCTGTCTCGTCGTTACACGAGCGTTTTGTGTCCGCAGCACGATGATGACGGCAATAAACAACTCGTGTTAACGTGGCTTAATATTTTTAACAAAAAGCCTTTCCCGGCTATTTTTAGAGCCATTGAAGTTCGCCATTTTGAAGTCAGCAGCACGAGAGCTTTTAAGAAGCTTTGTTACTCGATTCTTTTGTAAGCTGCATAATAGTGTAAAATATTACTAAAGTATAGGTACTTATTTCAGATTAATTTGATATTCGACAAAAGCTTACGAGAAAACACATACCACTTAATTATGAGTTAAGACCTAGTCTTTATAGGTTTACAAAACCGTCGTATTCCCACCAAAAACATTGTCATATTAATTGATACCAATACGATACCATATAATATGACTCGCACTGGCAAAAATAAGATCCCAACATGTAGAGCCAAGTATTTTACTAAATAATAAATAATAATTTTCATAAAGTCTAACTTCATAAACTCTACACCTTAATCAAAACGTGTGGTTTTGCAATTTCGCTATATTCACAATATGGGCGAGCGTAAGGTGAAAAATTGTTCTGTTCATGACATTTCTGTTACTGAAAAACAGAAAAGTCATGAACAGAACAATTATGTTCTTGTAGTAACAAAACGACCAAGTCACAAATTTTTACAAGTATCTAAGAGTTTGTGAAGTCTCTCTTAACCCGGCGTCATTGAGGCAGGGTCAATATGACCCTGCACGTTTTATTTCTGCAATATTTTTCGAAATTATTGCCGTGCTTTGCCGTGTGTCTCAGTAGCTGCCATTACGGATCACCCCCCTACGTCGTGCGCGTCTCTTCAGTCGGCCGGCGCCTGCGCAAGGAGCTACACGTGTGTGAAGTCGCGACCGGGTAATTATGACCCAGCTCAACGGCGACGTTACGTCTTTGTCCCGTAAATTGTTTTCAATTTATTACGTTTTTTCACCTAATTACGCTTTCTTTTTTTAGATAAATATATAAAATGGACTTGGAGGAGAGGGAGCGCCGTCGAATCCTATCAATACTTGAAGAATCTTCAGATAGCGATGAAAATGAGCTTAGTGCATCTGATTGTGAAAGCGAAGACCATGTTAGTGTGTGTAGTGAAGGAAGTGATACCGAACAAGAAGCGAGTGATAGCGAAGATGACATTCCATTAGAACGGTTACGCTGCCAATTTAATCCTCCGGATATGATTGAATCGGAAAGTGACATTTCATCAGATGAACAGGTACGAGGTTCTTTTTATTGTGGGAAAGATGGAACAAAATGGTTTAAAACCCCTTTTCGGCAAAATATTCGCACTCGCCCTGAGAATATTATTACGCAGCAGCCCGGAGTAACACAAGAGGCAAAATCAGCGAAATCAGAATTAGAATGTTGGTACCTTTTCATGACGGATGAAATGCTCAAAATAATACTAAATTATACCAATGACCGCATAAAAGAAAGAATGGCTGCTTGTCCAAATCCATCTAAATATCCATTTATGAAAGAAGTCAACATGAGTGAACTAAAAGCTTTTATAGGTTTACTGTACATAGCTGGATTTCATCGTGCTGGAAGACAAAATTTTAATGATTTGTGGACATCAGATGGCACCGGTGTGGACATTTTTCGTCTTACAATGTCACAACAGCGTTTTCACTTTATAAACAGCTGTATTGCCTTTGATGACAAGTCGACGCGCAATTTTCGAAAAGAGACTGATAATTTGGCTCCTATTCGTCAAATTTTCGAATTATTTACCGAAAATTGTCAAAAAAGCTATGTTATTGGAGAAAATGCAACAATAGACGAGATGCTTGTTGCTTTTCGAGGAAGGGCTAAGTTTAGGCAGTACATTCCGTCAAAACCTGCGAAGTACGGAATAAAAATTTTCGCTTTGGTTGATGCTAAGAATTTTTATATTTCCAATCTAGAAATTTATGCAGGAAAGCAGCCTGAAGGTCCATTCGCTGCCAGCAATAAACCCTTTGACGTCGTTAATCGTCTTGTGCAGGCTATTTCGAAAAGCAATCGAAACATCACATTTGATAACTGGTTTACCAGCTACGAACTCATTGTTCACCTTCTCAAGGAACATAAATTAACCTGTACCGGTACATTGAGAAAAAATAAACGCCAAATACCACCAGAGTTCACAAGAACACGCGCACAGGAGGTTTATTCGAGTAAGTTTGGGTATCAAAAAGACATAACACTTATGTCACATATACCAAAGAAAAATAAAGTTGTTCTGCTTGTTTCGAGCTTGCATCATGACGGCAACATTGATGAATCTAGTGGAGAGAAAAAAAAAGCCTGAGATCAATACTTTTTATAACATAACCAAAGGCGGAGTGGATGTTGCCGACGAACTGTGTGCAACATATAATGTTTGTCGTAATTCGAAGAAATGGCCGTTAACAATTTTTTATGCCATGCTCAATATGGCTGGAGTAAATGCTGGTATTATACGAAATACCAACAATGGATCAAATACAAAACGTCGTCGTTTTTTGAAGAATTTGGGCATAGCACTAGTAAATGAGCACATTTCTTGTCGAAAAGATTCATCGAATCTGCCTCGTGAAATGCGGAAAAGAATGAAGGAATTCACTGGAGAAACTTCTGAAGAACCTCCTAGAAAGCTCATCGGTGTTCGAAGAAGATGCCAAGATTGTCCCTACAAAAAGGATAGGAAGACAAGTCACACATGTAACACATGTCTCAAGTTTATATGCCCTGAACACTTGATTTCTTATTGCAAAAATTGCAGTGAAACCCTCAACAAAAAAGACTAAAAAAAACAAGTTCCTATATTTTTGTGATGTCTAATTCAAAGATCTCTTATTGTAGACTAGATTTAAGTAGATTTTTAATAAAAGAAAGGTTTTATTATGATAAAAAAAGAAGATTTATAAGAGAGTTATGTTTTTTTCACTTAATTAGAAGTGTTTAAGGAGATGTGAAATACACATAGTTTAAGTTGATTTTATTGATTGTTTCTTTGCCAAAGTCTATCTAGTGAAGACATTTTTTAAAATAAATAAAAGAATTTTCAAATAAATAAGTGTTTCTTTTTAATACGAGGTAAAATTTTACAGGGTCACAATGACCCAACTCAACGTTAGTGTAACATTTTTCCGCCACAATGACGCCGGGTTAAACTAAATGGTTTTAATGTTTCTTCAGGTGCTCTTGGGCTAAATCGTCTCATGACTATATTTGTATTTTTTGTGGATTTTGACTAAGTTTATCTGGATATTTTCATATACTTATATAATGAATTTTCTACAAAATGGTTTCGTTAAAAACAAAGTTATACTACTGACGTAATAATATCTATAGAGTATCTACTATCGACAATAAACGTGACATCTTTTCCTAAATGTACAATATTCAAATTACGTAACACATACAGTTAGTTCACAGAAGACGACAGACATCGAAATAATAAGTTGTTTCCCACCTACCGGCTACCGTACCTTCCAATATCTTCCATCTTTTAATTGGATCGTGAGTAGAGTTACAATCAAAATTGCATTTTGAATATCTTTCGCTTCTTAATTTTTTGGGTGTTACAATTTTAAAGTATTTGCTTCTAGTGGTTGTTGAATCTTAACAACATTTTGAAAGGGATATAAACCTTAAAACCTTATTGATAATTATAAAGGCTATACCTAGAGTGAAGTCTTCATATAAATAAAATTAATATTCCATAAAAAAGGGAAAGTAACACATCAGAATAAAGAGTGTTCTATCATCTGAAGTACAAATCAAAAAACGTTTCAATATAAACGTGTTCGATATAATTAGCGATTGAGATTTGCGCTATTCTGGGAGGCTGCCAGCCTGTGACATGGTTCATTCACTAACGATGACTCAGCGATCGCAAAACAAAAGAAACAGAAGCTGTATTTTTATGAAAAAAAGAGAAATTTAATGCGGAGAACCACAAAATACGAGATGTATTATCTAGTTTTAAAAACTATGAAATAGATAGTTATTACATAATTGTGAAGTAGTGTGCACATTGATTTTGTCGCGAACGATGAAACCATTCTATAATCCAGGAGCATAAACCTCCGAATAACCACATATTTGTGACATGGACGTAGGTATAATATATTATTATAGACGAGGCATGTTGAGGCAAAAAGTGTCTCCAGTTAAATGGTCTCATTTTTGAGATTTTTGGGGCCATTTTGACGTTTGAAGTATGGTGTAAACAAGATGGCATAACTTTTTACTGTATGAAGATTTGTTCTCTCAAATATACGTCATAGCCTATCTTGAGTTTTGAGATCTTTGATTTGTGATCACAATCCTGTTTCGCGGACCGAAACTGAAAACAGGATTGTGATCACAAAATATACATATTTACGAGAATTGGTCTTCTGCTTTAACTTCACAAAATGAGTACAATTATTAAAGTTTGTCGCTGACCAATAATATAGGTAGATTAAAGTCTTTAGTGGTCCATTCATAACATAATACCAAATTTGGAATGAACAAATACTTATGCCACTGATTCAATGACTCCACGTGTAGGTACTGGCATTGAGGGCCGTCTGCCAGATCGGATGTTGGCACGGCCGACGTTACGGAATCTACGTTTCCTCAGTTCCTTACGATACATTCTTTGGCTTGTTTGTCCATTTTTTATGAGTCTGTAAAGCCTGTCATACATGTGCTAGTAGAGGAAATTAGAGCGAAGATAGATAAAAGCGAAGTTTATTCGATATAATCGAATTTCTTGACAACCAACATCGTCGCTTTCTTCATGCAATGTTTAATGAGGACGCGATATTATTAAAATATTTGCAATTAAACTAGGTGGCCCGACACACGTTATTCTGTCTTAACTATGAACTAAAATTTCTACCGTTTAAATCTTCCCTGAACTGATACGATTATTTTAAGACCAAAATTAACCAAATCGGTCCAGCTGCTGTTCTCGAGTTTTACCGAAACATTTAAATTGTAATCCATTTTTATATAAAAGACTATTATTGTTGTTACTATTATTATTATTATTAATTATATCTGTATAAATTTAACTTAGTTCCAATTAATATTGATTAACATGCAAATTTAGGCTCCATTTAAGTAGATAATCTTTGTTCCTTCGACACTTATATTTTTTCCGTGCTTTGTCAGTTATTTTAGTCGAATTGTTGAGGATGTAATTTATTTAAATACATTACTAGTAAAAATTCAATATGATACTTATTCTATTATTAAACTCAAACTGAGCCCCAATTCTTGTATTTAACATAGACGTTCAATTTGCATAAAGTGATTTTTAGAGTCTGGTTAATTCAAAACGAATTTGACGTTTTTGAAAATACCATTTTCATGTTTTAACATATTTATCGATACTAAATTGAAACTGTATTAATGATTTAATTAGCAGAATTATATACCTACAGTTTTAGCTTTTAATTGCATTGTGTCAGAAAATAAGATCATATTTATCTTTTATTGTCATGTGTCAGATAGTCATTAGACTATCTGACACATGACAATAAAAGCGTAGACGGTAAATGTAGGGTTTTTAGAACATAATATTATATCTCTATAAATTATGAACAGATGTTTTAGATAAAACTAAGCATCTTGAAAATTACTGCACATCGGACTAATGTACGTAATCCCTTATACAAGGCTAATGTAGCCATGAACACTAATATAGCTGGCGAGGTAAACACATTTTTCTAAGTTCGTTGTCGCTAGTTTCAGGTTATTTTTAGATAATTCGATGTTTAGAGCCGCCTGTCTCGATGATGGATGTCGCGACAAGCCATGATTTACTTTACACTCACATTATTATGCATCTATTTGTTGACTGACATTCATTAACCCGTAAGTGCGCCTATCTTTTGTCAAATGGATAGGCATTTTGCTACCTAATAGCTAATACCTAATTAACAAAACGATAAAAAAACACAAAACATTCCAAACTACTAACTAAGTAGTATGCAAGACAAAAAAAGTTATTTAATATAGATAGGTGCAAAATATAATAGTAGGTATAGATAGTATATTAGGTTTGGTAAAATCAATAACTGATATTTTGGGCATATGATCTGCTGCTGTAAAGACGTTTATGCAGAAAAATAACTGTCATAATCGTTTTTTATTTTTTATTATGGGCGAGTTTGCGTTTTGCCCGAAGTATCTGTAATTGATTTTAGGAGACGTTATATACCTAGATAGGTAGTTATAGACATAATGAAATAAATAAATTAAAGTATTTACAACATGGTAAAATTCACAAAACATTTCCAAGTTCAGCCGCTCAGGCCTCAGAACGTAAAACGAAAAAAGTAGTAAACATTTTAAAAGGTTTAGTCTATGAAATGGTGACTTAATCTCTTTGGGCTACTTGTTTTGCGATAAATGAACCAAGTCATACTGACTTTATCTTATAGTAAACTCAATTATACATTTTAATGCTTTGATGCGCCCGCGCCGCGCGGCCTGACTTACTTTTAATTAAACAATCTTTTATTTTGGGACCTTCATACTTTTAGCGATTTAATTAGTGATGAGAAACAAGATGCTTTATTTTTACTTGGGAAGGAATTTCGAATAACTACGAGTTTTATAAAAATAAAACTATACCTAACGGTCGGGTTATATTTTTTTTTACGTAAATTATTAATTAGCCTATGTTATAGATAGTTCAAGTCATATTTGCGCGCGGCGCTATGTGTGTGTGCGATTGTAATTATACAGCTTTAGTTTGTGTGATAGTCACGCGGCCTAATACCTGTACGCGGCGCTAAATTACCCACACATAGAGCCGCACGCACAAATGAGTAGAATTTTCTGTACCCTGGTTGTTATAACGAATCTATTGACATCTCAATTTTATTAAAATCGGACCAGTAGTTTAGGCGCTACGGTGCCGCGGTGGAACAAATATACATTGTACATAAACTCATATTACATAGACAGCCAATTTCATTATCCTTTTACCCTCGCCGTAGTCGGGTAAAAAAAACCCTTCGAGAAATTAATAAAGTGTGTGGTGATTCGAATGACCTCATTATTTTCTTCTCGTTCGGTCTCGTAAACTTTCGGTTTCATAGTAGATGCTTTTTTTCTGAAATCGCTAATAACTTCGACAATATGAATTTTTGGTGAAAAAGCAATTTCACTGTCTGAGGAAACTGAAGGCTGAGATTGCGGCGTTATTTCGATGATCACAAATGATAGAAAGTCTCAGGATATATTTACCTGAGGCGTGTGTAAAATCCATTTGCCATATCTGCGGTTAACCTTGCACTGATAAACTGCCATTAGTGCCCATCACATAAGTTACAAGAGATAATCGAATGATTCCGCATTTTAACCGTGTGATATTTATTGCCACTAGGGGTTGAGGTCATAAAAATTATGTCTAACATGTTACATTTCTTGAAAGATTATTATTGGTATTTCATCGCATACAATTTAATAAATAGGTTCTAAATTAAGGTATTGATTAACTTTCTAAATAAAAAAAAATCAAATTAAATTTCGTATCCTCACATCCATTTTTATCACTAAAGATGACTTCAAAAAAAGCTAGAACTGAATATTTAACACGCTGCATTAACTTGCCCTGTTTTATGAGGACCGAGGAGAATTAATTGACACAGCTGTTTAGGAGCCCAAAATAAAACAATAGGTTTTGAAACTGTTACGCCATCGTATCCATTTTCATTGTCGGTAAAGCGTTACACAAGCTAGAAAACCGCAGAGCCTGTTTGTCCTAAATGCCTAGCCGCAAAACGACAAATTTCGATGATCTTTAGCTCACCGCAATACACTTACCGCTATGCAGTGTTGCCAGGTGCCTTGCACAATTTATCCGTATATTAAACCGTTAAAATCTGTATAAAATCTGTATGCCCATTTTGCAAGAACTCCGTATAAAATCTGTATAGTAAATGCCTATTTTGCAAGAAATCTGTATAATTAAATAGTACAATTAATACAAGGGAATAAATAATGTGATGATTGTGAATTTACAGTAGGTATACATGCAGTGAAAAACACAGACATTTAATTCAAATGTTGGTTAGATTTATGCTAGGGGTAATTCTCGTTTAAACTATCTTTTAATAAATCCCGTTATGATTTTAGGCTGTCCTACTGGTGCTGTAAGGAGTCAGCGCGTAGACCGAAACGGGATTATTATCGAAAATAGATAAGAGAATTGGGCTTCTGTTAAAATTCCGTATAAAAATCCGTATCCGCGTCTAATCTGTATAGCACCACGAAAATCCGTATAAATACGGAGAAATCCGTATATCTGGCAACACTGCCGTTATGAGATGCGACTCGAACAATAGAACTCGTAATTGTTTCATTAATAATTATTTTACTTAACGACCGCGACGTTATAAAAAGCGCGACTAGCCGACGGTTAAGAGTTTTACTAATTTACAATTTATGTCCTTAATATTATACAGGATGTCCCAGAAGTCGACGTCGTCCCTTCGAAGGCTGATAGACCAGCTCATGACTCACCAGAATATCGTAATATGACCTTAGTAAAAAATCTTTAGTTTTCGAGATATTGGCACTTTTAATAATTTCTTAAAAATTACACCTCATGTCAGTTTTTAGACTGCCGCAACTACAATTTCCCGAATTGTGGGATATAAATTTGTACTGCGGAATCTTGACTAGTTCTGCTATTGACTACGGTTATAAACAAAGCTAATAGAGTTTGAACTTTGTGGAAAAAAAGAAAACTTTTCCCTAATCGTGATTTCAAAAACTTTTTCTCCTAACTTTCACTATCCATACTGAACAAAAAATACACCACACTAACCTGGGTTGTTACTTTAAAAAGTTGATCATTTTATGTAGTTTTTAAAATAGTAAAATAGTTGCTATTAAGCTACGTCAAAAATTTTTTTTGCTATTTTAAGTGCACAGAGAACACATTTTAAATGTTTTTCTTTAATTAGAATTTCGAACAAAAACACTCGTTACATTGAAATCACCCAGATGTTTACTTAAAAATTGTACGTTGAAGTTAATTAATTAATTAATTAACTTAATTCATGCTTACTAAACTTAGAAACTAAACAGAATACAAGGATTTTTTTTTAAACAGTAAGGAGAAATGCAAAGAAGGAGAACACATTAATTATATCATATTTTAATGAGTTAAACTCATTAGAGTGAGAGTAGGTGACGACACGCACGTCTTTTGTTTGTTCTATACATGAGTTTATTTATTAGTTACAAGTACATTACGCTATTTATGTGCATCGTTTTGTTGTTTTCTTACTTTTAACGGATTTTGCACTGTAATCTGGACTTGAGTACCTTAACATTTTGCGATACAAATTAGCTGCAGCAGCACCGTTGCCTCTGTATTCCCCGTAAATGTAATGCATGTTAGCATACTGATGTGTGTACGCTATAATGACTGGTAGTAAGACGCGTATCACAGAAACATAAAAGTCCAGAAGAGAGCCATGTCAGTTCTTTACTGTCTCCAAGCACACTTAAGTCCGAGTCACTAGGCAAACGAGGTCCAAATTACAATGCAAAATCCGTTAAAAGTAAGAAAATAACAAAACGATGCACATTAATAGCGTAACGTACTAGTAACTAATAAACAATCTCATGTATAGAACAAACAAAAGACGTGCGTGGCGTCACCTATTTTCTCACTCTAATGAGTCTAACTCATAAAATGATATAATTAATGTGTTCTCCTTCTTTGCATTTCTCCTTACAGTTTAAAAAAAATCCTTGTATTCTGTTTAGTTTCTAAGTTTAGTAAGCATGAATTAAGTTAATTAATTAATTAATTAACTTCAACGTACAATTTTTAAGTAAACATCTGGGTGATTTCAATGTAACGAGTGTTTTTGTTCGAAATTCTAATTAAAGAAAAACATTTAAAATGTGTTCTCTGTGCACTTAAAATAGCAAAAAAAATTTTTGACGTAGCTTAATAGCAACTATTTTACTATTTTAAAAACTACATAAAATGATCAACTTTTTAAAGTAACAACCCAGGTTAGTGTGGTGTATTTTTTGTTCAGTATGGATAGTGAAAGTTAGGAGAAAAAGTTTTTGAAATCACGATTAGGGAAAAGTTTTCTTTTTTTCCACAAAGTTCAAACTCTATTAGCTTTGTTTATAACCGTAGTCAATAGCAGAACTAGTCAAGATTCCGCAGTACAAATTTATATCCCACAATTCGGGAAATTGTAGTTGCGGCAGTCTAAAAACTGACATGAGGTGTAATTTTTAAGAAATTATTAAAAGTGCCAATATCTCGAAAACTAAAGATTTTTTACTAAGGTCATATTACGATATTCTGGTGAGTCATGAGCTGGTCTATCAGCCTTCGAAGGGACGACGTCGACTTCTGGGACATCCTGTATACTTATTTTATAAAGAGGAAAAGTTTGTTTGTTTATTTGTATTGAATAGGATCCGAATATACTGGACCGATTTTTATGAAATTTGGTCTATATATAGAATAGACCATGGGAAAGGCTACATTTTATCGCGACAAAATGTACGTTTTCCGCAAATTTAACTTTTGCGCGCACGAAGTCGCGGGCAACATCTAGTTAAGATTAGGAATACAATAATATAATTTACTAGCTTTTGCCCGCGACTTCGTCCGCGTGGATAATTACTTTGGGATATCGCTAAAATTTACCCCCGACTTCATTTACGTAGAAGGAGGAGCGCTTCCCCCTCGCGACTGTCCGCAGCGCGCCGCACATCATTATTGCGCGCTGATTATTTTATTACTGCGATATCTTCTAAAATACTCATTGAAATCAAATGATGTAAAGGCTAATTTCTTCTAAATTAAATGCTTGTAATGAATAACGTATTTATTTGGATAAGGATTAATATCATCTTTATGAAAACGCCCTCACAAATAATGCTTAATTTTAGAACAAATTTGGTTAGCATAAAAAGGTTATTGTGAGCCAACCTTAAAAGATAGACATATACTGTCGCGGACTTATTTTTAGAACTTTTAAAGGGTAACAATTGTGTCATACATAATTTTAGCGAAACTTTAACCGTTTTCGCAGCGTACGCAGCGAAAGCTCTCAAAAGGAAAAAAAATCCCCCGATTTTGAAACATTCTTGATTAGTGCTCCGCTCGTACTGAGCTTAGCGTGATGCTATATAGCCTAAAGCCTTCCTCAATAAATGGACTATCCAACACAAAAAGAATTTTTCAATTCGAACCAGTAGTTCCTGAGATTAGCGCGTTCAAACAAACAAACAAACAAACAAACAAACTCTTCAGCTTTATAATATTAGTATAGTATAGATAATTGTACTAGGATTCCTAATCCTTCGTTCCTGATGGAAGGATGGATGAATTGATGGATGTTTGTTACTCTTTCACGCAAAAACTACCGAGAGGCACGGTAGTAGTTTAAGCTCTTAGTTAACACGTCATAGGCCACTTTTTTTCCCGAAAATTATAGTTTTTCCGTGGGGTAGTATTTACGTGGGCGAAGCTGCAGGCAAAAGCTAGCACTTTTAATACCTTACCTACACAATACTCGTAATTTGTACTGGTGTACGGATACCAGTCGAGAGAATGAAAACACGTCCATCTATGTTCCTAAAGTTAATTGACGGCAACATACGCGGTCCAAGGGTCAGGTCACACCGAAACGTGACGACACACGACGCAGTGCTACATTTTTAAGGCTTTTCAAAATTGAACTTTATTCACTATACAAAAAGATAGACGGTTCATATGACATCAGTCACACAAAGCACATGTGCTGTGCGCGGTGCAACTTGACATTCGAAGTCTTACAATGAAATGCGTATATTCTTGTGTAATGAATAAGTTTTATTTTGAAAGCTCTCTTAAAAATGCAGCGACACGTCACGTATGTTTTTTTTTTATATTATTATTATCGTCCCCCTAACGTTATCAGGGCTGTTTGTTTTCTTTAATATCTTTTTTCATTTCATTTTTTACTTTCTTTCTTTTTGTCACGTATGTTTAATTTTGGTGTGAATTGCCCCTAAATTGCTGTTTGCGCGCAGACATGAAAATGTTGTGGCGTTACGTAAACGAGCGACGGGAGAAAATCTTTTGAAATGCTTTGAAGTGGTGGAGTCGGTTTTAATATGCGAGGCTATGGAAACATCAGCCCTGAGGGACTAGCGTAAAAGTCATATCATTTTTAGGGTTGCGTATCCAAAGGGTATAGGTTCCCACTATTACTAAGACTCTCCACTGTCCGTCCACCTGTCTGTCTGTTAGTAGTATATTTTTCAGCTCGTCAACACTCACTGATGCTTGAAAGACCTATGGGAAAGGAAATTTTTTATAGTTCCTGACCTCTGATCCCGCCCTGAATGCTGCTATGGTACCTGCTTCAACCAGGCCGTACGTCCTTATCCGTGATAGCTAGACACACGAAGTATAGATACCTACCAGAAGTCCGAACGTAATGTTAAAATAATGGTCTCAATTTAGGTGACAGATTTTTTGCCGGTAGAGCGCGCCTTTTTTCAAGAAGTACCAAGTGCGATTCAGGACTCTGTGCTGCATTGGTCAGCCACAATAGCATCGGTACGTCCAAAATTCTACCGCAGCCAGTGGCAGAAAAGAGAACTAAGATCTGGGTTTATTATTGTGTACATAAATACCATAGAAAAGCCTATACCGTTCGGACTCATGGTATCTATACTTCGTGGCTAGACAGTTGAAATTTTCAACGATTGTGTACCTATTTCTGGTGCCGCTATAATAAAAAATAAAGAGAAAATAATAAAATAAATATTGAAATACAAGAAACTTTGATTTTTGTACGGAGCCCTTCGTGCGGGAGTTCTACTTGAACTTGGAAGGTTTTTAAACAGATCCGGTCAATTGCACACACACAAGCCACAGAATATACAAGGGTTAAATATGTTTTCAGTAATAACGAGTGATGTGCAGAGCAGTAAATGTCAGTGGGCATATAGAGACCGATCGCTCGCGTGCACTATTTGTGTAGTTCACAGAACAATGATGTCAGAATACGGGAATAACTAGTGCTATTTCTAATGCAATATGACGTGAGTATGAAATTAGTACATGAGGGGTTGTGAGAAAAGAATAAGATATATATTGGACCAGCTTTTGTCTTCGTCCGCATAGATCCTCATTGCTTCCCCGTGGGGTATTTCAAAAAAATCTATTTAATGGATTTCTATGTCATAATAACTATCTGCGTGTCAAAAATTAACGCAATCCGTCCAATTGTTGAAAGCTATTTAACTAAATAAATTTTGGACCCCGATTTCACCCTTTAGACGACGAATAAAGAAAACTACAAAATACGTACTTAATGTTTTTTTTAATTACTTTGGAAATTGTATTTATTAGCTCATATATTCGATTTCATAGAAAGCGGGGCAATATTTTTCAACCGGAATTTTATGTGTTTCTACGTTATGAATTAAAACAACTGTCCAAAAGAGATGTTTGATTTTGGGCCAGCTCTATGTACACTACATAGGTAAATAGGAAAGAAATATGGTAAGAAGTATTTCATAAAAATACAAAAAAATAATAATTTGAAGAAGGGTCCATACGGTCAAAAATGATTATTTGAAGCTCCTTATGAAGCGAGAACCAATACCAGAAGTCCGAACGGTATAGGCTTTTCCATAGTATTTATGACACACAATAATAAACCCAGATCTTAGTTCTCTTTTCTGCCACTGGCTGCGCCAGAATTTTGTATGTACCGATGCTATTGTGGCGGACCATTCAGCGCACAGTTCTGAATCGCGCTTGGTACTTCTTGAATAATGGTGCGCTCTACCGGCAAAAAAATCTGTCCCCTAAATTGAGACCATTATTTTAACATTACGTTCGGACTCCTGGTGTCTATACTTCGTGGCGAGAACACTATTTTTAGGGCGGGCATGACATATGTTTTGACTTGACTTTTGACGTTGTTGACACTTTTAGGCAGAGACATCTTCCTGAATGTCACACGTCTTTCTTTGTCAAAAGTCATGTCATTGTCAAAATTACATTCTTTGTATACTGATCTGCCATGTTTTATTTAACGTTGTGTTGTTGCTCTCCACGACGAAGTTATTTTAAATGTACATTGAAACGAAGTGAAATTAAATAAAATAAAGAATAGGAAACAGTTACTATAATATTATCTAGCTATATTTACATATAGTGTATGCACACTGTATGTAAATATTATAGCTAACTATGTAGTGCTGGCCCATGCTTCATATATTTCTAGAACATCTCTTTTCACGTTTCTATCATTAGCGGTTACGGCTGTGCGTGCATCTTTATATCAGTGAGCATATGAGGACATTTCCTTTTCTAGCGATTATTATATATAATATAATATATAAGGATGAGTTGATGACTCTATAATAGAGTAATGAATCTGATATGTGTGTCTTGCTGAAATGTCTTCACATTTATAATCCGTAGATTATAAATGTGAAGACATGTTAAAGTTACTGCAAGAATTAGTAAGTTAATTAAAGTCGATTAAACATAAGAAATATCCTAACAAGTAAGTTACAAAACTTCGAGACGCTTCTCTTCAAAACTTCACAATCTGTCGCCTCGTCTCACTAATTATCACGAGGAAGGCAATACAATAAATCTAATGAACCGAGATGTAGAACATTATAACACAGTTTTCAACTTAATTTGAGAGCTGCAAGTTTCAACAGTACACTTCCGTAGTCAAATAAATAGGATCAGTTACACAATTGTATACACAACTAATTCTGTATCCAAATATGCAATCAACGAACGAACTAACGAATAAACTGAGTTTACGTAACAGTGAAACATACTGCATGACTGTTGGTTTTTACAACGACTATTTATTTAGGTAGAGGGCTCTTTATTGCTGACGATTTGACGACCTCTGTGGCTGTCAGAGGTTAGCGCTCAAGCCGGAGGTTGCGGGTTCGTATCCCGCCGAGGGAACAAAAAGTTTTCTGTGTTCCTGGGTCATGGATGTGTATAAAATAATAAAAATCTTAAATAATATGTGTAGAACCAAAAAAACTCTTATCTGGTACCTGTAACTTCGAGAACTTACAACGGGACAAGATTGAAGTGGTGTGAAAGCGTCCATATACATTATTATTAATTATTATTGAAGGTAAATATTAAAACAATGGACTAGATAGTAAATACTAGTTGATACGTAGTAGGTTCCCACTTCTTTGCCGAATAGATTAGTTTTGAAATCATAGCTCTTTTGAAATACATACTTACTTTACCTACTTTTATCATTGTTTGCTTACGTATGTAGTAGGTCTTTGCATGGTATGGTAAATTAAATTAACCAAACCTAAGTTATACAGCATAATGTTTTGTAATAATTGTTAAATTTTTAATATTCTTGTATTTTCTTTGTTATTTCTAAAGTTGGTTAACATATTTACGTTATTACAAAATCTAACTTAATTCATTAATGTCGTGTCTGTTTTAGTTTTTACTGCTACTGCTGCGTCGATACTAAATGACGCTTCTGCCACCATTTTTTTTGTTTTCTTCTTAGTGTTTACGCTCAAAGGCTTACGCTACTTATTTACTCTATGACCACAACGACAAGGGCCGCGCGTGACCGTTTGTGCGTGCGCTCGTACTTGTGATCGTACTGTTGTACCTCGTAGGTCATGGCCCTTCTTAATCGAATCGCGGCCTCTTTGTTCCGCGTTCTCCACGAAGATTTGCATGTGCAATGACATTTGCCATCAATTCCGCCTGTTTACCGTACGCGGGTGTTCCTTGCCGTGGGAAGATGTAAATAAATGTCTCTGGTTGTTATATCATTTTGCTCTGTGTGATTGAGTACGTTGAAAAGTTGTGGGTATGTTTAAATTGAAAATGTGTACAATATGTATATGTACTTAAATTTTCCAGATTCATGCATAGACGTATATATCTATTTTAGACGAGGCATGTTGAGGCAAAAACTGTCCCCACCTAAATGAGCAAACTACTTTTGGGGATGTTTGGGGCCATTTTGACATTTGAGGCATGGTGAAATCAAGATGGCGTAACTTTTTTTTCATAATGAAGATTTGTTCTGTCAAATATAGGTACGTCATAGCCCAACTTCAGTTTCGAAATATTTGAATTCATGAAATAACTTTGCTTGAATTACATAATCTAAAATTTGGGGTAGGTACCCTATCCTTTGGATTAAATAAGGTACCTATCATTAGTCAACCCTGAACTGATGATTAACCATCAAAATATTTTCTTTTGAAGTATATAATTGAAGGGCAATTTGAGCAACATCTTATTATGATTACAAGATAAACATTGCTGCAAGATACGGGTTCTAACAAGGTTCCGAACTGAAGTGATCACGACCAGCCCTGACGCCTGATGCCGTGGGAATGTCTAGTTTCCTAGTCGTTTCGTTCTGTAGGGTTGTCACTGTGGAGAATTTGTTTTCCTATTTACATACGAAAACTTTTATAAACGACATTATTTTGGAATATTATAGCTTGTTCGTTAATCGAATTGTTGTTAATTTGAAAGACAAGTGAGTACTGGGTAATGAGGCCATCCTAATACTTAAGTGGCTTTCTGGTAGGTACATTTTCACTTTCCCCGATGAGCGTTTTTACTTTTATTCTATTTTACTTTTTTTTGTTTAGTCTGGTACTCGCTGAAAATCAGCTTTGCGATTTCGCAACATTATGTTAGGTGAGCACTAATTTGGTAAAAAAAGAAACTATGTAAACTATTCTAGTAATTTTATTGTCTGTTGTGTTTATTTTTAATAAATAAGTAATATTCATATTCTATTCTATACATAATATTCATGTTTCGTTAATGTCTGTACATGTAATTATATGAATATATATTCTTAATTTTTAGCAAAATTAAAAGTAAACAACACCCTATTGCAACATTATATAAGAAAACTTTTACGTGGCAACCCTAAATTTTGAATGGGCAAGATAAAAATCAAGTTGTCATAATGCACATGTACCTAATAAGGTTGACTGGGATGACCTACAGTTAGCTAACCGCGGCTCGTTTCGCCAGGAAGTGTGCGGTTGGGACTCCGATACGCTTTTCTGTCACCCTAGTAGATCCTATTACAATGATGCTAAAATGTAGATAGTCTATGGCTGTGGACGCTTCACACCACGTCAATCTGGCCTCCCATGCTACGTACTCAAAGAACTTATTTTACGGGGACATATTTAATAACCTTTGTGGTCCAGTGGATAAGAGCTTGGCTCTCGACTCGGAGTTCGTGTGTTCGATTCTCGCGTTGGAACAACAAAAAATGTTGTTTCCAAGTTTGGTTAGGACATGCAGGCTGATCACCTGATTGTCTGATAAGAAAGATGATCCATGCGTCGGATGGACATGTTAAAACTCGGTCCTGCACCTGAGGGTAAATTCTGCTAAAGAAAACCTGAATTAATACAATAGGGAATATGCATAAAATATAAAAATAGCTTAAAATATAATAATATGATACTAGACAGAAAAATAAAGAAAATGGCGAGAAAATTTTCAATATCCGTTGATAAATGAGCAAGATATGAGCGGTCAAAGTATGTAATCTATCTCTTTCTAGCAAAACGAAATTTAGTATGAACTTTCTATGAAAGTCGTGTTATGTGACGTCACGATACACGTCGGATCTCTCTATCTAATAGACAACTTTAAACGTTCATATCTTCGTTATATTTAATGATATCAAAAAACTGATTTTACCATACGGTTTACCAAACAAGATAGATCTATATAAATAAATAAAAAAATACGTGCATATTCCCTATTACAATCAAGTCCGGATACGCTAAAACTGTCAAGCTGTATTCTCGTAAACGTAATAAACCAACATGAAACGCACTCTGATTGGTCGAAACTTCTGAAAATCAGTCCATGATAACAATTCGCTTCACTTATAATACAATCGAAGTAAAATGAAAGTCTACTTTAAATACGAGAATTGAGGTTCTCTCTCGCCAGTCGTGTCGGATATCCATCCCAATAGGTATCGAGAGTAAAGGAAAAGAGAGCACTTACAAGAGCGCTCTCATCGTACACACTTGGGCCTTATAAAACAACTCCTGCGTAGCTGCCTTGTAAAATGAAAACACTCCATATAGTTGTAGTACTTTTATTCTTGTATTATACTTTTAAAATATTACAATAACACTTGTTAAATGGTACAGCAATTCAGCCTCTTCAATAGCTTACAGCAGGAGAATGATGTCCCTTGCAAAATGGCTGAGTTTTTATACTCTGACTTAAATTCAACATGACAACTATTTACTACAGTTAATGTAAAAGTATAAATTATGAACTAATACAATAGTTTTAATTATTCATGAAAGTAATTATGTCGTTAATATTAACACCAATCAAAGGTTAAATACAATAAATTCTTTCTTAATAAATTGTTAAATTAGACAGCGACATCTTATGGTAGAGGAATTTAAACTTTCGATAAAGCAATATTGTAAATATAGTATTATAAATTACATAACAAGTTTTATCACATTATAATAAATTATTAACAATTATTTATCAATTTACTTAATTTTAAACTTTCGATTAAATCATAATGACAATTATTAGAAACAATATATAACTTCCGTTATAGTGAAGTTTGTCAGTTAAGGGGAAGTTTTGTCTGTTAAGGCGATGGTGTATGAAACTACTGCCGTAAACGTCAATTTCAAGCAGAATACAAAATTATAACATTCGGCCATCCTACTCATGTGACGCCTCCTGGCGTCACATTATACCTACTTAATCGGACTTGCTATCACTTTCGGAACTAGTTTCATCTGACTCGTGTAACTCTGTTTTAATGTGTATCTATGCACAAATCCTATCAGCAGCAATGAATGTTGTTTATGACTTACTTTTTCTAAATCCGATTTTTGTCATGTCTTAATTTTTGATTATTTTTATCTTTTTCTATATTTTCAGCGATCTGTTCTCTAATTTCCTCTAGGTTACTCAAAGTACTATTATTATTAAGTTTATTTGATAAAACATCATGAAGCTTAACCCCAAACATTGCTTCTGTAGCGGATTTTTGGGTGGTAGCATTAACAGTGTTATTAATACCCCATTGTATTTTAATCAAACATATGTCCCAGACCCCAGTCGTTCTCTTGGCCTAACGAATTTTGAGCTGCTAGCGAATTTACAATTGTTTGATTAAATCTTTCTGCTTGTCCATTAGCCCTGGGACATGCGATTGTATTTAATACGTGTTTTATACCAAAAGACGCACAAAAAGGCTGCTGACGTAAAGCTAGTACCGCGATCAGATATAATTCTAGCTTGGTTACCGAAATCAAAATATCTTCTCTAATACTGCAATAGTACTTTTAGTTTTTAAATCTTTTACTGCTTTACCAACAACATGTTTGGTAAACCTATCTACTACCGCAAGAATATGAGTATGTATTTCCATTCCTACTCCTTACAAAATGTCCGAGGTGGTCGATATGAAGTGTGGAACGGAACTGGGACCTTCTCTATTGGATGAATGTAACCTGCTTTCTGTTTAGATGCGTTGTCTTTGTTATATGCACACTCTAAACAAGCTTCGATTTTTTTTTCGGAGCTTTAGAAACCAATAAGATTGTTGAATTCTCTCAAGAGTCTTAGAGTAACCACAAAATATGGCCTATTTCATCATGATTTGCTCTGCAAATTAGCCATCTGGCATTTTTGGGACGAGTAGGCAATAAATAATCAACCTAAACAGTATCATATTTAATAACATAATTTTGACATATCTCTATATTCCGGATCATCGTTTGGCCTAAGAATTTTAAATATCCTAGATACTTCTATCTTTTTGAATCGTATAAACGACTAAAGATGACTCATCATCATGTTACATCTGAACACCCGGACGGTAATTTCAAACGAGTATTCCGATATTTGTATCCACCACCTAGCTATTTATCCATATCCCTTAATATACTTCCTAAAATAGCCAGTTAAGTCGAGAAATTGGCGAATCTCATGGACGTTACTGGGAGTAGGAAACTCTTTGACGGCCAAAACTTTTACTACACCGGGTACACCTTCTGAAGAAATTTCGTACCCAAATAATTAACACTGTCATAAAAAAACTACATTTAGCTAATTTTAAAGTTAAACCATTATGTCCAAAAAGTTTCAAAATATCCTCTAAGCGGTCAAACATCTCTTCTATACTTTGAGGGAATCAAGATATCATCCAAATAGGCTAGCGCATATTCAAATCGCCTATGACCAATAATTTATTTAACATTCTTTGAAACGTTGCTGGTGCGTTCCAATTGAAAGAGCATCCTTTTAACTTTTAAGGATGGACACTACGAATAGTGTCCATCTGGGGTTAATTAGGGGCTTAAGAGATACTTTATGATTAGGGTATTTGGATTCAGTGTTAATTTATGAGGTGAAAAGTTTGTCACTACGACCTGAAAATGAAAATGAAATTTTTTATTTCCAAATAAAACTTAAAAAGCTATTTTCGGAAAGTCAACAAAAAAGGCTACCACTGACCCTTTCCTTCGCGAATATTGTAAATACCATGTAGTAGTCTAAATTATTTATCAGGGGTCAAAACAATATAACCGTTAATGTACCCATGTACAAGTTACCCGTAAAATATTTTACCAGTTTATTGTACCCGGGCTACTAACATAGAAGTTCGAAGCGTCTTTATAGGATAGTCTTGTGTATCAAAATTAGGAACTTTATAAAATATCAACTCGTACTAATCTTTGAGAACGGTAATAAAAGGTAGTTCTGTTTTGACCTACGATTAATGAGGTTTGCACGCCTTCTAATATATCGATTTTCGATTCAATATAATCGATCCGTATGAAAGCATTGGATATAAATATTGGTGAAACCGTAGATTGTCTGAAACCTCGAACTAACGGAATGTTATCAAAGATCTTGTTCAAATTTAACTATTCAGCGTCCGATTCTCTGAATAAAGTTCACTGACTGCCAAAATCAAACTTTGAAAGTATAACCGATTTAAAATATTTGGCGTTACCGTCATTCTCGCCCGCATTGTCTCCTGATTTAGACTTAAAATTTGATACAAAAGGTTCTAATTCACAATAATAATAATTGTTGTGGCCTATTCTATTGCACTTTTTAGTTTTTTACATTTTATCAACATCGGTTTTGGACACTTCTAGTAAGGATGACCTTTTTGACGACAATTATAACAAGTGATTGAAGAATTATTAGTCTCGTAACGTTTAAGTTTTCCTTTGATGAAAATCGCTCAAGAGGTATTTTAATATTTAAAATTTGAGATTTTTGCGACGATTAAAAAAAATGTAAATCCTCCGGTTCAAAGCAGTTTAAAATCTGAGCCCCATCCCTCACAAATCGATCGCTAATATGATACAATCACATCTCCTCTCATTAAAAAAAATAAAAATACAATGGGCAGTCAGAGTTCAATTACGAAGTGGAAAAAATATGGGATAAATATAATCCTTGACAGGTTTTGAACTTTACACATTAAAAAATATAATAGGTATACATATTTCCTGAGTAAAAAAAAAAAAAAAAAAAAAAAAAAAAAAAAAAAAAAAAAAAAAAAAAAAAAAAACAATCTCGTAAAACGTAGTTTTTTTTTTTATCATCGTGCATATATTTTTTTTTAAATATAATATATATTATATTTCAATTTAAACCGAATACTTTTGTAATTTGTACAATATTTTAAGATGTTTTTTTTTTAAATCTTGTAAACACTGTCTTTTACATGAATATAGAAAATAATGCTACGCAAACAAAGTTATCTTATTACAATGTGCATACGTTTAATGTAAATCGTTTTTTTGAGCTTGGTCCCTGCCTTAACCTTTTTAATCCAACAGTCAATAGTTTCAGCTCTACTTTGATTATTATTTAAAAGATACTTTAGATGAATCTCTTCAGACATTTTTACCAGCTTCAAAATATGCATAATAAAAAAAATCTTGCCTTACGTATTTTCTTAGGCACCGTATTCTCAGAAGAACTAGACGACGATATGCTTTTTCGTCTCGCATTCCGGTTCTTACAACCTCGACGGGATCGCCTGGGCGGCGCACCAGGTGGATTACCAGCATCATCATCACTCCTGGTCATGATCCCGCTATCCTGCAATTATCCATGCCAAGTATCCATATCCGACGGGCTATGCGAAAAGTTGCATAGCCCGCCCCCTATCATCCGACGATCGTGTAACATAGCTAGCCACACAGACCGCCCCCTACAATATCCGACGATCAACGTCACACACCCACAGATGTTAACGCAGTTACAAAAACCACGTCGACAAAGGCAAGTTTATAGTGACACAGACCGCCCCCTAACGATATCCGGCGAACTGTGTTACGAACCCACAAATGTAAACGCAGTTATTACAACATACGTTGACAGTGTAAGCAAGTCACACAGACCGCCCGCTATGTTACCTAAAAACCGTGCGCTCCATCCGAATTTACTGTAGTTTCTACATTAAACCCGGATGACCCACGGATTCAGGCTATCCATTCTATCTAGTAATTTGCTATAAAACAAATATATCCATTAAAACATCCAAAATATCCGGCGAACTGTGTTACGCACCAACAAATGTAAACGCAGTTGTATAACATACGTTGACAATGTAAGCAAGTCACACAGACTGCCCGCTATGTTACCTAAAACCGTGCGTTCCATCCAAATTTACTGTAGTTTCCACAATAAACCCGGATGACCCACGGATTCAGGCTATCCAGAATATCCAGTAATTTGCTATAAAACACAGAAATATTTCCAATAAGGTATCCAAATTAAGTATATCCATAAAAACATATCCATAAAAGTATCCAAAATATATCCATTTTTGATCATAATAGTCATAACAAAAGATACGAATTCAGGCTATCTAAAATATCAAGTAATTTGCTGTAAAACACAGAAATATATTAATTAAATTATCCAAATTATATCCATAAAAACATATCCATAAAAGTATCCAAAATATATCCATTATTGATCATAATAGTCATAACAAAAGCCACGAATTCAGGCTATCCAGAATATCCTGTAATTGCTATAAAACACAGAAATATATTAATTAAATTATCCAAATTATATCCATAAAAACATCCATAAAAGTATCCAAAATATATCCATTATTGATTATAATAGTCATAACAAAAGCCACGGATTCAGGCCACTCAGAATATCCTGTAATTTGCTATAAAACACAGAAATATATTAATTAAATTATCCAAATTATATCCATAAAAAACATCCATAAAAGTATCCAAAATATATCCAATAATAGTCATAACAAAAGCCACGGATTCAGGCAATTCAGAATATCCTGTAATTTGCTATAAAACACAGAAATATATTAATTAAATTATCCAAATTATATCCATAAAAGTATCCAAAATATATATCTATTCATTTTCATAACAGTCCTAACAAAAAATCCTAAATATATGTTATATCACTTTAATCCATCCATCTATCATAAAATAAATTTAATATTAAAATCTAATTTTAAAATTATTAATGTTCAAAAATCTTAAATGTTTAGTTGTTTAAAGTTTAAACACACTCGTTTACAAGTTAATTATATGAAATTAACAAGCCTGTACAAATCATACCGATTAGGTAGTACGGGTTAACTGGACTATCCGTGCCCTCTAGTAGCAAAAATGTGAACTAAAATTATTGAAATAACCATCAATCGATTCTACAATAATTATTTATCACAAATGTTTAAACTGTTAATCAGTCATAAAAGAATCAATTCTTTTCCTCTCTCTTGTATCCAAAAATGTATCCAAAATACGTTTAAACAAAGCAAATTGCGCAGTAGTCAGCCGGCGGGGCGCGGGCGCTACGGGCGGCCGCGGCCCCGCCAAAATACACATATTACAAAGAACTTTGGTCACATGAACCATGTACTGTAACATGGTCAGAGAAATGCCGTGAAGACTGTTACAACTGTTCTTTAATCATTATTATAGGTATGTGCCAACTACCCCGTCGAAACCATAACGAAATAAAACAACAAAGAGGAAAAGACTAATATTAAGTTATGTGTAGATCAATATTGTACTTAGTCATAATTATTACCTGGTGGGTTTTATCTCCGCTTCTGAAATAAAATGAAAACACTCCATATAGTTGTAGTACTTTTATTCTTGTATTATACTTTTAAAATATTACAATAACACTTGTTAAATGGTACAGCAATTCAGCCTCTTCAATAGCTTACAGCAGGAGAATGATGTCCCTTGCAAAATGGCTGAGTTTTTATACTCTGACTTAAATTCAACATGACAACTATTTACTACAGTTAATGTAAAAGTATAAATTATGAACTAATACAATAGTTTTAATTATTCATGAAAGTAATTATGTCGTTAATATTAACACCAATCAAAGGTTAAATACAATAAATTCTTTCTTAATAAATTGTTAAATTAGACAGCGACATCTTATGGTAGAGGAATTTAAACTTTCGATAAAGCAATATTGTAAATATAGTATTATAAATTACATAACAAGTTTTATCACATTATAATAAATTATTAACAATTATTTATCAATTTACTTAATTTTAAACTTTCGATTAAATCATAATGACAATTATTAGAAACAATATATAACTTCCGTTATAGTGAAGTTTGTCAGTTAAGGGGAAGTTTTGTCTGTTAAGGCGATGGTGTATGAAACTACTGCCGTAAACGTCAATTTCAAGCAGAATACAAAATTATAACACTTGGTTTTCAATAAAACCGGCCACCGTCACCGAAATCGGTTTTCTAGTATCTACTATGATATTTTATAATTTTAATTGGATAAAAGATCTAGTGACCATTTGAGTCTATATGACTTTATTGAGATCTAATATTATGCGTTTTTAATTAAAATAAAACTTTTAAGAGTATATATAACTCATAAAAGAGATAATATAAGGTTTCTTATTCAAAGAAGCCAACGTAATCTTATCTACTTTACGTGTAAATCCAAGGATTCTAGAAAATATATTCTGAAACTTATATTATGTGAATTCAAGAAAACATTTTCTAGAATCCCTAGACATATATTTCAGATAAGGCTTTTAAGCTAAAGATCTGAGATAAGTGGGCAGAACTAAGTAAGAGGCACTTAGCGATGAAACAGATATGACGTGGCTTCCCTTGGATAAAAAGGGGTTGGCTACCATAGAGTTAAGGAACAAAAGACAAGGCACGGAAAAAACCTTCTAATATTAATATAAATGTGAAAGTTTGCTAGGATGGACGGATGTATGAATTGACGGATGTTTGTTACTCGTGTATGAAAACCCGCGGCAACCGTAACTATTATTGCGATGAAAGAGCATTAAAATCCAGAGCCTAAACCAAACCAAACCAATAACTATACCAAATTTCATCGAAATCTGTTCAGTAGTCTTTGCGTGAAAGAGTAACAAACATCCGTCCAACCTCACAAACTTTCACATTTGTAATATTAGTTGGATAGTCGTGGGCTAGTCAATAAGTACACTCATGACTGGTCATGGACGTCAAACAAAATCAGTGGGTGGAGTTGAGGCGGAAGTGTTACCTCTCAAGCCTCAAGTCTCTTCCTCAAACAACTTGGAAAACAGCTGATGTGTATGTTGCCAGTAATCTAGTTTATATACTGGACGTTCCTCGCGACATTGTTAGTGCAAAAGAAAATCCCGTGTGAACCGTACACTTCCACGAGATAAAAATTAGCCTATGTCCTTCTCCGTGGTCTACTCTATATATGTGACAAATTTCATCAAAATCTGTCAAGTAGTTTTAGAGCCTATTCAATGCAAATTAACAAACATGCAAACAAGTAAATCTTACCTCTTTATAATATTACTAGATGTTGCCCGCGACTTCGTGCACGAAGGGAAATACAAAACCGTACATTTTGCCGCAATAAAAAGTAGCCTTTGTCTTTCCCTGTGGTCTACTGTCTGCAAATTCATTTAAGTCGGTCTAGTAGTTTCGTAGCCTATTCAATGCAAAGCAAACAAACAAACTTTTCCACTATATAATATTAGTAGGTAAAGCTATTAGATATATGTAGTAGTACTAGTAGAGTAAAGATTATTATTAACTGCCTTAAAAAAAGAAGAAGGATCTCATAGTATAATTTTGCGTTGCGTAATGCGTTGTGTTTCGCCGAGTGAGTGAGGTTACCGGAGGCCCAAGGGGGATTCGGGATTTTAAGGACCAGGAACGCAAGTCGCAACACCAGAAGAGTAACAACTAGGGTTGCCAGACGTCCCGTATTTCCGGGACATCCCGTATTTTAGGTATTATTTAAAACATCCCGCCGCACGGTGGGTCGAAAATCGGCTTTCATAGACATAGAAATGAAATCTCGAAAGTGATAGATTTTTTGATGGATATTGCTTCAGTTTAGTATTACTATGTAGAAAATTAAGTTTGAGATAATTTGGCCCAAAAATGAGGGAGTAATAATTTTTTTACGAAAGACTTGTACGGAGCCAACATGAAAAATTCAATTATTTCAAAAACGGCAAGTTTAACCGTAATATCCTGACAGATGGTTATAGTACCAATTATTCAGGATTTTTTGGCATACATCATATAACGGTTTTAGCTGCTCTTTTTTTTTAAAAAATCGTCGAAATTTTTGAAAAAAAGTCACCCTGTATTATTGCACGATTCGATAGTGTTACTATTAAGGAACAATTTCTGGAAAGTAATGGTATACGGCAAACTTGAGGAAAGTGTTGAATTTTAATAAACTCCTTCATATTTTGAACAAATGTATGAACAATTATATAAAATGCTAAAATTAAGCACTTTCCTTAACTTTCTCACATATTTTTTATGTGACATAGTTACTTCCCAGCAATTGTTATTTCCTAGCAGGACTATCGAATGCTGCAATAATACAGGTGACTTTTTTTCAAAATTAACAGATTCGAATCCTAACCAAGGATGTTGACTTGGCTATAATCTGATAATTCAGTTATAATTGTCGTACACTGTGAAGTGAAGGAAAATTATGTCAGAGTAATTTCTTCCCAAACATATTGGATTTATAACTTTTTTATAGAAAATTTCTATGAAGCCAATGAGAAAAATTCAATTATCTTCAAAACGGCAAGATAAATCCTTATATCCTTACGTGCTGTTATAGTACTATTAATTCGTGATTTTTTTACATACCTAGTTCATGAAACGGTTCTATTTGCCATTTTTTAAATAATCGAAATATTACTAAAAAAAAAAAAGTCACCTGTATTATTGCACCATTCGATAGTCTTGCTAGTAAAGAACAATTGCTGGGAAGTAATTACATATGAGAAAGTTGAGGAAAGAACTAAATTTTTGCATTTTATATTATTTTTCATACATTTGTTCAAAATATGAAGAAGTTTAAAATTTTTGAAATTTAACACTTTCCTCAAGTTTGCCGTATACCAGTGTTTTTCAACCTTTTTCATAATGCGACCCCCTTTGTAGGAAAAAATATTTCGCGACCCCCCGACCCTTCGCTTTTTATCATGTATGTATGTGTATGTTACAGTGTTACAAATATTCATTCCATACGACGTTTTTATGCGTCTCCATAATTAGGATTCGGATATAATATAAGTAGGTACAAAATATAGTACGTCAAACATATTATTTTACAATTACATACATCGATGATATCGACGGTCGATTTATGAGTATATCCTTTTGTTAAAATTCTCTTAATAAATCTACTATCTACTAGGGTAAATACTAATTAAATCAATCTTTTTAATCTTTATTGTTTTTTTACTAAAGTTCTCTCGACCTCCGGCGACCCCCCTACAGAAGCTTCGCGACCCCCCAGGGGGTCGCGACCCACAGGTTGAAAAACACTGCCGTATACCATTACTTTCCAGAAATTGTTCTTTACTAGCAAGACTATCGAATGGTGCATTAATACAGACTGTATGACTTTTTTTTTCAAAATTAATATTGCTGTGATAAAAAAAAATGGCAAATAGAACCGTTTCATGAACTATGTAAAAAAGACACGAATTAATAGTACTATAACAGCATGTAAGGATATAAGGATTTATCTTGCCGTTTTGAAGGTAATTGGATTTTTCTCATTGGCTTCATAGAAATTTTCTATAAAAAAGTTATAAATCCAGTATTTTTGGGAAGCAATTACTCTGACATAATTTTCCTTTTTAAAAAAAAAGAGCAGTTAAAACCGTTATATGATGTATGCCAAAAAATCATGAATAATTGGTACTATAACCATCTGTCAGGATATTACGGTTAAACTTGCCGTTTTTGAAATAATTGAATTTTTCATGTTGGCTCCATACAAGTTTTTAGTAAAAAAATTATTACTCCCTCATTTTTGGGCCAAATTATCTCAAACTTAATTTTCTACATAGTAATACTAAACTGAAGAAATATCCATCAAAAAATCTATCACTTTCGAGATTTCATTTCTATGTCTATGAAAGCCGATTTTCGACCCACTGTGCGCCGGGACAAGCGCTGTCCCGTAGATCGAGCGATCTAGGGTTAAAAAGTACTGAAGTACTAACTACTCACGCACATAATGTTCGCAGTAACCCATACAAATGAACTAAAACTTATTAAAATATTAAGTTGCATCTCTCTATCTTTTTATGTTTTTCTGAGGATCTCAGAAAAATATAAAAAAATATTGTGTCTATTAATTTTGTTCTTTCTTTGTCCCGGGTAAAAAACTGAAATCCCGTATTTTTGGCTTTTATAAACAGTTGTCCCTTATAGGATGAAAAAAAAAAACTGGTAATCCTAGTTATACAACTTACAAGTGTTACAACAACTTAAAACTCCTCTGGTGTTGCTAGTGTCCATGGGCAGCGGTAATCGTTAACCATCAGGCGATCCGTATGCTCGTTTCAGGTTCATTACATTAAAAAAATACATCTTGATGCTTATATTATAGTATTCGCGTGAATACCACCTAAATGACCTTCCACGAACGGTGTCTGGCAGTTGATTGACGCGCCCCGACCGCGCCTTACGGGACTGTTCTATTGTTGATTAGTGTGTACGGTCACAAGCAAACCCGGTGCGTCACATTTGAACCTTATCACTATGGTAATAACGTTCAAAAGGGTACATCGTGTGCGTCTTCAACTGTGCATTTCGTAACTTAACGCCATAAACGTATGACAGACATGAAAATTTACACACGTTAAGACCAGGTAGACCAAGCGAAATAGGCATTTAACGCTTCCAAGAGTTGCCCGCAATTGCCGCAAAGCGAACCGCGCGCCTACGTCGCCGGCGTGAACTTACATGAACCCAAAGTGTTACAGTGTAGTCGTGTCGGCAAGAGGTCAATTTATTTTATTATTTGCATTGAAAAAGATAATAAAATTCATAGATAACTGTTTTAATGCAACACATAGCACACATAATTTGAATAGATATTATAGGTACCTAAGTAAAAAATGCTTAAATTTTATTCAATTACTAGCTTTTCCTCGCGACTTCGTCCGCGTGGAATAGTTACTTTAGGATATCGCTAAAATTTACCCGCGACTTCATTTACGTAGAAGGAGAAGCGCTTTCACCTCACGACTACCCGCCCGCGCCGCGCGCCGTACTATAGCGCGCATGATTATTTTATTACTGCGATATCTTCTAAAATACTTATTGAAATCAAATGATGTAAACGGCAAATTTCTTCTAGATTAAATGCTTGTAATGAATAACGTATTTACTTGGATAAGGATTAATATAATCTTTATGAAAACACCTTCAGAAATAATGCTTACTTTTAGAACAAATTTGGTTAGTATAAAAAGGTTATAGTGAGCCAACCTTAAAAGATAGGCATATACTGTCGCGGACTTTTTTTTAGAACTTTTAAAGGGGAACAATTCTGCTATACATCATTTTAGCGAAACTTTAACCGTTTCCGCAGCGTACGCAGCGAAAGCTCTCAAAAGGAAAAAAAGACCCCCGATTTTGTAACATTCTTGAATGGTGCTCCGCTCGTATTGAGCTTAGCATGATGTTATATAGCCTAAAGCCTTCCTCGATAAGTGGACTATCCAACACAAAAAGAATTTTTCAATTCGTACCAGTAGTTCCTGAGATTAGCGCGTTCAAACAAACAAACAAACTCTTCAGCTTTATAATATTAGTATAGATTTTGACAGTTTCTATGCAGTGTGTTCTGTTACAAGTATAAAAACACGCTGTGTTCGATGTGTGCATGGAGACGAGTACCTATCGTTAGCTCGTGTGGTCACTAAAGTACGTGTCGTTTCGTGAGATAAAAATACTGTATAAGGTACATAGGTGTTGACGATTTGATGGTACCTACTTAGGCAGACACTTGCAAAAAATGTATTCCTACTGCCGAGTCCGCACGTTTGCCACTTGCCGCAAAATCCAAACCTCCACAAACGTTTGACTTTTTGAAAATCCGGATTTTTGAATTTTTTCTCCCAAAAATCCGGATTATCCGGATAATTCAGATTTTTTCACTCATTCAAAATTACACTCATTAGTAAAAAAAAAAAACAGTTACTTTTTTATAATTTAATTTAAATAAATTCTTATTTTAAGTTGTAAGTATTAGAATTACAATCTAAATAAATAAAAACATAATGAGATTATATCAAAATTATATACTTAATTATATTTATTTTTTCATTTTTATAAACATTTTTGATTACGTTTGAAATCCTAGAATGTTCAGTTTTATAGTTAGTATTTTATTTTGAATAAGGTATGTATATATTGTTATTTACTAAATGTTCCAGCAGTAAAGAATTATAAAAAAGTGGAATAGCCTGTGATCTTTTTAACGCTTTTTTTACATAATTATCTACGCCACAGTTCACCACTACCGTTTTCGTAAAGTTCCATTTCTATGAGAAAGTACTAACGTAGGAAAATTATTACAGTTTAATAAAACGTAGGAAACTGAAAATCCTTTAAATTGAGATCCGGGGAGTGAAGACAAATCATTTGAAGTATGGGGCTGAACAAATAATTTTGTATGGACGAAATTTGACCACTTTTGAGTTATTGAAAGTAAAAACCACCCACCTATTTGGGTAATAATTAAACACGTAAATTGTGCTTTTAATTCCCTCGGTAACTAACAGAAGTACAATTAACAATTCTAAGCACAATTTAAAATCTGTAACTATTGTAAGATCTTTATTTTAACATTTTACTTACAAATAAACAGTAACATCTTACTCTTTATTGCACTTTGAAGTTTCCGCTATAAGATGAAAACTACATTACTTAAAAAAATAACAGTGTTTTACACAAATCGTTGGTGCTATTTTTGGCACCTATATCTTATCTTTAAAATATTATCTAAAAAATAATTATTTCTACGCAAAAACAGGAGCGTTGATTTTCATTTAGTTTTGCTTATGCTACTGACTCGTTAGTTTAGGTTAGTTTAGTTCAATCAAATTAATTTTAATAATAAAAAAAAATATATTACTTTCATTCATTCGGAAAAACTCTCTCTAATCTTAAACCAACCAGTCAGGTATTATCGACTCCAAAACTTCTTTCCAAACTTTTTAAGAATTTATTCTGATATCATAGAGATAAGATTTAGGTATTTGGACTTAGATATTCATTATTTAGAAGATAATTAAATATAGTTAAACCACTACATTTCTTTTTAAGCTGTCATATTAATTTGGCATTCTATGATTGTAGAAATTAAAATTGCAATAATATGTTTTGACTTTCGTTAGTACGAATTCAATTAATAATAAATATAAATATACAAAGCTTTAATTGGGTTTGGATTTGCTTATTATACTTCTTACTACTTGTGCAATTAAAACTGAAACCATATTCAGTGTTTTTATAAATTGGATCACCTATTACTGAACTGTACTACTACTAAAAAATATAAAATGGTAAGTATCTTAGAAACAGTCCATACATATACATATATAGCGACCATAATATTTTAGCAGATCTTCATCCCTCGCATCTCCATTTAATGGATTGACTATGTTCTACCAAATAACTTGAATAAATGGAAAAATGTGTCAACAATTTCAACAGGACAAAAAAAATAATAATATCAAATTATCCAAAGGCATGGATTTAAACTCACGACAAAACAATTAAATTTTGGATGTGAAAATACCGAATATTGAATACTAAATTACCATGTTGGCTAAAGAATGTAAGGAATAAAAATTTACAAATCTGGTTACTAAGTAATACGACTGAATATTCCAAACTGGCAGACATAATATATTATATTAGCGAACAAATAACCATCTTGGCGACAATTTGTGAGTACACATTTAATTTAAGAATAGGCACATATATTTTCCCTAATGTAGGTAACTCAAAAAACATACAAGCAGCAAAACCAGCGCACATAAAAAAAACATAAAGAAGCGTACAAAATTCCCAATTTTTAATTTTCCTCGATTTTAGGGGGGTATAGATATTGTGTAAATTGATTTTGAAATTTAAAAATAACGGATATTCATTTTTCGCAAAATTAACATAGGTGTCATTACCAGGTTTTTGGGGGTGCTGGATACGAAAATGGCATTCATTTTGAAATTCCAATATGGCGGACATACTTAATTTTATAAAAATAATATGGTTGTCCTTTTGTTGGTTTCTGGGGGTGCTGATTACAAAAAAGTCATCCATTTTAAATTTCCTTAGTAACCCCGCAACCTCATATTTTCTTCATGATGGAAGAAAAAGAAATTTGAAAATCCTGAATTTTCCAAAATTTCCATAGCTTTATCCCTCGTATCTCAATGTAGAGCATTTTTTTTTATAAAATTGATTCTGTCTCGGAAACGGTGCATCCTATTGAAAAAATAATGAAAATTTCCTCCCCTTAAGAACCCCGCAACACCATATTTTCTTCACGATGGAAGAAAAAGAAATTTGAAAATCCTGAATTTTCCAAAATTTCTATAGCTTTATTCACTGTTTGTGTCAAAGTAGAACATTGCCATATTTTTTTTCTATAATCGCTTCTATTTTAGAAACGGAAAAATAATACTATTACTGGAAAAATAATAAAAATTTCCTCCCCCTTAACCCGGAAATCGCATATTTTTTTCATGAATGCCAAAAAAAGAAATTTGAAAATCCTGAATTTCGAAAAGTTTCTATAGCTTACATAGCTGGTACCTCTACAAACTACATGTTAATTTTACGAAGATTGGATAGTCTCCATTTTGGAAAATGAAATTGGAAGACAATTTTATAATCAGCATATGAAACATGGAAAAATACATCCATTTTTAATAAAAAAAAATATACGCCATTTTGGAATTTTAAAACGGATTTTATTTTCATATTATTCTGCACCCCCAAAAACCTTGAAAACGATACCCATACCAAAGAAAAAAAAACCTCCAATAGTATCCAAAACTGGGACTTTCCGTAGCTTGCAAATTGAATTTTTAGCAGCTATTAATTTATCAATCAAATCTTTATTAGCTACTTACATGGTATAATGGTCACCAACTCATCGGTGCTAATTGGATTAAATTTCGCTACTTTTTATCTGCCGATTTTTGTATTTTTTGTCACTTGAGTGATTTCACCAGTTTGGTAATTTAGTCGCCAACATATTAATTCGCTGCCAAATTCAGCAATACAGTATGCTCACGTACAGTCACCAACTTATTTTTTGTTCACTCGATTAATTATATCCCTTATTCAAATATTGTACGTCTAGAGTACATACTAATTACAATTAAAATATGTAATTTTCATAGTAGTAACCAAGATTCGAAAAACTCGAAAAATCCGGATTTTTAAATGAAAATCCGGATTTTTCGAATTTTTCGAATTTCGAAGTATCCGGATTGCAACCCCTACTTGCGAGTGACTTGGTGTGTTCTGCAAAGGCAAGCATGACGGATGTTGAGCACGTATCCTTATATTTTATTGTAAATAGAACAGCCTCCGTGGTCTAGTGGTTAGAGCTTGGCTCTCGACTCGGAGGTCGTAGGTTCTAATTTCGATTCCCGCACTGGAACAACAAAAATTGTTGTTTCCAAGTTTGGTTAGGACAATGCAGGCTGATCACCTGATTGTCTGACAAGAAAGATGATCCATGCGTCGGATGGGCAGGTAAAAAGTCGGACCTGCGCCTCATGTCTCGTCAGTCGTGTCGGTTATCCGTCCCCCTGGATTACGAGAGTAAAAAAAAAGAGTGCCTTTGTGTACTGCGCACACACTTGGGCACTATAAAAAATACTCCTGTGTAACTGGCTAGGCTACAATAAAACCAGCCACCGTCACCGAAATCGGCGTGGGGAGTTATTTATTATTATTATTGTAAAAACAGAAATCGAAATAAAAAGAAACGAAAAGTACCTACGGCAAAGAAGATGGTAGATGTTACAAATTCATAAAAACTGTTTACTGGCTTATTCAATAATGTACTAAGGCTACTCCACGCATCAGCTACTTTTTTCTCATAATACACAACACAATAATATATCTATGGACGCTTCACACCAAGTCAATCTGGTCCCGTGGTAAGTTCTCGAAGAACTTGTGTTACGGGTACCAGACAACAGAAATATATTTAATAATTTTTATATTATACACATATTTAAGATTTTTATTGTATTATACACATATTTAATACACATTCATGACCCAGGAACACAGAAATTTTTTTTGTTCCTTCAGCGGGATTTGAACCCGCGACCCCCGGCTTGAGCACCAACACGCTCAACCACTGAGCCACAGAGGTCGTCTCATCTGGCAAAAGCAACGACGTGGCGACGATAATGTTATTGTGTATGGTTATATGTATAACTAGCCGATGCCCGCAACTTCGTTTGCGCCTAACTGACGGAAGCGGAACCCTATTTTTTAAACGGAACCCTAAAATAAAAGTAGCCTATATTAGACCTTATGACATCAGCTATTTGCCAGTGAAAGTCCCGCGAAAATCGGTCCAGCCGTTTCAGAGATTAGCCGGAACAAACAGACAGACAGACAGACGGACAGACATTTTTAAAAATTGGTATTTTATTGTAATTGTAAGTACCGAATATACTTTCAGATGCATTATGTGAAAAGCTGTTAATTTGAAGTTACAAACAGACACTTCATTTTTATTTATCTGTATATAGATTTAGTTCAAAAATTAAAAGAAGCATAAAAAATACAAAACAAACTTTCCTATAGATTTTTATTGTATTATATGTCCATGACCCGGGAACACAGGAAACTTTTTGTTCCTTCGGCGGGATTCAAACCCGCGACCCCCGGCTTGAGCACTAACACGCTCAATCACTGAGCCACAGAGGTCGTCTCATCTGGCAAAAGAAACGACGCGGCGACGATAAAATGTAACATCTTATTGTGTATGGTTATATGTATAACTAGCTGATGCCCGCAACTTCGTTTGCGCAGATCTAACGAAAGCGGAACCCTATTTTTTTAAACGGAACCCTAAAATAAAAGTAGCCTATGTTAGACCTTATAATATCAGCTATCTGCTAGTGAAAGTCCCGTGAAAATCGGTCCAGCCGTTTCAGAGATTAGCCGGAACAAACAGACAGACAGACAGACAGACGGACAGAAAAAAATTTAAAAAATTGGTATTTTATTATAAGTACCGAATATACTTTTAGATTCCTTATATGAAAAGCTGTTAATTTGAAGTTACAAACAGACACTTCAATTTTTTTATCTGTATAGAATTAGTTCAAAAATAAAAAGAAACATAAAAAAATACAAAACAAACTGACTTTCCTTTAGATTTTTATTGTATTATACATATCCATGACCCGGGAACACAGGAAACTTTTTGTTCCTTCGGCGGGATTCAAACCCGCTACCCCCGGCTTGAGCACCAACACGCTCAATCACTGAGCCACAGAGGTCGTCTCATCTGGCAAAAGCAATGACGCGGCGACGATAAAATATAACATGTTATTGTGTATGATATGTATAATTTAGTTCAAAAATAAAAAAAAAACAAAACAAACTGACTTTCCTACACTGCGTTAGAAACGAAAGAATTGTTCGATAAATACGCGGGTAAGCCGTGCGCTAGCAAAACTGACATAGGTCTGTCCTCGTCAACGCCTAGCGGGCGACTGTGGGGCGACTCAAGCGGCTTACGCACGCTGCATTTCAATAATTATTTAATGTTAAAATAATTAAACCAACATGCAAAATGTAACCACAAATTATTCTTCTTTAAGTTATTAGCTTTTCGTAGATATGATTTTTGAAAGTAAAACTATCATGAACTTCATGAACAAAAAGAAAAATATTCAAATTTAGCCTCCTCTTCGGAATTATTTTTGATCGAGTGAAGTTTTCAATATTATGTTTTGAACCACAAATTGTAAAAGAACATTAAGTAAACAACAATGTGTATTTTTTTTGGCTTTTTAAAGTTACTATTTGTTTGTTTATTATCGATTCAAAGTCATGTAAAATTGGGTCTACACAGCCTTAACGTGTTAAAGAAAATGCATACGCACTTTCTAATTACGTTTACTTATGAAGTCGTTACAAAAAGTAACGATATTTGTTTTTACCCGACCACGGTGAAGCTGAAAGGAAGGGTAATTTACCGTTCATATTACCCAGTTAAGGGTAAATTACCCAGGTTACAGGTAGTTTAAACAAAAATGTTATACAAACGGCCAAAATTAATAATGTATCTACAATCTTAGATTGATTTCAATCTTAAATTCTCAAACAAAAATTGACGTAATTTGACGTAAAGTCAATCTTAGGATCGGTGAAATGTATTGAAATGTTGATCTCAGATAGCTAAAATGAGATCAAGATTGATTATTAATTTCGGGCTATAGTGATTAGTGTACCTTCTCAAAACAGTGATGAGTATTTGATTCTCATTCCAAATATATTATAAGTATTATCAGTAACATTATATACTTTATTATAATTTTAACTAGATTATCACAATAATTTTTCACGACCTCTGTGGCTCAGTGATTGAGCATATTGGTGTTAAAGCTAGGGGTCGTGATAAAAAACTTTATCTGTGTTCCTGGTTCATGAATGTGTTTTAACTATGTATGTGTATTATATAATGAAATATAATATGTAACATAATATATGTAGATATAGTATTAAAAGTATTAAATATATTTCCGTTGTCTGGTAGGTACCCGTAGCAAAAGTTATTCGAAAACTTAGGACGGGACCAGATTGACTTAGTATGAAAGCATCCATAGATAAATATCATATTATATAGGCTCAGTATCGGACGAATCGACATTTATTATAATAATGCCTTCAATAATGCATTATAATAAATGTCGATTCGGCCGATATTGAGAGCGGTCGCGTGACCTCTAAAGCAGGCGGACGTTAGCGTGAGGGTGTCAATGCGTAGTGAGACTTGTCAGGATATGATCTAAATATATAAAAGGCAAACCTGACTGACTCATCTATCAACCGCTAAGAAAGGATTTTTGAAAATTCACCCCCTAAGGGGGGAAAAGGGGTTAAATTTTTGTATGGAAACCGAATTCCACGCGGGCGAAGTCGAGGGCAAAAGCTAGTTATCATATAAGTAATTATTATTACATTTGTATAAAAATACACACTATATTATAAATTAACAAGTAGGTGTAGTAAATAGGAACTGCATTCAGGTCTTGAGCAAATGATTCGTGAGTCTAATTATAGAGTAGCGTAGATCCACTACTATCTAGGTTACTTATTTTAGACCTAACTGGGAAGTTATTGAACTAAAATCCCACTAAATCTCGCATAGACCATCTATTATTTTTATTTATAAATAGCTTTAGTCCGCGGCTCCGTCCGCATAAATACAGAGCCCACGGGAACACTGTGCTTTTCAGAATAAAGTTGTTAATACAGAGCTCAAACTATTACCATACCAAATTTCATCGAAATCCATTCAGAAGTTTTTTGCGTGAAAGAGTAACAAACAACCATCCATCCATCCATCCTCGTAAACTTTCGCATTAATAATAGTAGTAAGATGAGGCAAGAGCTGGATATGTAGGTACTTAGATAGTTAGATACACAATCTCTTTTCTCTACCTTAGCACTAAACTCTTCAGATCCAACGTTATTTTCGTAAACAAAAATATTTATCTTTTAGTAAACATAAATATTAAACATAAAAATTCAACCACGTTAATGTGCTAGTAGCGGCGTGGTTCCTATAACTCCCTTCCTATCGGCTTCACTTACCACTTACATTTAGTACCTACCTTTATTTAGTATCCAAATCCCTACCTATTATAAAGGATAGGGCTTCCGTATGAAGGAGAACCAGCCTTCGCCACTGCTGACCAGTATTCTATTTTTTATTGCACGGTCAATATAATAATTGACATTTAAATTGGTAACATCCATACTAATATTATAAATTGGAAAGTGTGTATGTTTGTCCATCTTTCACGCCTAAACTACTGAACCGGTTTAAATGAAATTTGGTACACTAATAGTCTAGAGCCTGAGAAAGGACATAGGCTACTTTTTATCGCGGAGAAATTTACGTTTCCCGTGGGATACTTTATTTACAGTTTCACGTAAAAACTACTAAACCGATTATCATGAAATTTGGCACAGATATAAAGTAGACCACGGGAAAGGACATAGGCTACTTTTTATCGCGGGACATATATGGTTCCCGTGGGTTACTGTACTTACGCGGGCGGAGCCGCGGGCATTAGCTAGTGAGACATAAGTTAACACCAAAATGCGAAGCGACACAACGATGCTTGAAGATGCTCTCATAATACCAGTCCTATGCAAATATAAAGCGCTGCGTTGCGTCGTCGTCACGTCGGCGTGCACTGACTTATCTTAAAGGCAATATTGTCTTCTTGTTTACGAAAATATTAAGTTCGATATGAACAAATTATACCTTTATTTTGAAATGGTAAAATTAAAGGTGTACCAATTACCATTACAGTCAGCTGTAACGTGTGTGGGCGCCATTAGCTTCTTAAATACGCTATTCCACTATCAAGAGGTTAAGTTGTTCATTAGTTAACCAAGCACCTAATCTTCGTTGGAAAAGCTCTTGATTAACTATCTATTAATATTGCAATCAATTGCGTTTAAACGAGCATGTGAGTGACCACACTAGGATATTTTCAGGACTAGTTCAGGTCTGCTGGAAAAGCTAAAATCACTAAAATGACAACATTAATGACCTTACGTCTGTGTTGCGTGTCATTATAACTGACCCTTAGTACATATATACTAAGGGTCAGTTATAATGACACGCAACACAGAACGCACTTTTATAATAGCGATAAAAAATATAGCTTCATAATAAACGAATAAGCTATTCAAATTTTTTTTTGTTCAAATTCAAAGTTGCAGTCTTCGTCTGATACGTTGAAAAAAAACATTTGACAGAATAAAACATCAATATTGAATAGCTTTTTTTTAATTTTTTAATTTCAATGTTAATTTAATTTGAATAAGTAAATATTTTAACCAGTAATACCTCTCGATGTTTCTGTATTCTGTGTAACTCTCATAATCACGTGATGCCTAAAGGGGGAGGGGGGGGGTCCGAAAAAAAATCACCAAGTATCACCAAGGGGAGGGGATCCTCTTCTTTCGCATAATTTTATTTGTCATAATTTCATTTGGCATACCTCACTTGGCATAATTTTATTACGCATAATAATACTTTGGCATAATGGTTTCTTGGCATACTACATCATTAGGCATAAATATCATTTAGACTAATATTGTTTATCCTAATTTAATGAGGCATAACTCGTAGGGCATAATTTTTCTAGTCATAACAATACTTTGGCATAATTGTTTTTCGGCATAAACTCGTTAGGCATATTTTTTTGTCATAATAAATTCAAGGCATTCTGTCACAAGGCACAAATATGCATAAAATGGAACGACACAATGAAAACACAGTTAAGGTAATTAAACGCATATTTATAAAACATTAAAAGCATGTATTACACTCATATACCTAGTGTAACATGTGTAACAGTAGGTTAAGTTGCGGCGGGGTGGCCCTTGGGCCACCCGTAAGCCGCTAACATGTTTAAAATAATTAGCTCGGCATGTTCTTAGATATCAGTTCGTGTTTAATTTCGTAATCAGTCGAAAATTACAATTATAATTGTTATTTAGTCTTAACTCGCACACCCAGTAGAATTTATCATTCATTAGTATGTGAAAAAAATGCTACAAAGATGTATACGTAAATATAATATTATGTTTAATATCATTATGCGTAAATATATTTATGCTTTTTAATATTATGCATAAAAATATTATTCTTAATGAATATTATGCGTAAAAAAATATATGCCTTACAATAAGTATGCCTAACAATTATTATGCTTTTAGTAATTATGCGAAAAAAAAATATGCTAAGAAAGTTATGACAAGTGAATATTATGCGAAACTACTATTAGGTCAAATGAAATTATGCCAAGTAAAATTATGACATATGATTTTATGCGAAAAAATAGGGAACCCAAGGGGAGGAGGGGGTATAAGGAGATATCACGTGTATTAATTTTCGAATCTAGTCTATACATACCGAAATTATTATCGGCTGTAGAATCGTAGCGTTGTTTAAATACTTACAAGACAAATGACTCGTATAGTTTTTAATTGCTTAAATTATTTGATTAAACGGTTCTTTAAGTTAAAGTTCTTCTTCAAACATGACCTGCTTACTATGTAAAAAAAATACACGTGATCTTAGGTGGGGGAGGGGGGGTAGTATAAAACCTCACCAGTCACCACGTATCACCAGGGGGAGGGGAGGGGTCTAAAACAGTTGTTAAAAACATCACGTGATTAATGCACGGCCCCTTAGTTGCTTACCATCAGACGGTTCCTTTGCTCGATTGTCCCGTACCAAAGTCTCCAATTCTCGGTCCGTGTGGTCCCTATCAGAGCTAATTGCGTGCAGTTCAGTGCTCGGTGATGTAATGCCGTACGTGGATTTAAATTGAACGTTTCCAAACTAATCGATATTTATTACACTCCAACTTCCTGATACACTTAAATATAGGAAGATACGAAGCTTCTGCCACGAGAAATAAATAAAAGAAACTTATTTAGGTACGTTTACTATAATTTGTATGTATATTAGGTAAATAGAGTTTTTTACTCTTCATTTTACCGCGATAAAAGTAGCCTATGTCCTTACTCCTTCCCCGAGGCCCACTCTATATCTGTGCCAAATTTCATTAAAAACGGTATGTAGCTGTTTCGGAGCACATTCAATGCAAACAAACAAACAAACAAACAAATCTTTCCGCTGTATAATATTAGTGTACCTAGCTATAAATTGTCTAAAAGTGTGGGAATAGCCGCCGGAAAGCCCATAAGGGAGATCTCTCGAGGTACCCGATGAGACTGAAGCTGGCTGGCGTGGTACGGAGGGGTGGGGAGTGATGATGATGATATCCAGAAGGAGGCGTGCTCTGTCGAGGGTAACCAATTTGGCGGATCTTCGTAGTTGGATCATTAAATAAAATCATGCATGTTAAAAGATTCCTTTATTTTGAGGGCCACACATGACACAATACAGCAATTTATTTCAGTATTTTCACTATTTCCAAACATAACGATTTTTTCGGAGGGAAAAATGTTTCTAGAAATCTTTGACATGTGTAGTGTTAACAGGATAACAAGGATTTTTACATAAAAGTGTTGTCACTTAATTTTTGTATAATTTATGGTAATTACATATTAGTTACGGTGGCGATTCGCCACAAAAGTTTGTATTCTAATATCCACTTCATACAATGCTCTAGAGAGCATTGTATGAAGTGGATATTAGAATACATACTCATTATGAAACAGCTCCACTACATAAAACAATTCAGGAAGTGAGTACATTTACCACGTGTAAAAAGATGAATTTGTACAAATACACGCAGAGATACAGGTACCCACATCCAAACACAACGCGTTTCCATTAACACGTCAAAAAGAAATAAAATGTAGGTAACGACAAAAATATTGCGGCACGTGAAAATGGATCTTATTCCAAAGCATTATGTCCAATATGAGTACAACAAATAAACGAGAGAAATACGACGTTTTATTTTAACACAGCTTCCTTCCTTTTCCAAAGACATGCTTAGAATAGAGTTCGACCAAACTGATGAGTCCGTTTTGTTACTTTTTTAAACGTAAGCAAATAAGACATAATGACAACATTCTGGACCATTAACTTTTAAATTACACTTTATTTTATTTAATATTTATCCTTTTATGAATATGTAGATAGTTAGATAACCGATGGTAATTTTAAGTAGGTACTTATTATATTATGTTGTAATATGAAACTTTGTTTGCCTATAAATAATATAATGCTCTTCTAAAAATAACAGGGATTAAAAATAGGTACAGAGTATCTTATAACCAAAATTCTAGTCATTTACTTATATTATTCTCAGGTTAATTATGGAGTATGTGACTACTTAACTAAAACTAGGTACAAACTTAAAAGAAAAGTGCAAAATGAAATGCGCAAACTATAATATGCTTAGTACATAACATTTAATTTTGCAAAATATTATTAGCCTTATATTTTTAACTCACTATAATAAAACTAACAATCATTTTATTATTTATACAAAACTTTGACAAAAAACAGGCGAATCGAGTATTGCACTCGTCCGCCATAGTATGGAAGTGCTCGAGATTTAACCGGAGCTAAGCTAACGAGTTAACGAAACCGCGTAAGGTTTAGGAAGGCCGCCCAAGGAAAGTGCGCCGCCGGGCCGTCGCAGCCTCGTGGGCGATCGTCCGCAGCGCACGTTACAAGAAGCGTAGCCTGACAACGAGCGCGTGACGTCACGTGCTGTAGACCTGCTTGCGACAGCTAGTACTATATACAGTAGCAACATCACACTAAAGAATACACTTCCGAAATAAGAGGGCGATCCGACTGTATATATACTCAGCGAACTAAAAAATTCCGATAGCGCGATGTAGGATTTATGAGCAAAACTTACATTTATAGATAAAAATGTTACTTTTTTCATACAAATATTCTTTCACATTATAAATCATTAAATTATGAATTAAACAAATATAAAATAAATGTTATTTAGATTTAAAAACAATTAAAATAAAGTTTCTAGTTGTAAAAGCGCCATCTAGTTTGCTTACTATGGAAACAGAATGAGAATCAGAAACACTTTTATAGAGGCGCCACTGTGTTATCGCATGGTACGATCAACATAATATTTGACTCAAACCACTTGATGCGTTTTGAACACATCTGAGTTTTATTTATAATGATGAATATAAATTATTTACTAATATTATAATTATGGATGTTTTTAATAGAATAATAATTTTTGTTACAGGATATCCAACAATGAGAGAAATGATGTTCCTTGTACGGATGGAAATGTATCCCCAGAACCACCCGATCGACCTCCTGGGAAAGTGCGACAAATTCATCCAGAACAAAAAGCACAAGTACTAGCCTACGATTCAAGCTATAGAAAGAAAAATAAGCCAAAAAGCTTACCTCTAGAAGATAATAATCAACTGTATAATCATTTGGCGAATACGAATGTGGCCATGTCGCCGATGTATCCTTTGACCCCAAACATTTGTATAGAAGGGGGAAAGATAGAGTTTATAAAGTCGCCGCCGGAGAGCGCTAGGAACAGCTTAGCGCTAGCGTCGCCGCCACAGACGCCACTTCTGATGCGTCGAGGCTCGCGGGAGAAACGCGAGCTCCGCGCCAATAGCGACGAGCCGGAGAAGTTCGACGGAGACAAGGTAGGTGGCGCTTTTACAAACCTTGATTGAATAAAATTGTTTCAGTAAGCAAAATATAATAATAAGGTACATAATAATAATAATATTTAAACAAAATATTTAACCTACTTGTAGGTTACTAATTTCAATCATTGACTGGTATATATGGCAGATAAAGATCAGACGAAAAACTATTATTACGTACGAATTATGAACACCTAATAAAAATGATAAACAGGTAAAAATGGTAGGTGCGTACTGAGTACTAATGTTTAGCACCCTTCCTTGCTAACCAAACTGCATCTAACAAATAATAAAATATGGAAACAATACAACAAAAACACACAATCTTTTAGAGTAATTAAGACGATAAGGAGTACACAAAACAACGTGATGAACTCGTTTAATTATGTAAGTTTTATCGACAAAAATAATATTATGTAATCCTATCCATAACAGTACTAATTATTCTATAGAAAAGGACTATTATAAAAACATTAAGTGGGTAAACTAAATCCATAACAAAAGCCCCAAAATGACAGGTTCGATCAATACAGAAATCCTCTTTCGGAAAGTAATCCGAAGACAATCTTACAATCATAGACCTTTCAAAAACAATTTAGGCGCGACTAAACAGGCATTAAGGTGCATCAGACCAATTATTTTGAACCCTCGGAAAGGAAAATGCTATCTTGGGACTTCACAAAGACGTTTCTCTGTGGATTAGGATGATGTAAGTTTGATTGTTTTAGAAGTTCTTTAGGTAGGCACAGGTTCATTCTTTAGGTTCGAGCATTTCATTGGAACATGTTTTTAAATGTTTCAGTTGTTGATCGGACGGGCTTTTAGCATAGTCAATGTTCCAACGTACAGCTTTGAATTCTCACTTGTAATTAATTATTATTCGAATTGTTTCAAGGAGCTAAAGATTGACAAGTTAGAATCATAAATTACGTTCAATATTTTGTGGTGACTTGAGGCTGCTTACCTAAAAAGGCATTAATGGTGTATTGAGTAAAATTTTATGGAAATTCGATCTTTCGAAATATTTTCGCCCCTGTCTAATTGTCCAGCAATTGAGATTAATAACACAATAAAATAACGTTATGAGACATAAACTTGATTTACGTTTAGAATCCCAATTACTTTACGGGTTCCAAATTAGCATAAGGGGCAGACCATATTAGCATTCATTTGAATCAGACCACTCGACCTTTGGCGAGACGCGTTCTTCAATATTATGGTATTTCAAATAGTAGGGTCATTTCGCCTGTTCGCGTCCACTTAGTGCAGTTGGCAAGTTTGAAGGCGAAAATAAAAATGTTCCAGCCCTAATTTCAATGAAAAGTTTATGTGATGTGGTCATTATAATAGTCTTTTTTAATGTTACTTTTAGTTTTGTTCAAAAAATCTTGTGTGTGTTTTTTTAAAAGACGAAACTTCAAAATTAGGCGATTTACCCACTTTGCGTCCATAAAATCCAATTTGCGTCCACCCGCTGGACCACTTGGCGTCCACCAGCTTAGAAAAGGAATTAAGGGTGATATTTTCATGATAATGTTAAGAGAGATTGGATTTTAATAATTTATTTATTAAAGGATTATAGTTATTTAAAAATCAACATATTAACATTAATAAATCAATATAAAGAAAATAAAAACACATATTTATTCTTCTAAAAATTGATAGAACTTAAAATTTAAAACAAATTAGGTATCTATGTAGTAAGTAAGTAAATAATAATTTCACCTTTTAAATTCAATAATAATCTGTTCTGTTAATTTTACCCTAAAATCAGAACGAATGTGTAAGCTAAAGATTAGCCTTGATTAATAATATTAATAAGTTTTTGGCTATATTGTAGCAACAAAACAATACAATAATTTAGTCTTTTTTTTTCACCATCTAGGTGACCTAGGTGACCTACTCCTGGCGCAGGTTCAGGGCCCGGCTTCTTTATCCATCCTCCATCTGGTTTGCGCCCAGACCAGATGGAGTAAAGAAACCGGCACTGATTTTGTCCAATATTGTGATCTCGGGAATAGCATATTCTTTAAATATTTGTCTTACTGATTTCTTTTTCTCTCGAATTTCATTTAACGCTTTCTTTAAATCTTCTTCTGTGTATGTTCTTTTTTCCTTTTTCTTTGTTATCTCCAAAGAACTCATTTTAAACAGAAAAAAATAAGAAATAAAGAAATTACTCATTTCATTCAAAGTAGAAAAGGTATTAAACTTTACTAAGGTACTTGTAGTCATAATCAAAAATGTGCTAAAATACATTTTGTATTAAAAATACAAACAAATTAACTGTAAAGAATTAATTAAAAAAGTGGACGCGATTTGCTTTTGTTATTATTTCCTGTAGGTATAATTTGCGTCCATTGCGGACGCAAAGTGGAAGTTTTATAAATTCGGTGTAGTAATTCGCGTCCACCTTATTTTAACTATTAACTATAAAAAATATAAGTAAATTCATAATTAATATGATTCCTTCTATCATTACCAACGTCTAGAAACTGCTATGTATCCAAAATACACATAAAATAATAAAATACTTAACTTCCAACGCACCGCTGCCCACTATTTTTGTCTTATAATCCAGCGCGTCCCCACTCTCTTGTTGAACAGCCGTCACTAAATATTTTTTCTACACAGGATTGGTTGGGTGAACGGAACTTTTCTCTATATATGCGTGCCTCTTATACATTGAGGTATTGGCGATAATAAATTTTCGGCTTTTTGGTGTGTTAGTATACTTAATTTCGAGAGTTTTCAAAGGGAGATCCGTAAAATGGACGCGAATTGGGCGATGGACGCGAAAAGGCGAACTTACCCTATACCTATTGTTAGATTTTGCAGTGCTCTTTGGACACAGTAGATATTTTCTGCAGTCTATATCTATTTATTAGTAAAGTTTTGCCTGCGGTGTTTAAGAGTGCGCTAGTCAACGGCTCGAACTCAGTGCTGCGCGCGGGAAAAATGCTTGTTATTTCACCTAATATTGGGGAAAAAATGATATACCCATAAAATAGTAATCTATACTTATAAGAGAAGCTATACTGCACACATTTATGCAGCTGTGTAAAGTATTTTAGAAAAGGCGTCTTCAAATTACGCAAATCGACACTCAGCTGTTGGTGTTTTATGAAAAAAAAATATAATATTTTTGTCTGAAGTAAAATTATCTCAATTGCTGAATAATTGATCCGTGTCGGTATTTACATGCTTTTTTATTATCATTCTTCATTTAATTTTTATTTACGTTCAAAGTTGCGCTAAAAATGCGATTTGGAGGCTATTATCTTCTACACTAATTTGAATTTCAGAAATATAAGCAAATACCGACCTAGATAAGCGTCATAAAAATCGATATTACACTAGAATTTGGGTCTACAATGTTGGACAGTAAATCACCAACAGCGTTTGTATGGAGAAAAAACCGACTAGCGCAGCCTTAAGGGGAAACCATGACTCGTCAAAGTTTCCGAGCATCATCAGAAGTACAGTTTGACAGGTTATGTCAGCAACACTAGACCTCGTAGGTATTATCTATACATATAAAATCCTTTGTCCTGAATGACTGACGGATCAACGCACAGCCTAAACCGCTGATTGTAGAGACCAAACTTGCAGGGCTTGCTCTTTGTAATGCGTAGGGATCCGATAAGAAGGGATTTTTCGAAATTCGACTCCTAAGGGGGTGAAAAGGGGGAAAACATTTTGTATGGGGCAACGTGATTCCTTGGTCCAATCAACTTCATATTTTGCACAAACATTATGTAACAGAATTGATGGAATTCGTGTATCATAGTTTATTGAAATTCGTCTCCTAACGGGAATAAAAAGGGAAAGAAAGTTGTTTGGGAGCGATTTGCTTTAAAGTTGATATAAATACTCCTTAGTGCTTTTGATTTAAAGCTCCCACTCACAAGCGGTCGATCGATTTAGTCTTTACAATTTCAACATTTACTGAATTCGTAGTTGCAAGTAAATCGGTTTAGATAAAAATTAAATATAGTCTGAGATCCTAGGACCACCTTACTATACTTTTTATATGAAACTCGTAAATATACGCGTAAATTTTGTTCCAACTTTTGACCCCAGCGCAAAAACTAGCTGGTAGGTCTGACACTAATCATTTTGTGTAATAGTTTGTCGTTAGCAATTTTCTTTCAAATACGAATTAATTTTCAATTTGATTGAAGCAATCGATAGCCCGTGAGTGGGGAGCTTTATTTTTATTTTGACATAATATATTGTCATTTATGATTTATGAAAAATAAATCTGACAAGAATGCGAAAATAAAATTTGATGAAAAAAAATAGGCACCTAAATATTTGCGATTGCTGCTTTAATTATATTCATAATACCTACTTATTAATTACATACTATTTCAGTAGAATATTTTAACCCAAAACAATGACTTTTAAGATTTTCCTAAAATATTTTTGATATGTACTTACGTTTGTGCGCGCTAATCTCAGAAACTGCGGAACGGATTTTTATAAAATTTGTTACCGTAGTTGTTTAGCCCTTGGATAAACACATGGAACTCACTTTTTATCGCGGAAAATTTACGGGTTCCACGATGTTAAGAATTAGGATAGCTCTGCTTATAATTTTGTGTGGGTATTTCAATTCAATCGGTTCATACCTACAAAAAATTTTATCAGTCTAAAGAATAACATAGTATAAAATGCTATAAAATAACCAGATATTTGAATTAGTTAAAACTACCTAGGTATTAACCTAATCATTAATTTATTATTATAAAATGAGGAATAAATGAGAAGCTTGATGGCTTCGTGGTCGTACTGCTAACTCATATTTCTCTCAAACTCTGTCGTGGTCCCAACTAGGTTGGGCGATCACAATCCAAATTATTTTTATTAAGTTCAAAGTCCAAAACGTCTTCCCATTCAAAAGATTCTCGAAATCGTTAAAATACTAATTATCGGGTACAAAGAAATCCTTACTTAATATTATACCTAAACGCGAAAGTTTGTAGGTACATAATAATATGTTTAGTTTTTCATGCAATAAAGTGCAGTAAAGAAAACACGTAAATAATTTTGATGAAATTTGGTATGGTAGTAGTTTATCCAGAATTAACACAGAATACTTTTTGCAGCTTATTAAATTTTATTTATGGTGCAGTTCCCAGTAGTTTTATTGAGTGTACCTACGAAGTTGCAAGAAACATTCAAATAAAAGACAACTGATGTGCAGTGCCTACACCATTATGTATTCAATTTTGGTATTGGTATTTTTCCGAACAAGATTTCCCTCTGCCTTAAACCCAATTTCACGCGAGCGAAGTTGTTAATCCGGAGTGTAATAACTAATAACAAACACTACTATCATACCAAATTTCGTCAAAATCTTAAGCAATCAAATCAAAACATAACAATAAACATCCATCTATCCATACATCCTCACTTAGGTTCAAATTTACAATAGTTAAAGTAGCAGACAATTTATTTTGTCTACTTATATTTTACTTAAGATAACAAAATACGGTCATTTAATGTCGGTTTCTCTACTCATTAATTTTAATAGAGCTTAGGTAGAGGTCTCACATTCCAATGAACTTGAGCAGCGATTATAATATTCTAAGAACCTTGAAGAATCGTTCCACCTATTTGGCTTAGTTATAGTTAGAGACACATAAAATTATTGCATTCCTACGATAATAATAATAAAAACAGAATAGTGTCTGGTGTTGTTCTTTTAATGCTTGAGTACCTGGGAGACCGCGAGCTTTGTTCGGAGTTCAGAGTTGTAAATAGTAGGTACGAAAAAAAGATATTCAATAGGTTCATTTTATTCCGACGGAAAGAGCAATGTTGAGGGTATCTCTGGTGGATAAAATACGTAACGACGTTATTCGCTAGAGAACTAAAGTCACCGCATTGCTCAACGAATTAGCACGCTGAAGTGGAAGTGAGCCGGCCATGTCTGCAGATGGACAGGCAATCGATGGAGCAGACAAGTATTAGAGTGGAGACCACGCTTAGGCAAACGTAGTATAGGACGTCCTGCGGCACAATAGATCGACGATTTGAAGAAGGTGGCTGGCAGCGGATGGATGAAGATCGGGATCTTGGGCAGCCTGCCAGCATGGTTGGCGCTCATTGGGGGAGGCCTACGTTCAGCAGTGGACGGCGATAGGCTGATGATGATGATGATGATAATAAGGTTCCTATTATTGTATGATATATCTGAGTTATATAGGTAATACATTTTGCTGAACTTATATCTGACCCGAAAAAAAAAAAACCCCGCATACTAAATTTAATAAAAGAAAACTTCTGATTATAAATATATTACAAGAATTGCTCTCTTAGTGAAAAAGATTACGACTTATCAAAGGCTATATCATGGAAATTAAACCTGTAACTTGTTAATTTTATCATTACTCAAATAACTCCTTATCTGTAATGTGTGGACTGTGATTAATCTATCTGTGTTATACAGTGCAACCTTAATATAACGTACCTCAATATAACGACTTCCTCGATTTAACAAATTTTTTGTAATCCCCTTGAATTGTCCATAAGAGTCAATATAAAATATACCTTTACATTGCGAACATTCTTTGCGTACAACCTCTTAATAACGAATTTTCAACTATCAAGAAAAAGTATTAATACCTCTAATTAACGAATTTTGCCAACCCAAAACCTTTATATAAAGTTTCCACCAATAATATAACTCTAAAATCTTATGTGATTCATGTCTCGACATGTTTCGACACGCTTTTGTTTGTAAAGTAATCATTGTTGTTTTGATGGAAAGTAATGTAAACACCTCTGCTCGTCACTATTGTTAAAGATTTAAGTTAAAATGGCTCAGAAACGTAAAAGGTGTTCCTTATCGGTCGCAGAAAAGCGAAACACCATTAATTATGTTGACCAAATTCCCATGACGAAAAAATTAGACATAGCTAATAAGTTCGGGATTCCCGCAAGTACATTGGCTACAATTTTAAAATTTAAAGATAAGTTTTCAGAAGAAAGTGGTGTGAATGTAAACAGTAAAAGATTAAAATCATGCGAGTTCAAGGACGTAGAGGAATGTGTGTTAAAGTGGTTAATATTGAGGTGAATAAAACTATTCTTTTACCTCTTTATAACGAATTTTAGACCAATCTAACCTCAACATAACAAACCTCAGTTCAACGAATTACTTGATATTACGAATATTTTCTTGTTCCCCTCCGATTTGTTATATCGAGGTTGCACTGTATCTTGTACGTCTATTAGACATCAGTTTTAACGATGTGATGGGCGTTTAAATATGTTGTGCTTTGTAAGGCTGTAAGATTAAAAAAAGGTAAAAAACACAAATTGCTTATTATAGTTGAGAACAGACAATCCACACATACAAGCAATAGGCTATTTTACTAAAACAAAAATTTTCGCCTACTCGATGCTAGATATCGTGGTAATAAACATCGTGCACATTGGACAATATATTTTGTTTGCTTATACACTTAATCTCGTGAACCGAAATAACTATTTTTCTAGAAAAAATTCCTCTACTCATCAACAATTATATTAAATTTATTAAAATAGAATATTTAATACTAGTAAACTAGCCTACTGTAAACTAAAGTGGTAAATGAAGTAAAACTTGACAATTTAACCTACTTCAAAATATATGTTTTAGGAATACCCAGCTGGAAATAACTGTGAGAATATTATGGGAATAACTTAGAAGATAAAATATACACCATGAATGCAGTATCACACTTCGTCGTGACTCTAGAAGAAAACTGTTATTTTGTTTGGATGATTTTTTCAATAACTTTTGCGATGCTCGTAATATTGGATAGCAAACAACCGATCAGTCAAAGCCATGAATTTCATCGACTATCAAAAAACCTCTTTGAAACGAACCATTGCTTAGATAATATTCAATGAATATTTTTAATTATACAATAGTTGTTAGTATTTTAATGTAGTTTTATTGTTAATTAGCTTTTCCCTGCGACTCTGCCCGCGTTAATACAGTATCCCACTGGAATACTCTACTTTTTCGAGATAAAACGTAGCCTATGCGTTAATCCACAGCTTGAACTGCTACCATACCAAAATTTAACCAAAATCAGTTAAGTAGTTTTTGCGTCAAAGAGTAACAAAAACCCATTTATCCATCCATACATCCATCCAGCCAACCATCCATCCATCCTCACAAACATTCACATTATAATAGTATAGAAGGATGTGATAGTTTTGAGATTCTGTAAAGAGTAATCCTTATAAGAAAATAAAGTTATGAAAACAGTGCAAGGGAAAATGTTAAAGTAAGCTTATTTAAAACATAAAGGTGTAAGAAATAAAGGCCTTTTAAAACATTGATTATTATTATAGCATGATTATAACAGTTACGGTTATTAGTCAGAAGAACATTAGCATGCCGTAATAATTAAATTATAATTAAAACCATCCAAATATTCCACACCGAAGATCACTTTTGTATCATCCTCCACTAATAATAACCCCCAAATGGTACTTTCCTATCATTTAACATAAAACTGCCATTATGCTCCCTCCAAATTTGGGGCCATAACAAAACGTAGGTACAAACTTTACGGAGCATTGCAACAAACATATGTGGCACTTAAGCTAATGCTGGTACTCAATGGGATATGGATAGACAAGCACTCAAATGGGGGCACATTCTCATTATCCGCGTTATGATAATGCGTCACCATTTTATCAGGCGAATGGATTGGAGATTCCCTCCCAAATGCACGACCGCACTTTGTAAGAACTATCTCTCGGTCATAAAGGTTGAAGGCCTTTTATTGTCAGTTACTTGTTATACACAGTACACGCCTCCATAAATTAGTGCTTCCTACTTGCATTGGTTCAAAAGTCAAATAACTATTATTTTTATAAAAAACTATAGCCCGACTTCATCAATTATTATATTTTTGGCGAAGACTTAGCAAAATAATAAAAATAATAATAATCAAAGTACAAAAATTATTTTAATGAACAACAAAATTAACAATTTAAAAGAAAATAAGACACTTAATATAACGACAGATGTTAATGCTACGAGAGCTCGATGAGCAAAAAGAGGGGGAATGGCGCGGGCGCTGTGCTTTTATAGCCAGCGTGGCTGACGTCACCGACATGGCCGCCTTCGAGACGGCTTTACGCTAACACGGCCTCTCCTGACGAGGGGCCGTCCTCGGTCACTGCTTCTGCTCCAGCTTCCTCGGTGAACGAAGTCTTCGGTGGCGCGGTACCATCATGGTGTACGTCCACCTGCACATGGCTTGGTCCAGCTACATTCTCTTCGCTTCTATGGGTGTGTCTTTCAGCGCTAGCAGATTCCTCTGGAACGTCATTATCCGCAACTGAAAAGATATACATCTCAGATTAACAAAACTATATCAAAGCCTTAACATTCCGAAGATAGTCTGTTCTAAACATGTTACTACTCAGCAGATTAAAATGGACTGAGCATAATATAATCCCTTATTTTGACCACTGCTGAGAAAGTATGTTTACTTTAGCGTACCTAACGATCAGTAAGTAGTAATGTTATATGCTCGGTAGAAAATTTTTCTACCCAAATTCAGCGGAGCAAAGCTCTACGCTCAGTGGAGCAACGCTCTACACTAACTCGACAGGACAGCGCCACAGCGGAGCAGCGCTCAACGCACAGTGGAGCAGCGCTCAACGCACAGCGGAGCGGCGCTCAACGCACAGCGGAGCGGCGCTCAACGCACAGCGGAGCAGCGCTCAACGCACGGTGGATCAGCGCTCAACGCACGGTGGAGTGGCGTTCAACGCACAGCGGAGCGGCGCTCAACGCACAGCGGAGCAGCGCTCAACGCACGGTGGAGCGGCGTTCAACGCACAGCGGAGCGGCGCTCAACGCACAGCGGAGCAGCGCTCAACGCACAGTGGAGCAGCGCTCAACCACGGCAGAGCAGTGCTCTATGCCCATTACTGTAAACAGTAAGTGACTAAGTTCAAACACTTACTATCAAAGAACGTGGCGCAGGACTCGGGGGTCCATTCTCCTCTCCACACCACCATGTGTTCGGCGGCGGCCTGTGTTGTCTTGCCATACGAGTTACCAAGCAGACGTAGCTCGTAGCGATTGTGCTGTAAAACTTTAGTAACACAATAAGGACCCCTCATACCAGAGTCTAACTTCCCAGTCATCTGTGCATTTTTAATGACGAATACCAAGTCATTTTGTTTAAAAGTGCGAGTGGTTTTGCGGTTCTTATTGACATAGGCATCCTGTTTCTGTCTATTTTGCTCCAACAAGTCGGCAGCACGTTGTCTTTGTAGCTCGCGCAGTCCCTCGCGGTTTGGCCGCGTGTTTTCTACGGCGATATCGCGAATCAAAGCCCGTATAATAGGAGTCGTACCTTCAATACCCACGAGTAATTGTAGAGGTGAAGTTTGTGTAGTTTTATGTTTGGTAGAATTAAGAACTAGCTGTAACCGCCACAAGTAATCGGACCACTCTTTCTTATTAGCGGCCTCAATACGCAGCATATTCAACACAGTCCTGCAGTATCTCTCCACCTGACCGTTTTCACCGTGCATCTCAGGTGTGATAAAATGTATTTGGCACCCCATCTCGTTTATCCATTTTCTAAATTCCTTACTCTCGAACATACGGCCTCGATCGCAAACTAACAATTTTGGCGTACCGAATAGAGATATAGCATTAGAAAACATTTGTTTTAACTCTTTTGTATCTTGTCGTTTCATCGGATAAAGTAAACAATACTTAGAATAGGAATCTACATGTAGTAGTACATATTTGAAACCGTTAGATTCGGGCAGTGGCCCCAGTACATCTAAATGTACCGTACAAAAGGGAGTGTCTGGCTTACGCCAGGAAGCTATTGGTTGGTGAGGAGCCCGGGGAACCTTTTTGGAAGATAGGCACACTAAACAGTGACTGGTGTATTTTTTTGCGAATGCACGAAGCCCCGGGAACCAGAAATGACGTAAAATGAGTTCGACTGTTTTGTCATAGCCTATGTGTTCGTGTTGATCGTGAAATATGCGAAATAGACTTAACCGGTGCCCTTTTGGGACATAACATAAAAGTTTGGGCTCCTCACCGGTCGGAGCGTACTTGTAGTAAAGTATATCGTTGCGAACGATGTATCTAGAGGAGTCTAACTCATTGTTATTTACTTTTTCAATCAATGTACGCGTTTCTTCGTCAGCCGATTGCGCGATTTGAGCCCAATTCCGCGGTCGCGTTATATGGCGAACTTCAACAGGATTTCTACTAAAAAAATCGGCGTGTTGCATCAAGGCGCCTTTTCTATACTCGATAACAAAATTGAAGTCCTGCATATACATCCACCAACGGGCGACGCGCGGAAGTAGGTCCTTTTTCTTTTCAGTTAGTTTTAGAGCATTGCAATCGGTGACGATTTTAAAAGAAATTCCGAGTAAATAATGTCGAAAGTGCTGAAGAGCTCTCAAGACCGCGAGCGTCTCGAGCTCATATGAATGATACCGTGGTTCGGCGCCCTGCGTGGTTTTACTGAAGTACTCAACTACGCGACGTTGTTTATTAGTATGTACCTGAATAAGCACGGCGCCGTACCCGATAGCACTCGCGTCGGTGTGTAACTCTGTGGGAAGCGAAGGATCAAACACCGCAAGTATCGGCTCGCTAGTTAAACAATCGATTAGATATTCCCGCGCTTTCTCCTGCTCTTCGCCCCACATGAATTTAACACCGTTCCGTGTTAAATACGCTATAGGCGCGGTCTTCGACGCGTAACCCGGTATGTATCGGCGAAAGTATCCGGCTAATCCGAGGAGCTGTCGTACCTGTCGCACGTTCGTGGGAACAGGCGATCCAATGAGAGCTTGAACCTTACGTTCGCTCGGCTTCACCTGACCCTGGGATATCTTACGACCCAAATACTCAACCTCCGTTGCCACGAACGTACTCTTTTTAAGATTTATAGAAAAACCGGCTGTAGTCAACGTCTGTAATGTCTCACGTAAATTCTCGAGCGCTTCGTCGATCGTATTAGCCAATACAAGAACATCATCAACGTAAACAAGAACTTTACCAACTTCAATCAATTTTTTTAAAGTCTTAGCAATAATTCTCTGGTAGACAACCGGTGCGTTGGCCAGGCCAAAGGGCATTTTCAAGTATTCATAGTGTCCCTCGGGTGTAACGAAGGCTGTTTTCGGTATAGAATCGCTATCCAGTGCTATTTGATGAAAACCAGTTGCCATGTCTAGGCAACTAAAGTATTTGCATTTACCAAGTCGGTCAATATGATCTTGAATCAACGGTAGTGGATAGCGATCCTTTACCGTTATCGCGTTTAACGCACGGTAGTCCACACAGAGTCGGTCCTTACCATCTCTCTTTTTGACGAGAATGATGGGGCTAGCATATGGAGATTCGGACTCTCGTATAACTCCTTTCTCTAACAAATCGCGTATAATTTCCCGAACCCTCATTTTCTCATCAATAGAAAGCTTGTAAGGCCTGTAGTGCACAGGGACGTCACTTGTCAGCCCGATGCGCATACTGCCAGTTGTAACGGTGGTCGAGGCCGTACCCACGACAAAATTATCTTTAAACTGATTAATTACCTTATAAAGCTTATCCCGGTCATTTCCTTGTAATATCGTATCAATTGGCAGCATCTCGCCGGGCCGAATAAGTAACACCGCACTCACTGAACTCGTATTACGCACCCGAATAATTCTTTGCTCGTTATTCGCGCGTATGTACGCCACTCCGTCCCTATTTAACACGTCCGTTCCTATTAAAATCGGTACACTTATGCATCCCATCGGAACAACAAACAAGTCTACTTCTAGCGAGATTTCACTAAATTCGATTACTAACGTCACGTAGCTAGAACACACAAGGTTTTGATTACCGATACCGCGCAAGAGTTGAAATGTGGGTACCCTCGCACAATTAAAATGTTTTGCAGTACACTCGGAAATTAAAGAAATACGCGAACCGCTGTCTATTAACACGTCAGTCGGAATACCTTGTACAACCGCGGTCGTGACGTCACTATAGATTGGGCCTTTAATTTCACGACAAAAATTAACATTCTTTGTGTTACGCGATTCCGATCTTTGCTTAGCAAAACAAGTTGTGACGTCATGGCCGGATTTCTTGCAAAACGCGCACACAGTTATAGATGCGGGAGTATAATTACTAGTACTTGTGTTACTCGAACTTATTATAGAACTCGTATTGTTATCATGTTTAAGGCGTTTTGGACAAAATTTTTGCACGTGACCGACATTACCGCACGCGTAACATTTAAGTTCGCGCCTGGTAGGGATTTGACTAGACGTAGCACTACGTTTACAATGGTTAGAATCGAAATATTTACTACGTGAAGGACGCACAGGATCACGGAATGCACTTTGTTTTGGTTTCGTGTAAATAGATAAAAATTCAACAAGATCTTTAGGCGCAAGTCGAGCATTTGTGGCTGTAGCACGAATTTGTGGATCGCAGATGCCGCGAATGACAATAGCAACGGTTAGGTCATCACTCAAGCCTTTTACTATGTTCAATCGTAAAAGTGAGCGTCTAGCATATTCAGCGTATGTAGCATAGCGATCTGAATTCGTGCTCATAACCTCATAAAGTATGTTAGCGACATCGATTCTCCGTGAGCACAAGGGCTTGAATTGGAGCTTAAAATTGGTCCAGCTGCGGTCGTTAGTTACCCAATCGTTCAGCCAACTACGAGCGTCCCCTTTTAAGCAATTAGCTATTCTAGACAAGCACTCATTATCGTCCCACCCGTTAATCACGCGAGCCTTTTCGACTTCTTCACACCAAGAATCGATGTCGTGCAAGCTTGGGTCAAAATTAGAGATGTAATAATGGTTGGATCTTACTTTTGCTAACACGCCGAGTGCTCCGATGATCCTGTCCGTCGGGTCGAGGTGAGGTGGCAAGCTGGCCGTGGCTGTTTCGCCAGTCGGGCCAGCGCTAGATTCTAGTGGCGGCGGCACCGATACCGGCGACAGCGATGGCACGGATGTCACGTGGCCTAGCTCGGTGGCGCGCACGGACCCCTCGCTGACCGATGGGATGGCGTGATCCTCCAGCGAGCGTAGGCGCGTAAGGATCGCGCCTATCTGTTCCTGCAAATCGCTATTCGAGCTCTCATCGCGACGCGAAGCCCTACCTCCACTGGCACGCGTACGTCGTCCGGACATTATTCAAACTTTTTAAATAATTAACAACTAAAATTTTAAAATGCCTCTCGCTGCCACCAGCTGTAAGGATAGGCAAGGAGCCTATCCCACTTCTGATTTTGGCGAAGACTTAGCAAAATAATAAAAATAATAATAATCAAAGTACAAAAATTATTTTAATGAACAACAAAATTAACAATTTAAAAGAAAATAACGTAGACACTTAATATAACGACAGATGTTAATGCTACGAGAGCTCGATGAGCAAAAAGAGGGGGAATGGCGCGGGCGCTGTGCTTTTATAGCCAGCGTGGCTGACGTCACCGACATGGCCGCCTTCGAGACGGCTTTACGCTAACAATATATAATTCATGAAGGCCATATAGGAAGAAGCCTTTGTTACCCGGGCTATTGTTACGAATACTTAGGTATGTAGATTACTAGCTGTTTCCCGCGGCTCCGCCCGCGTCAATATACTATCGAGTATCCCGCGGGAACACTATACTTTTCCGGGATAAAAGTAGCCTATGTTATAATCCAGAGCCTAAACTACTACCATACCAAATTTCATCAAAATCTGTTTAGTAGTTTTTGCGTGAAGGAGGAACAAACATCCATCCATCCATACATCTACACAAACTTTCACATTTATAATATAAATTCCATCAATTCTGTTACATAATGTTTGTGCAAAATATAAAGTTGATTGGACCAAGGAATCACGTTGCCCCATACAAACTGTTTTCCCCCTTTTCACCCCCTTAGGAGTCGAATTTCGAAAAATCCCTTCTTATCGGATCCCTACGCATTACAAAGAGCAAGCCCTGCAAGTTTCAGGTCTCCACGATCAGCGGTTTAGGCTGTGCGTTGATCCGTCAGTCATTCAGGACAAAGGATTTTATATGTATAGATTAGTAGGATAGACACTTCATTTATTAAAATCTGACCCGTAGTTTAGGCGCTACGGTGGAACAAACATACACACATAGGCTGCCAAAATCATTATCCTTCCTTTTGGCTTCGCCGTAGTCGGGTAAAAATTAAATGATTTGAAATAATTATTAATTATACGACGAGATCACGAGACTTTTAATTGAGATTAAAAGTAGCTAGCCTTAATTTAAGATTATAGCTATCAGTGGTGAAGGCTGGTTCTCCTTCATAGGGAAGCCGTGGCTAGCCTGTATAATAGGTAGGGATTAGGATGAGGGTCTTCCAAAGGTAAGCGGTAAGGGAAGCCGATAGGAATTGAGTTATAGGAACCCCCCGCCACTGATAGCTATCTGATAATTACATTCAGTTCTTGTATTTACGATCTAACTCGTTTTTAGCATTTTTCTGTAACGAAATCATCTATCGCATCAAAACATACGAATAACAATCAAAATCAACTTTTTTCAAAAGCACCCTCGGCGTGGAATAATAAAGTAATGGGCATTATTCTATGCAACTAGGGTTGCCATCCGTCCGGGTTTCCCCGGATTTGTCCTAGTTTAAAGGGCGTCCGGGGAGCGTCCGGGCCGGGTTTTATTTGCTATCCGGGTTTTTGTAGGCAGAATTAGGAAGGCCTAAGTTTTATTTTTATTTGCAGCAATAATAAATCTTCCTTTCTTTTTGACATTGCCGTAGTCGGGTAAAAACTGTTCTATGTCCGGGTTTCGTACTCCAAAATCCGGGGTTTTCATGCGTCTTGTCCGGGGAATCATATGTAAGAGATGGCAACCCTTGCAACGTTTGACAGGCTTCAAACTGGTTTGCCCGTTTTTGCCCGTTTTTGCATACGATGGCAATCAATCATGCAGATAACTGTCATTTAATAGATGGCCTTAGCCGGTGTTGCCCTTTTCGAAATATCGATTCTCCCCCAATAATTGCTAAACTCAGCGGTGTTTTGACAAATTGGCTTCTGGACCTGTTTTAAATTTCCAATGTTTAATCTACGGTCAATCGTGTGGTGAAATATTAAAATTTGACCTGAAGGTCGATTCTGCTAATTAAATCCTGTAAATAATACAGTTACGATTCAGTCCCGATATGTTAAATGTCTGTTTTGATTGGTTCAAACTCCGAAGATCAGATTATATCAAAACAATTAATTATTATAAGTCAATAAAAATTAATAATTTAAAGTGTAAGTTCATTATGAGAATTGGGGTTCTGCTAACCAGAAACTCAATTCTCGTATTTAATGTTGACTTCATTTTACTTTGTTTGGATTGAAAGTGTAGCGACATGTTACCATGAACGGATTTTATGACGTTTCGACCAATTAGAGCGCGTTTCACGTTGGTTTAACGTTCATAAAAATACATTTTGAGAGTTTTAGCGTGTCGGGACTTGATTGTAAAATGTATTAACGCAGGTTTTATTTATCAGAATTGCCCCTCTGATTAAATTGAGTAATGTTAAATACCTGAAGTTTAATACTATAAAACATACTAAAGCCAAATTTCATAAGCTACACCTAGCCATTTAGCACTTGCTCGCGGTATATAGAGGCTCTCCACCAATCTGTGGAAACGCAATGGATAACCATAAAAATAATTTAATTTAAAATGGCGGCGATGTGGTTCACCACCCATCACGTCTCGTTTCTCGCGGAGGTGAAAAGCGGACCGTGGAGAGCCGCTTCGCTACGTTGAATGTAAGAGGAGGAATGGATGGTAAGAATGAAAGTGAACGAAGCGAAACGAGTATGTAAGGATCGTAGCAAGTGGCAAAAAGTGGTCTCTGCCTACCCCTTTACGGGAAAAAGTCGTGATTATATGTATGTATGTATAGCTTATTTATGAACCATTCTCATAGAAACTCCAAGGCAAAATAACCATGAAAGGACTATAGTAGGCAGTAGTAGTTAATCGTTATTTAAATAAATAACAGCTGATGTTCTCAAAATTCCCAAAGTATTTCCAAAAGTGAGTTTAATAGAACATGACGTATTATTTATACAGTCCACCTGCCGAACGGCGCCATCTGTTGGCCAGTAATTAATACAGTTACAACTTGGCAGGCAGCCAACTGCAGCTTTTTACAATCGGAAGAAGAGGATATGATAGTAACGAGTGTGTTTAAAGGTCCATTTGTTTTTTTTTTATCTCATGAAAATGGACAAGCATTTTTTCAGGTCATAAAATAGAAGCCATACTCGGAAAAATATTATAATAATAAGATTTAACCATGATTTAACCTGTGACTAAAGTTAAAGCTTTCACCAACATTTGGCTGCTTCAGAGTTATAGTGTTATAGACTCTACAGCCTAGGGCATAAAAATGGATTTTTCTAAACTGTAATAAACAAGCAACGCCAATGACACGAAATATTTGAGACCACCAGACAAAATTCTATGAACGCTATTGATCAATATTACTTATTCAAAACATCTTCCAATTTCATGTTCGAATCTGTAAAAAAACTTTACCAAATTAGACTAAGGGTAACTGTCATACACGGGGATTCTGTACCCAATTTGAGTAATGGAAAAACAAATTTGTGAAATGGATCCTGTGCCTTACGAGATTACCGGCTACAAATGCTGATATAATTGCACTTTGATGTGCCATTAATCCGTCTGGAAAACTCTAAACCCTTTTGGAATGTAACCTTTGGCTTTAATATGCCACGGTTTTGTCAGACACAATGAGAACAAAAAATTAACGATTCTGTTTTTCTGTCTTTTTGACAATGTTTGAAAAGATAAATTATGTTGAGTATCGATATTTTAGTAATTAGGATGAGCAATAAATAATAAAAAGTTTAAAAATTATATCACCTGACTACGTAAAATATACAGCCTATGTAACCCGTGGCATTATTACGAATCTATTGACACCTCATTATAATCGGATTCGTAGTTTTGGCGCTACGGTGGAACAAACATAAATGTATCATACATAATATGTTGCCAAAATCATAACCATTCCTTTTAGCTTCGGCGTAGTTGGTAACACGATTCTGTAATGCATACCTACCTATCTTCTGAAGGCTTCTCATAAAATTTCGCACGCGTAAAATGACTACCGTGGCAATAGTTTCTTTCTACAGAAGACTAGACAAAAATACAGATTGATAAAGGAAATATGTCATATTATTATCCATACAATCTGTCAGCATGTCTGTAGGTGTTCAAAGTTTTGAACGACTGTCGTAGTGGGTATAAAATCAAATATTATGGGGTTTTTTCAGTGGCGGATCTACGCGTTTTTCGAACCTTAACTTCGGCAAAAACTTAATATCTCCACGCACACTACGTACGCCTTCAAAGCGAATGGCCTTTTTAATAATAAAATTATACATACATACATATAATCACGCCTTTTTCCCGTAGGGATAGGCAGGACCGCCTCTTTCCTGTAGGGGTAGGCAGAGACCACTTCTTTCCACTTGCTACGATCCTTACATACTTCTTTCGCTTCATCCACTTTCACTCTTACCATCCATTCCTCCTCTTACATTCAACGTAGCCAAGCGTCTCTCCATGGTCCGCTTTTCGCCTCCGCGAGAAACGAGACGTGATGGGTGGCGAAACTAATATTATAAAGAGGAAAAATTTGTTTGCATGTTTGTTCGTTTGCATCGAATAGATTCCGAAACTACTGGACCTATTTTAATGAAATTTGGCACAGATATAGAGTTGATGACGGCGAAGGATAAGTCTACTATTTATCGCGGCAAAATACATGATTACCGCGAGATTTCTTTTCGCGAAGTCGCGGACAACATCAAGTTTTGTAATAGTATAAAGTAAATTTGATCATTTCTCCAGAATAAATAGTTCCTCTTACTGACAGCTGCAGCGGTTGATAACGATATGAGCATCAGTAATATAACCTATATTGAGTCAATGGGCCGTTGTCACTCAACAGCTCTGGCATTCGTCGGAGACAACTATCATTGAAGGAATTCTAATTGTTACAGAGTAGCTACGTACGCAGAGTTAAGAGAGTAGTTATTGTAGAAGAAAAAATGTGTGGATGGCTACCTAATAACGAGGTAATATTATGAGGCCTTTGTACGGTTCAGACATAATCAAAAAGTTAAAAACTAACCCGATTATGCAAATTATGTAACCTGCGTTACTCGGGTCGTAATTACGAATCTATTTTACGACACCCATTCGTTAAAAATCAGATCAGGCACTTTCGGCGCTACGATGCACGATGGAACAAACATATTATTTGTATATACATATATACATAGACTGCCAAAATCATTACCCTTCCTTTTGGCTTCGCCGTAGTCGGGTAAAAAGTGGTTGAACGTTGAATGGAACACATAGTCTATTATATATTGTCAACGACTTCATACGCGCAAAAAGAAATCTCGTGGAGACCGTAAATTTTATTGCGATAAAAAGTATCTTATGTGTTAGTTTAGAATCTAAACTACTACATACCAAATTTCATCAAAACCTGTTCAGTAGTTATTGCGTGAAAGAGCAACAAATATCATATGTATGGAAGCATGGATGTGTGGATGACATCCATAGTTTCTTAAAAACTTCCGCGCTTATTATATTAGTAACCTCTTTAGTAATTACATCTATGATTAGTGAGAAGTTATAACAAAATACAGTTATTTCGTTCTATGCGAACGAAGTGTTGGTAAAAGCTTGCGAAAGGACACACTGTGATTGCAATTCATAAATATATCATGATTACGAACTGTCTGTATGTGTCTGGTCTGTGTATTGTAATTCACCGAGACGGCCAGAATGTTTTGAGCCGTCAGTACATAAACATTATTCGGTACGGATTGCCGAATAAACTTAACTGTTCTATTGTGTTTAACTAATTGTGGTATTGTATGGACAGAGTGATGGGCAGAACAACAAATATTTTAAAATCGTTTTATACTCTCGAAGACATAGGAATTCTTCGAGTCTTCGAGAGTATAAAACTAAAAGTCTCGTGAAATCGGTAGTGTAAAATGCGATGTTTGTTGTTAGATAGTAAAATATTTTCTAGCCACAAGTAAATAATATAATAATATCTAATGGGTGATGGTGGATGGTGATGATGTTTCACAGACGCTCGTATCCTTATTGCAGTGACAGGAAAGCTTATTATGGCAACGTAAGTAGCAAAACAATAATTTTGATTGCTGAAAAAACTGCTGCGTAGAACATTACGAAATCCGGAATACTTTCCCTCTCATTTGTAACCCCCGACGCAAAGAGGGGTGTTATAAGTTTGACGTGTCTGTCTGACGGTCTGCCTGTGTGTGTTTGTCTGTCTGTGGCATCATAGCTCTCGAACGGATGAATCGATTCCAATTTAGTTCTTTTTTGTATTAAAGGTGACTTATGTGCGAGTATTCTTAGACATGTTTGATGAAAATTTAAAAAAGCCGTTTAAAATTTGGGGAGTGAAAGTGGGGAAGAATAACCGAATGTCTACATTTATACTCGAGTGGGGTCTCAAATGAAATCGCACTGAAAGATAATATTGACAACTTAATCGAGAGTGTTCTTAGCCATGTTTCATGATAATACATTCAGCCGTTTGAAGAGCATCAGCTCTTTTCTAGTTGATGAGGGGATGTGACTAACTTTCTTATGTCCGATCGATTCGAAATTTGGTACCGTGTTACTTCAACGATATTTAAAGAACATGGCAAGGTAACCATAACCTGATCAGCCGTTTGAAGATCATCAGTTCTTTATTAGTTGATGAGGGGATATGACTATCTTCCATATTATGTCCTATCGATTCGAAATTTAGTACCGTGTTATTTCAATGATATTGAAAGTATATGTATATATGGTAAGGTAACCATTATATTTTATACCTACTTTAAAAAGGACAAAATTAAAGAAAAATTTTAAAAAAAACCCGTAATTCGTAATAATTAATTAGCTGTTATTGGAAAAATACTTTATAAGCTTTAGCGGTCCCCCGACGAGGCGACGATTGAAAAATAAAAATATTTCTACTTACATAATATTATATTATGTGACGATATTACGAGTAATAATTATTATAGGTAATAGGCTTAAAATATAATTTATTGTTTTTTAGAGATTATTTTTTGTTTCAGGGGTTTTTAGGGTTCCCTAATACTTAAGGAACCCTTATAGTTTCGCTCTGTCCGTCTGTCTGTCTGTCTGTCTGTCTGTCCGCGCCTCTAGCTCCTGTAATTATGAATATAAATTGATGAAATTTGGTACAGTTATAGATTATGTATAGATCACGGTTTTGGGATCATAAAAAAATAATAATTTTATATTTTAGGGGTGGCTCTCCATACATGTGAAGTGGGGATGAAAAATATTTTTTCACTCTACCCCATCGTGTAGGGTATCGTAGAATAGGTCTTTTAAAATAAAGGCAAGGTTTCATACGTTACTTTTTTATAAAGTTGGCCAATTTCGAGTAATCGGCCTCCAAAGCATTTTTAAACTATAGGAGATAGAAACCTGCGAATTTCCATGCTGATAGATCATGCTAAAAACTCTTTAGGAAAATTATTGTGAACCAAATCGGACAGTAAATTTTGGAGTAATTAAAAAAAAAAGCATATTACGCGTTTATAGTTACGGAACCCTCCTTAGACATGTCCTGACATGCTCTTGGTTAGGTTATTTAAAATATTTCATTTTACTTTTTCTTTCAACTCATTTTAACAAATCTTATACTTTTAACGAGCAATCTATACATATAAAATCCTTTGTCCTGACTCCTGAATGACTGACGGATCAACGCACAGCCTAAACCGCTGATCGTAGAGACCTGAAACTTGCAGGGCTTGCTCTTTGTAATGCGTAGGGATCCGATAAGAAGGGATTTTTCGAAATTCGACTCCTAAGGGGATGAAAAAGGGGAAAACAGTTTGTATGGGATAACGTGATTCCTTGGTCCAATCTACTTCATATTTTGCACAAACATTATGTAACAGAATTGATGGAATTCGTGTATCATAGTTTATTGAAATTCGTCCCCTAACGGGAATAAAAAGGGAAAGAAAGTTGTTTGGGAGCGATTTGCTTTAAAGTTGATATAAATACTCCTTAGTGCTTTTGACTTAAAGCTCCCACTCACAGGCGATCGATCGATTTAGTCTTTACAATTTAAACATTTACTGGATTGGTAGTTGCAAGTAAATCGGTTTAGATAAAAATTGAATATAGCCTGAGATCATTGGTCCACCTTACTATACTTTTTATATGAAACTCGTAGGTATATAACGCGTAAATTTTGTTCCTACTTTTGGCGCCTACCGCAAAAACTAGCTGGTAGGTCTTACACTAATTATTTTATATGTACATATAATAGTTTATCCTTATCAATTTACTTTCAAATACGAATTAATTTCCAATTTGATCGAAGCAATCGATAGCCCGTGAGTGGGGAGCTTTATTTTTATTTTGACATAATATATTGTCATCATATTGAAAAAATAAATCTGACAAGAATTCGAAAGTTAAATTTGATGAAAATGAAAAAGTAAGTTTAAATATTTGCGAATGCTGCATTTAATATTATATTCAAAATACATCCATACTAATATTATAAATGGGAAAGTGAGTGTCTGTTTGTCCGTCTTCCACGCCAAAACTACTAAACCGATTGAAACGAAATTTGATACACAGATACAGAGAGTATAGCCTGAGAAAGAATAAAGGCTACTTTTTTTCGTAGGGAAATGTACGGTTCCTGTGGGATACTTTATTTACAGTTTCATGTAAAAACTACTAAACTGATTATCATGAAATTTGGCACAGATATAAAGTAGACCACGAGGAAGGGCATAGGCTACTTTTTATCGCGGAGAAATATACGGTTCCCGTAGGAAACTTTATTTACACTTTCACGTAAAATCTACTAAACCTATCATCATGAAATTTGGCACAGATATAAAGTAGACCACGAGGAAGAACATAGGCTACTTTTTATCGCGGGACATATACGGTTCTTACGCGGGCGGAGCCGCGGGCATCAGCTATCTATACTAATTACTATGCTAATATTATAAAGCTGAACGCGCTTATCTCAGAAACTACTGGTTCGAATTGAAGAATTATTTTTGTGTTGGATAGTCCATTTATAGAGGAAGGATTTAGACTATATAGCATCACGCTGCGACCAATAGGAGTGAAGAATTAGTGGAAAATGTGGAAAGAACGGGAAAAATTATTCATCTTTGAGGTCTTACGTTGTTTGTTTGAACACGCTGATCTCAGGAACTGCTAAATCGAATTATAATATTGTTTTTGTGTTGGATAGTCAATTTGTTGAGGAAGGCTTTAAGCTATTTAACATTACGCTGCGACTAATAGGAGCGAAGCATCAGTGAAAATGTTGCAAAAACGGGGAATATTATTCACATTTGGGCTTTATTTGAAGGCTTCCGTTGCGTGCGCTACGTAAACGGCTCAAGTTACCCAAAAAATATGTATGAAAGAATTATTCCCTTTAAATGATGTAAAAAAATATTTTAAGATTGACTCACCATAACTTTTTTATGGTAATCAAATTTGGTCGAAATTAATGCATTATTGCGCCATCACTTGACGTGGACGAAGTCGCGGGCAACAGTTGTTTTATAAAATACTAGCTGTACCTAAATACCTGCTTCACTGGGTCATTTTTTTATAATGTTAGAAATTTATAGAACATTCTTGATCGTTCAGAACCATGGTATCTATTTTAGAGCTTTCTAAATAATTCTGGAATATTCTAGAGTCTAGACCATTCAAGAAATTTCTAGATCATTCTAAAAATTTCTAGAACAATCCAAATCATTTTAGATTAATAATAATCACACATTTTTAGAAATCACATGTTTCAACCCCCGTATCTTCTACACCCTTATACTTGCAACCACCATAGTGCACGATGGGAGCCTTGTACGGTGTACCTACGACATAACATAAACACTGCGTCTGCGACGTGCCGTTTTAGCTGCAAAGTGAAATATAGGGATTAGGGACACACCTCTATTTTTATCCATGAAATTTAGTAAGCAGGGGGGAGAAAAATTGATTTAGCTTATATTTTTGACTCTACTATACTATGTCGATTCAAATGGCAGTATAATACGCATAAATTATATTTTTGCGAATTGGTGTCATAGGTACATACGCGTTTTTATATCTTTGCGTTGTTAGCAAATTAGGATTTCGGGTTCGAATCCCGGTCTGACGAATATTTTTGTGATTATTTTTTTTAATTCAACTAGAACTGCGAGCAAAGCTTGGTTACCCGGTACTTTTTACATGTAAAACAACTTTAGGTACAAGAACGCTTACAGAGGTAACGTAGCCAGTTACGTTCGGTATATTTTGAAAACGCCAACAAAAGTGCAGTTTAGTACAGACGGCCATTTGTCTTGGGCGCAGGTGGAGCGCTGACAAATGAGGAACCATCACGCGGTGAAGCAGGCTCGTTTGTAATGTACACGGTTCCGTGTTCCTCGTACGTTGTTCCTATGTTCCTCGTAAGGTACGAGGAACATAGGAACAACGTTCCTATGAAAAAAGGGTTCGCTAATAGTTCACGAGGTGTTGAATGTTCCAGACCATGGTGAAATAAATGTTGCTTTATATCATGTGTAATGTGTAGGTAATTTAAACTACAGGTGTGAAATAATAGTGTTTTAGAAAATGGTGCTTAGTTCTCACCAAACAATAAGAGGAAATCTCTTAATAAAGTTTGAGCTTAAATCCAAGGTCTCGAAAATAAGTACTAGGTATATCTACCATATCTACTATAGCCTATCTCCTAGATATTGCCTTTGAATTCAGGGATAGAGTTTGAGTCTATAAAATCCGGATTCTATCCCTAGATTCAAGTGCTGTTATCTAGGGGATAGGGTGCGAAGTACTATCATTTTCAACATCTTGGATTTTTTGGATTTGGAAGTATTATCATTTTACTTCATATTAACTCAGTAGCCCCCTACTACGCTCATTTAATCACGAACTCGAAAGTTCTTTGTTGAAACTTGAAGTGAAACCATAAACAAATGTTAGATTCATTATTATTGACAAAATTAAATGAAAGTTTTTCTTATAAATGCTTTCGAATTGTAGAAAAATAAATGTTTACTTTAATTTTATTTTCATCAGTAAGTGCAGAGCACAGGGACAGCTCACAATAGAACACCCTAAAGGGCTGATAAGGGTTGTATTTCATCAATCAGTCTCCGAAACGCCCAATGACCAAATGGAAAATAAGAGACAAAGGAATTGCTCACAAAGAGGCACTTAATGATTTGTTTTCGTTTTTATTTCCTTCACGGTGACAAAAGAAAGATTTTGGAAGAGAAAAAATCCAATTCGTAAAATAATAAGATTTTTTCGCTAAATAAAATACATCGAACAGTAGGCTGGATGGCCAGTGAATTGCAAGAAAAACCACAATATGGCCTGCAATAATTTTGCCCTAAATCAAGGTTTTCCAATATTTTTTTGACATTCATTCGTCTGTTATATTTTCATATAAATACGATGAATGCCGAGGGTTATTAACAACTTGGTTGTATTGTACTTTCCTGGTAATATAATTAACTCTTGTCTCTTGAAAAAAAAATCCAATTCTTAAAATAATAAGATTTTTTGGCTAAATAAAATACATCGAACAGTAGGCTGGATGGCCTGTGAATTGCAAGAAAAACCACAATATGGCGTGCAATAATTTTGCCCTAAATCAAGGTTTTCCAATATTTTTTTGACATTCATTCGTCTGTTATATTTTCATATAAATACGATGAATGCCGAGGGTTATTAACAACTTGGTTGTATTGTACTTTCCTGGTAATATAATTAACTCTTGTCTCTTTACGATAAAATAATACTTTCATAAAACCCCTCAGCGACAAAGATGTGACGATGAATACATCAGATTTGCAATAACTTTCATCCCATGTTAAAGCGTCCGTGACGTTCTAATCTCGCGTTAATTATGTCGCCGAAGGCCCGACAATGCTCCAGTAGGGTCCGATAGACCCGGTAGGACTCCGTCAGGGCCCGGCAGACCCGGTGGGGCCTCCGTGATGAAGTGCCCTCCACGTTAGATTAGCCATTGTCCGCTAATGATGGATGAAAGAGGGTGACTTCAAATTTGTTTATCGACTAAATGTGGGCTGAGGCGGTTGTGAGTAAAAAAATATAATATTTTATTTATTCCAGTTAAATTAATCGAGCCTATAATATATCTTCATTAATTTCATTTACAACGAAATTATATAATTTTTATAAACATTAGTTTCTCCTAAAGTTACCTTATGAATTATGATATTTAATTTATTAATATTGATATCTTCCTAGCGCAACGAATTCAAAATATTTTAGACGGTAAGTACCCTAGTACCTACCGATACTACAAAGGTTCTTTGAACTAATTAAAAGTCATCTAAAACTAGGTAAAAAATATGACGGGTACAGAGTACCTACACGTAGCAGGAATGGAACTTCGTTCATCATTTTATTACCAAAAATATCGTGCCTAAAGTATATTGTTTCAAAAAAATATAGAGAAATTAAAATTTGTGTTGCGCCATTGTATTCAGTCGTACTTTAAGTTAATAAGAAGTATAAGTTGCTTCCGAAAGATGGCGTTATATCCAAAAATTGTATCGTAACGCGTGACGTGATGTGACGTTGAAATTTTGCTCTCAACGCCACTAAAGGAGTTTCGCTTCAAACGTTAAATCTTTTTTAATGACACCGGCCACCGTCACCGAAATCGGTGTGTGATTTATTATTATATATTATAGTATGTAATACAGTTTTAAGCATAAAAATGTAACACAGGCGTTCTTACTTCTTGCATTAAAAATCGCTCTACGCCCATACCTTGCGCCACATTATTCCTCGGTAAGGCTTCATACGTAAGTTTAATTTGTTCGGGTTAATCTCGCCTCATTGTCTCGTGGAGTGATACCCCGGTCATTGACAAACCCGAGACCTCTGGGTATTGCCGACGATCCCCGTGACAGGGGATAAGTGCTATCTGCGATCTGTTGTCAGATGTCGTATGTTGTAGTAGACGCAATATTATGAAGAACTCCCATAATATATTATTATTAGTTAGGTAGTAGATATAAAAACTAAAGAACATTTTTTGATTCAATGTAATTTAAGGTGTACCGTCAGTGATAACTAATAATTATTAATATTATATATCTATGTGTACCGTAAATTACATTGAATCAAAAATCTTATTGTGTTTATAATAGGGTAGTTTACTAATATCAAAAATTAAATTTAATTGTTTATAAACAGACTAACTTATATCTTAATAAAATATATGTTATATCGTTTCACGCGATAAAAAATTCCAAGTAAATAAAACACCTCAATACGTAAAACAATAAGTCGCAAAAAAAAATTTTTGGGTATAAAAAATGTAAGGCGGGCTGTCACAATGACGGACACCGACCTCGCTCTCTTTCGTCACAAATAGTTTGACTCTTCGTTATTTTTAAGATATTATAAAGAAAAGTTAATTTGATTATTAGTTTATTACCACGATATGTTGTATGAAGCAACAAATAGACGATTTGTTTTTGTAACATAATATCATATTGTTTAGAACGGTAATTCGAACAATCCAATTGTTCGAATTACCTAGTATTTTCTAGTAACAACAGAAACTTTGATTTTAAAGGTTGACATACCTGTCAACCTTTAAAATCAATGTTTCTGTGTTTTTGTGTTTTCTATTGTATATTTGTCCCTTTGCACACAATAATTGCGACATCTCACATCAGTCACCAAGTTAAGGCATTGCTCTCAATTTCTAAATAAATCTCTCCCAGCAGACTTTCGAAGAGAGATATTATAATATTACAACTAATTATAAAACGTGAATAAAAATAATAACTTTACTTGATGTTCCATCTCTATTCCTAACAAAATTTTCACACAATATTATAGCATAATATTTCTGATAAACCTGTATTATTGTTATAATACAGTTTCCGTCTGATAGGTAATACCTACAATAATGGTTGGTGTGCAAATGGTTGCATATCCAGTTTATATCCGACCTTTGTCTCGATCTGGGGGCACGGCAGTGCCCCCGCAAAGTCGAGCGCGAAGCAAACACTGCCGTACCATCCTTTACTGGAACCATTTCGCCGCATTTTCAGGCCCCTATTTGAGAACCTCTGGATAAGACCAGAACGCAGAAATTTTCGTCATCCAATAAGCTATAATCACGTACTTAAAATCCAAAATTTCAAGTCTGTAGGTCATTTAGTTCCGAAGTTAAGCGAAAGCAAAGTTTCGCATTTTCGACACTCACTCACTCACTCACTCACTCATGATCATCAAAATAGAACTAGTACTTCCCATAAACTTAGAGAGCTGAAATTTAGTACAGAGTTGGGGTTTAATGGCCACATAAAGGGAAAACTATAAAAACTAGGATAATCGATCTGGGGGCACGGCAGTGCCCCTGCCAAGTCGAGCGCGAAGCAAACACTCAAACTCAAAACTCAAACTCAAAATTTTTTATTTCCATATAGGTTATGAAATAACACTTATAGAATTGTCCTACATGATGCCTACCACCGGTTCGGAAACTAGCCCGGCGAGAAGAACCGGCGTAAGAAACTCGCACGGGGCCACCTTTTAGCAAAAAGATGGGAAAATTGTTCTTTTCAAAAAAAATATTTTTACAATGTTGTAACTTAATCTATATAACATTAGTCATAAGTACATAGAGCATACTTAAGTAAATAAAAGCAGCCTTGCAGGGGGCCATCTTATTCCCAAGGTGTGCAATCGTTAATGAAATCACTGACTTTATAATAAGCTTTAGCACACAAACGTTCTTTAACAGCTTTTTTAAATTTATTAATGGTAAGATTTTGAACGTTTTCTGGGATTCTATTGTAAAGGCGTATACATGAACCTTTAAACGATTTACTTACTTTGCTTAGTCTGATCACCGGTATTTCTAACTTGTTCTTATTTCTAGTATTCCTACAATGGTTGTCGCTTTTCTTTTTAAAGTTATTTAAATTCTTTCTGACATACAACACATTGTCCAAAATGTATTGAGAAGCGACGGTCAGAATACCTATTTCTTTAAACTTATCTCTTAGAGATTCAAAATATGACATCTTATAAATAGAACGTATAGCTCGCTTCTGCAGCACAAATATTGTGTTAATGTCCGCAGCGTTTCCCCATAGAAGAATGCCATATGACATTATACTATGAAAATAACTAAAATAAACTAGCCGCGCTGTGTCCTCATCGGAAATTTCTCTAATTTTTTTCACTGCATATGCTGCAGAACTAAGCCTATCAGCCAGATTTGCAATATGGGGACCCCACTGTAATTTACAATCTAGTGTTATTCCTAGAAATACAGTGGTGTCCATTAGGTTCATTTTCTCATCGTTTAATAGTACATTGGTTTGTGTCTGCCTAACATTTGGCAGGCTAAACTTTAAACATTTTGTTTTATTGGAATTTAAAAGTAAATTATTAACATTAAACCAGTGTACCATTTTCGAGAGAGCACTATTTACCTCGTCGTAATTTGACTGTCGTCGCTTCACATTAAAAATTAGTGAAGTGTCATCAGCAAAAAGTACTATCTCGTGCTTATCTTTAACTAGATAAGGAAGATAAGGAAGCTGCCGTACCATTCTTTACTGGAACCATTTCGCCGCATTTTCAGGCCCCTATTTGAGAACCTCTAGATAAGACCAGAACGTCGATCTGGGGGCACGGCAGTGCCCCCGCTAAGTCGAGCGCGAAGCAAACACTGCCGTACCATTCTTTACTGAACCATTTCGCCGCATTTTCAGGCCCCTATTTGAGAACCTCTAGATAAGACCAGAACGTCGATCTGGGGGCACGGCAGTGCCCCCGCCAAGTCGAGCGCGAAGCAAACACTGCCGTACCATTCTTTACTAGAACCATTTTGCCGCATTTTCAGGCCTCTTTATTCTACTCGAACTTTATTCTACTCGAACATTACACAAATTAAATAAACAAATTACACTAAAATCTAGGAAAATCAATCAATATGCCCACGTTTCTACAAAAAGAAGTGAAATCCCACCAAAAACATTCTGTAAAAAACTAGCCAAGTCTCGATGGAGCTGCTTGTTTATCTCTAAAAAGTAATGAAATCTAGACAAAATCGTGCCAAGTCTAAGGTTCCTTACTGCGGTTTCTTTATTATTATAGTTAATGTTGTGTGACTTGGCCGTTGAAGGGCACACAAGGATACAAAAGGGGCTCTATAACACCATTGCTCCAATACGTGTGTTGTACAATCAACAACAGCCTAAAATTAGACACTAGCGTCCAATTACCAATACCAGTATGGGCTATTATCTCGCTTAACAAACATAGGTAGTTACAAATGTAAACAAAATTGACTTGTACCCACTAAAGTATAAAGAATTGTCAACGGCCAAGTCACTCAACATTAACTATAATAATAAAGAAATCGCAGTAAGGAACCTTAGACTTGGCACGATTTTGTCTAGATTTCATTACTTTTTAGAGATAAACAAGCAGCTCCATCGAGACTTGGCTAGTTTTTTACAGAATGTTTTTGGTGGGATTTAATTTACATAATAGATCCCGATCCGTCATGTCTGGTAACAATATTGTTTCAATTTTGTTGTATTTATTTATTAAAATATTATTTTGCTACAAATGCCATCAATAAAAGAAAATAAAGTAATTTAAAATTTTCTCTGCTTGGTAATTATATAGTTAAATACTTATTTTAATTAGATATTTCATGCAGTATGTACATATTAAATATTATGAAGTCATATTCAAATTAAAAAGCTTAAAAGCTGTAAATTAAAATTAACTAGATTTTGCCCGCAGCTCCGCTCGCGTAAATACATTATCCCGCAGGAACACTTTACTTTTTCGGGATAAAAAATATCCTATGTCCTTTCCCGGGACTCAAAGTATGTTTAAACCAAATTTTATAAAAATCGGTTCAGCGATTAAAGCGTGAAGAGGTAACAGATAGACAGACAGACCCACTTTCATATTTAGATTCTAAATAACTACCTACGGTAAATCCTACTACTATCAATGTGAAAGTTTGTAAGGATGATCCATCCAGGATGGATGAATGTTTGTTACTCTTTCACGCCAAAACTACTGAACAGATTTTGTTCATCTAGTATGGTAGTAGTTTACCCTCAGGATTAATACATAGGCAACTTTCTAACCTGAAAAAGCACAGAGATCCCGTGGAATATTTCATTTTCGCAGGCGGAGCTGCGGGCAAAAGCTAAAAATAAATGCTTAAAAAACATTCTCATAGTGGCACAACATCAAACTTCATCAAGTAAGCCTGAAAACTGAAAAGAAATCTCCTTCAGACTTCTAAAAGTGGTACTAGGGTTTATTATGATCAAAAAAGCCACACTAACCGAAATTGCTACTTTTGAAAAGCCCCCCCATAACCCAATATTCCCCAAAACACCATTGTCCACAATGAACTAAGATAAACAGGCGAAGACAAAAGAATTCGCAGTTGCACAAAAGACTTTTAGGTTGTGGGTTATTAGTGACTAAATAACACGGGTTTTCTACGCTATAATATAATATAGAGAAAAAGTTTTTTGTTCGTTTGTTTGCATTGAATAGGCTCCGAAACTACTCGACCCATTCTGATGAAATTTGGCACATATGTAGACTAAGCCACGGGGAAGGACATAAGCTAATTTTGATCGCGGAAAAATTTACGGTTTCTGCGAAATTGACTTTCGCGTGCACGAAGTCGTGGGCAACATCTAGTAATAAATATTTTACCGTTAAAAAAACAATCCGGGAGTGTCCAAGTGAACAGGCAAGCATGCGGCATGTGTGATGTGACCCGCCTGCAGTCCCGCTCTACCTCATACCGAAACGCAAGAATATATTTTACTCTGCGCTAACAGTGTCTCGAGTTCAATGGTAGTTTCCCATTACAAAATATGCCCATTGTGCCTCAAGTAGTTTTCACTTTAGCAATTGTACTATATTAACGAATAGGTTAGGGCATGAATAACAAGTCGCAAAAAAAAAAAATACATAAATAATTTTGGTGACCGCTAAATTTTTTTAATCATCATGTATTAACTAATAAGTAACATATTATGTATAATAAAACATTATTAAAATGTTAAAAAGAATAAGGGTATATAACGCAAAGCTATAGCAAAAGACATTTCTTTGAAATGCATTTTATATAAAAGGCTATCGAATCGTCTGTAAGGAAATTAAAGATCTTGTTTGCGAGCTCTGGGACACAAATAGAGGAAGTAAGTGAATCTAAGAGGATTTGTAAGTGTTAACGTTAGTACAGATATTATATTTCAGGATATTGGAATAGTATGAAAAATATGAAATGCCTGGGAAAACATGGAGGCTAGCAACTTATACCAGTTAAAAATCATATATTATACGCATTTAATCTTATACTTTAAACGAGACAATCTTGTTTATATCATTACTAGCTATTGCCCGCGGCTCCGCCTGCATAAATACTTATGGTATCCCTCGGGAACACTATACTTTTTTTTGAAAAAAGTATCCAATGTCACAGAATAAATATTAGTACAAGTACCTTTGTTTTAATCTAGAGCCTAAACTACCACATCATCGAAATTCATCGTAATCCGTTCAGTAGTTTTTGCGTGAAAGAGTAACAAACATCCATACATCCTCACAAACTTTCACATTAATAATATTAGTAGGATATAATCGTAATCTTGAAAAAGGCTACAAGTATTACAATGAGTTTGCAGGGAGTTTTGAGTGAGAAAAAATTATCTAGGTCTTATCCCTGAGAAACTATATTTTAGGCTACATATTATTTTTTTTTTATTTTTTTATGTAATGAACCAGGAAACGAACACACGGATCGCCTGATGGTAAGCGATTACCGCCGCCCATGGACACTCGCTTACACTTGTAACTCCTCTGGTGTTGCGACTTGCGTTCCTGGTCCTTAAAATCTCCAATCCCCCCATGAGCCTCCGGCAACCTCACTCACTCGGCGAAACACAACGCAAGCGTTATTTCACGTCGGTTTTCTGTGAGGTCGTGGTATTTACCCGGTCGAGCCGGCCCATTCATGCCGAAGCGTGGCTCTCCCCCCTTTTCTTTCGGCGTGCAAGAACAATATATCAAAATGTTCGACTCTATTACGTTGGTCCGATTGGCAGATTGGTATACTTAAGAATATTTTTTTGTTCAGAAACTCGGAGTATCGAACTGTCATATATGACATTGACATTTGACTCGACACTCGTGTGTTCGATTTTCAGCTATATTGTATTAGCGCAGAGTTCTATTTTCAGTGCTCTGAATTTTCCCTGGCCATACGAATTCCGGACAATATAATCCCAGCCTTAGAGATATGGGAGTTGAGATACCTACAGAATTACATCCCCGGTCCCCCACACGACGGTCGACACTTGACATCTCACGACGGGTGGAAATGTATTTATCGAAAGAGTGAAAAATGACAGACGATAATGCTGGGTTGTTATTTGTACGACAACCATAAAATTCTACCGCGATATGAATGTATTTTTCTAAACAAAATCCAACTACTATTATAAATTTGAAAGTTTATAAGGATGGATGTATGGATGGATGTTTTACTCTTTCATGCGAAAAGTACTGAACAAATTTTGATGAAATTTGGTATAGTAGTAGTTTAGGATCTGGATAAATACATAGGCAAATTTTTTATCCCGAGAAAGTAGTGTTCTCGTGGGATACTTTAGTTATGCAAGCGGAGCCGCAGGCGGAAGCTCGTTAATTAAAAATATAATATGTTGAGTTGAATCATATTATTATTATAAAGAAGAGGGGTTTGAAATGACATGGAATAGATATTAGATAAACTTTATACCTACCTTATTTATTATTATTTTTTAACTATTTTTCGCCTAGGTTATGAGCTAGGCCAAAATCTTAAAATAACAACTATTTTCAATAAACTTATTGAAAATAGTTGCTATTTTATGCAAGATAAAACAAACAATAATTGGTGACTTAATATCTAACCACAAATGGACTTAAGCTACGTACTTAGACTTAGAGGATCCTAAATCGGATGAAGTGAGGCTTGTGACCAAATTATAATTCTTCTTTTTAGGATCCTAATTAGGACGTATGAATTTAGTGAGGATGAATACGCGCATTACACGTGTCAATTTTTATAGCTCAGTATACCATAAAAATTATAAACAATGCCCAAAAAATGAGTAGATATAGATAGGTACTAGATAGGTCATTTCGTACAATAAATTGCTCGAGTTCATTCGGAGTGTAATCTTCCGAGAGGAAGTGCGAACATATCTCACAATCTGTATCAATATCCAATAACTATGCCCATTAATTTTGCGATATTTCCGAAAGATTTCACTCCCTTTTAGATATTATTTATTACGCATGCGCCCTTTGGCGGCTTGTTGACAATATTTGTATAGATTAAGCGAACAGACTGTCTGGCGATGGCAGTAAGTTTTTAAGACAGATAAATGAAAATAACCCAATTCCTTTTTGAATCTACAATCTTTGATTGAATATCATTGGTAGCTCTCGCATCCAGTCCAAAATATATCTACTTATTTATATTTTAAAAATATGTAACTTTGATATTAAGAAGAATAGTCATTTTAATGTCTAATATAATAATTCATTTGTATTATAGTTTACTACCTATGTTATTATAACATTGAATATAAGACTAATCTATTATTTATTCATTGACGTATTTACTCTATAGAATTGTCCTTTATTTAACAATAAACATTTGATTCGCATTCTCCGACATCCTTATTTCAACATACTAAAGTCTAAAATCGTTTCTATAGCCAAAAAGGCTAAACAAAAAGCATCGTCCTTAAATGAGGCGTTGAAAGGATGTCCAGGAATTATTTATATGGCGTCCTTTGAATGATAATGGCGACAAAATATAAATTCGCACTTAAGATAAGTACTATAAAATATTTAATGGATTTCGTATTAGCATATAAATTGCTCATTCCAGTAAAAATTGTACAAAATTAAGTGTTCAATATTAGCGAGTTTAATTTTTTCTACATAATTATAATAGTATTCATTATTTTTAAAACATACTAGATGTCGCTCGCGACTTCGTGCGCCATAAAGTTAATTTCGCAGAAACCGTACATTTTTTCGCGATAAAAAGTAGCCTATGTCCTTCCCCGTGGTCTACTCTACATCTGTGACAAATTTCATCAATATCGGTCCAGCAGTCTCGGAGCCTATTCAATGCAAACAAACAAACAAACTTTTTCTCTTTATTATATTAGTATAGACTAGCTAATGCGGGCGACTTCGTCCGCGCAAAAGTGTCAAAACGTCCCTATGTGAAATTACTTAATTTAAAAAATCCTTAAAAAAAATCTGATGTCTCCATCAATTCATACTTTATTATTCATACGGACAATTCGTCCAGTAGTTGGTATTTCACCATTCATACTTTGGATCATCTTTGGATCCCTATTTTGGACTGATTTTGGAGAAAATAAAAAAAGGTGGTAATATACATGTTTCATCAGTATTATTGTATTAATTACTTAATTAGTTTATGTCTGTAACCGTAAAATTGTAAGAATCATTAGATTGTAATATAACTAGTGAAATTGTAAAGTGTTGATAGACTATAATCGGTTTCTCCAAATCTGCTGGTAGTATTAACATGAAATTACTGCTACTTATTTACCGTGTAATAAAGAAGTAAGTACTCATTAATTTGGACGAATATAAAATTTGTTCACGTTTGGATTGAATTGGGTCGAAACAGCGTAGACATACATAATTATAGTCTTATTTGTAATACAGATATTTAATGGACACCGATCGAAATATCACAATATCTACAGCATACTGTAAATTCTAATAGAATTGTTTGAAATTTGAATTATTAGCAAAGGGAGAAACGAGGGGTGGTCGTTTCCGGTTCATGACACTAGATAAACGACGTCACATCCGGTTTGCTTCGACGTCGGACTGTTCGAAATTTAAACAATCGGACCCGCAGAATCGCGTTATTCAATTTAATATCGCTTGTCTAAAAACATATTCAAATATACTCTTTTTCCCAATGAATTTAAACACCAAAGGTTAAAGGGCTATTAGGTACATAATTTAGGTACCTACTGGTTTTCTAGCGACTAGCGAGTTAGCGACTAAACATAACTTATTAAGTTAATAGTTAATAGAATCAGGCGTGACTTTGAAAATTTATTTAGTAAATAGGTACCTACACCAAAAAAAAGTAAAAATGTGTATAAACAAACATTTTGAAAACTGAGCATGGGCTGTGACATCCTACTAATATTATAAATGTGAAAGTTTGTTAACGATGTATGGATGGATGGATGTATGGACGGATGTTTGTTACTCTTTCACGCAAAAAGTACTGAACGGATTTTGATTAAATTTGGTATAGGCGTAGTTTAGGCTCTGGATTAAAACATAGGGTACTTTTTATCCCGAAAAGTACAGTGTTACCGCGGGATACTCAATAGTATATTTACGCGGGCGGAGCCACGGGAAACATCTAGTATTTTATACATATTTTGACAGAACAAATCTTCATACAAGAAAAAATTACGCCATCTTGTTTTCACCATACCTCAAATGTAAAACAAAAGTTGCGCCATTTGAGTGGGAACAGTTTTTGCCTCAACATGCCTTGGGGGCCATCCATAAATAACGTCACACGTTAAGGGGGAGGGAGGGGGTCGACGAAGTGTGACATTGTGTGACAAGGGGGTGGGAGGGGTCCTAAATATTGTGACGTCACATTTCAAAATCTATTATAATAACTAAGTGTCAAAATACGAACTATAAACTTACTTTACGAAAACCTCAAAAACATAAATTCCAGTTATAAATAATTTAAAGGAGTGGGTTCAAAGTCCATGGATTGAAGATTATTAAGTTTGTATCTATAATTTAAAGATAATTACATTAATATTATTTTTTGTTTTGTTAATTTCTTTAATTAATATAGTCAATCGTTTTTCGTTTTGTTAATATCTTTAGTAACATAGTCAATCATTATTTGTTTCATTAATTTCTTTAATTAATATAATTAATCGGATTTTGTTTTGTTAATTGTTTCATTTGATGTTAATTTTATTAAAAATAATTTAAATGGAAATAAAACTGGTTTCGGAACCAATATTTTTATTCAATAATTTCTAAATGTAAATTTGCAAATTATGTGACGTCACACTAGGGAGGGCTTCCCACAAATGTGATCAACTGTGACAAGGAGGGGGTTGGGGTAAAAAATCGTGAAATTTGTGTGACGTTATTTATGGATGACCCCTTGTCTGTAATATATACATTATACGTCTAATTAATTAATTAATACGGTAATAAAACAAAAACAATAAATTATTATCTCTTCTTTCCAGGAGCTACTAGAGAAGAGAATAAAGCAATTGGAGGACCAGTTGGAAGAGGAGAAAAGAAGGACGCAGAAGGAGCGTATGGCAGTCACGAAACTCCAAAACAAACTTATAAAGGTATGTAGAAATTATTCCCATTTTCTGATATCCATTTTCGATAGCTCTCAAATATCCATTAAATTATGAGGACTTGATTGATACTCTGTTTACCTGAGAGGGGCGAATAATCCTCCCCGTTACCTCCAAATTGAAACAATTATTATTGGAGGAGGCTTGTGTATTTAAAGCTCAATATCCTCGAAAGGATTAACTCGTCTTACTTATCTTTATTAAATACTAGATGTTGCCCGCGACTTCGTGCGCGCAACAGTTAATTTCGCAGAAACCGTACATTTTTCCGCAATAAAAAGTAGCCTATGTTGTTCTCCTACATCTGTGCCAAATTTCATCAAAATCGGTCCAGTAGTTTCGGAGCCTGTTCAATGCAAATTCAATTCTTCTTTATTATATTAGTATAGATAATTAGATTTTGCTCGCGACTTCGTGCGTGCAAAAGTTATTCTCGCGGAAAACGTACATTTTACTCGATAAAAGGTAGAACACAGAACACTATTACTCGCGGAGAAGAAGGTCGACTTCATACAAAAAAATTGGGACCAAATAGCGCCTCTAGTGAGCTGCCCCCTCAAACTTTTAACCGCCTTCCAACAAAGGAGGACTATATATTTGATTATATGAATATGGCGGGAAATTGAAGATACGTAATTAAAGTTTAAGTTAACGTTAAATTTCTCTATATATAGTTAAATTTTACATTCCAACAAAACCGAGCAACCACCTCCACGCACAAATCATAGCTACTACGTCACAAAATGTTCGTGAGCCCTTATATATGTTACAGTCAATGTGATTAAATAGCTATTATACATAATGACTGGTCATTATATATAATAACTATATTGTCTAGATAATGTGATAAATTAATCACTTTGTCCGGATATTATTCATAATAGCGGGCCAAAGTTAGCTAAAGTAATAAACACGATTCAACTTAGTGATGCAACAGAACTCTGCTTCTGCTTCCGCTTCCGCGGAAGTTCTGCATGTATTTTCACTTTCGTTTCGGGAAAACGGGACCAACCTCGGATTATAATCCGAGGTTGGTCCCGTTTTCACTAAAGTGGTGACCTGATGATCACATAAGCTTGATCAGAACTCCTCAGTCTTTAAATATACGCGTTTGAAAATTTCGGCATTCAAACTCAAACTCAAACTTAAGAACTGAGTTCAAAGAACTGCAAGCATAATATGCCACTATGTAACTTACAGTAATCATCATCGTCATCTTATTTTTACAACTATACAATACCTAATGGAAGCTTGGCGCGTATTCAATAATTATATATTCGATTGTTTATTTAAAACGTTAGTTAATAATTTAACATATATCACTAAAACCTTACCAAGAGCATGTCAGGACATGTGTAAGGAGGGTTCCGTAACTATAAATGCGTAATATGCTTTTTTTTAATTACTCCAAAAGTTACTGTCCGATTTGGATCACAATAATTTTCCTAAAGAGTTTTTAGCATGATCTATCAGCATGAAAATTGCTGGGGGGGGGGGCAACTTAAAAACTAGTTTGGAGGCAGATTACTCGAAAATGGTCAACTTTATAAAAAAGTAACGTATGAAACCTTGCCTTTATTTTAAAAGACCTATTCTACGATACCCCACACGATGGGGTAGAGTGAAAAAATATTTTTCATCCCCACTTCACATGTATGAAGAGCCACCCCTAAAATATAAAATTATTATTTTTTATGATCCCGAAACTGTGATCTATACACAATCTATAACTGCACAAAATTTCATCAATTTATATTCATAATTACAGGAGCTATAGGCGCGGACAGACAGACAGACAGACAGACAGACGGACAGAGCGAAACTATAAGGGTTACTTAAGTATTACGGAACCCTAAAAAGGGTAAAATTATTATAAAAAAAATATTTCATAAAGTTAAATTACTTTATATAGATCACAATAAAATTGTATCTATGACAGTGTTAATATAATAATTATAATAAACATTATAATTATTATTATATAAAGGCAGATTGAAATACAATTTTATAACCTTTACCTGTACCTACTTTTTTATTACTTTATCCAATTCTTCGAAGATATTATATAAAATGGCCAGTCAATGTGATTAATTCTGTGTCATTTATCACTTTGTCTAAATTGAGTAGACATTATGAATAATGGCTGGATAGTATATATAATATCCGGATTTATTACTTTGGCTGTAACATATACATACGTCTAGTGTTTTCGATAGCGCGATCTAGAAGCGGGATAGTGTCATCTGTTGTGGTTTTTAAGTAACTTTTATGTAATATTAACCATGTAAGACAGAGAGCGATATATTGAAATATAACCATTCTTGTCGCACCGAACTGCCCCCTTTTTGGTCCAAGGTCATTCATACAGAGTCGACCACCCCTGAGGTAGAATATGTCCTTTCCCACGAAAAATAGTGCTTGTTTGCTATTAGCTGTATCAAATTCCATCAAAGTCGATCCAGTAGTTTCAGAGTCTATTCAATGCTATGAAACAAAATTTTCCTCTTTATAATATTAGTATAGATGTATAAATGGTTTTGAATGATTTAGGTTGTCCAACTACTATTATTAATGTGAAAGTTTCTGAGGATGGATGGATGGATGGATGTGACTGTTTCACGCCAAACTTCTGAACAGATTTTGATGAAATGTGGTAGTAGTTTAGACTTTCGGCTCATTAGATTAAAAACTTATTAAAGGCTACATTTTATCGTATACGAAAAAGTTATCTGTTCCCGTGGGATACTATCTGTATTAATAGTATAAACAGGAAAGATTTATTTGTTTGTTTGCATTGAGTAGGCTCCGAAGCTACTGGACCGATTTTAATGAAATTTGACACAGATATATTATAGTTAACAGACAAACAAATTTTTCCTCTTTATATAATATTATATTAGTATACTTAGCGTTTATTTTTATATTAAGTTAATAACGTATATATGGTATAATATCTAATAACTAACTACTTAAAAAATTAAAACTGGAAAAACTTAAAAAGCTACAATAAAAAGAAATCTCCCAGGTCGTCCCCACCAGGCAGAGTACCTAGAAGGCTCAAAGAGTTTCCCGCTGAATTGCGATATTAGTATATATTATCATCTTCAATGTCATTTGATTGATCAGTGATTGATAGATAGAACTATATCAAGGTAATGTTTATCAAATAACCCTCCTCTCTATTTACCTATAATCAGGGTCTCCCAGGCTAATTACCGAAGGGTTAGAGAGCAAACACCTGAACAAGCAAACGTCGTGGTGTAACAAGATTATATGTGATTAATGATCATCATCATCATTAAAATACTTTCTTTAATTTACTATTGTATTTAATATTACATACCTACTAACTTTAAACTTATTGGTAGTTGATATATATTTTTTGAGGAATGAACTTAAAAAGCCTTTTATAAACTGTATGTACTCTTTCGAGTCGGTTTATAGATATCCACTACTATTATAAAATATGTGAAAGTTTGTGAGGATGTATGGACGGACAAACGGAATTTGATATAATTTGGTATGATAGTGGCTTAAGCTATGGATTAACATATAGTCTACTTTTTATCCCGAAAGTGTTTCCGTGGGACACTGTATTTACGCGGGCGGAGCAGCAGGCCAAAGCGAATCCATAGTAATATTATAAATGGGAAAGTGTGTATGTGTGTCCGTCTTTCACGCCAAAACTAATGAACCGATTTAAATTAAACAGATGCAGATAGTCAAGGTCATAGGCTTTTTATCGCGGGAAAATTTACGGTTCCCGTGGGATACTTATTTACAGTTTCACGTAAAAATGACTAAACCGATTATCATGTTTGGCACATATATTTAAAGCCTAAACTTTAACGCTCTTATTCATAAAAACTTATAGAACACCTAAAGTGTTCTATAAGATCACTATAAGATTGGCAAAAAATTGTATTCATAACAGCATTATATCAACAAAGAGTTCTATAAACCTATCATAAAGTTATAGAGGCCAGGACCCTACTTTAACAGTACTATAAGATACAAGATGGCCAAACTTTTAACAGCTGATTACTAAAAAACTGACATTTGACACAAATATTTTGTCAATGTTATTTTGTAAACAAAATAATTATTTCTGATTTTATAAAATAATGCAAGCTTTACACATCTTTAATGTCATTGAACAACTAGAAATACGCGTCGAAGAAAAGTGTACAGAAGTAGGGTTGAACCGGTTGATCCGTTTTCTTTGGACGTCCGTCCTTACTATGGTCCAATTTTAGGTGTATCAGTACTAACCTTATCTTCCTCCAACCAGTTTTCACTTCTCTGCCTTTTAACAGTCGAGATCAATTGCAATGCCATTAAAACTACTTGTATAATAATGTTAGGTTACAAAAATAAATTCAAATAGATACGATAAATTATTGATCGTTGACAACAGTTGACAACTTGAAATTATTTTACGTTCCGTATTGCGTAGACAACAAATTATTGTAGTTTTATACATAATACTAGCTGACCCGGCAAACTTTGTTCTACCTTAGAGGCAGTAAATGAGCAGATTTTGGATTTCATTAAGTGCAATTTTTCATTAGGATAATAGGTAGATATAATAAAAAGAAATCAATTATTTTAATGATTGTTAAAATGGGCCATGTATTTTGGTGCATGGGTTGCAATCTTCAGTAAAGCATCTTGTAATAGACGACATTTTTTGTTTTATTATCAGGCGCAAGAATAAATAACGCAGATGGTCTTCCGATCCGTGAATATGCCACATATAATTGACCAGGTGAAAAAAATGGATTTTGTCTACAAAACTTCCTCACCTTCGAATTTTCCTTTGAGTATCGTCGCGTAAATCACATTATTTGTAAATCCCTAAATCCCCAAACATATTTTTCTGCGATAAATAGTAGCCTATGCTCTTCCTCGTAGTCTACTCTATGTCTGTGACAATTTTCATGATGATCGTTTAAGTACTTTTACGTAAAAGTGTAAATACAGTTGTCCACAGGAACCGTACATTTCCCGCGATAAAAAGTAGCCTATGTCCTTCCCAGTGGTCTACTTTATATCTGTACCAAATTTCATGATGATCGGTTAAGTAGTTTTTACGTAAAAGCGTAAATACAGTATTCCACGGGAACCGTACATTTTCTGCAATAAAAAGTAGCCTATGTCCTTTCCCGTGCTCTACTTTATATCTGTGCAAAATTTCATGATCATCGGGTAAGTAGTTATGTAAAAGCGTAAATACAGTATTCCACGGGAACCGTACATTTTTATTCAATAAAGAGTAACGTATGTTCTTCCTCGTAGTGTACTTTATATCAGCGCCAAATTTCATGATGATCGGTTAAGTAGTTTTTACGTTAAAGCGTAAATACAGTATTCCACGGGAACCGTACATTTTCTGCAATAAAAAGTAGCCTATGTCCTTTCCCGTTATCTACTTTATATCTGTGCAAAATTTAATGATGATCGGTTAAGTAGTTTTTACGTAAAAGCGTAAATACAGTATTCCACGGGAACCGTACATTTTCTGCAATAAAAAGTAGCCTATGTCCTTTCCCGTGCTCTACTTTATAACTGTGCAAAATTTCATGATGATCGGGTAAGTAGTTACGCAAAAGCGTAAATACAGTATTCCACGGGAACCGTACATTTTCTGCAATAAAAAGTAGCCTATGTCCTTTCCCGTGCTCTACTTTATATCTGTGCAAAATTTCATGATGATCGGTTAAGTAGTTTTTACGTAAAAGCGTAAATACAGTATTCCACGGGAACCGTACATTTTCTGCAATAAAAAGTAGCCTTTGTCCTTTCCCGTACTCTACTTTATATCTGTGCAAAATTTCATGATAATCGGTTAAGTAGTTTTTACGTAAAAGCGTAAATACAATATTCCACGGGAACCGTACATTTTCTGCAATAAAAAGTAGCTTATGTCCTTTTCCGTGCTCTACTTTATATCTGTGCAAAATTTCATGATGATCGGGTAAGTAGTTACGTAAAAGCGTAAATACAGTATTTCACGGGAACCGTACATTTTTATGCAATAAAGAGTAACCTATGTTCTTCCTCGTAGTCTACTTTATATCCGTGCCAAATTTCATGATGATCGGTTAAGTAGTTTTTACGTAAAAGCGTAAATACAGTATTCCACGGGAACCGCACATTTTACCGCGATAAATAGTATCCTATGTCCTTTTCCTGGTTCTAAGCTACCTCCCTACCAATTTTCAGCCAAATCGGTTCAGCCGTTCTTGAGTTATAAATGGTGTAACTAACACGACTTTCTTTTATATATATAGATTATCTATGATCGATTCAATATGTTCGTCCAACTTCCTAATAATGGCAACATTTTTGCTTAAAGACAATTGTTAGTTATATAGAAGGTTTATAGAACTGTTATGAATAGACAATTTTATCGAACGTTATATAAGCCTATCGAGCATTTTAACTATTATCCGTTATAAACGTTTTATAAGCTTTTTTTATGAATAAGACCGAAAACGTTTGCTGTAGGTACTTATGCCGCGGGCATCAGCTAGTCATATATAAAAACAAAAGTTGCAAAGATATATATCTTTTTGAAAGTTTAAAGTTTATCCCTTTTACTTGCAGCAAATAGGCGGTAAAGGGGTCATCTAATACTGTCTGGCCAGGACCTGGAGTCATGCTGGTACCAGCTAAATTATTGTACATACGTGCATTAAGTTATGGCCAAACTTAGTGGGGAAAGTTTGGTCATAATGGTCAAAATTAAGAAGACGGTAGACGCAGTGTTATGTTCAAGTTCGTTATTAACAATATAAGAAAACATAGGATACACTATTGACTATAGGCTATATCTAAAGCATGACCAAGCTTTTCAAGATTGCGTGCCTTTTTTTTGTTCTATTTCCATATAGATTACAAAGCAACGCTTATGGAATTGTCCCTACTTGATGCCTACCACCGGTACGGGAACTTACCCGGCGAGAAGAACCGGCGTAAGAAACTCGTACGGGCCATCTTTTAGCAAAATGATGGAAAGTTGTTCTTTAAAAAAAAATACTTTTACAATATGAAAACTTAAGTCTATATAATATTGACAAAAATCAGATATAGTACACAGAAGCAGCCTTGCAGTTGGCCATCCTATTTCCATAGTGTGCGATCGTCAATAAAATTCTTGAGTCTATAATAATTAATAAGCTTTTTCCCACAAATGTTCTTGTCACTACTTTTATAAATTTACTAGCTTTTCCCCGCGACTTCGTCCGCGTGGAATAGTTACTTTGGGATATCGCTAAAATTTACCCGCGACTTCATTTACGTAGAAGAAGCGCTTCCACCTCACGACTGCTCGCCCGCGCCGCGCGCCGTACTATAGCGCGCATGATTATTTTATTACTGCGATATCTTCTAAAATACTCATTGAAATCAAATGATGTAAACGGCAAATTTCTTCTAGATTAAATGCTTGTAATGAATAACGTATTTACTTGGATAAGGATTAATATAATCTTTATGAAAACACCTTCACAAATAATGCTTACTTTTAGAACAAATTTGGTAAGTATAAAAAGGTTATAGTGAGCCAACCTTAAAAGATAGACATATACTGTCGCGGACTTTTTTTTAGAACTTTTAAAGGGGAACAATTCTGCCATACATCATTTTAGCGAAACTTTAACCGTTTCCGCAGCGTACGTAGCGAAAGCTCTCAAAAGGAAAAAAAGACCCCCGATTTTGTAACATTCTTGATTGGTGCTCCGCTCGTATTGAGTTTAGCATGATGCTATATAGCCTAAAGCCTTCCTCGATAAGTGGACTATCCAACACAAAAAGAATTTTTCAATTCGTACCAGTAGTTCCTGAGATTAGCGCGTTCAAACAAACAAACAAACTCTTCAGCTTTATAATATTAGTATAGATTAATCGAAAGATTTTGAACGTTTTCTGGGATTCTATTGTATAGGCGTATACATTGACCTTTAAATGATTTGCTTATTTTATTTTAGTAAATCCCTAACGGGCCGGGCCGTGCATCTATAAAAATCCACAATTCCAGAAAAATCAATGTTTCTCAAACATTACCAAATATACCAAACTCCAGGCGAACATCGGGCGTATCGTTACAGACACAGGGTCGGTTACCGCTTGTCCGCGAATCGTGTTTGTAAAATAGTTCGAGGCTTAAATTAGCTTAGGGGCCGCATGGCAAAGGATCGCGGGCCGCTGGTCGGTCATGCCTGGGCTACGTCATACTGTGCTTTAGTAACGGATTGTTTCAAGTTTTACGTTACAATCAGGGAAAATGAATGTGTAGCATTTTGATCGTCCACATATTTTAAACGTAGGTACTAATATATAATGACGCGAACGTAAATTCTTTTGGGTTAGGAAATATATAGGAGCAATTCGTATTAACCGTATTTATAATAAAGGAAACGCTTACATTTCGCCGCAATGAAATGTAGCCTATGTCCTTCCTCGTAGTCTACTTTAAATTTGTGTCAAATTTCATCGAAATGGGGCCAGTAGTTTCACAGCCTATTCAATGCAAAGAAACAAACAAATCCTTCCGCTTTAATAAATCAGGATAGACAATTCCGGAAACAAAACATCACCAGATTTTCCCGAAGAAATGTATATTTTATTCTTTTATATCACTGCATTTTCTTATATCGCATATTTAGACTTTTTGTCTGCAAAAGCATTGAATCAACCGCCACCGAAGAATCCGCTGAAAGCATTGTCGGCTTTTGCTTACGTCTAGCCGTTTATTAAACCGTCGGGATATCCGATTGTCGGAGTGGAATTGATTGAGGGGTAAAGGGGGTTTTGAAGGGGGGGATGGGTATAGAAGGGAGGTATTTCCATACATCTGCCGGTTATTAGCTGATCACGCTTTATTTGGGTGTTTTATTCCTTGGGGCGTCTGAAACGGACAACGGACCTTTTTGTTATATTGAAAAATTTTCGCTCTTTCCGAATGATGATTTGCTATTTATGGACTTCGCCTTTTCGGTTATTTGCATTTCAAGTTTTTATCGAGTTGTACATTTTTTAAATTAAACAAAATTATAATAGGACTCAAGAAAATCCATTTTGTGATAGCATCAATTCTAGTTTCAATAATACAAATAGAGTTTACAGTTCTTTAAAATACTCAACTTTCTTACTACACAAATAAATAAAACTACTATGACAAAGACGAAACATCGAAACAGCTATATTCTAAACGGAAAGTGTTGTGATTTAACACTTTAAACGCACAATAAATCGTTTCGAATGTGAGTTTAAAGTTGCTTGTAAGCTTTCAGTATTCTGAAGTTTACGTTTTCATTCGGGGAGCCACTGACGTATCGTATTTGGGGACGTTACATTTCATAAACGGCCCGGCGCTGATTCGGCCGGTGATATGTGTTATGTGGGAGTCATCGGTGTGTCGTTGCCGGGACGGTAATTGCAAAAACCGGCCACGAAGGGTTCCGTACAAAACATACATCACTTGTGCAAAATTTCAACTGTCTAGCAGCTATCACGGTTCATGAGATACAGCCTGCTGGCCGATTCTGTATCGTCCATTTTGTGAGTTAATCACTGAGTTAGTAACGAAACGGAGGAGTGAGTAACGGAAAGTCTCACTTTTGTATTCACTATAATACAAAAGTGAGACTTTCCGTTACTCACTTCTCCGTTTCGTTACTAACTCAGTCATTAACTCACAAAATGTACGATACAGAATAGGCCAGCAGGTAACAGACAGACAGACAGACGGATGGACAGCGAAGTCTTAGTAGTAGGGTTTCTTTTTTCCCTAAAACATGTCATATCATACATTTTTGTTTACAGCCAGGCAGTTGCCCATCACCCATTTTACCTCCGATTGGAAAAACAGCCAATCGGTAGTAAAATCCATATTTATGGAATCATTATTAGGAATGCTTCGACTCTTATTTTAGAAGCTCTCAAGCTTAGCTTAGCTATAAATCTTTATTTAATAAGTTTATAGATCGGCCTGTAATAAAAGTTTACGCTACACTTTTTTGTGTAGCGTAAACTTTTAACACAATAAGAAAGTTCCCGGGAAACTCATGATTGAAAACGATTAACGCTACCTATGAACACCATAGCACCACTTTTGTAACTAGTATCTCAGTTACAAAAGGGGCCGGTCTTTTTATGTCTGCTTTTTAAGAGGTTTGCCGTTCTAATTGAGTACCTAGAGTAGTTTACACGTCTTACGATTGCGACCTCCCTAAATAACAATATGGTACATCAATGCGGTGAACACTCAGTACAAAGTTGAGAATTAAACCCGTCGTGTACCGTTGCTTATTTTACACTGTCTACTTGTGTCCTTAAACAAAAGTTGTTGACAGCAAAATAATAGAGGCGCTGGTTATTTTATTCCGAAATTACTTACTATTAGAAGTTAGTAATTTAGATGTTAATAGGGAAGTACACAATATAAATTTCGGTGTACCACAGTGTCAGAAGAAAACGATAAAATATTATAAGAAATAAAAATGGTAATTTTTTTAGAATTCGTAGTACTACAAGGAATCCTTATAGTTTCGCTCTGTCTTCGTCTGTCTGTCCATCCTTCTAATTATGCTTATAAATATAAAAGGATGATATTTGGTATGGTTATACATTGCATATATATTTCATTACTAATTTCATTCAATTTGTAATTGTATGTATATTGTAAATAATGTTATTATGAAGCGTTTTCTTCTACAATGGTAGGTAGCTAGGTAGGTAGCTTTCGTCCGTACAAAACATATTTTTCCTTTGTCGTGACAGTGCATTTCTATGAAGGCTTTACATAAAATTATTTAACATAATGGTAACAATACAATATCAGGCGTCTTCAAAATAAGTCCTATGGTTTAAACTGATTCAGACAAACAGACGGACCTCAAACAGAGACAGTCGAGTGGGCAGACTGTTTGCCGACGACCGCAGCCGGGGGGGCAAACTTGTCCAATGTCCAGTGCTAAGTACTGTTGTGCCTACTTGCAGTGGTGTGATGAAAAGTTAGCACAATGGACACTGGGAATTTTCTATGGAATAATTTGCTTCGGCGACCAAGGACAAAATTAAGCTAGATGCAAGCGTGATTACACCTAGATTACGACACAGGTTGCTTATCTGCAGTCGGTGGGGTAAATTCTCATACATTATAACTGATTTTAACTAATATTCGTATAAAATATGATTAACAATATAATTATTATATAGTTATTGATTATATATCTACAGTTCTCCATGTATCTGAATTAAAATTATTACAGTCAATGAAATATGAAAATTGTACAATCTAATAGTATTTTGGTTTGTGGTCGACACATATATCGACGTCGATAAACTCCCAACGTCTTTTAGTTAAAATTAGTAGGTAAGTTACTGGTTAAAGATCTGATAAAAGGCTTCGATCGAACACATGCTCTACTGGCCATCAACATACAATTTTCCTGAAAATTTTGAGCGTTTCAAAAAATGATTTCCGTGTTTCACATCAGCCCAGCATCGCGCAATGGATCACGGTCTTTGCATGACAATCTACTTTATAACCTTAACGTTTCTGTTCAGTTTTCTAACGCTACAAAAATTCACCCTTCTGGGTATATGCCTTTTCCTTTTGCTCCATCTGGACTTTCTTTCGCCATTCTTTTCCTGCTATTGAAATGTTCGTCGATTCATCTATTTCTAATGCTTTACTCAAACGCTATTCAAATTAAGAGCCTTTCACGTCACATGCCACTTGTCATTCTGCTAAGCTGACTGTGACGTTATTTCGGGTGCCCCTAGCGTCAAGTAGTAATAATGCTAGTTCTAGACTCTTCTGTAGACATATCTAACAAGCTAGGTCTTTCTTTTTTACACGTTCCTGGCATGGCATGTAATTAAGATGCCGATGCCGTACTCCTGGCACGAACCCCGCATTCCCCGGGAACAGGTGGGCTGTGACCAGACTCTCTGTCTGCTGTCTATATATATCCAGGTATTCGGTCATTAAAATACTAAGCACAGAGCGTGTAAGAGCATAGATACATACATAATACATTGTTGTTATTTCAGCAATCATGAATAGAAGTTTGATGTCTGGTTTCTGAGGTGAATTTGATATTAGATATCTATTTGATAGCGCCTTTGATTGACTAACGTGTTTGATGTTAGCGTATTAAATAGATATTTAAGTCCAATTTACCTCAGATACCCGGCATAAATGAATCAGAATGCAAGAATTTTGTTACTTCAGAGATAGATTCTCGTTCTCATATTTTTATCAAAACGATGGTTAGGCGAATCGATGTTGATTATGTTAGTAATAGAAAATCATAGATCCTGAATTGTAATGTATAGTAAGATCTTGTTTGTAAATAGCCTCTTATCGGAAAAAACGCATATAAACTGAAAACTAGCTATCTATGTTGTTAGTACTGCGGAAGTTATCGCCTTATGTAACGCAACAGAGTGTTCTCATGATCCTTTGATAGCGATTATCCGTAACAAACATCTAGAGAACTAATGAATCAATCCCGGCCCTAATTGCCGGGGCGGCGCGTCAAAGCTGCGCGTGCGCAGGAATGTGCGTGTCCGATACGATTAGATGGTCCTTCGAACCGGATGTTTTGCGTTACTTACAGATTTCACGCGCAACGACCTATGTGTCTAAGTCTGCAATATAAATCAAGCCTTACGCCTATCGTAATATGATTTATTTTGATAAATGCCATAGTTATTAATGTCATAGACGATAAAATGAAAGGCAATAAAAGCTATTGCGACGCGGCGTGATGAATTTTACTTTAATCCTTTACAGTTAAGGGCTGTTTTTATTTGATCATCTGTGATATCTTCCTGATTCTTCTTACCTGAATATTTGCACATATCTCAATGTTCTAATTACAGTGAATGATACGAATCGTTTCGCGAATAAGTTTGCACAAGTTCGGTTCATTTACCTGCCTGGACAGTGGACGTAGACGATATATGAAAATATTACGTACCTTCTAGAATAATTTTATATTGGAGGGAGAAAAATTCAAACGCAGTTGAAGTTAGATTTTTGAATACACGTAATAAAAAAATAATCCCCTTACTAATAAAATAATATTTACACAACGAATCTACACTAATATTATAAAGAGGAAAGGTTTGTATTTTTGCGTGTGTGTATATTTGTAATGAATAAACTCAAAAACTACTGTGCCGATTTTAAAAATTATTTCACTATTAGAAAGCTACATTCACCATGAGTAACATAGGCTATATTTATTGCTAGAAAAGATTAGGGATCCTTACTAAAACTTTAGTAACGTAACCCAAGGTGTAAAAAATGCCATAAAATATATTTTGAAACTATTGACGATAGAACAAAAGTATGTTTTACAATATTAAAGAACATCCATACATCCATCCATCCTCACAAACTTTCACGGTCATAATATTAGTAGGACGGATGGATATTTGTTACTCTTTCACGCAAAAACTACCGAACGAATTTTGATGAAATTTGGTATGGTAGTAGCTTGAGCTCTGGATTAAAACATACGCTGCTTTTTATCCCGAAAAAGTACAGTGTTCCTGTGGGATACTGTATTTACGCGGGCGGAGCTGCGAGCAGCAGCTAGTAACTTATAAAACTTTGCTGTCTCTGTCTATCAAGTGACTTTTCCAACGTATCTAACAAAGAGCGCAACGTTGTATATTAGTTATCAGTTGTGTTAATATTTTTATTGGTAAAAGGGGTATATGTTTAAACGTGCTAACTTTATCTATTTCCATAAAGTTATCACCAATACGAATATTTTTTACATTCATAGTTCCTTCATTGTATCTATCACATTATATTCTACATAGTAATGTGTAATTGCAACATAATTGCATGGTACAGTACACATCATCCGTAATTGTTCTGTCCCGTACTAATCAAACTTGGTAGATTCAATTACTGGAAACGCCGTAACGTTCAGAGACAAGATCTCGTAACGACCCTACGAAGATGTGACCTTTGATTCCGTTAAATATTATCATGGTAGCTACTGAGATGTTTATATTTCAATATTATCGTATACGTATAGACTCCGTGGTCTAGTGGTTAGAGCATTGGGTCTCGACTCGGAGGTCGTGAGTTCGAACCCCGCGTTTGAACAATGTTGTTTTCATGTCTGGTTAGGACTTAGGCTGATCACCTGATTGTCTGACAAGAAAGGTAATCCATGCGTCGGATGGCCATGTAAAAAGTAGGTCCTGCGCCTAGTGAGAGATCACCAGAGAAAAATTCAAATCATCTATACATCTATACAGATAAACAGATAAATAAAATTGAAGTGTCTGTTTGTAACTTCAAACTAACAACTTTTCACTTAATGCATCTGAAAGTATATTCGGTACTTACAATAAAATACATTTTTTTTAATTTTTGTCTGTCCGTCTGTCTGTCTGTCTGTCGGTCTGTCTGTCTGTTTGTTCCGGCCAATCTCTGAAACGGCTGGACCGATTTTCACGGGACTTTCACTAGCAGATAGCTGATGTTATAAGGTCTAATATAGGCTACTTTTATTTTAGGGTTCCGTTTAAAAAATAGGGTTCCGCTTCCGTTAGTTCTGCGCAAACGAAGTTGCGGGCATAAGCTAGTTAAAAATATAACTCTGCGCTAATATAATAGAGCTTAAAATTGAACATACGAGTGTCGAGCCAAATGTCAGTCTTATTCTTCTACAACTCGACACTCGACACTTCGATTTTCAACTCTATTGTATTAGCACAGAGTTCTATTTTCAGTGCTATGAATTTTCCCCGGCCTTCCGGACTTCGGATCACATAGTCCTAGCCTAAGACCGCTTATTTGTAGCTTACAAATCTCCTATATTTTTTATGCACTTTTATTATGATCGTGCAAATAAAGTGTTTTGTATTTATTTTGTTTTTATAGTTACTATTCAACTTCATCACTTCAACAATCCAGTCTAATTTATTAAAAGAACGGTGGAAAAGTGGTTTTCTTTAATGTCAGATTATAACCTCACCAAACAGATTTAAGCATACATCAGAGCAGAATGAAAATAAATATAGTTAAAAAAAACTAAAAAAACACGCTTTTAAAGAATATCGAACTAAAAAGTTGAAAATAATTTTAAGAATTTTAAAAATAAACTTAAACAGTAGTATATAAAAAATACTAGTACTTATAATTGAGGGAAAAGCGTGGGTCGCTCGATATACGAAAATTATGACACAAAGCGCCCCACGCTTTTCCCTCTACTAGTATTTTTATTCTTATACTAGTATTTTTTATATACTACTGTTTTAAGTTCATTTTTTTAATTTATAAAATTATTTTCAACTTTTTAGTTCGATATTCTTTAAAAGCGTGTGTTTTTATTTTTTTTTCAAACTAAGTATATTTATTTTCAACTTTTTAACTATTTTATACATTCATCATTGATGTAAAAGGCAATTTAGGTGTAGATACTAGACTGTTGTAGAATAGAGGTCCATTTAATAAAGCATATAATTAGGAGAGACAACACGAGCACAAGTCACAACTCACAGCACGTGTGCGGTGTAAAGGTCCGGACGCACTAGGCGGAACTGCACTTCGGCGGAACTGAGCGACACGTCGCGTCAAAATATTCTTTATATGAAATTATATGAGATAACACGCACTAAGCGGTAACGGAACTACACTGCAGCGAACTGCAAGACAAATTTGATCAACTGTCAAAAAGTGTCGCGAACTGCAGTTCGGTTTGGCCAACTTCATTTTCATAGTCAGTCAACCGTGATACTTGGGAGCGCGATAATCGTTCGTTAAAAATGTCGATAGATGAATAAAATTTATTGTACTCGTGGGCCAGTATCCGGAGACATAATAATATTATGACGTCCAGCATAAAAAGTAGGTACATGAACACTTCTATGAAAAAAAAACTAACTTTGGAGTGAAACGACCTCTGTGGCTCAATGGTTTGCGCGTCGGCGCTCAAGAAGCCCGGTCGCGGGTTCGAATCCCACCGGGAGACAAAAAGTTTTTTATGTTCCTGGATCATGGATGTGCAATAAATGTGTATTATATAATAAAAATCTTAAATATATGTATAGTATAAAAGTATTAAATATATTTCCGTTGTCTGGTACCCGTATCACAAGTTCTTCGAGAACTTACCACGGGACCAGATTGACGTGGTGTAAAAGCGTCCATAGATAGATATTATTATTAAATAGTTCAAGAAATGGGAATAAATGGTAAGTTAATTTTTTTATTTCTTTTTCCTGTGGATGAACGACGACCTTTCCAATGTTAATGTTGGTTTCATAGTGAAAATTATAATAATTATAATATCTATGGACGCTTCACACCACGTCAGTCTGGCCCCGTGGTAAGTATCCGAAGAACTTGTGTTACGGGTACCAGACAACGGAAATATATTTAATACTTTTTATACTTTACTTTAATATAAGATTTTTATTATACACACATTAATATACATCCATGACCCAAGACACAGAAAACTTTTTTGTTCCCTGGCGGTATTCGAACCCGCGACCTCCGGTTAAAGCGCCACTGCTCTCACCACTGAGCCACGGAGGTCGTATGTAAATTATTTAGATTGTAGGTATGTAGGTACCATGGACGAATAAAAAAGTATAGACTGACAGATCCCATACATTAAAACATACACAAAATAAAGGTCCGGATTCTGCTTAGCTCTAGATGGCGTTAGTTACTAGCACGAAAATCAATAAATTGCACAAATTAGCGAAGTAAATCAATTAAGTTCTCTTTTAAACAAGAAAAAATATTTTTCCGTCTCTTTCCAGTGTGATTTTAAAGTTCATAGGCGGATATTTGATAATTGTCTCTAAATCCAAAAAATGACCTCAGTAGCTTGTTTTTAGACAATTATGGTAGATGGCGTAGTATTAGGGTACCACATGTGATCACGAGATGGCGCGCAAAAGCATCGAATAAAAGTAGGTACCTACTTATATAAACAGGTACAATACAATGTTGTATAATGTAGATATTGATCATAATAATTATTGTAGCTTGGTGATGTCCGCGACTTCGTTCGCGTGAATATGGGTTATCGCGGTTGGATAAAAAGACAACCTTAATTATTATGAAAACAAAACTAAATATGTACCTACCTACCTATCATAAAAAATAATATAACTCTTTAAAATACCAAGAAATCGTATTTTGCTTAAAATACCTACCTATTTAAATAGAAAACTACACGAAATCAAAGTGTAACTTAATTAGAATATTGAATTAAACGATAAGTAACCACAATGAAAATCAAAAATGTTTGAAATTACGATTGACAAGTCATTTTGCAGTCGCGGACAGATCAGGTGAACTTTATTTTGAACCTTATTGCTAAGGTATAAGGTTGAAAATGATACACCGTATCTGTTCGCATGCTCTATGCTTTGGCATAAGATTGTTTTAAGTTTTTCCAAAGTTTTTCCTCGTACTAGCAGGCTTAGCATCACGCAGCGACGCGAGCCGAAGAAATAAATTTAAAGAAGAAATATTCTATATATAAAGACTGAAACTAATTGTCTAGGAGCGCCATGATGTCGAGTAGTTGACATTATTGCAAGACTAGATGTTGCACGCGACTTCGTACGCGCAAAAGGAAATCGCGCGGTAACCGTACATTTTGCCGCGATAAAAAGGAGCCTATGTCCTTCCCCGTGGTTTCATCTATATTTGCACCAAATTTCATCAAAATCGGTCCAGTAGTTTCGGAGCCTATTCAATGCAAATAAACAAACATACAAACAAACAAACAAACTTTTCCTCTTTATTATATTAGTATAGAGTATTTGACGTTAAATTAAGAAAAAGTTTTACTTTAGTTGTCAAAAGAGGACATTTTTGGACCTCATGCTCGGGAAGAAAAGAAATATTTTTTACAATAAGACCTATTCTGAATTCCGAATGGTATTAACGTTTCTTCAATCTCTCATTTTGTCGATTCTTCGGTATTTCTTGCAGGCTTAGCATGCATGCACATCCAATGTGTATGCTAAGCCTGCTGGTAGTCTGTGTAACAAAAGAGATGAAAAAGGATTTCGTGTGTCATATTATATGACTAATGACACTGACATTTGACTCGACACTCATGTGTTCGATTTTCAACTCTATTGTATTAGCACAGAGTTCTATTTTTAATTAATTAATTCTCTGAATTTTAATCCGCTGTTTCGGATTCTGGAGCATATTATTTAAAAAAAAATAATTAAAACGACTTCCAAAGTAAAAATACACAAAAAAGTATGAAATAAAACTTAATCTCTAAATAATTCCCCTTTCAAATTCGGCTAAAATTTTTACTATTTCTCTACTCAATCTTCTTAATTTTGAAATCGGTACCAGCCCAAACAATATTCTACAATATTTTATAGAACTTACGTTCATATTTGCTGGTACCGACTTTTTTTTCTTTTTTTTTTTTTTATGAAATAAGGGGGCAAACGAGCAAACGGGTCACCTGATGGAAAGCAACTTCCGTCGCCCATGGACACTCGCAGCATCAGAAGAGCTGCAAGTGCGTTGCCGGCCTTTTAAGAGGGAATAGGGTAATGGGGGAGGGTAGGGAAGGGAATAGGGTAGGGGATTGGGCCTCCGGTAAACTCACTCACTCGGCGAAACACAGCGCAAACGCTGTTTCACGCCGGTTTTCTGTGAGCCCGTGGTATTTCTCCGGTCGAGCCGGCCCAATTCGTGCCGAAGCATGGCTCTACCACGTACAACTTTACGTGTACGTACACGACTTCAAAATTAATAAGATTGAGTAGAGAAATAGTTAAAGTTTTAGCCCAATTTAAAAAGGAAATAATTTAGAAAGTAAGTTTTATTTCATTTTTTTTTGTGTATTTTTACTTTGGAAGTCGGTTTAATTTTTTGTTTAAAAATAATAATTTCATACTTTTTTGTGATATATTTTGTTAAGTTATTATTAATACATCTTAAGAACGTCCAAAATAAACGATCGAATGTATAACTGAATACGCGCTAAGTTTTCACTAATTTGTTAATAAGATGATGATGATTACTGTAAGATACAAACTGGCATATGCTTGCAGTTCTTTAAACAATACCGAAATTTCCAAACACATATCTTTAAAGACTGAGGAGTTTTGTTCACTGCTTTTGGATCCAGGTTATACAAAAGATCCAAAAGCACCAAGGTGCAACATCTTATTATTTGGTAGCATATGCTGATGTTACTTCAGTAAAAGTCAAAATCACTATGTGTCGATATAAATTTAGAGGAGTTCCCAAAAGCACCAAGGTGCAACATCCTATTTTTTGGTAGCATATGCCTTGTGTTACTTGAGTAAAAGTCAAAATCTCTATATGTACCGATATAAATTTCGAGGAGTTCCCTCGATTCCTCATGGATCGCATCATCAGGTTTCCACTTTAGTGACTAAAGGACCAATTTCGAATTAAACCATTTACAACAAAATAATTTTGCAAATAGGTCCATAAACGGCAGAGTTATGTTCAAAGATCTCCGAGTTAGTGTAAAATACTATGAGAAGAGCCTTTTATATCATAATAATGTGATGATGTATTAAATTACTCTAATAGGGATGTTGCCTAGTGTGGAATTTCACAGTTATACAAATTAAATTTTAAAATTGTTGATTAAAGATACATAAATCTGAAAGAAATAGGTATTTAGAGTGACGGGATTAAAAATATAAGCAAATAAAAATTATTGTCCATCTCTTTCTCGCAAAACGATTCGTGACGTCACAACCTGCTACCGCCATAAATTTTGTTATGACTTATGAGAAATGTATAGCTGTAGCAGGCTGTGACGTCACAGGCCAATATATCGCTCTCTTTCATATTGTAAATTTCAATGGTTTGTATCTAAGTTATTTTTTCAGATATACAAAAATGGGTTCTGGATTGTTTATTAACATGTTGTCTAAAAAAATTTTTTTTCGGCAACATGCCTATTGACATGGTGGCATATGCTTGCAGTTCTTTAAACAACGCCGAAATCCCCAAACATGTATCTA